>CM039628.1:1370000-2045565 GCA_022457165.1 Juglans mandshurica
CTAATTGCCGAGACAAATGAGCCGAAAGCCTCTGACATGGACCCACGGCCTTATTATAAGTACGGGGCCTATATACGTAATTGGGTAATGAAAATGTAACTCAAACTATGGGCCTAGATGTTGGAAAGGTATTCAAAATATCTAGCGAGCCTTTTTTTTTTTTTTGCTGATATTTGGTTAATAACGAAATAGCTTGTGAACAATATAATATTTTAAATTAATATATTTTATTAGATTTTAAAAAATAAGAAAAAAATTAAATAAAAAATATTATAAAGTTAAAATATTGTTAAAATATAATTTTTTAATATAATTTTTATTTTTGAGTTTGAAAAAATTATATTATTTTATGTGTTTTATTTGAAAGTTTAGAAAAAATTATAATGATTCGTGACGATTAGAAGAAAAAATTAAAAATTAAAAAATATTTGTATTTGAATGAATAATGTTTAAGAAGAAAATTATGAATGAGATAAAATGAAATGAGATGGTCTGTGTTCCCAAATATATAAGAGCTTCCTTGTTTGTTTTTCTGATATGAAAGTTAAATAAAATATTCTTAGAATATATTTTTGTAATATTATTTTTATTTTAAGATTTAGAAAAGTTTGAATTAAGATTTAATAAAGATAAATTATTTATTATATTTTGTGTAGAAATTTATAAAAATTGTAATGATTAAATAAGATGAGTTGAGAATGAACGTGAAAACAAACATAAATGTTTGAACAGGTTGCGATTTTTCAAACGATAATATCTGGGTCACCATCAAGCTGGAAGTCACCAATGAAGTTCGTAATGTTAGTCTTCGAAAATAAAAGCAGAACAAAAAAGAACTAAAGGAAAATCTCTAAAGCACAAAATTAACGAAAAAAGGTCGGTCATTTGATAGCCCTCCTACGTAGGAATCTTGACGACATGTTCTTGTTTATGGGATTTCGTAGTAGTTTCGTGTAATATTGTAATATATATATATGTATTGTCAAACAAGTTACTTGCACGAATACGACGTTCCATGCTGCGCCTGGGAGAAGAAGAAGATCAAGATAACGTCGATAATAAATAAGTTTATATAAATCGTATGGGATAATAGTGTTGTCATTATTAACAGGAAACCACCGCTGAAGTTCGTTTGATTATCAGATATGATCACCGTCCCTAATGTCTTAATAATTAAGCAGAAGAAGATGTCAAAAACATAAAATAAAAAATAATAATCGAGGAGATCAAGACTGCATGGACTGCTGGTTCTCAAAAACAAACAAGTCGGTTAAGAGTGCTTTATAAATATAGATGCCCAGCGCAGCTTGTACATAGATCTCATTGGACACTCTATATATCCCGCATCATCTATACATTCGCAATATCTCAGAACCAGAAGCCCGGCTAGCCCTTTCAAGACAATACATACATACATATATAATCGGTACATATCTTGCTTCCCATCGAAATCATCCCTGTTTTTTGTTTATTGATCTATGACTTGGTCACATAATTATATTAATGTTGTTTGATGTTCTTTTATTACTTATGGCGCTAATTGTCTGGTTGTTTTCTCATCATGGCGTACACTTCATCACAAATATATATATATATATATATATATAGATATATAGTTAACAGGTTTGATTTCTTACTTTTGTAGAAGTTGTTTCATCTGAAATCATGGTGTAATCGCCATCAAATTATATATACAGCTAACTCACCATGATAATTGGCATTAGCTCCAAAGACATTTCTTTCCCTTATAAGAAAAGAACAAGGTGGAGATCTCCTTGCGGCTAGCACCTTTCTTGCGCTACGTACCTACGTATATACGTACGTACCGACTTCCCGAGAACGATTAGACGAATTAAAGCAGAGGTTTTTCTTTTGAATTTTATCTGACGTTTCCATTTCTTTTGAATTTTATCTGACGTTTCCATTTCCCATAGCTAGACATTTTTTGTTTTTTTACCACTTAGAATTATTGGAAATATTGGTATTTCTTTTTGTTTTGAGCTTTATATGTTGTATTTGTCGAGAATGTTTATATTGGCACGACTTTTTTTTTTTTTTTTGGGGGGGGGGGGGGGGGGGGGGGTTACTTTGCTTGCTTTTTATTGGAGGTTGATTTACTTTTCTTTGATTCTATATTACATTATCTCGATTAATCGTATTATTTCTGTTTGTAAAATAGTGCTTATTATATAAATCATCTAAATTTACATTTTTCATGTTAAAAATATATGAAATTGCTTTGATACTTCATCAACTCTAATGCGAGGAGATAATATTAATTACATTTTTCATGTTAAAAATATATATATGCATGTCTTGTTGATATGTTTTTCTACAGATTTGAGAGTTCTTGACGTTGGCCGGCCTTTGGGAAAGAAATTCTGACCAAAAACTGTTGACATGCAGACCCATATAAAAAATTCCAAAGATAAAATATTAATGTGACGACTGACATATATATATATGTATTTATGAACGTATGCGTAAAATGAATAACAACTTTAATGTACAACACGTACTTGAAGGTGAAATCTTCTTAATTCCGGGGCCATCATCAAGTTGGTATATATATATATATATATATATATGGAAAGATTCTTGTGATAATTCATGCATGCATGCATAACAAACTGGCCTAGATAGCCTTTTTTTCTGCTGCAAAAAACAGATAATTCATGTACTCATTCATGATCTACAGAAAACATTTTCGCTGAAATTTTCTCTCGTTTGTTTTCTTAATTAGATTTCTTGGCAATATTAAGCGATCAACATCGACATCTTATTAATTACGCAGTCTGTTACATCAGGAACTCGGCACCATATAGATCGAACGTGGAAACCAGAATCTTTTGACGCATATATAGATATGAAGTATACCAAGATTAAGCATTTGAGCCACCCACACGATGATTTGATGCTAGTCGATTCCCCCCAAGCACCGTACAAGTGCGATGGATGCAAAGAATTGGGTTTTAGACGATGCTACCATTGCGAAGACTGCAATTTCCATCTACACGAGGAGTGCGCGATGCCCGACTCATCTGCTTTCCACCCATTATTCCGTAAGTGCGACTTCAGATTTTATGAAAACGCGCCCGGAAATAGGGATAGATACTGTGATGCTTGTGGGAAGGATGTGCTAGGGTTTGTTTACCAATGTTTGCATAAGGAAGCGCATGACCTACACCCATGTTGCATGAAGCTTCAACGCACCTTGATTGGTGATGGGGTGAAACTGCACCTCAGTGACATGGTCTCCTCAAAATGCCAGAAATGTGGAAGTAAGGAAATTTCTAAAGGGTTCAGGGGCTGGTCCTATGAATCTACCTGTGGCAAATATTGCTATCATGTAGCATGTGTGAAGGACTTGGTAATTGAGAATTGGAGGAAGGGTTATTTTGATGGACATAATGATGTGAATGATCAGATATTGAGTAACATGGCGATTCAAATCAAAGTTCCGAACGAGGACATAGTACAACAAAGTGAAGGAAGCTCATACAGGTCAAAGAAGGCTAGCAAATATTGGAAGATAGCGAAATTGGCTCTCAAGCTCATTATTTCAGCTATCTTTGGAGATCCAATTTCTGGGTTTGCTGCTTTGATTGAATCATTAGTTTCAAGCTGATTTATTTTGGGAAATAGGATGGTGACTTTATGAGATATTATATATATATTTATGTTTTTTGTAAATACCAATAATTGAAATGATGTACGACATGTGTATGATATGATTATTTGCATGTACATGGTTTTCTCTCCGAAATTACTCCTCACTTTCGTAATTAGTAATATATGTGTATATATATATATATACATATATATACATGACACATTCAGAGAGAGTACTGTGAAACCACAAGCTAGCTTTCCTCCAAGTCCAAGATTAGAAAAAACGCATGCGGCATAGTAGCTTTTCCCTTAATCTTTTGGGTTTCAAATAGAGTAATACTAGATATAAGTTTCAAATAGACAAATCTTATATAAATTTTTTGTAAAATAATGTGTCTCATTAATAAATAATAATTTTTTTTACACTTTTTTAAGATAGGATCTACTTTTTTACAAAGACTTGTATAAAATTTATCTATTTGAGATTTTCATAAATCATTTCTCTCCCAAATAACTATCTTCCAAACAACTTCACTCGATATCTTTCACGTAAAAGCCACGTTGCGTGTTTATGACCAAGGCCTGGTTTAGAAGAATATTTTTTTAAATTTTTAAATTTTTTAATATTTCTTTTAAATTTTTAAATTTATTCTTTTTAAATTAATTTAATTTTTTAATTAATTATTCATATGTTAAATATTTAATAAAATAAAAAATTAAAAAAATATGATGTATAGAGATTATATGAATAGTAAAAAATCTTTCTTATATATATTTACTTATTCTGGCTCAGGTAATTAATGTATTGCAACAACTTTCAGAACTCCTCACCTGCTTTGACTCAGTCCCAATTGAAATCATGACCATTATATATGATTAGATAGTTGTTCTCAAGAATTCCGATAGTTATTTTCTAAAACATTTACAAATAGAGAAATGTTTTGAATTTCGAATTCGAAACTTAAAAAATATTTTGAATGAGATTTTTTTTTTGTTTTTTTTTTACCGAGTGATGTTTATGATGATTAAATAAATATATGAAAAAAAAAAATTTACTCTATTCAAAACATATTTTGAGTTCCTAATTTAGAACCCGTAGCAATATTCTAAAATTACTTCAATAGAAAAGAAAAAACCTCAAGTAATGCTCATAAATTTCACTCCACATCGTAATTTTTTTAAGTGGATAAAAATGTTTGCCAACAAAAAGTGAAAACTCAAAGCATATCATAACTTTATCAGAAGAAAGACCACAAAATCATAGTCAAAATAACACAAAATCAGTGAATCACAGTCAATCAAAACCCCAAAAAAGGAAAAAGAAAATTTGCAACAAGAGTGTTATAACTCTGCACATATTTAAACGAAAAGTGAAAAAATAATATACAACACAAACAAAAGAGGTAAAAGAAAGAAAGAGAGACCCTAGAGTAAGAAAAGACAAAGTGAAGGCTTTAGAAATATTGTTAAAATGTTATTGTTTATTATTATTATTATTTTGAGATTTGAAAATGTTGAATTATTTATTATATTTTATGTTTTGATTTGAAAAAATTATAATGATGAGTTGAAATGAATTGAGATGAGTTTAATTTCTAAACACACCGTGTGCGTACGCGTGGGTGGATTGGCATTTTTGTAGTTGACACTTAGCACGTGAGAGAGAGCTTTGTTTACAGGGAGACGCTACCAGCCGGTCGGGTATAATACCCGCTTTTACACCCGCGAAAGAGGGGCTGCCACATATGGGTTGCAATAAAATAGATAATACACTTGCATGCAGCTAATTAAATATTTTTATTTTCTGTCATTTCTTCCCCCTATCTCCCTCCCCCGTCGCTCTCTCTAAAATAGTCTCTCTCTCTCTCACCCTCCTTTGAAATACTCTCTCCTTTGAAACCCCTCTAACTCTCCCTCTCCTCCGATTGTTGCGCTCTCTCTCTCTCTCAAGCCCTCAATATTCCTGTCTTCACACAGGCATTTGATGATGCACTGTCCAAAGTTTCCATCAAAGTGGTTCTTCCACTGGAGAAAGATATAAGTAGGTGAGGCTGGACACTTTTTTTGGGGCTCATGAGTTCTCTCAGTAAATCGAAACATAGCCCAGTTTCATTTTTATTTTTATGAGGATTAGGGAAAGCTACATAGAGACATGCAAACAAAGACATTTTTGTTTTGTTCTATTTTTTTTTCTTGTTTTTCTAATGGGTTGAGTGAGAGAGATTTTTGAGTGCTCTGTATAGAGAGAAATTTTGTATTTAATATGATATTTCTCTGTTCTGGATTCTATCTTGAGTATTCCTTTTTCCTTTACCTGTTGAGCCACTTATATGCGTGATATTTCTCTGTTAAAAATGTAACTGGTTGCATTTGGTTAATCAAAAAACTATAAAATAATATAAGTCGTTTAGCAATAAAGATAAATCTTTTCTAGTTTACCAAATCCAAATCAAGAAACGATTAGCTTGAGAAAAGTGGAAGGGGGTATTGCTGCTATTTTGAAGTTCAGTAGAAGAGCTTCAGAAGATATTGTCAAAAGAGAAGAGAGATGGGTTCGTTCCAAGGGAGAGAGGCGCTGGGGAGATGGGAGAAATGATTCAATAAAGTAGACCTCACTATAAAATGCATAAGTCTCATATAGTCATATATGTTAAGATTTTATTGGTTGGTGTAAAGTAAGGAATGTCACCGATCGGTCTGGAGGTGCTCTCTTGTTTATGAGATGAATGAAATGCTCTTGTTTCGTGCGCACGAAGGCCCCAACGGAGTACTGTATTTAGAATATCTGTTAAATCTTCGATGGGAAATGCTATACATCTGTCCCACACCGACACACACTTTACTTTATTTTTTTTTTTTTACACTCAGTACGTTGAGTATGTGCCGGTGTGAGGCAGATATAAATAATTTTTTATCTTCGAATGAATTACACTAAATAATCCTATAAATTAATATGATTTCATTTGATCTGTTAGTTAAATCTATTTTATAATAAAAGTAATTTTACAATATAACGAACTGTATTAAGTCACATCAATTTATAGGATTGTTTTTGCGTAATTCCGGTTAAAATATTTCCCAATTCTTAAATATATATCACATCTCATAAAATTGCCTTGTATCGTTTGAAAGCTCCTCCAACTATCAGACCTACCAGTAGAAATGGTATATGAAACACTTTACGCATCACAGAGCATGAGATTTGAAGCATACCCACAAGAAAAACTCGAACTCGCGATTCCTTAGAATCTCCATGACTTTAGATCTTAAATGGTGAGAGAAAGAGAAATGGTGGCAGAAGCAAAAATGGTGAGAGAAAGAGAAGAGGGATTTGGTGGTCGGAGCGAAAATGGTGAGAGAACGATCAGAGTGTTAAATGGTGAAAGAAATAATTCCGCATAAGACAAATTTCTAGTTTGAAGAGGGATTTGGTAATTTGACAGCATAATATATAATCCCTTTGTTGACTGATTTTTTGAAGACTGGGAAAGGCAGAAGCAGAAGTAGCATCAGTGAAGCGAGAATTAGATGAAGCTTTGCAACATAGAGTGGCTAGCTAGTGAAGAAAGGCCAGTGCAATTGGACGAGGCACTCGGGGAATGTATGCTAGAGACAAAGACAGATATTCCTCACAACAATAGCAGATGTGTTCTGTGTTGGATAATTAGGCTGAAAAAAAAAATAGTTGGAAACAATAAGTAAATTAAAAGTTAAATTATTAATTAACGTATAGATAATATAATTGTAAAATATATAAAAAAATATTATTATTAAAAAAAATATTATATTATTATTGACTTATAGTTACCTATTCCAACGTTGAGTTATACTTGAATATCTTGAATTTTAAATAAAATATACAGTTTTAGAGAAATTTTAAGTTTAACCATATGGCCATACCAGTGCCAATACTAGACAAGCCCGGAGAGGGAGTAGAAAGATGCTTTTAAAAAATGAGAAGTAAACTAATGGTCGAAAAACATGGAACTTTTTCTTTACAGCTGGTACGTAAAAGAGTGTTTCACATATTGATTTTTAAATCAAAAGAAAATGTAAACAGGGATAAAATAGCAGTGAGCCAGATATCAGGCTCACTGTTTCTTTATTTTAATAGTTGATGTATTTTTTTTTTAATTTCATAATTAAGAAAGTAATTATTGATATATTGATTTTTTTAAATACTTAAAAATGTTTAAGGGCACGACATGCCCAGCGGTTACGGTCAGCACTCAGCAGTACTCTTCTTCCTTTACAGAACATTAGCAGTTTCTATAAGAAATTAACACCTTTACAAAATAAGGAAATTATGTGTCTTCCTCAAAACGACAATAAAATCAGTACCAAGACCCACGAGTGGAAGGTAACACGATCTAGTTTGAATTGGGAGAATATGTCATATATTTTCAGAATACATTATTTTTATTTTTTATTTTATTATTATTTTTTATTTACATTTTACTACTATTTAATATTTTATCATTATTTTTTCAATACTATTTACAGAATATCTGAGAAGATGACTGCTATATCTATAAATGAATTATATAAAAATAATCTTACAAATTGATATGATTTCATCTGATTCGTTAGATCTACTTTATATTAAAAATAACTTTACAATCTGACAAATCACATCAAATCATGTCAGTTTGTTTAATTACTTTTACATAATCACTTTGTGGCTAGAGTATTATTTCCTACCTGAAAATACCACGTTACCCAAACGCAAACTAACTGAATAACAAAGCAAAATTAGTCGTTCAAGCTAAAAGGCTTGCATAAAAAGTCTAACAAGAAGTGAAGCACATCCCGCCCTTGCTTCGCCGATGAATCGCCTCCTGCAGATCTGCAACTGTAGCCTGCAAATCAATACAAACACATATAATCACCAAAATTCATCCCCTGGGGCTCCATAAAGATACATTAAAACTTTATAAAAGTATTAAAAACCCAAGAATTTTAATTTTTAATCATTGAGGGGAAAACAACAAATCTAGTGTCTTCGATATTTCGAGCCATAAGTCCATAACAGAAAAGGAATTTCCTTTTGTGCCACAGTATTTTTTTCTTTTTAGATTAAGAAATTATTTATTGTGAATTTTTTTTTTTTAAATATTTAAATGAGAGAATTTGTCGGATACACTCTCGGCGGGCTACATGTGTGTTTGAATGTTAAAATGAGTTGAGTTAAATTGAGTTGTGATAATAAAATATTGTTATAATATTATTTTTTAATATTATTATTATTTTGAGATTTGAAAAAGTTGAATTGTTTATTATATTCTGTGTTGAAATTTAAAAAAATTATAATGATGAGTTGAGATGAGTTTGGGATCTAAACCCAACTAAGGTGTGAAAAAGATAAGAATCGTTTTCAAACAAACGTGACACGTTTGGCATTTAAAAATTATTCGAAGTTCTAGTTGTCTAATCAAAACTCTCCCCAAATAAGGATACAGCATTAAAGGCCGTCTTCAACTTTTCATTACTTCGAGAAAGGGAGGAATAAAAGCAAGCGGTAAGGGGGGAATATAAAAGCAAGAGGTAAAGATGAGAGAAAAAGCAATTTCTTCTAAAGGTTGTCTACTTCGCGAGCAAGAAAACAAATAATACATTATAAAGATCGTCTTCAACCTTTCATTACTTCGAGATCGTTGATCCGATCGTCATCAGAATGTCGAGTGAAGGAGAGGGCCTGGCAATAGGGATCGATTTGGGGACCACGTATTCATGCGTGGGAGTGTGGCAACATAATCGAGTAGAGATAATAGTAAATGATCAGGGCAACAGGACGACGCCGTCTTATGTCGCCTTCACTGAAAAAGAGCGCTTGGTAGGTGATGCCGCCAAGAATCAGGTTGCCAGGAACCCCTCCAACTCCGTCTTTGGTAATCTTTCAGTATCTCTTCTTCAATCATGTCGTTCTTTCTTCTTTTCAGGAGTTCAACATGTGAAGTTTAAAATAAAAAATTATGAGTACTCTTTTACTTGAACTAGTCTATATTCATGGTAGATTATTAAAAAGAAAAAAGGCTATTTGGAAAATCGATCATGGCAGCTTAATTCCATTCCAAGTTCTCCACGAATGTTAAAGGTCTCTTGTGAACTCAGTAATTGTAGTTATTAGTTTATTCATCTTCATATTAATTAAGTTTTGGATCTTAAAATACCGGTATTAATAAGTTCAAATGAATGTTTTAACCACAAAATAATTTTATAAAATTAAACTGATTTAGTTTGACTTGATAAAATATTGATTATAAAATAAATTGTTTTTATTATAAAATAAATATAATGTATTATATTTATTTTATAATAAATATAATACATTTAGCTGAACACCACTTTATATAAAAATCAATTAATTTTTTCAATAGAAACTTCCTGTTCCAATTGAAAATTTTATCTCTTTTGTATTTATCAAAAGGATTACTAACTACACACTAAAAAAGTAAAATCATTGTCAAACCTCATATTGTCTTATGCCAAGCTAACATTTACCAATTTAGGAAAAAAAATCATGTCAACCAAAAAATTATGATATCTAATAAATGTTTCATCTTCTTACAGACGCAAAACGATTGATCGGTAGGAGATTTAGTGATCCCTTAGTTCAAAGTGATGCCAAACTTTGGCCATTCAAGGTCATTGAAAGTCCGGATGACAAGCCTATAATCGTGGTCACTTTTAAGGGTGAAGAAAAACACTTTTCTGCAGAGGAAATCTCATCTATGGTTCTAAAAAAGATGCGTGACATCGCCGAGGCATACTTGGGCACGACTGTAAAAAATGCAGTTGTTACTGTCCCCGCCTACTTCAATGACGCACAGCGTAAGGCAACAAATGATGCTGGCGGCATCGCAGGCCTTAACGTCTTGCGGATAATCAATGAACCCACGGCTGCAGCCATTGCTTACGGTCTTGACAGGGCGGGTGGCAGTGGTAAGAGAAATGTGTTGATCTTTGATTTGGGGGGTGGTACTGCAGATGTCTCACTGCTTGCCATTGAGGAGCGTACTTTAATTGTTAAGGCCGTTGCTGGAGATACACACCTTGGAGGTGAGGATTTTGACAGCAGAATGGTAGAACATTGTGTTCAATTGTTTAAAAGGCAAAACAAGGAAGACATCAGTGGAAACGCCCGAGCTCTAAGGAGGTTGAGAACAGCTTGTGAGAGAGCAAAGAGGATTCTTTCTTCTGCAATTGAGACTACCATTGAAGTTGATTCTTTGTATAATGGTATCGATTTCTTCTCAACTATAACCCGTGCCAAATTTTCAGAACTCAATATGGATTTCTTCAAGAATTCTATTGAACTTGTGGACAAGTGTTTGACTGATGCTAAGATGGACAAGAGTGTAGTTCATGATGTCGTTCTTGTAGGTGGTTCTTCCAGAATCCCCAAAGTGCAGGAAATGTTGCAGGAGTTCTTTGATGGGAAGGAGCTTAACAAGAGCATTAACCAAGATGAAGCAGTGGCGTATGGAGCTACTGTTCTAGCTGCACATTTGAGTGGGATTGGAAATAAGAATGTTCAAGATGTTTTGCTCTTGGATGTCACCCCTCTGTCTCTAGGAGTGTTGGTTGGTCGTGAAGGTAAGATGTCTGTTGTAATTCCAAGGAATACCACCATTCCCACCAAGATGGAACATAATTACACCACCGACAATAATCAAACTTCTGTTCGACTCCGTGTTTACGAGGGTGAAAGAGCTAGAGCTGCAGATAACAATTACTTGGGACAATTAATTCTTTCTGGCATTCCTGCATCACCTAGAGGAGTTGCTAAACTCAAAATATGCTTTGAAATTGATGCTAATGGTATCTTGAATGTTTCTGCTACGGAAAAGAGCACTGGCACCAGTTGCAGGACCACTATCACCAATGACAAGGCAAGACTCTCCACCGAAGAGATTAATAGGATGGTGGAGAATGCAAAGAAATACAAGGTTGAAGATGATGAGTACAGGAAGAAGGTTAATGCAAGGGTAGCCTTGGAGAAATATGTCTACGACATGCGTAACACTGTCAATTCTAAAGAGATTGGTGCCAAGCTTTCCCGCAGAAGTAAGAAGAGGGTTAAATCTAGTATCGACAAGGTCATTAAGTGGCTAGATGACACCCACCTTGCAGAGGTAGAAGATTATGAAGAAAAGCGTGTAGGGCTTGAGTCGATATGCAAGGAAGAAAATGTATGACTATATTACGAATATTATGGATGCCACTGATCCCGCACAAACCAACACCACAAGTCATGTAGTTCCACCAAAGTCAAGGACTCTAAAGTTGGAACCATATATTGCCAATGAATTTATTCCTCGATTCTGTTTGAATATTTATTTTCTATGTAAATGACTATCATTTCTTGTACAAGTACTTACTCTATTAATATACAAGAGGTACACGTATAGTGTGACTGAAAATTGATCCAAGCACTATGTTGCTGTTTTATGGTACCAGAGCAATATTAGACTTATGTCAATTTTTTTTTTTCCATGGCATCCTCAACCTCATCGGTCTCCAACTCATCCACTTCTTCCATCTCCACAAACACTACTTTTGTTGCCAATTATGTCAATCCTATCCCTATCAACATTCAGAACCTGGTGACGATCAAACTCATCAAGGATAATTATTTACTTTGGAAGGTACAGGTTGTACCTTACCTGCACGGTCAACGACTCTACAACTAGGTAGATGGAAGTATCCCTTGTCCTTCGGCATTGATCCAAGGACATCTTCAAGTGATACCTCTCCAAGTCTCATCCCAAATCTGACATTTGCACAATGGTTCCAATGTGACTAGGCTCTTCTTGGTTGGTCTAACAAATTCCCGCGACGTATGGACGGTCCTCAAATGCATGTTTGGGACAAAATGTCAAGTTCGAGTTGTGCAAAAAAAACTCAAACTTTCCACCATGAAGAAAGGGGAATTTTTTATGCAAAAATAATATTTGGCTAGCAACTTGGGTTGGCCAATGAAAATGATCAAAGTTAAAAACACTGTAGATTTGTTGAGTCTATTACAATGAGTTTTCATGCAACCTAGTTAAACTTTGGCCAAAATATAACTTTGTTGAGTCCACTACTAGTGCTTTTAAAAAGTATCTCACACTAACTATTATTCTCTACATGTACCACTAACAGTGACGTTCCCCTAAAGGTCTAGCTCTAAACATGAATACTGTTGGAAGAACTCATGCTAGCCACCCGGAGCATGAACTTAAGCTAAAGAATACTTCAAAACCCTACATATGCGATGGCTGATAGGAGAAAGGAATTAGAAAGAGATATAGATTGTGAAGAGTGTGATTTTGATCTTCACGAGGTTTGCATGTTCACAATGCCAACCACTCACCATGACTTGTACCAAAATCCACCATGAGATTTTTTGATCAACACCCTAAATTGGAAAACCAATGATTGCCAAAGATTCTGCAATGCATGAAAAAAGTGCGTTCAAGGTTTTGTTTCCCATTACAAAGTGTATGACATGGATTTGCACCCTTGTTGTCGCGATCTGAAGAATGAGCTAGACATTGATGGTGTAAAGTTACATCTTCGTGGGACTGTCCTATCAGAGTGCATGTGGTGCCACAGGACAAGTATCCGACCATATAGTCCGTCAAGGATTAAAGGGCAGTCGTACATTTCAGAGTGTTTAATTATAATTTTCACACCTCTTGCACAGTGGAGATGGTGATTGGTGAATTTAAGGATCTTATTAAATATGATGAATATTTGTCTGTCAATAACTTGGAGGAACAACATGGGGTGCGAACTTGATCGTCAAAAGAAAATGGTCGAGTACTGCTGCTAAAATATCATTGAAGATTGTGAAACTACTTTTTCGAACTTGTATTTCAATATTTCTAGGCTCTGTGGACGTAAGTACGTTCCCAGCCACATTAATCTGCCTATGGAAAGCATGGTTTAACTCTCTAGTAGTAGATGAGAGGGTGCAAAAGAGGGGTGTTTCATTAGCATCAAGTTGTAATTGTTGTATACGGAGATTCTCGAAAAAGTTGGATCATGTCTTATGCTCAGGCGAACTAGCTACTAAGGTGTGGGATCAAGCAAGTGTTGCGTTGGGGTTTCCTTGTACCAAACAGAATACATGGAAGGCGAGGATCTCGACGTGGTTTCAATGTGTAAAAAAGTTGTCCAAAATAGGTACGTTAACTAGGTTAATACCGTGTCTAATTACATGGAGCCTTTGGAAAAGAAGATGCAATGTGAGAATGGAAGGGGTGCAAGAAAGTGCTGACCAAGTGTGGTGGTCCGTGAAATATTGGATTCGTCTGTTAGTTGGAGAGATCAATTCCTCTCGAGAGCTATCCTTGACTGATTTGCAGATTTTGACTGAGCTCCAAATTGAATGTCCGAACATTTATGTGAGACGGCTAAAAATAGTGGCCTGGACGAAACCTCCAGCGGGTTGGATGAAGTTGAATTGTGATGGGAGTTGTCGTGGTAACCCGGGGAGCTCGGGGGGAGGGGGCGTGGTAAGAGATACGACTGGCAATGTGAAGTGGTTTTTTCAAATTATTTTGGTGTCGGAACAAATAATGGAGCCGAACTAAGGGCTAATTTAAAGGGGATTCTTTTGTGCAGAAGGTTAAATTGTTTTAATGTAATTATTGAAAGTGATTCCAGGGTGGTAGTAGACTGGATTCTTAAAGTGAGCTGCACATTGTGGTATTTATGGGAAGAATTAATGGTTGTACTTGAGGGGATTATGTTTATGATGGTCCACCAATATTGCGAAGAAAACCAAGCACAGATTTTCTAGCACGTCAAGGTGAGTTGGGGAGGAATTGTAGCTATGAAGGTCCCCATAATTTACCACGGCTTTTGTCATGCATTATTCGACTAGATAAAGTGGGGCTTCCAACTATCAGGAGTTAATGTACTTGTGAATTGTATAGTCTCTATTTTGAGGTTTCTAGCAATTAGATGGTTTTTGTTGGTCTGCGTATAAGTTGGTTTTCTTTTTGTTTGTTTGTTTTGATGCATGAGATTTTTGTTATTACGTATTCCTCCGCCAAAAATGAGGATTTTTCAAATAAACTTGGGACGTGACTGCTATGTGGGTGGCTACCGGCTCTTTTTAAAAAAGAAAAATGACATTAATCTTGTGTCGATGGAAAGCACGTTGCTAGGACGCTATCATTGTTTTCACAACACATCAGATGGCTTATTTAATTCTTTATGAAAACCAAATATAAAATAAATTCAAAGAAATAAAAATTACATTCCGTTTGGACTTTGGACATAAACAGATGTAACAGTACATTACACTCTAATGGGTAACCAAGATGATCACAGAGAACACGTCAATTCAAAGTCACAGATCAGGAGGGGGGGGACTTATTCATTGATTGAGAGTGGAAGTTTGGTCTACTTGAAAACGCCCATCAATATTCATCAATCACATTATTGATGACCTGAAACGTACAGATTAATTAATTAAATATGCATATGCTTCGAAACTAAGGAGACGTACAGAGAGATATATAGAGAGAATTACAAATAATCGAAATCAAACAAGCAGCTGCTGGGAGTATTATTTTCTTTTCCACAACAATCAAAATTTCTTGGGAAGTGCATAGGAAGAGAGAACCGAACATATAGCCGTGCACACAAAGGCAAGAAAAAGGAGGCTGGCTGATGCATTTGCCATTTGGTAAAATTTGTCACCAAAATCAAAACCAGCTATTTCAAACACTCTTTTCAAATCCGTTGTTACTCCGAACCCTGCAGCTGCACCTGTCGCTAATACGTACGATATAACCTATGACAACAAGGAAAAAAAAAAAAAAGAATTTAATTATGTGGATTTAATTCAGACAAAGGACCAAACTTGGGTTCCAATCCCAGCCAACTCACAAATAAAAGAAAAATTTTTCTTTTACGATCGTCGAGTATACAAATATCACATAATTATTTTTTAAAATTGTGAGTAAATATGAGATTTATTTGAAAATTTTTAATTTTTAATAATAGACCTCACTCTTTTTTTAAAAAATTGTACAATACTTAAACATTTCACGATTGTATCTAACTTTACTCATGTATTATTACAACCATACACAAAAGTTATAATAATAATAAAAGAAATAATTTATTAATACAATGATAATTACATACCTTATCGCCATAGAAGTCGAGTAAAACGCCACAATCCCCGCCAAGACAACCGTTTGCCATTAGATGGCGGAAAACTGAGAATGCAAGTTGCATGAGGGAATATGCAAATCCAATGACAATCGCAGCAAGCATGTACCTGCAATTTATAAAAAGGTTTCATGCGAAATAAGGGGAGAGAGAGAGAGAGAGAGAGAGATAGAGAGAGAGAGAGAGGCCTAGTTCAATTTTCACTCGTCTAAACCTTAGCCTGCCTGTGCGTTGAATTCCGACGAAAGCAATTAAAATGGTGGCCAACGTGCAATGCTCAAAATAGAAATCATGCATGATTAAGACTTGTCTACAATGGATATCATGCATGGTTGAAAAAACTTAATGATAAATACATTATATACACCCTCAAAGAAATTAAAAAGAGTACTAATGACTGCAATACCATCAATTGATCAGAAGGTACTAAAATGTCAATAACAACAAAAATTTAATAGAATAATGACATTTGACAAGAGATCTTACATGCATATACAAAAGAAGAAGTTAAAGAATAATAGCAGTAATAACAACTAGCAAAATGATTTTCAGGAATTACGTATAACCTGTAGGCATAAACATCATTGAAGTGTATTTTCAAAGTTCCAACATCCGATTCCATGGTTCCTGAATTGACTGCAAGGACTATGAGTGATATTAACAGGAGAACAAAACTGAATACTCTCAGTATAAGAAGGACAACCCTCGAAGTTGTGGAGGATCCTGGTGCTGCATCTGCCATCCTCGATCGACCAATTAAAACGTCCAACTCAAAACTAATGCTCGACCTCTGCTGTGGATTGGCAGCAATCCATTGGTCTAAATTTATAACCAGTTAGTCGGAGGCTTAGACATCATCGACTCTGGCCTCATTACCAAGCAAGTTGCCCCAAGTCAACGTGCCTCCTGAGTATTGCACCCACATGGAGGGTTTACTTTGACAATGAGCTAGCACAGCTTCGGTGCTGAGATCATTGACCAAGAAATTGCGGGCACGTCTGTATTACAACTAAGACACAAACAAAATTGTGGGCGCGTAGCTTGCAGTTATTGTAGACCAACAAATTAAGAAGGGATATCCTCGTTTTCTTTGACATATATACATTTTGTAATAATTAAGCTAAATATTTCTTTTACCCGAGCCCTGCTCGATCGATTATGGTAAATTAAGTTAGTGCCTATCTCAAAAATCCCAGTCTCCGAAAAAGAGAGATCAGAGCAAAAAAAGAATTCAAAAACAATTTCCTCTCTCTCTCTCTCTCTCTCTCTCTCTCTCTCTAGTTTCATGAGAGAGAAATTCATCGTTTAATATGTGATCTTAAGCGGATTAAAAAGAAAGCTATATTTTAGGGGATCTTAAGGTTTCTCGTGTTTCCTTCTATGGCAAGTCTTGACTCCGATCGATCGGTTAATATTAGATGACGCCATGTTTAAGTTGCGTAATGACGCAGGCCTTGTATCTCTGATTTTCTATTTATTAGATAAGCAATTTTTTTCTTTTCAATTCTTTTTTTGCACGTCGTCCAGTTGATCAGAAATAAATGAAAAACTACTCATCATATTTTTTCTCATCATCTTCTTATTATTCCATGATTTAGTATTAAATGATAAGTTCACAAGTAAATCATAATAAATAGTCTCTAATTATCTAATGTCACATGAGATATTAAGAAAAAATGGATAATGAATAACAAAGAAATTATATGCTAGTTGCATTTTGGCCTTCCGTATTTTGATCACTATTTCAACCATGGGAGTGTCTCTTCTATTCTGATCTCTCTCTCTCTCCTTTCCTAATTTAGATTATTTTATTGTGCTATGCATTCAATTATATATTCCCAAACTGTATCAATTTATATAAGCTCGATCGATATATAATATACCGGCCGTCAGATCAGCGATTCAGCCAATGTCCAAAATTCGGGTTGACAACTGACCATGATTATATATTATAAGGAAAATGATTTATAATATGTTGTGTGTGTATAAAAAATGTCTCATATTATAAATATTGTCTCATTTTCATTTAGATTTCATTAATATGTAAACACAATATAATTCAATGCTAATGCAGGTCCATGTTATTTGAAAAAATATTAAATCTTGTATGGTCCACATAATATTTATCCCAACTTAATTAGACAATAAAAAAAAAATACAATCCAAAAACAAATTAATGAAATAAATATTGTTAAAAAATAACAATGGGGTTTAAACTCGATCGTGTACAAGCTAGGGCACTCATTCAGAAGAGCCTAAAGGACTAAATTGCCTTAGGAAGTGCAAAGGAGGACATAATTGACAAGATTGCAGTGCAGACGAATGCGAGGAAGAGGATGGTAGCTGATGCATATCCCATACTGAAAAAACCTCCGAGGCCAGAATCTGGAGACGCAATATTATTATCCAAATCTGAGGTAGCACCAAGTCCTGCAGCTGCCCCTGTGGCTAATAAGTATGATATAACCAGCAGCCGAATTAAAGCGATTAGCAGCTTGCTAGCTAGCTAGGCATGCATGCATGCATATTCAAACGTACGTCAGTACTTCAATTGACATATATCTTACAAATTGGTGTTGTATTATATAATTTAGGGCATACTAATATAAAAATGTGTTGCGTTTACATTAAAATTCTACATAAAAGCTTATAATAAACTACGGCAAGCTTAGCTGGCATGATATATATGCATATCACGGCAAAAATATTAATAATCTGTTTGAAGAAAATTCCAGCAATCTCATACATATATATATATATATATATATATATATATATATATATATGTATTGAAACCTTATATTATATTTTCCATGAACTAATTAAAATAGGTGTTTGCTTGGGGGGAAAACTATATATAGTAGTAATATTAACTACAAATTAAATGAGCCACGATCGAAATGTCAAAGAGTACGCCATAGATATAGGAGATAAGTTGAATGCATGAGATGTACGTACCTTGTCACCATTAAAGTCAACTAAAACCCATGTATCTTTGTCAGTTATGATCCGTAAGACCACAAATTCTATTGTTTGCATTATGGTATATGCAATGCCAATGCCGATTGTTCCAACCATGTAACTGCATGCAGTTCATTAAAGTAATTTGACGAGAAGTAAGTAATTATAAAACCAAAAAGATCGATTAGTAGGGGCGAAAAAGAGTACTATATCATGTGAATATTACAGCTTAGAATTAGGGCCTCGAAAAGATCAAAGTCAATGCATGGCTTAGTTCATACGTACAAGATCAAGCTTTTATGAAGACTTGTAAAGAAAAAATACAAGAATTTGGATTAAGAAAAAAATATTCACGGATCTGCAGAGAGTCATGATCATCGATCAGATGGAGAATTAATTTGGGTGTCATTCACATAGATGAGAAAAAGAAAAGAGTGATAGCATCAATTGGTTTGGATCTTTTCATCTCCATATAATATATTTTTTGGGCAAGAACCGAAAGGAATCAAGCTGGCCAGAAGCATGACTCAATAAAAAAATCACCTTGAGATATGCTTGGAGTGGCCGAGACGACTATGGATCGAATAACTAGTGCCTTTGCTTTGATCATGACTCGATCGGGTGATTAATATTGGTGGTGGATGGTGGCAATGGGTGGCAAATGGCTATGAGAGAGGGTGTGAGTATCTTTGTGAAAGAGAGAACGTGGAGGATCGAACGTACGTCCCGGAGGATGAAATTAGAATAATTTTCAACGTGTACGTGCAATTTCTTCGCATAATTAACTAAACTTCATGAGTATTTTCTCAGTTAATTGATAAGCATAACCAGGTTACAATAATTGACGTGTGGAAATATAATACAAAACTTACCATGAAACAAAAAATAGAGGTTTATTATTCAAAGGAAAACATAATAAAAAATTTTGAGCATAAGAAAGAAAAAAAAAAAACCCACTATCCTGGGCTACAATGATGACCAGATCGAAACTATATATGATGTTGTAAATTAATTAGTTATTTGGGAGCATACATGTAGCTATGAACATCCTTATAGTTGTAGACATGCCCACGTTTAAGTTTCTTCTTATCGATAAAAAGAAGTGTGAGTGATAGTGCCAGAAGAGCTAAGGAAATCCCCTCAATAAAAGAGTGGCAACCTTAGAGGAGGGTAGTCCCATCTTCAACCGAGTTAATGAGTGTCGAGGTTAGTAGAACTTAAGATGAAGCCCATCTAACTGATAATTGGGCTTCGTCAGTTCAAACTTCAAATAAAAAAAAAATTGATTATTGGTGTAACGATTCCAGCCCCAGAAAAGAAGTGTGGGGGCCGGCTCAAATATTGATGGTTCTGTTCTGTGGTCGGTCCACTTAACGGAAAACCCGATGATCAATACAAGTCTATGGTTTTAGGGGTCGACTGATTTCATGGTTTTGGTGTACAAATAATTAGTTTGTTATACTACTTTCATGAACGTAGTCGGATTAATTCATGTTTATATAATTGGAATTTATATATGAAATTAGTGTATATTTTTATGTACTAGAGCTAGCTGTATAGGCCAGCCGCTCTAATTACTAGCTAGGTGTTTAATTGGAGCTCCATATTAACCAATCCTGATTTTTTTTAAAAAATAATTAAGTTTTTCTTAAAAACCCAATCAGATGTCATTATATATAAAGCTATATATAACGACGTCGGCCACGATTATTGCTGCACTAGATAAAGTATGAGGTACGGGCATTTAATCTTGTGTCTAAGTGGGTCACATGCAAATTAATTAATTAATTAATTAATAGGGTAATTGACAGTGCTATATAGCTAGCAAGCTAGCTTAATTATTCAAATATTGCGGTGTAGTACTAGTTGCGTTTATAAGATAATACAACAAGAAAATCACATATTGCATGCTAATCAACTTCAAGATTAAAGTGAGACATGACGCAATTAAAAAAGCAAATTATAATTAAGTAGGACCCAAATGTTTATAAAAAGTAAGATTAGTGGGAATTATAGTGATCTGATCAGTACTCATGACTACTCTGTAAGCAAGCATGCATGTCATCGCATGTAATTATAATAAAGAAACCTTAATTTATATAAATGCGTGTGTGTGTGTGTTCCTTAATCAATCGAATTAAACTCCTATAATTAACATGAAAAGAACCATATATATTGTCCGCATATATAATTTGCATTCCACTTTTGGGGAGTGAACTTTAATTTCAAAAGTTTCGACAAAGACAAAGCAATTAATTTATGGTACTTAATTAGGAAATAAAACTACAAGAAAAATAGATATTTGTAGTCATTTATTTATGACGAAAAGATTATTTGTGATCAAAACAGACTCATTTTAACTGTAAATAATCATTTCGCTGGAATTAACTAACTACAAATAAGCAGTTTTCTTCACTAACATTTTTTTGTACACGTACGTACATATAAAATTAATTAATAACCAATAACAGTTTTACGCGTGTTTTCTTTACTTTTAATTTTACAAATGGTGGTCAGCTGGAATATTAATGATGGTACGTAGATGCATGGGAAATAGTTTCCAGGTCAAAGTTTGATCAAAATGAGATTTCCTTGACAATATTATATATAAAATTAATGAAAATGGATCGTAGTACGAGTAATGTCTTCATCGATGATCGTATATTAAAGCTGGTCTCCCCAACCGCGTGGATTAGTCAAGTTAATGCAAAATAATAATGTATCAATATCGATCATCGATCTCTAACTTTTATAAAAGCTTCATTGAGTTTCCTTGTTATTGGAATGGTCCTCTCTCACTTTTATAAAGCTTATGTTTCTTAATTCTCGAGATCGGTCAAATCTCTCTCTCTCTCCGCGTACAAAGAGATGGACGTGGCTATATATTGGAAGCTGATGTGATCCGACGCAGGAAAAAAAAAAAGAGTATATGGTTTTGCCTTTTTTGAACGAAAGCTAGTGGTAAGTGCTTAAATAGAATAATTTTACATTTTAGTGTTTTTAATTACCTTAATATTTTTTTTAAGTCACTTAATAAATTAATTGTTGAGAAATCTATAATGTAATATCAATAATTATTTTTTAAATAAATTAACCGCCCAATACAAAAGCATGCCCAAAGCCATGCGCGCAAGAGCAGAAATCTCGTGCAACAATATTATTAAAAAAAATATTATCTAGCTATTATATTATGACTACCGATCGAAATTACTTAATTTTAAGTAAATTAAAGGGGGGAAACGTCTTTTTTTCCCGTTGTGTTACAAAAGATATACTCTTGATGGCGATCTCCACTTACAAACACATACACACATATATTGTGAAAAACAATGACAATAATGAAAGTAAACAAGAAAAACAATCAATCAATCACACTACACAAAACTTATGTGGTTCGGCAACTTGTTTACGTTCACGGAGCTACAGAGAATTTTATTAACTTGAGGAATCACAAAGTATAGTGTTTGGGGTGATTTTCTGTGCTCAATGTACGACCACAATATTAAAAATACATATATATAGGGTTACGCGGTAGAAAAATCCTAATCTCTCAAAATCTGCATTATTTGCTCGAGTGGCGTGTCGAGCACGCGTCGAGCGAACCTTTTTATTAGTCGTTTGCTCGAGTAATCTGTCGAGCAGCTAATGAACAAGCTCTCTGTCTTAACTCCGCTCGAGCGACATGTTGAGCGAGTAACAAGTAAACTCTCTATGTCGCATCCACTCGAATGACCTGTCAAGCGGCTCACTAGCGAACTCTCTGTAATCATCTCCACTTGAGCGACCTGAATGTTCCGCTTGAGCGGACTGAGCCAGGTTCCACAATACTTAACAATATATATATATATATATATATATAGTTAGTTTTCTAAAATAGGAGTACCTTGAAGTCCTTTGTGGGTAAATTACCTCACCCATATTGATATAATGCTATATATCATCACTAATACCAACCAGCTTTTGACATTATATTATGCCTACTAAACTTACTAATTATATCATTATTGGTGCTTTTTGTCAATTTTTTGTACGACTACTATCACCCCACGATAGAAGTGATATGTTATTGTCACTATAACATTAATATTAACTCAAGAGTTATTGATTATAAATATCATTATCGTCAAGCAACCACTCCCAATCTAAAGAAGGAGATGATCATTAGAAATTATATTTAATTCATCGAGCATAATATTTGATGGATCTCCCAAATACTGATCAGTACTCACATGATTAACGGTTGAGCCCAAAACTCTAATATTTATGAGAAAAAATATTTATAGCCGTGAATTACGCAACCATCGTGTATTCACTTTGAAAAAAGTGAATAAAACATGAGATTCATATGAAAAAAATTAATTTTTTAATAGTAGATCCCATTCTTTTTCAAAGCGATTACGCAACATTTACGCAATTCACAATTATATGTAGAATTGCTCAATATTTATATCGCTCAAATAGTCATTAATTCTGTTTTCAAATTAAGTTGTCGTTTTTTCTTTTTTGTTTTCCCTGTAGCTTATGTTTATCAGTGATGGATCTTACCAATCACATGAAAGAAGGGCACAAAAAAAAAAAGAACAGTTTAATTTGGATCAAATTGCGCGCGCATCCTATATATAGCGCCCTCCTTCTTTTTCTTTTTTGTGCATGCAATTAATATTTTCTGATCAGATTCGAGAAATGACGAAGAATCTACCATGCATATATATATATATATATGATTGAGCTCCTGTGGAGGAACGTGAGGCCAGCCAGAGAACGAAAGAAGCGCATATATAGATTGGAATCACAGAGATGATCAGAAAGAGAGACTATAACAAGGACGTCACAAAAGTGAAAGCTGCCATGGAAACAGAGAGAACATCTTTACGCCTACACATGCATGTGGGGGCATCAACGATCATGTACACGATGATGATAAACAACTTGGAATTCCGAGATAGCTGCATGCATGTTACTTTCTTCTTCTCCTTCTATTTCTCTTTTTATTCCCTCTCTTGTTTTTATTCCATTCCCATCGTCAATTTCGGGATCCCTATCCTATAATCAGAAATCTGCGACCAACCGACCAGCAGAACCACAAGAGATCTAGAGAGAGAGGAGATTTGCTTTTTCGACAATATTATGCTCGCTTTATTCCATGTTAGTATTTAGTAAACAATTGCCCTTTGTTACAGCAAAAGCATATCAAAAGTCCAAATTCCGTGCCGAGAAAAAAGTCTAGATCCCATACTCCTAAAATATAATAAACCCATTATAAATAGATCAGTTACAATGATGACAAAATAATCATATAAGAATAATAACAAAAATTTGTCAAACTAATTGGACTTAATTTTGGTTTCTTTTGCTTGAAAGTTAAGTAGGTACAACATTGATACGTGGTGTGGTGGGATAGTATTTCAGACTTTCTTTTTCAAATCTTTTGGCTTGATAAATGTCTATAATCTGATTTATAAATGAAAGTTTGTTTTCTTATATAAAAAAAAAAAAGTAGAGAACCAAAATCAATCTAGCTTTGTTTGTTTTTCATGTTATGCTTTTGAAATTTGTGTCATGTTTTTCTCCCTTTTGTATTTTTTTGTTTTTAATTTGAAAGATTTTTCCCCCTTGTATACATACCATGGAGCTAGAGTCCTACTTGAAAGTTGAGTCGTCTTTGCATGGTTTTGAGTGGGATTTTGGCGTTTCTCTAACTACAGCTTTTCCTTCTCAACAACCATCAGTTTACATACAACAAATTAGTACGATCTTATTTGGTCAAACTTCTTATAATTGCATAATCATCACAGTCTCCACACAAAACAAGGAATGAGTACGTCACACAGTTAAAATTACAAAATTATTTTAAACTCAGCTGATCACTTAGTCCAAAAGCATGGATCCCAAACTGAGGTAGGTCGTCAACATGAAGAACATAGCCACTTTCCAGCTGCAGGAAAGAGCAAGCAACAAATATATATTGAACCACTACCAAAATTTGCATCCTCTATTGCCAAAAATAGAATAATGATTCATGAAGCATTCAGTTGCAATGTAAGAGATCAAAGAGAAATAAAGGATTTTTGGGCCGGGGGGAGGGGGGGGGGGGGGGTGGAGTTGCAGGTTATGGGAGATAATTACGTACATAATTTCATGAAACCCAAAACATGGAGATCGCAGACATGATGCATATTGGGACTGAAATGACAGGTATTTATTTATCGAACAAATGCGCTAGCTGCTCAAGAAGTACATGATCAGAGATCCTTCAACCATGTGAACCATGGATTTTTCTAGTTCTAATGATCCTTTCTTCAACACCTGAATTGGGAACAAGCTGAGTTCTTGGGGGCATATCATAATGCTCCAATTAGCCCTGATAAGTTCCGTACAATGGTTTTCAGGCCCATTGTTCTCATTCATCTGGATAGAAGTGGTACTGATCATGTGTAGGGAAAAAAAGGAAGAGACACATTTTCACATATCATTTCCGGGAAATTACTTAATATACAGTGCATTTAGATCGATCAATTTATGGCATTTTAGCCTTCCTATCCGATACCAAACTCAACGAACACATACTCGGCCTACTTCGGTTACGCATAGATCAATACAACCAAAAAAAAGATCAAAAAAAAAAAAAAGAAAAAGAAAAATACACAACCGCAAAGAAAATTTCAGACGAGAAGCCTACCATTTCCAAGTTGTTTGATCAGCAGATTACCAAGGAATTGTTCCGGCCTTCACATTTCAATTTCTTAGATTCTTTGTGTTGGATCTTGCAAAGTTAGGGTTGTTGAATGAAACGCTAAGACGATCATTTCTCTTTAATGGGAACCTGTAGTAATTAATTCAACCGAAAGAGAAAAACAAGGGCAGAGATTGCATGCGTCGGGTTTAGAGATCATAAAAAGAGATCAAAATCACAACATATGGCTGGTGGAAGAAGAGGTGAAACCAGAAAGATCAGTCCATGCACTTCCACCTCCCCAGTAATGATGATCATTTCCTGCAGTACCCGAAAGATTTCTTGACAAACTCAACCTTTGATTGTCTTCCATTTTCACGGTAGCAAGCTGATCACTAACACTAGTAACTGCAGATTCCAATGGCTTAGACCGAAGCTGCCCAGCTACCCCGACGTAGCTTGGCCGATCAACATTCTCACCCTCAAATTGAAATAACCCATTCGGTGTCCCCAAATTGGCGAAGAAAGGAAACTGCTGCACTTGCTGCAGCCTCCACTGCTCATGAGCAAGGCCAGTTGATAAAGCAGACCCACCCCCACTGGAACCAGTACCGATTTGAAATTCAACGTCACCACCAATACCACCTATTGCTCCTACAGGCGGCTGAAATCCCCCGAAATTTAAGCAATGGTTCCCAGAAGCATAATCACTAAGATGATGAAAAGGAGGTAAGAAAGGCGACTGTGATGCTTGTGGAGGGGGCAAATGGCTTAACATATCAGTAGCGCAGCAATTGGAAGAAACAGTACTAGTGGAACTAGACCCTGCAGCTTGGCGCTCGGCTATGGCAGGAGATTTCGATCTAGTACTTCTTTTGTTTCTTCTACAACCACCCCCAACAGGCACGCTCCTTAGTGCACCTCCCCTTGTCCAATAGCGCCGACAGGTCTTACAGAAGTGACGAGGTTGGGAGAGGCTATAGTTGTTGAAATAGCAAAACTTTGTATTTGTGGATTCGCATCTAGGACATTTGAGGGCAGCCTCAGGCTGCGGAATCTTGGCTAGCTTTGCCCGATCAGACATGGAACCCGGCCTAATTGGGCCACCACCGCCACTGCCTCCAATTATTGGAGGCCGCGGTGGAGGGTGGAGTACTTGTGGATTCTCGCTTCCATCTTCATGAGCTGGTTGCTGATAATTCGAGTGCTGAAAATTGAAAGGGAAAAAGATCAAATACCCGGTATATTCA
The DNA here is from genome assembly GCA_022457165.1 of Juglans mandshurica. Classification (NCBI taxonomy): domain Eukaryota; kingdom Viridiplantae; phylum Streptophyta; class Magnoliopsida; order Fagales; family Juglandaceae; genus Juglans; species Juglans mandshurica. Next base: position 1,396,674 of record CM039628.1, read on the forward strand.
AGAAGAGATTAAAAAAAAAATGGATAGGAATATTAGTCTTTTATTTTGAGCCTTTTTATTGAAGCTATAGGAAAAGAAAATTTGGAAGAAAACCCTTACCTGTTGTTGCCAGTTGGGTGGATCCAGATAGACCGGAACGGATGAGAAAACCATGGCTGTTACCTCTTAGATCTTTCTCTTTTGTAAAGGTTGATGGGTTGATCTTTTGGAGGTTTTGGTGGAGAATCACATCACCCAGGGAGTTGCAGGGAGAGAGAGAGAGAGAGAGAGAGAGAGAGAGAGAGAGAGAGAGAGAGAGAAAAGGATCAGAAGAAGACGGAAAGATAAAGCTAGGTAGGAGCTGGGCGGGGTGTTTATTTATTTTGTTCTTTGCGCGCTATCTCATGATCCACACTCTGATTTCTTTTTGTTTTATTAAAATTTTTAGGGTTGGAAGAGGAAGAGAACAAGTTAAATTTCTTAAAATGTAAGCTAGCTTGTTAACTGTGGCGCCCAATATGGATTAATATTGGCCATGCATGCATCATGTAGAGAGAGAAACCCTAATGAAAAGTACTTTGTGATAAATATATAATAAAGTGGAGTAATATAAAAGAGGAAGGTGTGAGTGAGTGTTGGTCTTAAGTGGAAGTGTCACAGTCAGTTAATGTAACTTTGTTTCTCCGTCCTGCGTCCCGTGGAATTCGATCTTATTGGTTTTGCATGCAAATTAATATCGATCTAAATAAGCTATAGCTAGCTAGCTTGCTTAATTTCGCTTTAACAAGTACGTACTAATTTCATCGTAATTACGCACGAACATTATACGGAGGAAAATATTAAAGATTAATTATGTATAACCAATCTTTTTATATATATATATATATATTCTACAATATCGTGGCCGGGACTAATATTAAAATCGTCTTGACTACTTACCATCAAGGCCGACGAAATAGAATGTTACAATTAATCTTTATTATATATATATATATATATATATATACCATTAATACCAATATCTGCAAATTAAGAGCTGCATGCATGCATGCTACATATTGGATCGATATTAAATATGCCAAAAGTGCGAGAAATTGATCATATTGGATAAATTTTATATATAATATATCGGTATCTAGCAGCTAGCTAGTAGTCTCAATTGCAAAATATATATATATATATATATATATATTCTTATAAGCTCCCTAGCTAGTGATCAATATTCACTACTTACGTACAAATTAGAAATTAATAAACGTGACGCAATTAAAAGCATATTAATTGTAATAATAGTTCGCCGCCCAGAGTATAAGTTAGTACCGCAGATGACAACAAGCTGGAACGTATTGAAAATATGCGAAGAAATTATTCGATACTACAGCTTACGTACACGTACGGAAACGATGAAATTAATTAAAGCTGGTCGCTGCAGGGTACGCGCCCCTCCGCGCGAACATATATGGATCAACTTCATGCAGGTCAGTGTGTACTATATATATCCGCGGCAATTATATATAATATCATATATGTATTATATATATGCATGCATAATATATATATATATATGTATGGTCTCATTAAAAGAAAAATAAATATTTATGATGAATTATTCACAACGATTATTTGAGATAAAAATATAATCATTTTGATAATAAATAATTATTTTTATTAAAAATAACTGATCATAAATAAACAATTTTCTTATAATACCTCAATTTTATATCAAATGAATTATTGGTCATTCTCATTCAGCTTGTACGTGCACCCTGGAACCCTGATTGATCTATATATCTCATCATCTTGTGAATTATTATTTTGTCAGAATTTTCAAGTAAGAGATGTTCATACATATCATGAGTACTCTAAAATTAACTTTTATTGCTTTTAGTATATATAGCTAGAGATCTCCCGAGTAAACGTTAATTAAATGTTTGATAACTACCATGTAGTACTGTAATTGATCTCACCCAAGTTCATATATACAAGAATTGGAAGGAATCTAAATAGCTAGCTTTACCAGCTTTAACTGGATTTTGACACCTTATCATGATCAAGGTCCCCCCCAAAAAAAAAAAAAAATCCTTGTGGGGAGAAATTAAGGCTTGGTTTGCTTTCAAGACTAGAATATAAAATTTTAAAAATAAGACTAGAATATAAAATTTTGAAAACCTCTCATCTTATTCTGACAACTTTCTTAAATCTCTACATAAAATAAAATAAATAATTCAATTTTTTCAAATATCAAAACAAAAATAATATTAAAAAATATATTCTAACAATATTTTATTTAACTTTTTAATTTTAATCTCAACGCATCTCAACTTATATCTGAAAACAAATGAGGCCTAAAGGTACTGCACGCACTACAACTGTGCCAGTACTTGATCCGGTCATGTTATGCAAGCCGAGCTAATTAATTATTACAAAGTAAAGGAATAATTAACTGATCATATTGCTTAATCATCTGCACATCATGTATTCTAATTAATATTGTATGTCTTTTTAAAATTTTAATTTCATATAATTAAGAATGTTGCGCGCATTGCCGAACTGTTAATAGAAACAATGCGGCCAGTTAATTATTTGAAATTTGAAAAGGATCGATGGCCATATTCGTGGCACGTCGCTTATTCTAAAAGGCTCTCCTTGAAGCAGCACGTACATCAATTAACATGATGTGTTCAAATTAAAAATATTATTATGTGCCGCCTGCTAATATTTAGTACTGGACTCTTGTCTATTAATTTCTGCCCTTTTGTCATCTTATTATTATCTTATATATGCATCTAAACGGTGAAAGGTGTTTGTATGGAAGGCCTTGAATAACAGTCTACCAACAAAGAGAAATTTGTTTCACAAAAAGGTAATAAAAGAGCCTAGTTATCCAGTATGCAAGAGGCAGGAAGAGTCAATTACTCATGCATTATGGAGCTGTAATGGTGCAACTGATGTTTGGGCAAGCAAAAGAAGTCCTAGCTATGCAAAAATGGTCGAGTACAGAAAGAGACATGCTGGAGCTATGGACAAAATGGACCTCAAAACTGACTCAAGAAGAGTTGGAAGTAGTTGTTGTGGTGTTGAGAAGAATCTGGTTGAGGAGAAATGGTCTGGTCTTTGAGAACAGGTTTGAGGGACCTGATGTGGTTTTTAATCAAGCACCAGATTGCTTGGAGGAATTCCAGCAGGCACATGCATGAGAAGCAGAGAGGAGGACTAATGGGTGGAGTTCTAGTCAGAAGGGAGATTTGTTGGAAGCCACCTGTTGAGGATTATGTCAAAGTTAATTGGGATGCTGCTTTGAATGAGAAAGAAAACAGGGGAGGGATTGGAGTAGTCATAAGGGATAACCATGGTGAGGTGTTAGTCTCTTTGTGTGGCCCAAAGAAGAATATTAGTAATCCTCTGGTAGCTGAGATGCATGCATTGTAGAGAGCTATGAAACTGTGTGATGAATTGAATTTCCTTAAAGTGAAGTTGGAAGGTGATGCTTTATCTGTAGTTAAAGCTGTAAATAGCAGGGACAAGTGTTGGGAATGACGTGGACCGATGATAGAAGACATCAAAGGAGTGTTTAGAAATAGGAAGCAGTGGGAAGTAATACACATTTACAGAGAATGTAATAAGGTTGCTCACTTTCTTGCAAGGTTTTCTTTACTTGTAAATGAGGAAAGGATTTGGATGGAGGGTTATCCTCAAGAGATACAGAGTTATGTAACCATTAATAAACGGTGTAGAATTGATCAGTAATGAATACATATACATGATTTGTTTCAAAATATATATATATATATATGCATCTAAACCATGGCAATTATTATATATCGATAGTACTTTGAGAAACTTGAACCGGATACCTATGATTTTCGACTATATATATAGTTGAGTTAATAACGAGCTAATTATCTGCTTGCTTATATATATATATATATATATATATATATATATATATATATTATATACAAGAAAAGTAATTATTTTTTCTGTATATATAACATAAATTATTAATTTATTTACATAAATTAAGTTCAGATAGGCTAACCAAATAACCAAATTTATACACACAATTTGGCTAACATATTAATACACACACAAGCTAACCAAATAAATCTAGATGATGATCTGCTACTTTAATTACCGGCCGCTAATTAATACAATCTTCAGTACTACTTGATTTGAGAGATTTTCCGTAGAAAGAAAAGCCCTCATAATATGATGAAATATGAACCCACAAGATCAAATGGAAAATAAAATGATTGAGAATCTGGAGGGGGCATGATTTTATTTTTATAACAGCTACTAGCTTGATATATTATGTCTTCTACTACTTAATTATTATATATATATATATATATGAGTAATGCTAGAGAGAAGCCACTATAATAGTGCACACTTTGCACTCACTGCGTGGCTGCTTCTAGTTGATTGTTCCCAACACTCACCTGGAAAAATGTGTGGTCTAGATGATACCACATCATGTATGCAAAATGGATACTTCTAATAGTAACTTCTATCTATATTTATTCATATATATATATATTCTTTGTTCCCTAGCTATCAAGTAATAAAACACAATAATAATAAAGAAAATACTTTAATCATAAATAGGTTACATAAAAGTAAACTCATAAGCTAATATGGTTTGATGTGGTACGTCAGATTGTAAGATTACTTTTATTATAAAGTAGATCTAATAAATTTCATGAAATCATGTTAGTTTGTGGATTTATTTTGTATATATATATAATTTTTCGGATCTAGAACTTATTACATGCATGGGTATTAGGTAGGTAGGCTTCACAGTACTAGTTAGGGCTACGAAAAAAAGGAAGGGGTTGGCCACTAATAATATGGCCAAGCCGCCGTATGTGGAGTGGATTGAGTAGTCGTCATCAGATGCTCGTGGTCGGACGACAGATACCACTTGGTCCCACACCCACCTTCCTCTCATTTGCCAACCCCCACTTGATTGATTCTCTCTCTCTCTCGGTCGGTGAAAAAGCAAGTCTTACCAGTAACCCCGAAGGTCGTCCCCACACCCCCACACACACGAAAACATGAAAATATATTTTGGTTATAAGATGTAATATTGGACTAGTACCGAAAAATGGGTCAGTTGAACTTAAATATTTCAGTGCAGAGAGGGATAGCTAGCTAGGCATATATGTAGAAGACGAGAGAGAGAGAGAGTTTTCTAATAAGCTGGAAGTTCGAGAGACGCGCGCGTGACAACATGAGCAAAAACTTTACTCTTTCCTACATGCAGCTCCTGATCAAGAATTAAAAAATGAAGATAGTTTTTCGAATGAAGAAAGTGGAAGCTCCTTCTTTAACTTTTTCTTTGATATACGAAAAAAGTACTCATGTTTTGATTGGCCACCTCAGAATTGCTTTTAGCTTTAGAAGCTTTTGTTACAGACAGTATACTTACATCATAACTTTGAAAGCTAGCCCATGATCAACACTTTCAACCTTACCGAGATTTTGTTCATTTCATCTATATTTTAGTTCTGTGCAGCGGCAGAATCAGAAATTTGTTAGAGAGGTCGAGTAAAGTTAAAATTATAATAAAATATTTTTTATTCTATTTCTATATCAAAATAATTTATAAAATTAAAATAATTTTATAGAAGGGTTAAGATAATTTTTTAGAGAGAGAGCCAACACAATATGAGATTAATATAATCCTATTAAATAAAAAAAATTAATATATATTTCTTTTTTCAAACTTTGGGAGCCATGGCCTGCCACCCTGCCCCTTAATAGGTCTGCCACTGGCTTTGGGTATTATATATGGAACTGATCATGATCCGCTGCACCTAGCCAGGGCATCACGTTAAATATCATCACGCATGATGATTAATTAGATGCAAGCTTAACATACGTACGTACTGTATCATGTGTTCAAGTTTTTGAATATCTTTTCCTAGCAAGTTAATGATCAAGGATGATTTCTATATATATATCCAATTATTTCTGTTATATTTTAGTACGTTGTTCGTTGAGTATATATGGAATCGAACAAGTACTAGCAGATTAAAATGTTAGTACCATCGAGAGAGAGAGAGAGAGAGAGTCGACCCAAGTACTCTATTATATATAACAGCGTTTAAAAAAAGGATAATAAATTAATTATTTACAAAAAGTAGATGTTGCATTAATGGATTAATGGATCATCATATATATATATGATCATATATATATATATATATGTGTTGCATGCGATATTAAAGATCACTCAGAGATCGGTGGAGATAGTACCGAAACTTTTTATTTCTAGCTAAATAATATTGTATGAATCTGATCATCTACGTTATTTCAGTACTTTCATTGACATAAATGGATACCTCCATCTCAAGCAAATTATTAAACTACCTCGATCGTACGTCCGGCGGTTCTACTGATCATCTTCTTCCAGGTTTTTGCTGCGATTTTTCATTCTTCAGCTGTGGGGTGTTTTTCAGTCTAAAACCTCTCTCCGGTACTCGCGCACGAAAACACACGTGGACGCAATTGTAGCGTATTGGACATATATAATATTCTGTTAATATTAATTATGGCTATCCGACGTACGTTAATTATTAATAATAGTTGTCCTTATCATAAAGCTGAAAAGAAAAAATTAACACGCAGATGTCGTCCGGCCAACTCCCAATCTTCCATTGGCAACGAGACAGACTGTGGTCCAAAACCAAGTACGTAGTACTCTGTGCCTTTATCCCTTGAAAAATTCATATTAACATATACGAATTATTTCTTTTATAAAAAATACGCGGTGTGCTTGTTTATATACGTACAGATCAATACAGAGTGCGCATTATTAATTGTGTCCCAAGGTTTTATAATTTGCATGCCTTTGTTAGTCTCGCTTGGGCCATGCATGCACCTTGACACCTCTCATCTCCCACTAATTTGATTGCTGGCATGGCCACCAACGTCAGCGCTAGCTAGCTAGCTAGCTAGGAAATGCATTCCTTTAAGCAGTACTCCTTACATACATATATGTGTAATAGATCATCATGTAAAGCATCAAAACCCGCTTTGATTTGATGTTAAATTGATATATACCAACTAAGAATACTAGAGCCTATATATTCCTTATAAGAAAGCCTCGCACGCAAATTAATTCGATCATGTTTGCTAGTTGGAGGTTTAAATTAACGTACAGGTTATTAAAGAAATCTCTTTCAAACCTGCCTCAATATAGACGTTTTGTTTCCTCAAGTACTAGCTAGGTGTTTCCTTCTTTCCTTAATATATAAGCTTAATTTCTTTTACAGAATGAATGACGAAGTTAGCATTTCTTTGCATGCACTCTATCACCTCAAGTCCATGCTAGCTCTTACGTACCTATTCCCATGTTTTTTTCTGACTTCTTAATTAGGACACAACATGATGATCAAGCGTTATTTCTCTAATAAATAACAGATCAAAGATATAAGTAAACGGTGATCTTATAATATTCCTATGTGGAATGAAATTCAAACCAGACTATAAGTCGAAGGACATGACTCATGATTAATTTATGAAAAATTTGTGTTTCGTTTTAACAAATTATAAAACTTGCTGTTTTAATTTTTGGACAGATGCAGGATCGTGCATGAAACAATTATTATTGTTGTTATTATATATATATATATGTATGTATTATACAGATCAAGATCTGACCAATTACAGCTTGTATCTATCTATGATCTACAGTACATAATTAATGCGATCGGAAAATAAATATAGAAAAGCTTAAGGTACGTGGTAATTGGAGTGTATAGGAATCTAATTCCCCTGTCCAGTCAATCAATCTTTAACCCATTTCCCAAGCAAAAAGCAGTTACCATAAGGCAGCTTGCAGCTTTTGGATTACATTATTTTGTTGCTCAGTTGCTGTTGCCTCCCATTCCCACATACTCACTCAGAAAAGGGTATAAGCATAAAGAACAAAGCAACAAATTAACAGCAATCAACGCATAATTACACTTTAACTAATTTACATGGTCATGATGATGACATTATAAAAGAGAGCTAGGCAAGGCTCTCTCTCTCTCTCTCTCTCTCTCTCTCTGTTTTGTATAATGCGTGGGTGATAGCTTTAGTCACGTGTGGAGGCTGTAAATCAAGATTTAAGAAGCAGACAAATCTGATGATCAGTACTACTCCCAATCGTGCTGATCATGCTCACACGCGGATCTCAATCATGCATGTAGATTCTTATCTTCAGAGATTCCATATTATTTGTTTAATACTGTTCGAGACGCGTGCCAGCCACTGCGTTTTAGATGATTGCCTGCCTTGTTTAGTTTTATCGTATAAATTTGATCATAAGCTTTTACAGACATCAAAGTTGTGATGGAATATTGGTTGTGGTCCATTCATTCCATTCTTGATCATCTGCTTGATCAGAAAATTCATAATGCTAAATTTCACAAGGCAGTAGCAAAAAGTTGGGACCCATCTCCGGTCCTTTGGGCCCAAAGGGTGGGGCTTCCTAGTGCTCGATCGGCGGGCTTCACTTGGCCCAATGGAGACGAGCTGCGAACTGCTGCCAGCCTGTCCTTCCCTACAAGGACTCTTTGTGCTTCTAATTCCAGCCTATTTAGAATATGTTGGGCTTCAAATTCAAACTCTTAAAAGTATAACTAAAAATAGCCCATCTACATCAAGATCGTGTTATGGTGAGGGGAAAAAAATATCAAGTTGACTTAAGAAGAAAAGCTAATTTGCTTAGAAAACACGGCATATTTATTAGGATTTTGATCTCTTGTAGTTATTATTCAAATTTTAATGACTTTTAATTAGCATAAAATGAGATTTTATAACATTAATTGAATTTTTTATATTATTTGATAAAGTCATTCAGACAATTATACTATTGTATGACGCACATTATGTCTATCTATTTTCTCATTCTAAGTTGTAAAGCAAGTAGAAACTTTTGAATAATTTGGATCCTAATAACTAGTGAACAAAATTCGGGTTTTCTTTTCTTTATCAAGCAAGAAGTAACCATGCAATGATTGGCTAAAAAAAGAGAGAGAAAAAATGTGCTTAGAGACGCACTCAGCGACCATTTATCTATTTGTAATGTTAGATAGTCTTAAAACGTGTAATCCACACCTATTTTATTTGGAAAAAAATAAAGTTTTTATTTAAAATATAATTTTTAAAATTATTTATTTTTATTGCTATACTTAAATATAAAATTATATACACCACACTACCATCTCATTTTCATCCCATTATACAATATGTGACACATTAGATAATTTTTTATTAGATTCTCATTTATCATTTAATAATAATAAATATACCACGTATTATATAATATAATAAAATAAAAATAAGATAAAAATGTTATGTATAACACATACAATGATAGAAAAGGAGGCAGCGACAGCTAGCTAGTTAAACGATATGACGTTTTTTTGAAGACATTTCGGCAATGTCTGTCGTCTGAGGCTGCTCTGCCCTGGGTAAAAAGTTAAATCCGTCTCCGTAGGAGCAAATAGCAGTATCCAAAGTGGATCGTGATCCCCTTGCACTTGCAGTCGAAGAAGGTGTGGGGGCATCGTGAAGTTCAATAACTCGCCGACTCTCGGTGCTTAGATTCCTTCAACACAACAGATCGCACGGTACAAAAAGGTAGAGTAGGAGAAAGGAGATAAAACAAGCATACTCGCAAAATCACAGACTCGAAGATGGAATCGGAGTGGGACCCATTGGATGAGCCTCCATCACCGCCGTGTTATTCGTCAGTGTTCGAGAGGGAACGGCACGTCTGTTACTTGGAGATGATGTACCATCTGTTGCCGTCGCCTTACCAGGACCAGGAGATCAACCACCTTACCCTCGCCTACTTCGTCATCTCCGGTCTCGACCTCCTCTCCGCGCTCGATCGTGTACCTCTCTCTCTCTCCTCCCTTTTGCTCTAGAGATTGGGAATGGAACAGGGTGTTGTGTTGTTCCATATTTTCATTTGTTTTTGTGTCTAAAGATTACAATTCGACTAGGGATTTTGAATTTTATTGGCACCTTTTAGTTTTGGAAAGCTAGACTCGTGTAGTTACATCTTGTGTTTGCTTCGGAATTTATTTTGTAATCATGGTTTTGGACGTCCTGATTGTAATATTCGGTTTTGATCCTAGATTTTCATTTTGAATATTTTCGGGTTGATGCTACATATGTAATGACCTTACTTGAATGTGCCTAGCACAAATACTTGCGACCGAGAACTTTCTCGTAAATTTAGCTAACGGGGAAGCTTAAGCTTAAATTTCCTTCTTTTCGTTTTAATTTTGCAATGACTCAATGGAGTGTTAGGGATTTCTTACCTTTTTTTTTCCTCGTCGTGAGGTCATACTGTGGTATTTTCTGTTCGTATGTAAGTATGCACTTGATTATCTTCACAACCAAACAGTTATATGAAACAAGTATATAAAAAATAATTACATTTTTGTTTCTGTTTTACGTGTTTAGGTCGACAGGGATGCAGTTGCCAGTTGGGTTTTATCCTTTCGAGCTCTCCCAAAAAATAAAGGTGTACCGAATGATGGTATGGCTCGCTTGCTAAGGATCTGATCTAGTTTAAATGGGTTCGAACTTTGAAATTTGAATACTATTTATATGGTAATGCTGGATTGCCCGATAAGTGCACATTTTATCTTCATTCTCTGAGAGCACTTCCCCTTCAAGCGTGTTGACCATATTCACTCAAATGTATCAAGAGGAAAGAATATATCATATAGCTGTTGGCTTTCTGCAGGACAATTTTATGGGTTCCATGGTTCAAGAACTTCTCAGTTTACGCCAGACAATAATGGGGTATAGTAAACAAATCATGCACTCATATTGTATTCTTATTTCGGTTGTCTTGTGGAAATAAGCTTTTCTGTTTTATATAAGGTTTTGAGTCGTAATGGTAGTCATTTGGCAAGCACGTACAGCGCTCTAGCCATACTAAAAATTGTTGGCTATGACTTCTCAAGTATCGACTCTGAAACGATGTTAACATCAATGAGAAACCTCCAGCAGCCTGATGGGAGGTGAGCTTTACAGTCATTGTTCTCAGATCTCTTAACCTATTTTTTTTTCAGAAGCAGACTGTTGCAAGTTATCCACAAATATGTATGATTTGTTTCTTCATTTCTTTCAAATGAGAAATATGAAAACAATTACTTGTACAAAATCCATATGTGGAGTTTTTCTTATAATACTCGAAGAATAAACAATGAAAGAGAGGTTTTTGAATGTGTGCTGGCTCAATATATGGTATACGTAGCACTTAATAGTCTTTTGGTCGACCTACACCCTTAAGAATGTGATTATGCCAGAAAGGGAATTGATTTAAGCTAAACTAGACTTTGGTTTTTCCATTTCCCCTTTTCCAAAAACTTATATTGATTTAAGTTTTGGATCATACCCCCTGCCCTGACATGGATTAATTCTGATTCTTTTTGGCAGTTTTATGCCCATCCACATTGGGGCCGAGACAGATCTTCGGTTTGTTTATTGTGCTGGTAAGGAAATACTGTTAAGGATGCTTTATGTGGCTGCTTAAGTCAAAATGCTTTTGGATGAAATATCAAAATAACCAAGTGTTGTATCAGTTGCCATCTGTTTTATGTTTGAGGATTGGAGGGGCATGGATAAGGAGAAAGCAAAGGGGTACATAATAAATTGTCAGGTTTGTATGGAAAGTGCTCTATCTCGAACAGTTTTCTTTTATGTAGCCATCGTAATATCATCCTTGGTTTTCTATCTTGCATTCATTCATGCAAGAAATGGTTATCGGTGTGCATATTCTTAAGAACAACTGTTGCTGTACTTTCAGTCATATGATGGAGGCTTTGGATTGAGACCTGGTTCAGAATCTCATGGTTAGTACGGAGAAAATTGGGCCACCCCTCATGGATGGTGCTCAGTTTTTTTTAATGTTCTGTATTTTCTTAAATGTTGTTTAAATTGAAGTGAAAAAATGTTCTGAGGATAAGTGAAAATGTTTTTTAGTGAGATTTTTGTTTTGTTTTGTATGTTTGAGAGTGAAAATAAGTGAGATGTTGAAAAATGTAGGAGAATTCCGAGAATAAGCTTAGTTGAGAAATTTTGTTCATTCATTATTTCGTAGTAATGAAAAATAAGTTTGCATCTACATTAATAAGCTCTTTCCTATAGTTTTCTTGATTTCCAGTCTGGACTATTTGTGATAATATTTACTGACAGTGTTCGTTTTAGTGCCACAGGTGGTGCAACATACTGTGCGGTTGCATCTCTCCGACTAATGGGATTCATTGGAGATGATCTTCTGTCCAGTTCGACATCTTCAATAGTAAATGTGCCATTGCTGCTGGACTGGATCTTGCAGGTATTGTTTTCCTCATCTAATCACAGAAGTTTGTGAGCATGACTTTAAATTTAAAGAAATGACTGTAAGGAGGAAACATAAAGGTCATTATGACTTGAAAAGTTTGTGGATTGAATAAAATGCTTGAAACATTTCCCATAGCTTTTGGTATAGACAAAACGAATTGGTTGCTGTCATTTTCGCTGCCAGAAATTATTTGAAGGAAATTGGGGTTTCTTGGCTTAGAGTTTTTGTGTAGAAAGGGCTGAAAATATAGGTTGAGTCATGGTTTAGTTATTGAGTGATATGATCAATATGTTTCAGAGCTCGAAAACAGACTAGGAAACGAAGAAAATGTTATCCAAATCATCTTTCATGGCTGAGAATGGTATTTCGGATGTGTAGCTGATCTGGCTTGGTGGGTTTGCAAGCTTATAAGAGATGGGCTGTGCTAGGGTTTCTATCCTACAACGTTTTGAATTCTAATACATGGGCAATGCCTATTGCTATCAATAAAAGTTTTTGTTTACCTATAAAAAATAAAAAATAAATTCTAAGGGTGAGAAATCAAGGTCTGGGGTTGAGTGTTTTTTTAGGACTAGATGAACTGCTGGAAGTTAGAAAACAATAAGTAAAAATAGACCTAGGCATTGCACATAATTTTCCTGAACATCAGATCTAGGATTCCTTTGGCATCATTCCTCAGATTCACACAAATGTCAAGAGCATATTGAAAAATATTCCTGACTCCTATTATTAAATAAAACTACATTAAAAAAAAAAAAAAAAAACTCTTGCTGCCTAGACCAACTTTTCTCTTTGATTGTTTCAATTGGATGTTTAATTTTGAATAGTTCAATTGTCTCCTTTTTAAGCCTGTAAAACTATTTCTCACTCACTTGTCTTTCCTCTGCGACAGAGGCAGGCAACTAATGGTGGTTTTCAAGGTCGACCCAACAAAGATAGTGATACTTGTTATGCATTTTGGTGAGTCTAATGAAATCATTCTAAAGATCCACGGGATAGTTTACTTATAAAAAAAAAAAGATCCACGGGATAGTATGGAGTTTTCTCGCCTTGACAAGAGCAATGTGCTTGTGTAGGATTGGAGCAGTTTTACGAATCATAGGGGGGCACAAATTGATTGATGAAAAAGCTTTACGTGGATTTTTGCTGACTTGTCAATCTGAGGTAATGATGCATCTCCTTTTAACTTGATGCTATTAGGTTCAGTGCATACATTTGTTTAAGATTTGAATAGGGTGTTCTTGAGGTTTCGTTCCCACTTGCCATGTATTTTCTTCTAGCTGTATGCCCAATGCATAGTAATGGAAGGTATAGTCAGTTGACAGGTGAATCAATGATGCATGGACAGAAATAATAATAAATACAAGTTTGGAATGGTAAAAAATTGTGGTAAGAACTGTTTATCAATTAAAAAAAGTTAAAACCAATGGCAAACGTAATAAAAGTTTATCCCCGATAGGTACAGTATCAAAACATGTGCACGCAATGTGAAAAACGACTGATATGATGTTTGGGACTTTCTGGATTAGTATCATTGAGTATTAATTTACCTAATAAATCTCTGTTGAAATTCTGATTTTGTTGCTTAAATTGTTACTGAACCAGTATGGAGGTTTCAGTAAGTTCCCTGGGCAATTGCCAGATTTGTACCACTCCTACTATGGATTTACCGCATTCAGCCTCTTGGGAGAATTAGGTATGAACTCGCTTTGTGTTGAGTTGGGAATGACAGATCTGGCTGCCACAGGACTATGACTTGATTCGGAGGTTGGCTTTGTGACAGTCATCTGGAATTGGCTGCACTGACATACCAAATTGTGCAAGCGGTGTTGGTTTTTTAATTCAAGTGAGATAGCTTTTTTTTTTTTTTTTTTTTTTTTTTCATTTAGTGTAGATTTCTCATGAGATGTAATCTTGTATGCGTATGGTCTAAAACATTTTTATTCTGTGTATAGCATAGAATGGAATTGCCCTGTGATTGACCTTGTCAAGATCATTATCGTCGAGTAACATAGCAATGTTGACCACAACCCTTTGAAGAAACAAAAACAAAAAACAGCTTCAATAGTGTTGCTACTCGTAACGCTTCACATCATAATAACACTTGAAAATGTTCAGTTCCGTTGATTATGAATAGTAGTGAGTTGTATTAGGTTGCGTTTAGATGTTATGCTGAGTTCTTTATGAATAGTTGTGAGTTGAGTAGGTGAAGTGAGTTATGTGGGGGTCGTCTAAAAATGAGTTTAGATGTTAAAATGAGTTTAGTACTATTTATGAGAAATTGAAAAAAGTTGTAGGTTCCACGTATAAAAATGTGTTGAGTTGAAAAATGATGTGAGTCTCGTGTAAGGAGATTTTGAGTCTAGATGAATTTAATAATTTGAGAATTAGGTGTGGATGTTAGACTCAATTTAAAATTAGACTGAATTGAGTTGATGTCAACTGAGTTTTGCAATCAAACAGCACCTAATTTATATATATATATATATTGATTTGACCGTCTTATGTAAGCGATCTTACCCGGATACCACGAATAGAATTTAAAAAAAAAAATAAGATAAAGCAATAATCTGAATATCTGATTGAAGGTTGTGAATGATGATTCATCAAGGTGGGGGTAGCTTTCGGTCAATTACCAGGAGACGTTTTCACGGGCATTAGCTAGCTAGCTTTGTTGTTTAGGAAAAGCCGAAGGGCCATCTCACCATCCCCTATTTTCCCATTTTGTCACTTTCTTGAATGCTACAACCACGTAAACTCTAGACTACTTGCTGGCCCACCAAAGTCCTGTTTCACCTTACTTTGATACTTTTGTCACTTAGTTTAATTATTTATCCGTGATACTTATATTAGCCCCTTGCCTTTTTGCTAAAATCTCCTTTTAACCAAAAACCTTTCGGATAAGCAAACACTAAAAGACTGAGAAAAGAAAATTCAGAAGGGGAAAAAGGCTTCACAAGAATGATTACGGGTGTTAGACAATTCAGGAGACATGGAGATTGAATAAAACAAATAACTCCACAGGTCACCCACATGCATCAGACCCACCTCTCAACATCATGTTGCAGAGAATGTTGTTCCCCACCTTGAAAATTTAAAGATAAAATGCACAAGGGTTAAGCATGTTTATCTTGTAATTGCATCCCCAAACATGGCCATGAGAAATAAAATGAACCCAAGAACCCGACAAACATGAAAATATCTAATAAAATATTACATGGGGGTAAAAAATGGAAGACAGACCCATTTCTTTTTGGTTAATGGAACTTTAATGTAAACTGGGTTTCTTTGTTAACCGGTGATCGGAATGGTGAAGGTGAAGAAGCCAAAGGAAGTACCTGTGAAGTGCTTGAATGGCACTTCTGTGCATGTTGATTAAGCTCTCTTTCCTTGTGCTTATCAACAATGATTGTGATGAAAGACCCATCTTCATCGTTTTCGTGAAACTTTGACGGGGAAGCTGTATCTCTGTTGTCATGGACAAACACATCCGTGTTACGAACCTTTTCTTTGGCTTCCTCCGTTATCTTTCTTTTTAGTTTCTCCTCAGCATCCAGCAAGAACTTGAATTTTGGAGGGGGAGAAGACTTTATCCTGTTGAATTCTGCATCTACCATTGATTCAAAGCGAGGGTTGAATCCATGCTGATTGTAAGAGTTCATAAGATTAAGAGGGGGAGTTAAAAAGGAAGGAGAAGCAAGAGGGGTCAAATATGGAGTCTCTGTTGGTAGAAGCAAATCGCTCAAGCTTCTACTTTTTGACCCCTTTCCACTCTTGTCGCCCCTAGACTTGCCATCTTCAGATTCTAAATCCTCCTTCGTTTCCTCTATAATTGTGAAGAGGAATCTTGGGGGGCCTGACAGGTTTTGTAGCCTCATAAACTCTGCCTCCATGTCGTCATCTTCGAAGGGTTTAAGCAAAAAACTTTTGTTTGACTGCATATGAAGCTGCCCTTCTGGTTCATGGACGAGGGTGCCTGTGATTCCCACAGAGGAACGGATTTCTTGGGGACCCAAAGCCCTGTGCCTGACCGAACTAGACCTTTTCCAGCAAAACATGTAGAATAGCTCTCTTGCTGGGCCGCTGTAGTCATTTTCCATCTCTGTGTGTGTTAACTTCTTCTTCCACCAGAATAAGTAGTAAAGCTCCGCAACAAGAGCCAAGAAAAGGCAACCAAAAACTACACTCAGAGCAAGTCCTACACTACTCAAAGATTTCATCTTTACCTTCAAATCACATTAGAGAACTTCTGATCTTACCTTGAAGAAATGATCTTACCTCTAAATCAAACAAAAACAAAAAAGCTAAAGTTTCTCTGCAATAACTTGGCCAGAAAACCACAAAGCTAAATTATTCATGGAACCCCTTCGTTTCCGCTGCAAGAAAAAGCCAATAAAGTGAAGGAAAAAAAGCTTACTTGGGGCTTCTGAATAGTCTCAATATTATCTGATCACCGGACAAGCCCAAGAACCCAGATCATGACCTCTGAATACAACTAAAAAGAGGCATCAAGCTCACAGCTTCCCTTTATGGTATTTCCTGACTCCACTTGTAAAAGACAAACCCAAATCAGGAACTTACTAAAATCATTCCAATAGGTTCTGCTAATTAATCTGCTTCTCTCTGAAAATCACTCTTGAATCATGAGGCATGATTGTAAAACTACAAGTTACATACATAACAATCGGCTCTTTTGGCCAGTTATATAACATTTTCTAAAGCCAGCAATAGACTCTTTTGGCCAGTTATATAACATTTTCTAAATTTTCTGAAGATAATCGCTCAATTTTTAAATTGATCTCTAAAGCTTACAAAAAAACCATTTAACCCCCAAACTATCAAATCTTTTTTTAATGTGATCTACTTTTTTTTAAAGTATAACATTTTTAAATTGCTCTCTAAAGCTTACAAAAAAACCATATAACATTTTTTTTTATTATAAAGTGATCTACTTTATAATAAAAGTAATTTTACAATCTGACGAATCACATCAAGCCATGTCAATTTGTAGGATTACTTTTGTGTAATCACTTTGTGGCTAGAGTATTTTCTTTTTTTAATATACTCTGACGTCCAATAAATTTTGGATATGACAAAATTCTTAAGTTTTTCATGAATAAATTATTTTAAAAAATGTCCCTATTATTTAAGAAAAAAAAAAGTAAAAAACAGAATAAAAAAAATAGCAATGAAAATATAAATAAAACTGAAAAACTAAAGAAAAGAAAACTGATTCTGTGGGTGGTCACCACCATGCACTAGGTGCCCATTGATATCTAATAGGAGATTTTGTTTTTAAAGAGGACGGTACATATAGCATCATATACATGTCAGAAATTGTTACTTTTATCTTCTTTAATAACAACAAATTTGAAAGATACATCCCCAATACACATGTCAACTGGAATTCCTACAACATCACATGAGCTTGGAATCACAGTCGGATACTCCTGTATATATCCAGGACACTCTTTTTTCGATGGCAATATTTCAGTTAAGGGAATTGTGATCATCATTGGACCATTGACTTCAGGACTTGGCTTTTATCTTGGGGCATATGATATCATTTTGCAGCACAAATACCAGAGATATCTTGCATGACAATATTACTTTATTAATATCAAATCTGTGCCCCTATTCGGTGAAATGGGCTTTATTTCATTTGTAAGCTATGGTAGTCTAGGCTTAATAATCGTCTCCTTAATCATATTGTCTGCAACGTTGCTCCAATTTTTCTCAAAGGTTTTCTCATTCCCGTGTAGATGAAGTTTACTCCAACTGAAGGAATAATTGATAAATGAGTGTTACAGTTACAAGTAGATTTTGTAAAAATAAATTTATAAATTGATATGATTTTATATGATACGTTAATTCTATTTTATAATAAAAGTAATTTTACAATTTGAAATATTATATCAAATCACATCGATTTATAATTTTTTTTAATTTTTTTTTTAAACAAGCTTTATCTTTATATATAAAGGAAAACCAGAACATTGAGTCCATGCACTTTATTTACAAACATATCTACTTTAAGGGGGTCATTACCACTATGAAAATCTAACATGCAAGGAGGAATTAATGAAAGTTGGATGTTTCCATAGGCCTGCGTTGAAGTTGTCCATTTCACATTGCATCGATTTTTGTCTCGATGTATTTTTACAACTTACCATATTTCGAAGTTGCCAAAAAGATGCATGATTTCTTTTATGATATTTTTATAAATTTATTTTGATGAAACATTTCAGACCTAAAACATTTGTCTAATTTGCTATCGATATTCTGTCCTGTCAAGGGAAAAAATAAAAGAACTTATGTCTTAAAAAAATAGGGTGAAAAGTGAAATCTGCGGATGACAGGTCAGAATCGAGTCAGCTATCACTCTAATGAAATAGTATATCCAAACTTTTCCAGGCCAGTGGCCCAAAAAAGAACATAATTAGTTGCCGGGTCAAGCTGCGACTGTTTTTGCATTTAGACGATGCCCAAGATTCTGGCGGACTTTATATAACTGGCCCATGCTATATGATGACCTATAAGGCTATTTATATCTTGGCCCATTAAATTAAAAACAATGCCTTAATTAAAGAGCAGATGGTAGTTTTTTCTCCCGAGCTTGTCCAGAACAACTAATTTAAATCTAATATTCTTAATCCGCAGCGAAATATATTATACCCAGCATATTATTGGAGTTGAGAGTTAATTCATTGCATGCATGGTCAATTTTGAGTCTTGCTAGGTACAAGTTGTTTGGCGCACTAAATTGCATACTGAAGCTGACATTAACTTTTCTTTTATTGAAAATAAAAATAAAAGAAAGAAAATTTTGAGAGAAGAATAAGGTCTTATTTCTCACAAAAATTAATTCTATCTCAATTTGCACCGTTTTATTAAACAAATGTCATCGATATGCAATTTTATATGCAAACTCGTTTGCAACAAGACTTTTTCGTCAATTTTTTAATGGGAATCATGCCGCCGACCCCTCGGTGTCCTGTTGTATAGACATTTCTCTTCATATGGGACAACCTTTCATCGACACGTAACTAAAAAATACAAGAAAAAAAGAGGAACAAACAATGGGTGACATCCGTTCCAGCCCAAGAGAAAATGTATGTACTTGAAAACATGACAGGCCAGTAGGTGATTCTTAGGACTCATCTTTAAACAAAGATGTATGGCAAGACAACCTCTCACCATCATGCCCGCGTAGGTTGCACGATGATATCTTGTAAATTAAGTGCTTGGATCCGGCGACTCACCGGAGCCATCTTCAGCATGATGAAATATCGGTGGCTGAGGCGTAGCTTTCGATCGCCAAATGGGGCAAGTTGAGTGGAAGTAGAGCCACATATCGATGCATGGGACGTGAAATGAGTGCATGCAAGCTGGCAAGGTACGCAATTCCTCATCGTCTTCAAATTCGGACAAGCACACGGCACAAGTGCCATCTTCGCCCACCGAGCTCACGCTTTCTTTATACTTGTGGGCCGGAATGAGTTGGGCGGTGGAAATGTTGATGCTAGTTGATGTGATCATCTCCGTAGTTGTCTCAGGCACTGAACGCTGTCTTGCACGTCGTGTGCTGATTTGGCCGGCAGCATGGCGGTTGCAAAAACACATAGCTAGGTAAAGGTGACCAAGACGGCCGCTGATCCGACAGCAAATAGGATGACGTGGAAATTGTGGTAGGTGAGAGTAAAAATATGAGTATGCTACATACAGTCGTAGAATGTGTAAATGTCGTACAATTGCTTTGAAAAAGAATGGAGTCTACAATTAAAAAATTAATTTCTTTTTATGTAGGTCTCATATTTATTTATTTTTTTTAAAACGACTGTACAGTACTTACACACTCACGATTACAAGTATCATTTCTCGTAAAAATAGTACCGCCATCCGCCATGGGAGAGAGATGATCTAGAGAGAGTGATGAGATTAATCGGCTAGCAATGGCTTAGAGACTTAAGAGTTCCAAGACGTACGAGGCCTATCAAACGACATAGCTGCGACGGTGATTGCAAGATTATAATTGTCTTATGGGTAGCATATTAATTTTCAAGGTTACATATGAAGACAATATTGTACGTTGACATCCATGCATGCTAGCTGTCGGATGCATGTTTCTATGTTAATTTTGGGTCGCGCGGAAGGCTACGGTCCAACACAAGCTGGGAATATTTGTGCTTCTCGCAGTACAATTATTATTTTGAGATGGAAATCATAGATCGAGTTGCTGCCCAGCGATACTGCAACTAGCTGGCCAAACCTTTTAACTTTGGTAGAATTTAAAGATTAATTGAAGCGTACGCCCTTCATAAAGTGATGAAAATCGCTGTATAATTATATATATATATATATATTAATTATATATATATATATATATAATATAATATACTGATGATCAGCCTCTTTACATGTTGCCTGGCCTTTTAATTTTGTAGTTTATATCTTAAGATTTGGAGCAGTAAGTAGTAACTAGTAATTAGAAGGAATTATAAAATAATATTTTCCAAAACACTTTCCAACATAAATTAAGTGCTTGGGCCGAATCTGACCACGGTTGTTTTCACAACTCTTTTCAATTCATCTTATATTTTTTAATTATTATAATTTTTTAAAATTTTCACATAAAATAAAATAAAAAATTCATTTTTTTAAAAATTTCAAAACAAAAATAATATTAAAAAAATATATTCTAACAATATTTTGTTCAATTTTTAACTTTAATCTCAACTCATCTAATCTCATCTGCGAAAACAAACGAGTAAGTGCTAGTTTGGGTAGTAGAGTATTCTTAGAATATTCAATTACTATTTATTATTTTATTATTACTTTTTATTATTATTTACTGTTATTTAATATTCTAACATTACTTTTTCATTACTTTTTTACTACTATTCACATAATATCTGAGATTACCTCACTATTTAAACGCAATCTAAACATACTTTTGAAGGCACTACGTACATAACACATACGCACCAAGCATATATAATAGTTCATATTTACATAAATATTTTAGTTATAAATAAATTTTATAAAAATAAATTTATAAATTAATTTGATATAATTTATTTAAGTTATAAATATTTTTTATTATAAAATAAATATAAGATAATATTATTTTTTAGATTTACTTTTGTTAAATCATGAAATGTATATAGCCATAGCATTTCTTGACATTCTTGGAGTCTCGAATCTCGATCTGCAGCCAACTGGACATTTCCTCCCTACATGCGCGCGTCAGCTAACTTACTCACGCTACTTGAATGAAATTATATTACAAGAGCCGTGACTCCCTCTCAGGAATTATTCAGACTCCTCATAATACTGCCCATTCTCCATTAATGTTCCGTACGCACGTCACTCATTTGCAAGTTTATGAAGGCCGAACGAATGGTGAGGTCAGCAAAAACATTGGTGGATGTACGTTTAACGTGCTTGTAAGGTTAATTAATTAACTTCATTCTGTTACATTATGATTGCATGGTAAGATTTCCAGTAGTTTAACGGATTTTCTTGCAAGGATTTATATAAAATTGATGCGCGCGAGGAACTGCTCATGACACTTTAACATTGCTTATGATAGCATTGATAGGCATCGAGCTTTACTACGTACTTTTTCTAGGTTAATTTCTTACTGTTTTGGCGGACAGCTGTGTCACATGTTGGCTTGGCCTGGTTGTATAAGAAGGCTGATCAATGAACAAAGGCGCAAATGTTTTCAATCCTATAGAATTTTATATAAATAAACTTTATAGTACTTACATCACTTCATATAATTCGTTAATATTACATCTACTTTACAGTAAAAACAATTTTACAATTTAATGTACAATATTAAATCACGTCAATTTATAAATTTATTTTTATAAATATTTTTATTACCAAAACATTTATCTTTCAACTCCATTAATACCAGCATAATGAAGAAGGGTGGCTCTACAGCCACACATGGGGATTCCGACAGTGTTTTTTTTTTTTTTACCTTTTCTTCATACATTTTTTAACATTTTTAAATATTTTTTTTTTAAAAATTCACAATATCATAAAAAAAAACATTTCCTTAATCATTAAATTAAAAAAAAACGCTATCGATATCCCCACATGGAACTGCGCCAGCATTTTTCTCGTTTGTTTTTATAAAACATCTCATCTCATATCATCTCATCTAATCATTACAACTTTCCAAACTTTCAATACAAAATAAAATAAACAATTCAACTTTTTCAAATTTAAAAACAAAAATAATATTAAAAAATATATACTAACAATATTTTATTCAACTTTTTAACTTTAATCTCATCTCATTTCCGAAAACAAACAAGCTTTAGAGTTTCTCTAATGAAGAATTCCAGGGCAGAGCCTCACCATCATGATTGATCAATAATTAGAGTACATTATTTGAACAAAACACGTCATTAAATAGTTAATCTACATACAATCATGCAAGTCTATATAATTATATCTAAAAAAAATTTAAAATTATAATAATGTATTTTTTAAATGATGTTTTTTCTCCTTTATCTCATTCATCAATAAGACTGTATACGCAGTCTCCCACTCAGGATTGTAAATAGAATTTCTCTAAATTTCCATACCCATGATTGCAACGGATCCGCTTCATTCAAGAATTACTACAAGAAAAATAAATATTTGTGATAGATTATTTATGACGATAATGATTATTTGCAACGAAAACAAACTACTTTTGATAAAAAATAATCATTTTTGTAAGAAATAGTTAGTCACAAATAAACAGTTTCTTGTAGTGAATTTTGTTTCACATTAATTGGGTGATCAATTTCAAGATCTCGCTGGATATTAATTGAATGACTAGATGATCATGTTTCGATTTGACTGCCGTATTACTTTTCTTTCCTCCTTCCTTTTTTGGCCGGGGCACTAGGAAAGCTGTATGCAATGGCAAACCATGCACTAGCTAGGCACACCGTTTTTCAAATGCAGATCTTTTTGTCAGAATAATACTTTAGGAAGTTTTTGGAAGTTTGTCTTTGATTGTAAACCACCCTTTTTTTTTTACAAGCTAGGATAGTTGATTCTCTATATTATAAAATAGAGCAGCGGAGCAGGAAGAAACTTGGTTCCGAAAGCTATATATATATATATGCCTTGTTTTCCTGCAAAACTGATGCTTGTACCTCATATTCCAAACGAAAATTTTGTAGCATATGGGACAGTTTTGATCGAGGAGCTTCAAGCATGCAAAAACATCTCAGGCTGTTAGTATTAGGGTAGCCATGCATAATATTAGAACCTAGCTGTTTGTATGAATGACTTTCCGAATAGCAAACATCGACCGGCCGGCCTTCAATTAGCATGACACGGTGAACAGAAGTTTTACATGATATTATTAACCGAAAATGCATCTTCGCCGTATTTTTTGCTTGCTGAGCATGATAAACGCCTCTACTCAGTTATGCCTGGATGGTGGGTGCCGATTACCAATTGGATTAGGTGCTGAAGGAACCTTACGATTATTCTGCATTCCTGATTTGTTCTTTTTACGAAACAAGAAAAAAAGTCATGTACCAACAATCATAATCATAAAACGAAAGACTAATTAGTACGTACGTGACAACTAAATGCCATTGGAAATAATAATAAGTACCACTTACCCAAGTAGCTGTCATGAATCCTGCGGCTGAGCTTTCTCTTGCTGTTGCAGGTTTGAACTTGAAATCAACTAGGGAAGCATCAAAGAAAATTAAGCATCTATTTGTTTCTAGTACTTCAATCTTAAGATCTCAGTTTAGCATGCATTATGGTAGATGTTAGCTAGCTAGCAAGGCCAGTACTCATGTAGAGAACAATTACCAGCTGATTCTGCACTTCGAATCCTGATAGCTGTGAAATAATAGCATCCACTAGTAATGAAGATGAAGGCCAATAAAAGACATATTCGGACCTCTTTTCTCTTCATCTTTGGCAAGAGAAGCGTTATAAGCATGGTGGGAGTAAGTGTGGTATTTAGGGTGTGTGGTGGTTTATATAGGCACGAGAAGTACTATATATATATATATCATGACCTGATCATTTTTCACTTCATCATAGCTTGTTTGAAATTATGGAATGCCATGCTAAAGGTGTCGGGGAATCCAATGCTATAATAATTTTGAATTAACGAGCCTTGAAATGATGTTAATAAGTTGATCTTGTCACCATCGTTGACCTCTCTCCGGTCATCACCATATAATGGAGCCATCATTAACGCTGTTGTCCTCCAAGCGCCCAACACAGAGATTCTTAACTACAGCTTTCGGTTCATGACATGTTGGGATTTGCCAATCATGAAATAGATTTTTGTCCTAATTGGTACGTACGTAGTATAGCGCGCTAGCGTCCTGATGCAAACTCTTGCCTTTGTTCCTGCTGCTTGATTTGGAGATCAACAAATACTGGCTATTGCGAGCAGAGTATATATATATATGTGTGTGTGTGTATGTGTGTGTGTGTGTGTGTGTGTGTGTGTAGTAGTTCTGTAGCTTGCCAAAAATAACATCGGCTGCCCGCCGTAACATGTGGATGCAATTCTGCAGTAACCCTGCTAGTTCTTTAAGAAAACTGAATCAAATCGGTATTAGCTAGCAAGAGTTTTTTAATTTTCACAGTTTCTAATTTTATTTGTCGATGTGAAGAAGTTACCAGAGAGGGAGGCCCCCACCTACCATGCATGTATATATGCATCTGCGTGTTCATGATGATGCTTGCTTCACTGAATAGTACTCCCAGTGAGACAACTCACAATGATGCTTTTGTTACGTCTTTTAATGCGAATTTTTTGTTTGGATTATTATATATCTTTTTGCTAGGCTATTGATTATATTCTAGCCATGCATGGTCTATGACTTTTTCTAGTAAAAGTTTGTTGGCTGTTTCTGACTTCTGTTACGCTTGTGGCTGAATCTTCAATTTCTGTTTTGTTTACGTTATTTCTAGATTTTGGATTAAAAAGAGGCAAAGCGGGCATTTGGTCTAGTGGTATGATTCTCGCTTAGGGTGCGAGAGGTCCCGAGTTCAATTCTCGGAATGCCCCCAATCAATAGATTTCTCTATTTTTTTGGGGCCGAAGTCCATCCATCATGAGTCATGAGTCATGACCCTCTTTTCTGGGTCGTAAAATTTTATTTATTATTTTCACATCATACATATTTTTTTTTTTTTTTCTTATCAAATATGTAGTGTATAGATGAAAAGTAGAAGAAATCAATTAATTTAAGAATAAGTCGTAATCCATCCATCATGAGTCATGACTCTCTTTTCTGGGCTGTAAAATTATATTC
The DNA here is from genome assembly GCA_022457165.1 of Juglans mandshurica. Lineage (NCBI taxonomy): Eukaryota > Viridiplantae > Streptophyta > Magnoliopsida > Fagales > Juglandaceae > Juglans > Juglans mandshurica. Next base: position 1,422,318 of record CM039628.1, read on the forward strand.
ATCATTTTCACATTACACATAATTTTTTATTTAGAGAAGATAGAGTGCACGTTTGGGATTGCAGTAAAAAATATAGCTTATAACTTAAGTAATAAGTTCTACTATTAAAAGTTATTTACTGTTTGGTAACTATATGTTTAAAACACTTTCAAATATGTTACGTTTGTTTGGAAACAAATTAAAAAAGTATTTTCTGATGTAGAAATTACGATTATTTGAATTTTTTAAGATTATGGCCATATCCTTGAAAGTTTGAAAGTTGTAATTAGTTAAAAATTGTATGAATATTTTCATTCACTAACAGTTTTTTTAAAATTCGAATTACGTTCCGCACTATACGGAAAAACATGTTTGAGAAAAAACATTAAAATTTTAGCTTATTTGAGATTAAAAGTGTTTTAATATGTAACACTCAAATAACCTAATTTTTTCATTAAAAAACTTTTAAGATTATTTAATCATTTTTTAAGACTTCTACTGTAACCCCAAACAGCCCAAAGAGACAATGACATCCAGATTTACGTGGTTCGGCTTAAAGCCTACGTCTAAAGAAGTTTTGAAGATGAGAGAGTTTACTATAATATACTTATTTACAGTCTCTCATGATCTATCTTTTTTTTTGTACAATAGAGATCTTCTCTCTCGTCTCCTTGCTGAGAGGTTGAAGAAGCTAAAACAGTTCAAGTCGAAGAAGAAGAAGTCGAAGTCAATCCCTCCCTTAAAGTGGTTTGGTTCCCTTTCTTTTATCCTCTATCCCTCCTTACTTTACGTCACCTCACCCCTCATTTATGTCACATTACCTCTCATTTATGTTCCCTTCCCTCTTTTCTTCCTGACACCCTTTTTAACCTTTTGTCTCTTCCTCCTTTGGGCTGGGCCTTGAGAACCACTTTGAGTCTGATATATTTTATCCGTTGTATTATATATTTGACCTGGATTTAGAAATGTGTAAAATTAATTAAACGGGGACCAAGGTTTTGTGCATGTTTGTCACTTTGGGCAGACCAACGCGGTAAAAAGTGAACCCCAGGGCAATTTTATTATTGTGATCGAAATAAAAAGAGAATGTTCGGCCACAAAGCAAAACCTATTCTCGTTGATGTTTTTTGTTTCCAACCATAATTAGATGCCTTCGGTACTCGGTAGTGTTGGAAAGCCATGTTAAGCCACATATAAATGCCCTTTCTTTTTTTCTACTCTACTATTGTTTCACATTCATCTTCCTTGCTAGTAACTGTCCCTGTTTATAGTTAATACCGCGTTTTTTGCTCCACGTGCTGATGTCCAATGAAACTTGTTTTCCAAATTTCTTATTTTTTCTACTCTCTACCTTTCAATCCATTTATGTTGGGATACTCTTCCTTTTTATCTTATTTCTAAAGAGGAGAGTGGTAACAATTCAGCCTTAAAACCTAAAATCATGTTCTCTCCCTTGTCCATTTCTTTTTTAATTCGTTTACGACATTCGGAGATTGTAAAACTAACACTTAAACAGATATCGTACCTATCAGTGCTTGGAATTGCAAACTAAATAGAAGAACGAGGGAGTACAGAAGTGAAGAGAGCGAAAAGGCATTAAAAGAAAAAAAATGTGGCTGCTGGGATTCGAGCCCAGGTCTCCACGGCCACAACGTGGAATTCTTACCACTAAACTACAGCCACTGCTGTAGAAGGGGATCACTTAATAATGATATTAACAAATAAACTCTTCCTCCTAATTCAGATTCAAAACCCATGTTTTTTATTTTTATGTTTTGAAAATAAATAAAACTAGGCCCAAAGCGAAAAAGACTAATAACCCACTGCACGTTGCTATTAGCAACAAAAGTAAAAAGCTTAGAATGGTGGTAGCAAATCTTCTCAATACTTTTCAAGTATTTTCGTACTTATGAAAATATTTTACATGCCAAACAATTTAAAATACTCTCAATGGGACCCACAAATCCACTTCAATGTCTACTCATAACTATTCACAAATATTCTATAATATTTATCACTATTATATATAAATAAAAAAGAAAATTATTATAATATTTATCACTATTATATATATAAAAAAATCATCATTAAAAAAATCAATCATTGATGGAACTCACACATTTTTTTTATAATCTATCTAAAAGTCAACAACTCAACATACTTCATACATCCAAACAACTCAAAATACTCTTAATAGGATCCACAAACCCACTTCAATATCTACTCATAACTATTTATAAACTTTCTCAATATTTTTCAAGTATTCCCACTACCTAAACGTAGCCTAAAACTATATATTGATTGGAGGGAATAAAATATAATAGGCTCAAATTCGCTTTCCAAGTCCAGCCAATTTTAAGGGTCTTATGATCAGAAAGGGAGAAAGAGATAATGAAAGAGGGGATAAAAAATTCTACTTGCAGTAACTTTTATATTTTTTTAATATAAAATAATTGTTTTAACCAATTATATCAATAAAATATATAAAAAATATGTAAAAATAACTATATATATAAAAAAACTAAAGGCTGATAAAATAAAACGGTGTCAAAGTGTAAAAAGAGAAGAGGAGATGAGACATAAAGAAAAGACGATGTGAGAAAAAGTTATATATGGATTGTGCATTAACATTTATAGTCACATGTGTTCAGATTCCATTTTATGACTTTTTTTTTTTATCTTTCTCTCAATTTGTTTGTTGTCTAATAAATGCGAAATCGACTCTCGTTTAAACTGTCGCAAATAAATTGTGTAATCTTTAAAATTTAAAATAATAAATACTAAACTTACATTTACATATATACATAATACGTGTCTAATATATTTTTTTATTTGAGTTATTCTAATTTTAAGTTTGTGGGTAGAGCACAACATCCGCATCACTTAAATGGTAAGATTTAATTTGTAATATTCAAATTTTAAAATTTATCTCTAAAATCAAATTATATCATATAAACATTTTACTAAGTGTACTTTACACACTTATAATATAATTTTTCTATTCGCTATTAGAGTAGACAGATACTCAATTAGGAAAAAATAAATACCCAAAAAGAAATTGCAAGCAATAAATCGAAAGGGCATGCATAACCTTGAGCATATCATAAATTTTACATCTTTAAAAAAATATCATAATCATGAATTTCAATGATAATGCGGATCAACGACTGTGCAACATGTAACAACATTTTGAAATCTAGATGTTATTTCTAAGTACGCAAAGTGGTGATACCAAAAGATAGTCAACAGCTTAAACTCGGCCTCAACCTAACATGATGGGCTCAAGTGATTAATTTAAAGCAAAAAACTCGTTATTAATAAGATAAGAAAAATGATGTTCCTCGTCTTAATTAAATTTTATCTCTAATCCACATGTGCTAATACATCCACATTAACTATTTATTTAGATGGTAGAAATGTGAAACTATTTGGAATGTATTACGAGCACAACCTCTATCCATAGTCTAACACAATTTAAGATAAACCAATTTAATACCGCTGAGCATTACTAGTGACGCTCATGTAGATCGTAATTATAAATAAGAAATTTAGATAAAGAAGAGAGAATGATGGATAAAGACTTGAGGGCTACATCTTTTTATTCTCAATTATGTTAGAATACAAAGTGTAAGGGGATTTTTTCTACTAAAAGCCCAAGAGACCCATAAATGAAAGGGAACAAGATCAAAAGTTCGGCCCGGAATAACAAGCCCCTAACCCAGCCCATGGGAAAACTTCTATGTACACAACCTGCAGGAGGGATGGTGCTGTAAAGAATGAGACTCGTCGATCTAAGGCCCCCTCGAGTAGTGTCCAGTCCTCGAGTGTCCGCCCACATAGCATGCGTAATATACGGGTAGCACTTGATCTACTGACATAAATGGGATGAACGGACCAAAAGGGAGACAGACTAAAAAAAGGAGGTCAAATGACCACATCGCATTAATAGCTCTAACACCCGTATAACACACCACATTAATAACGTCGTCGAATAAGCATGCCACATTTAAAAATTTTGACACAAGGAACAGTACGGAGAACATGAACGTCATGATAGCAAGCACTATCTGATCTTTAGGCCTATAGTATAAATAACAGATTCCAGGTACGAGAATATCCCTCTGATTTATAAACTTTTTTACTTATTTACTACCCTCCAATAATATTTACTAACTTTGACATTGGAGGTTACCCAGTCCCTAGGCCGTCCTCTCAAAGCTGCAATTTTTTCTACCTTGTACAGGGCTTGTTTCTAAAAACTTGAATTGTTAGAAATTGGCCCAAATGTGTGCGAAACACGACATTAATACAAAATATAGATGATAACTTATATTGATATGAAATAAGATAAATATCTTCATTACAATAAAAATAAACTCGTTTGATTTGATAATTATGAAATAAAATCAAGATAATAATTAAATCAAATTATTAATATGATATTATCTTTGATATCCCTCAAAATCGAGCGTTTGATAATCGACCAAAAGGTTGAGGAGACAATGGATTACCTATGGTCCTGGACAACTATAAAATCGTGGCGTTATCATAGAAATTAAAATAAAGTATAAATGGAGAAGATAGCGTAAGAATTTTGACGTCTACGTCTTTATTATTTTTAATTGTGATTGAATACAAAGTATTGAATGTTAGAAATTATATAGAAATAAAATAAGATAAATATTTTTATTATAATAAAAATCAATTATCTTAATTTGATAATTATAAAATCAAATCAAAATAATAATTAAATCTAATTATTTATTTGAACAATCTCTACCTCTTCGACATTTCACACCAATTTAGTAATCTCATAAGTTCATCCGTGTGCAAATTGAACATTCTGTATCGGATAAAACATAAAATAAGCGATTACAATCCGCATTAAAATCTCCGATACGTTAGTGACACGCGACACGATTATACATACTATTACAATTCTCTTTTTTTGGGTAAGTTACAATTCTCTTAAAAGATAAAATAAGCTGTTACAAAAAAGATATTAATACAAGGAGCAATATTAGATATAATCTCAAAATAAGTTTAGGTAATTTTATTTTTAAAATTTATTAAAATTATAAAAATATCCATTTTAAAATGATATTTTTTCTCATTTAATAAAAGGCATGCATATATAATTTTTAAATAAAGACTATATTTAGTATTGCTCTTACACGAAAAGTAATAAGGCCGCTATATTCGTGGACCTTTAGGATGAGTTTGGATGTTGAAGTGAGTTGAGTTGAGATGTAAAATATTATTAGAATATTATTTTTTAATATTATTATTATTTTAAAATTTGAAAAAGTTGAATTGTTTATTATATTTTGTGTTAAAATTTGAAAAAATTGTAATGATGAGTTGAGATGAATTTATGTTCCAAACGCACCATTAATGTATTTGATAATTCCCCTACGCCAAGGGGTAAGTCTAGAACCTCTATCACAGATCACACACAGTCTACGAAGGATGACCAAACTCAGCCAATCATATGGTTACAGCTCAGTCACTTTAACTAAATGTTTTGTGCAAAATGCATTGACCCGCCCCACGTCGAACCTTCAAAGAGCCAAATCCTCAGCGACTATATAGGCTCTCTCTTTTCGATAAGTAGCGAAGTAGTGAAGACTACTGAAGAGATACAAAACGAAAGATAAAAAGTTCGAACCGGACCGGAGAATTCCCAATACCCCGGTCAAATTCGATGTTCGATAAGCACCGCGACGTTCAGTTATAACTGACACACTCGCGGATCAGTACGTATGAACTATATATAGGAATTAATATCACCCATCCTGTGTAATTGTATTAGAAACCTTCGAATCTCTCTCTCCATCGATAAAGAAGAAACAGCCTCAGATTTCGATCTCGCATAGGTAAGTAGCCCGTAATCTGCATTTAGCTGTAGTCACTGTTTTTAATTGTTTGGACTTTTGGTTGTTTGTCTGTTTCGGCATTTAGAGAGCGAGATTCAGATCTGAAAGTCGTTAGGTGTGAGCTCTGGTCTTGTTGGTGGGGAGCTTTCTTCTATTTTCCTCTTTCTTTCGTGCTCTTGAAGAATTCTCCGTTTTCCCTCTCTCTTCGGTGGGTGCATTTTGTCAAGCTGGACACATTATTATTAGTCTAAAATTTCCGTTGGGTGCCATTCCTTTCTTTATATAAAGCTTCCCATCTCTCAGTTACACACATCAGTGTCTCTTGAGATAATTTTCACATCAAACAGGTGATCTGATTTTCTTTCTTTATTTTCTTTCTTTATTTTTTCGTTATGTAGCTTTAATTCTATAGGTACGTGAATTTGTTATGGGATTTGAGTTTTTGGGTTTGTTTGATAAGATTTAAAGGGGTGGATAGTTTGTGGTTTTTTGTGAATTTGACAGTTAATTGAGAGTTTTGACTGTTTTGGTGCTCAGGAATTCAAGAAGAAACTGGCAGTAATGGCGAAGGAAGCTTCAAATGGAGACAACCATGCAGCTTCAAGACCACCGCCAACCCCATCTCCTTTTAGAAATTCTAAATTCTTTCAGGTAATAACGGCAATCTTTTAAAAATATTTTACGTTATTCACTTGTTTCTCGGTACGATCTGAAACGAATTTGGCTATAATGGAGTCTCATTGTTATATGGTCTTAAACATGTTCTCTCGTTTGATGGCAGTCCAATTTGAGAATTTTGGTCACTGGAGGAGCTGGATTCATTGGTTCTCACCTTGTGGACAAGTTAATGGAAAATGAAAAGAATGAGGTAAGCATTTTTAGTGGCTAAATGTTTTGATTTATTTCTATGCTTGTCGTTTTGACTCATTAAGATATATCCCTTCAGTACCTGAGCCTCTGCTCAGTGCTCACCATATGAATTGCATGAGTGCTTGAAATCAAACCATATTTTGATCTAAGCAATTTTGTGTGTGTGTGTGTGTGTGTCTGTATTTGTCGGTGAAGTTTTATTATTTGCATTTCTCTTTCTCGTGTTACCGATTAGTTTTCTTTCCAAATGTACTCAGGTGATTGTTGCGGACAACTACTTCACTGGCTCAAAGGACAACCTAAAGAAGTGGATTGGTCATCCAAGATTTGAGCTTATTCGTCATGGTATGCTCACTCTTGTTTTCTCATATGTTAAGTGGTGAACACCCAATACTAAAACTTGTTTTCTCATATTCTGGGTTTCATTTTTGGCACAGATGTCACCGAGCCATTGCTAATAGAGGTTGATCAAATATATCATCTTGCTTGCCCTGCTTCCCCAATCTTCTACAAATACAATGCTGTGAAGGTGGGTAGCCTGTACTTATTTCTTTCTGAACATAAGAGACAGAAATGTGTAGTGACTGGGAGGAACCAGGGATAGAAGTTGCAATATACCCTTGAATTTGTACTTTCTTCAGCTAGAGCTCCCACCCCTTCCTCACACTGGCTTTCTGTTCCTTTTTGTCTTCTTCAGTTTCTCTGGAAATTTGTTTTTATCATTTAATCAATGAGTACTAATCTACTGTGAATATCACTGATATTAGCCATAGAGTAATGAACTGACTCGTAAGAATGTGATACTTTGCAGACTATAAAAACAAATGTGATTGGTACATTGAATATGCTGGGGCTTGCAAAGCGAGTGGGAGCAAGGTATGAGACTACTCTTTTATCTTGTTGATGTGGTCATTCCTGTTCTTGTCTTACTCAAGAAATGACAATGGACGTGCAGGATTTTGCTTACATCAACCTCAGAGGTGTATGGAGATCCCCTTGTGCATCCCCAGGAGGAAAGCTATTGGGGAAATGTTAACCCAATCGGTATGCCTGCCACTCTGCTCAATGAATTATTAATCATGATCTATCTGGACCTTTTAAGGCATTTGTTTGGTGCTTCAAACTCTCCTCTTTAAAGGCCATTTAGTTGAGTTTGCATTTTTATTATGGTTTGTTAGCAAATAAATAAAGTTCTTGGTAGCATATCTCAATTGTCATACGTATGTGTTGCATAAATGTACAGGAGTGAGGAGTTGCTATGATGAGGGAAAGCGAGTTGCTGAAACTTTGATGTTTGATTATCATAGGCAGCATGGGATTGGTAAAAACATAATTCTCATCTTTTCCTTCTTCCCTCTGCTATGAGTTTACAGAAAATGTACTTTTGATGGTTATGTTTTGCAGTATTATAGTTTAAACTCTTACATTATCTAGTCATAATGATCCAATGACAGAGATTCGGATTGCTAGGATCTTTAACACGTATGGGCCTCGGATGAATATCGATGACGGACGTGTTGTCAGCAATTTTATAGCTCAAGCAATCCGGTACTTTCACTAAGAGTATTAGCAGTGTGCTGTAAAACTTGCTAACATGTTTTTGAGTTTTCTCTCTACTCCATTCCCCTCCCTCCCCCTCTCTTTGCCAGTTCACTCTGATCATTTTGGTTTTCCATTATTTTCCTATGCTTTTCCATCAATGTTGTTTACCTGAGGTCAGATAAATTGACACTTGTTTCATTTTTGTCGCTATTGTTGACCAGTGGTGAGCCCTTGACTGTTCAAGCGCCTGGAACCCAAACAAGGAGTTTCTGTTACGTGTCTGATATGGTATGCGAGAGCTTTAGTATTTGGATTGTTTTACTGCTGATTTTTTAATTTGATTACTGATAAGGTTCTCGTTCGATTATTGACTCAAGTCTAGCTATATGGTTAAATTTTGAAGGTTGATGGCCTTATTCGTCTTATGGAAGGAGAGAACACTGGCCCAATCAATATAGGGAACCCAGGTTATCTATACAAAACCTTTTAACTCGTTTCCATTAGGTGTTATTCCAACTATAGAATTCTTTGGTTGCCGATGTTAACTGAGGTTTTATGTGTCTCAGGTGAATTTACAATGACTGAACTAGCTGAGACTGTGAAGGAGGTCAGTTTTTTTTTTTTTTTTTTATGTTGTCCTTGGCTTCCCAATCCTTGAAATCAATCTAGATCTCCAAGAGGCGTGTTTTCACATTTCATTTTTACTTCTGCAAATAGTATATCTCTCAATTATGTTTGATGAAACTTTAGATGAATCCGAAATTAAAATATAAATTTATAATTAAAAAAAAAAACTATTTACATAGAAACTTAAATGCTTTATCGCGTTACATGCCAGCTTATCAACCCTGATGTGAAGATCTCAATGGTGGAGAACACACCAGATGATCCTCGCCAACGAAAGCCGAATATCACAAAGGCTAAGGAGCTGCTAGGATGGGAACCAAAGATCAAGTTGCGTGATGGTCTTCCCCTCATGGAGGAGGATTTCCGGACTAGGCTTGGAGTCCCCCCAAAGAATTGAAACCATATTATTATATAGCAAAAAACTGCTGGACCGCAGGCGCATCTACTAGCTCTGGTTATTTGAGAAGCATGAATATTTGAGAAATTCTTGACACCCTTCCGGTTTCCTCCCAGTGCCGATGCTTATCTGTTCTCCATTCCCATATACGTAATTTAGAATAAAATGGTATTGGGCTCTCTTTTTATAATGTAGTTTGTTGAAGAACCTCTATTTTTGCATTTCGGACGGTATTTGATTTGATATTCCAGAAAGTTTTTAATTGAGTTTGAAGTCTTGCTCATAGCCAACCTTCTGCTTTTTCGGCTTTTTGCTCGTCGAATTATTAATAATAGTGGTCAGATATTGGGGTCCACTGCTTTCTTGGCTCTTACAATCCTAAAGTAATGTTAGGTGTATTCATAAAATGTATAAATATTGTACAATTATTTAAAAAAAAGTGAAATTTATTATTAAAAAATTATTATTTTTTTATGTAAATTTCTTATTTATTCATTTTTTTAAAGTAATTGCACGACGCTTGTACAACATGTACCATTTCTAAGTAATTGGTGGAGCCATGACCTGACCACCTTTTTAGCCCACCCCAGTTGGTCTCACTCTGCAATGCAAAATCTCAAGCAGTTGACAACTAATGGCTCTTACACTTGTAGGTATTACAAGTGCGTGCTTGTGTGTGTGAGAGAGGAAGCCATGTTGCAGTGTCTAATGTCTCGTTTGCATTCAAAACCCACCTTAACTCATCTCATCTCATCATTACAACTTTATTAAATTTTCATACAAAATATAATAAATAATTTAACTTTTTCAAATTCCAAAAAAAAATTTTCAAATTTCCACACAAAATATAATAAATAATTCAATTTTTATTCTACTATTCACAAATCATCATAACACATATCAACTCATCTCTGAATCCAAACCACTCCTAACTGTTCCTTTGAGAAGCCAGCCAATGTAACCATTATGAATATTGTGTGAAAAATTCTTCTCGTCAACTACTATTAAAAAAATCTCCATACCTTATGAAAAAGTTAAAGGTGTGAGGTGTGAGGTGTGAGAGTGAATAGTAACTGATGCATAATAAATCTCATATTGTATATGGCTAAACTCATTATGTATGAGGTCAGAAAACCAGTCCAACATGACAACATCTGCTCATTATCATCAGCAGCAAGGGATTTTCATAATATTGTTTTGAGGTTAATTAGATATGACCATAACTGTTATTCCTTTCAGGTTCAAAGCCTAACACCAATATTAATATTCTTAATTATAGGTTAAAATAAATCGAGTGAACAATTTCATATTGAGAGTACATACAGAAAACCTTTGCAGCCACTTCAGAAGCAGCACCCCCTTGCTTAAAGAGAGACCATGGTGCATGTTCATCCATGCAGGAATTTCCAGCATTACCAATCTCAACAATATATCATAATAACGAGAGTTTCAAGCCTTTCTTTATTCTTCAAATAACCTAGTTTGCTTTCAAGACTAAAACTCAAAATTTTAAAAATTTTAAAAACCTTACATCTCATTATTACAACTTTTTCAAATTCTCACACAAAATAAAATAAACAATTCAACTTTTTCAAATTTCAAAACAAAAATAATATTAAAAAATATATTCTAACAATATTTTATTTAATTTTTTAACTTTAATCTTAATTCATCTCATTTCATCTCTGAAAACAAACTAGGCCTAATTTCAATTTCAAACAGTTTCTTTCCCCCATCAGTTGAAATTGGAAGTTGCCTAGCTTGGGCAGTATTTATCTATATTCTTTTCTTCCTCGACAACTAGTTACTGTGAATGGGGGCGGACAACGTTTTTGGTCTCCCTCGTTTGAAGTTGCTACTCTGCAGATTTCTATGATCTATCTCTTGTGCTACAGATTGCTGATATGGACCTTCAAGCAGAAGGCCCAATCTCCCGCCCTCTTATTGGAGAGGGCATCCGACTGGTTAGCCCTTAAGGTCGGCCTGACCCTTACTTGTGGCCAAAGCCTATATCATTACCGAGAGGCTTAGCCCAAACCTAGGAAACCCAATCCATGACCAATATCAACTGGATAACTGTCCAATCGATAGTAAAAGATAAAAGAAGTTATGATTTAAATTTGTTAAAGGATGAATCATTATCTCTAAATTTAAATTTAAATAAAGAATAACCATTATTTGATAAAAAATAAAGATAACTCATGAAATTTTATATAAAAAAAATTTTAAAAAATTATTATTATTATTATATTATTATTATTATTATTATTATTATTATTATTATTATTATTATTATTATTATTATTTTAAAATAAACATAAGAGTCTCGAGCTTTTAAACTCTTTACTCTTTAATTGCATGTGATTATAAGGTGGTGGCTGTGAATACGTACACAACACTTATATTATATAATTGGATGGCTCACCTTTTGTCATTTCCAACCATTGCATATCAAATTGCACTTAAAATACGGGGAGGATCTTTTGTTTGCGATCAATTTTATGATAAATAATCGGATAGAGTAAAGCTATTCCGGTTCCCTCTTGGTACCGTTATAATTTTTTTTAATATATTTTTTTTATTTAGTGATTAAGTAAGTATTTTTTAATGATATTATAATTTTTTTTATTTTTTTAAAAAATATTTTACAATATTAAAAAAAATACATATATAAAAAAATAAAATAAAAAAATATAACATTTTACACTATACTCTAACCTGACTCGGAGCTGGGAGCTGGGAGCTGTGGCTGTATAGCCACCCGAATCGGATAAGAAGAAAAGGAAAATGTTTTGGGTCCCGAATGTGTTTCCCAAATATATATATATTACTGAATGATTAAAAAAATATTTTTTAATGATGTTGTGATTTTTTTTTTTTTTTAAAATGTTTATGATGATTAAAAAAATACATTAAAAAAAACAAAAAAATAAAAAACTAGACACAAAATGGGTCCCAAATTCGGGACCCATAGCAGTGCCCAGAAGAAAATATGACAATGTCCGGTCTGACTCGTCTCTAACCCGTTTTGTGGTTGTCGCTTGTCATGTCATGCCAGGCCCAACTTGGAGTAGTAGAAGTTTCGCCTTCTTTGCCCCTTTAACCCCCCTTCCCCCCGTTCATCGAGTTTGCCTGCCTGCCTGCCGTCCGTCCATTCAATCACGATCCCCATCTAATGGCCACGCGTGTTTCTACTTGGCATGACTTTGGGATCCAAGGATTTCTCCATCAACATGTTCACCGAAACACCAGCGGATTACTGCTTTGTTGCGCTATTGCTAACTAGTAATATTACACCTATATGTGGAAGGTAAGTATTTTACAATCGTTTTGATAAAAAGTAGAATTTATTATTAGAAAATTATAATTTTTTTATATAAATCTCATATTTATTTATTTATTTTTTAATAATTATACCATTGTAACTATCATTCATTTCCTTACTAATATCCTCTTAAAACGAACGTGGGAAAATAGGTCGTCGCTCGCCAGGCCAGGGATGGCTGACGTGGATGTTTCTATCTGGTGGGACCAGCTTAGGCCGACAGCTTCAGGCTTCAGCATTATAAGGGCAAAATGTTTATTCTAACCGCTGTAGTACAGAACGGCACATAACATTTCTAGTCCAGCCCACACCGAACAAACTCGCCGCAGGCTATGCCCTGCCCACCGACTGGAATTCAAAACTTCCGAGGCGGGTTGGAATCTTTTGTCATTTATCGGCCTCAGATATGGGCATTCCCTGCGGCGACGACGTTGTCTTGATCCAAATGGATAAGAGGCCCGACGAGCCCTCTGTCATCACGGTGAATTGCCCGGACAAGGCCAGCCTCGGGTGCGATCTCTCTAGAATAATCCTCGAGTTTGGTCTTCGCATTACCAAAGGAGGTATTTTTGTTTTGGCTTCTCATAAACTTTGGCCTTAAAAAAAGTTCTTTTAAACTTTCGTCAAGTAATCATTAGCATATGGAATCTTTTTTTCGATTCCACCCTAAAAATTATGTTTATATGCACATAAACGAGTTACCGATGCCGGGATCAAGTAGCCGAATGCAGTGGACTCTGATTCGGATTTCATTTTCATACCGTATGACTTTTGCTCTGTTGTTTGTTCGGTTAGAAAACTATGTATAGTATGAATGTTTTGGTAGAATCAGAACATTTTTTTCCCTGTTAAAAAGTGCCTTTTTAGGCTCTTCTAGAGCAAAAAAGATGTTTTTTGCTTTATGGTTGTCAACAACAGCTCTTTTGAGAGTGGTGTTGATAAAGCACTTTTACCATTTGAATAGAAATGATGTATAATTATATCTCTTGCAGATTTTTCAAAGGATGGAAGATGGTGTTACGTGGTATTGTGGGTTGTTCCACATGATAGGTCCCTTAAAGTTGACTGGGAAAGCTTGAAAACCCGACTTCTATCTGTATGCCCTTCTTATTTGTTTTCATATTATTTCAATCAGCAATCGAATCATCCCTCACCATCCCCGGTATATCTGTTAAAGATTTGGTGCCTTGATCAAACAGGATCGTTACATGGTAAATACCCCAGAAAAAAATCTGTTAATTCTTTCCCTCTGTAATATACATGTACTTTTCTATAAAAATAAGCTGATATATTGTTTTGCATATATGTATAGATGTCACTAAGGTTCTCTGTATGCTTGAACTTACAATTCAAAGAGTAAAAGTGATGCCAACCCCGGATGGGAAAGTTTTGGACCTGTTCTTTATCACAGACGGCATGTAAGTTATTCTATTATAATTCATATCTCTGTCTCGAAGTTTATGGATTTCGAGTTGCTCTTTCGGGAGTACTATTTTGGTCCAAGGTTCATTTTTTAAAAAGTTAAAAATGTTGAAACTTGAAGGTGAACAATGGAACTGTAGATCGGGTGAATATCATGAGTTAAATCGCTGATTACTTGTACCAATAGGACTGGTGGGTTGCATTTTGTTCGTCTGACGGTTATAAGTAAATGACAAAGGGACAAAAACATATAAATATTCTTGAAAATATATTTTCCACCCTGAAATATCCAAAGTACTGTGAGATTCCTATTCAGGAAACATGTTCAAACATTTGGCAAAATGCGTCCTTGAATTATTATCATTCTATTTTATCTGTTTCTGCTCTTTTCTTGGATTTTATATTTCAATTCATTAAGCAGATCTATTTCATGGTGAATCTTGGTTCTAAAGGAACTTACTTCCCAACATTTACTTCGTTTCTTTTATTTAATTTGTAATCGCAATAAGAAATAATTTCAGAAAGTCAAAATGTGATGGAACTGAAGATTACTTATATTGCTTTAGATTGATGAGTAGTTATAACTTATTAACCGTGATTATTTGACTGTATCATTTCAGGGAACTGTTAGAAACAAAAAAGAGGCGTGATGATGTCTGTGAACATCTGATGGCTGTTCTAGGAAACAATTTTATTACTAGCGAACTTCAGCTGGCAGGGCCGGAGTACAAACAACTGGAGGGTTTTTCATCTCTTCCATAGGCAGTTGCTGAAGAACTATTTAGTTACAAGCTGTCAAACGGGGACATCAGTGTCTTGCAAGCTCTCTGCCCAGATATGTCAACGGCAGAGAAGGCAACTATTACAGTAGACAATTCATTGAGCCCATTGCATACTTTACTTCAGGTACGATGTGTTGATCAAAAGGGCCTGGTTTACGACATAATGAGGACATCCAAGGACTTTGATATTCAGGTACTTGGTCTTGAGTTTCCTTGCTTGATGTTCAACCTTGCTTAGTTATGACTGGTTGCCACAAATATACTGAGGCCCAATTTTAGCATCGTTGTATTACTGTATACACTGCCAATTTTTCCCTGTACACCTAAATAAATTTTTCCCTTGTCTGCTGTATATTTTCAATTATTTTGGGATTTTTTATATGGCTATGTTCATCAAATCTTGTTCGTTAATTAGCACCTCCATTTGTCTTCTTAGCTTGCCATGCGTTTAGCATTGATTTGAGACAAGAGAGAGGTGGTTTCATGCAAAAAAAGCTGAAGGATGTAACCTTATCCATTTATTTGGGACCAACATTTTATATTGACATTGTTGTTGAGTGTTATTGATTTATGCTTCTATATGGAGTTTTTCAATATAAGGATGTCTGGTTGTTCTTATTCAGACCACCTATGGCAGACTTTCTTCCAGTGTGAAAGGCTTCAGAAATATAGACCTATTTATCCATCAAAACGGGAAGAAGATCCTGGATCCTGATAGTCAGACTGCATTGTGTTCTCGCTTAAAGGAGGAGATGCTTCATCCATTGCGGGTGATTATTGCCAACCGGGGCCCTGATATTGAACTCTTAGTTGCTAATCCAGTTGAGTCATCTGGGAAGGGAAGACCCCACGTATTCTATGATGTCACATTCACTCTAAAAGCATTAGGAGTATGCATTTTTTCGGTAAGAATATGATAAGTGAGTTTATTATTGTATGTGTTGTCGCTTTCCATGATAAACCTGTCTCTGATTTATCTTCCCTGATGGTTTAGGCTGAAATTGTAAGACATTCAACATCAGATCGCCAGTGGGAAGTGTACAGATTTCTCTTGAATGAAACACACGAATTCCCTTTGGCAAGCAATCGAGCAAGAACTCAGATTGTGGACAAAGTTAGAAAAACATTAATGGGCTGGTGAGCTACCGCATTTGATATATTTTTCTGAGAGAAAATGCAGTTTTGCCATCAGAATAGCATGCATACAGCATTTTCTCGACCCAATCACATCTCTGCACCACAATTCCATCTTGGTCTGTTGACATGGACAGACGAACCTTCAGTTGTGCAGTTAAAAGTTTTTTCCAGATATAAGATCCATAAATGTTGTCGCAAGGCTCACCAATGTCAAACCATGTGACGCCGTTTTTCTAGCTTAGTTATCTTCTATCGAATCATCCATGTATTTAGCTCTTCACCTTCCGATTCTACATGGATTTCATGCCTATCATCAATATTATTAATTATCAGCATAAATAAAAACAAAAACAATGGGCCAATACGATAAGAGTACTTTTCCCCGTTTAAGAGGTGTGCCTTAGACACAAATAATACATATTTGAATGAAGGGGGAAAGCGGAATTGAAAAGCATTCATCGTATCTTCTACCGATCTAAATAGAGAATTTGAGAGAATCTCAGTATGGTTCCTTTAATGTTAACGATGAATGTGTAATTTGAAGCTAGACAGAGAACACTTAACTAATTATCTATAGAATTCTTTCAACCTTGTCATCTCCATTGCCGTAGATCTCTAACCCGAGAAGGCAAGAAAAGTCGGCCACTTCCTCTTAAAACATATAATTTTCTTGTTTAAATAACTTGATTATAAATTGAAAATAAAAAACTATCTTTACAGGCCAATAACTTTCATCGGACTTGTCAGTAAGTTGGTATTTAGTACCATGCAATAATAGTTCAGCATAGGTCCTCGCAACTCTCTTGTCTCTTTTCACCGACAAACCTCCCATCCTTAAAGCTCCAACCATCGTCGCGTTGGGTCATTCAAAGAGAGAGTTCAGAGAGATGTGCACGTTGGAAAAACGAGGCAAAATCTTCATCCTAACGCTAACAGGCGCAGGCACACACCGCCTAAATCCCATGCTTCTTGATGAGGTCCAGTCAGCTCTACGCCGAGTCCAAGACGAGTCCATCTCCACCCCATCTTCGACTTTAATCACCACCGCCGAAGGCAAGTTCTTCTCCAATGGCTACGATCTTGACTGGGCCGGGTCCTCCCCATCTCGCTCCCAACTTGTGGTCTCGAAACTCGAGTCACTTGTAGACAATCTCATCTCTCTCGGTCTCTCCCCATGCCCACCATCGCAGCCGTCTCTGGCCACGCCTCAGCCGCCGGCTTCATCCTCGCTCTGAGCCACGACTACATCCTCATGCGGAAAGACCGAGGCTTCCTTTACATGAGCGAGCTCGACATTAATCTGGTAATCCCCCCTTGGTTCGTGGCTTTGATTGAGTGCAAGATCGGCTCACCGACGACTCGGCGCCACTTGGTTTTAATAGCGGCTAAGGTGACGTCTAAGGAAGCCGTGGAGAAGGGGATTATCGACTCGGCACACGATAGCGCGGAGGAGACGGTCAAGGCTGTGTTAAGGTTAGGGGAGGAGTTGGTGGGAAGGGAATGGAATGGACACGTGTACGCTTAGATTCGCATGAATCTGTTGTCTGGGGTCTTGGATGAGATCGCTAAGAGAAGAGCAGTCGATCGCGAATGTAGAACCCATATTGCTGATTCCCTCTCTCTCTCTCTCTCTCTTTTTTGAAGCTGATTCTCGGTTACATATGGTGCAGTTCCTCTTATGTATTTTAAGCTTGAAGATTTTCTTTCCTCGGGTAAAGTTGAGGATAGAATTCTGGTGCCCAAAAATGAAAATGTTGTCGTCTATGGCACTCACTAGTTACTACCATGACGATCTTAATTTCAGTTCCTGGTTCTGCATTTGAATGCATGTCTTCTGTAAATGTTTGTCATTTTGATGTGCTCCGGTTGGGGATTGAACTGAATTCCTTGGGACTTTTCACAGCTTAAGTTGTCTTTGTTTGTAGCCCATCAACCCTGATGCCCATTTTTCACAGCTTAAAGTTGTCTTTGTTTGGAGCTATTTTCGGAAAAGGAAAACCTCGGATCATTTTAGCCTTTTAGGAGGGGAAGACATAATCAGCGATCCGAGAATAATTATACATTATATCTAGACTGATGGTAGTATTACTAAGAGAATTTATATGTATATAAAAAGAATAAATTTGCTCATAGTCGTCGCTTTTATGGTCGGTGCTTTTGACATGGTAATTTGCCTAATCAATGCACCATGATGATCTGTTTGAAACAGGGCTTTTTTTCGTCCTCTGTTTGTTATTTTTAGTATCTTTTGTTAAATCAAATGCAATAAGGAAATACTGGATGACTCTTGTTCCCTGCTACCACTTCAAGCCTGATTATGTTATTTTTCACATTGAATCTAAGGTGACGGATGACTTAGCATAGTCGTTGAAGTTAGTCAGTCGACGGAATTTGCGATTAAAAGTACACTACTCTTGCTTCTTATGCGTGTGTACCTGAGTGGGAAGCTTAGAACATAGTTGCAATGCAAACGTTGTAATAGGCATTGCGTTTGCATTGCAACTATTTTGATGTAAAGCAGTGAACAAAATTAGCCTTTGCCAACGACTTCTGCTGAGGTATGTGAAGTGATGGCTGCAGTTTGCTAAGAGGCATTTTCAACAATGGAATGCCATCCATGGACGAAGGTTGTGAGAGTCCTCGTCAAACTTTGCATTGACGTTTATATTTTGACCCATTTGTCAGCTGGTAGCATTCAGTCTGTTTCTTATGTTTTATTGTTTAAACTATGTGCCTATGTTTGTATCTGTATGTATATTTTACCTTCCGTGTAATTGTGTTTGTCATAGCTGGATAAATTGATGGGTTGATCCTATATTCTGCTGTATGTATATTACAAAATTTGGGAGACCATCATTATTAGTGGAATGGATAAAATATACCGGGTCGATGGTGTGTTCTAGGCCTAGCCCAAGGTGGGGGGACTCATCAGGAGGAAAGAAAGAGAGAAAGAATGAGGAGACAAAAGGCTGAGGAAAGACAGAGTGTTAGCAGAAAAATGAAGATGTGACATAAAATAGAGGAGATGAGACATAAAGGAAGAGGGGGCAGAAGATAGGGGACCAGACGATTTGAGGGACTTTTGGCCAGACTTCTCATCGGGAAGCTTCTTCAACCTCACGACAGGAGTTTCAGCAATGATATATCTGCCAGAAGACGATTCTTCGATATCTATTGTACAGTGAGGGTAAGAGACCATGAGAGATTGGAAAACAAGTATATTACAGTCGATTCTCTCCTCTCCAAACCCTCGTGAACGTAAGCTTAGTATCGAACTACGTACATCTATGTACCTCCCTCTATTATTTATGTTCACTGCCACGAACACCATACGGCCGCACCGGACTACCGCCAGGGTTTCTACACGACACCAATTGAGGTCCCGAACAGCCTCAACGGGCCAGGAATGGATATTATCTCCTTCCGATCTATTGTGCCAATTTTAAACGTTAACAATTAGTGTGTGGATTGCAGAGAAAGAACTAATTTGCAAGCTTATTTCTTGATATTGTCATGATGTAAGAATACTGGAAACCTTTTTATCTTAGTGCTTAATCTAACATGGTTTTGTGTCCACCGCGGTTGGGATGGCATTTGATGGTCAAAACTTGCGGCTTTTGGGTATGAAGAAGGCATCTTTGTGTATGAATGTCTGCAGGTCTTCACCCTTGAATAGGTTCCTGACATTCTATAGATTAGAAGGAGCTGATAATTCCAGCAAAATGGTCTTTGAACATAATGCAATATCTATCCCAAATTACAATTGTGGCCGTATGATCTCGATGGGGAATGTGACATAAACGCACTACATTTCTGAATCAGAAATACGGATAGAGAAGGTAGAACAATCTTCATCACTACATGTTTGGACTCAATAGATTCGAAGGGATCAATACTGATTTTGGTTCTAAATTTTGATGCTGACTCTTTATATAAATGATTAATATTTGAAGTTACACATGACACGTATCATTCATTTTGGGCGCAATTACACACAAACTGTATCCTCCAACATTTTCACAATGATAAACAACGGCAACTCGGTCGTTCGGAGGACCTATTTAAAAGTCTGGATAAATCAGTCATTCCAGTACGATCACATTGTCCCCCATCAGCCCTAGTCCTCACGTGGGTTGGGGAACAGCGGCCATTTGTTCCAAAATTGCCCCTTAATCGTCGCTGACCATTACTCGTCTTTGTAACGAGAGCCGAGAGGGAGCACATGGCAGCTAATAATAAAGTTAAGTTATAAACCTCACAAGAGAAATTCACTCCTTTATTGTTATACGTACAGCCCAGCACACTCACTCCCGAAATTATAGAAACAAATCACCCACCCTCCCTTCTCCTCCACTCTGTTTCCCACAATCAACGGTTTATTCAGTTTGGTTGCAAATGTGGACAGTAGGAACACAGAGACGAGAACGAGTTGGAGCTTTCGTATTTTTCACCATATTCTAACTTCGCCCCGAGTTTCGCTCATACTTTCATTCAACGTATCCATGTCTTCGAGCTTCAGTCTCTCCCGGAGCCCCGTTAACTCCCGGCTGCAGCACGGCGCCGTTGGCGTTGTCTCCCGTCTCAGATCCTCTTCGCTCAAGAAGCCGCCGGAGCCCCTGCGCCGAGCCGTAGCCGATTGCCTCTCCTCGCCTTCTTCCTCGTTTTCGTCTTCCCCCTCCTCCGCTTTTTCCCCTCACCTTTGGGGCCCCTCGGCTTTTGTCGCATCTGAAGCTTCGAGAACTCTCCGGGTTCGTAATTTGTGTGGATTTTTGTGCTGATTTGGTTGGGGTTGTATGGATCTTTTCAATGGTTTGCCCGGGTCTTTGAATCTGAGTTTCAATGCTGCTTCTATGTCTGAAATTTGATTTAATTGGATTTTCATTGGGTTTGAGCTCGAGATTTGTGCTCTGGTTGGTCTCTGAGAAAAAGAACGAAGAGAAAGGGCGTTTGTCTCTTGTTGCTCATTTGTATTGTTTTCGAAAATGCGGACAGCTCAGCTAAAATGAACCAAAATTAGTGTGTTTGGCTCCCTGAGTGCATTTACAGAGTATTTCTCAATTTAGCTTCTTACATTTTTTATCAACATGGCAGAACATTACTGAAAATTGTGTGACATAGTCTTCCAAATACGAACATCTGTATGGTTAATTCTTCAGTATGTATGATGCAGTTCCTATGTGGAATTATTAGGTATTGTTATTTTCAAATCTTTAGTTTTGTTTGAATAAAGGTCTTTTGATGTGGACGGGTTGGGGATTGAACTGATATCATTAGACTTTCACATCTTAAGTTATATCATTTTTCTTTGCTTGAAGCAGGGTCGGTGTGTTGGGAACTCTGGGCGGTGTAGCTCATTGACGCCATGGCCCATTTGATTTGAGAATTAATATGTGTACCATGCGGTCTTATTGTATGAATATGCAGATTTATATCCAAATATCACTAGTTGATTTTATTAATGGCAGGACTATATGGCTGCTTCTGCAACAACTGACCTGGCTTATTGTGTAATTCTGGAACATACAATCGCAGAGAGGGAGCGCAGGTAACCCTAGTAGGTTGTTATTGCTGTTGTGTGTGCGGCTATACTCATTTTAGTTACACCTTAGTTTAATAAAGTGTCTTCATCCAACCAACCAATATTTCTTCTCCCGAATACTCTCCCAAATCAACTTGGATTTAAAATAAGCTCCCAATGGGAAGCCTGAGTATGTTGTAGGCAATGAGGACACCCTACATCCTAGATTATGGGCCAAACTGTCTAATCACCATCTTGATCCTTTTGAAAATGTGTCAGACCAAGGCCCCTTCCTCTAACTTCGGCTCAAAACCCTTGGATTCTACAAGGAATTGATTTGATAATGATATCGTTCCTAACTACTCTTTCTGTCTTTCTTGGGGTTGGATGAATATAAATTACAATATGCATGTGCATAATCATCCGAACAAGTATGTTTTATGTAGTTTTTTTGTGTATGTAATCTATATTGGCTTGAAGTTTTTTTTCATGTGCAAAAAATGCCATTTATGTCTCTGATCATTTGCTTTGTTGCTTTTTCTTTGAGCATGATATGTTGGTTAATGTTTGTTAGTAGTTGACTCTCCTGCATTTCACACGTTTTTTTTTTTTTTTTATCCTTTTTCTACCAGCCCAGCTGTAGTCGCAAGGTGTGTGACACTGTTGAAACGTCATCTTCTACGGTATGTTCTTTCGTTCAACTGATTGTTCATTTTGCCCTATACTTTCTTTTGATAAGTTTGTACCCAATCCTTTCTAATATGGGCAAGGTGTTTTCTTGTATACATTAAGTGTACTTGGTTACTCCTTTTGATATATCTAATATTTTTACTTATAAAAAAAGAAGAAGATAAGTTTGTACCCAATCCTTGATGTGTGAACTGCTCTCTCTCTCTCTCTCTCTCGATTCAACATGATGTGGATCTTAAGAAACCTTCTTTGAGGGGCCGCCTGAAACCTTTCTGTTGGTGGTGCTTTCTGGTCTGGACGTTATCTCTATTTGCAACGGAATAAGCGAGTCATATCTTTCTGCTATAGGAATCCCTGTTGGGAAGAATCCTTCTCTATTAGGTTGTTCCTTTTGATTTTAGGAGTTGAAAGTTCTTTCTACTTTCTACAGATACAGACCAAGTGAGGAGACACTACGACAGATAGATTGGTTCTGTGTGAACACAATTGATGAATGTGATACTAGTCGAAAGCAAAGATTGTCACCAGGTTCACGATCTTTAGATCAAAAAGCAGGGGCATCAACAGGACCTATGAATATATCTCCTATGCCTGTATCCAGTTTTGCTTCAGGGGCACTTGTGAAGTCATTGAATTATGTACGTTCCCTTGTAGCTCAACATATTCCAAGACGGTCTTTCCAACCAGCTGCCTTTGCTGGAGCGCCTCCTACATCAAGACAGGCACTTCCAACATTGTCATCTTTGTTGAGTAAATCCTTCAATTCGCAATTAACCCCTGCCACTGGTGGAGAATCTTTAGAGAAGAAAGATGCTACTTCTATATCTGTTTCAAACTTATCAATCATTGAAAAAGTGGATGAATTGGTAGATCAAGTATATATTGCACATGATGTTCTGAAATGGCGCTGGCTCGGGGAGCATCATTCATCATCTTTGCCAGCAGAAAGGTAATTGATGTTTACATGTGTGTCAAGTTTAATTTGGCTATTTCTTTTCTTTTAATTTGCAAATGAGTGATTCAAGTGATTCAACATTTTCTGTAAACAGTGATTCCCAAGACATGAGAAAACGTAATTTCCTAGAAGTTGGTGCAGCAGGATTACTTGTAGGAGACATGGAAGCTAAAATGAAGGGCCAACCTTGGAAATTTTTTGGAACTGCTGATATGCCTTATCTCGATCAACTATTGCAACCTTCGCCAGTAACAACAATTACCGATTCTATCAATGCCCGGTCCCACTTGAAAGCAATTACAGCATCTAAACGCACCAAACCCGGCCCTCGTCAAATTTGGTATGTTCTTTGCATTCAACAAATTGCTTTGACATGTTTGGCGTTCCCAATTATTGTTATTTTTTTCACATCTTTTGCTTATAAATCTGTTGCATATCATACTTTGTGCTATTATGCACTTTACATGACATGGTTTTCTTTTTACTCACTACAAAGGTCCTTGTCAAATCTGGCATTCCCTTCTTTCACAAATGATTGTTTCGACCTGCTGTGTGTGACTTTTTCTTTTTCTTTATTTATTTTCCAATTGTTTTTTATTCTTTGCCTTCCTTTTCTTGTAAATCCAGTCCTCGTCATGGATAAATGCTAGTGAATTATATTTTTTACCTACAGTAGATCAATCTTACATGACTCGGTTGCCTTTTGTCCTAGTAATGGCTGATGGTATGAGTGCAAAGATGTGATGAGACTTGAGTGTTGCGAACTAAATTGGGTTTGGGAAGTCTAAACTGACCAACCTTTTAAACTTTTACTTGTGCTCCTATATTTGGGTTAGTCATGATGATCTGCCTTGAAGGAAATGAAGGCCATTAGGCATTAGTATCATCTTATGGTTTTTGGATGAAACCATCCAACTCAAACCCAGTAAAATTTTAAACCTGAACAAAGCTGGCTTGTCAAGGTAATTGAATGAAATGAGTCAAAGAATATTGTCTGGAAACCTTGTTCCATCGAAGCATGGGTGTTGCTTTGGAGCAGAGTTCCATGTGTTTAAGTCAATGTTGAGCAAAATATTTGTTTGGCACCCCTGATACATGGGAACACTAGTTTGTGCATGCCCACAAGAATTTAATTTAGGCTTTTCTCAAATTTTCCAGCCGAGAACAGTTCTTGGAACACACGTTATATCCTCTTTCACCACCTCCCAACATGTTTGGAAAAATTGTCCGGACTTGTGCTTTGTCTTTGACCATTTTTCTTACTACACCATAGACCTCCGCCTCCTCAAAATGCCTCTCCAACCAAGATGCTTGCTGCAACTCAATAGACTCAAAACCAAGTCCGTCAAGCTTTGGCCTCCACCCCTCTTGCTCTGTAAGCAGCTGTTCAAAAAAATCAGCAATATGTTCCCGAATCATGGGGGCCTCCATGCAATCCACACCATTGATATTTAGCATCTCCTATGGGAATTAGCTATTTTGTGAAAGAACTTCGTTCTTCGGTCGCCTTCTTTCAGCCACAGTTCTCTTGATTTTTGGCGCCAAGAGATCTACTCTAGAGAAATTACCCGTTCAAATTCTGAGACCAACTCTGTCTTCCGAGATATCTCTTTTGAAGTGAGGGCCCTATCCTCTTGTATCCTCTCCAACTGTTGAATCTCCTCCAGCATGATTCTTGTGTTCCCTTATGTCTCCAAAAGATTTGAGTATTCCATAGCTTTAAATCGTTCTTTAAAGCTTTTAGTTTACCTGCAAGGATATAACTAGGAGTGACATGAAACTAGTATGAGGACTACCGTTGCCTTACCCTGTCTACAAAGCCTTCAGTTTTTAGCTACATATTTTCAAACTTAAAGTATCGACGCCCTCCTTGGATACCCCCACAATCCAGCAAAATGAGAAAGTGATCCGAACAGATACGCGACAACCTTTTCTGATACACATCTGGGTAATGCATTTCCCATTCAGGTGAGATTAAAAATCTATCCAATCGAGACCAAGTCTGAGTATTAGACCAAGTGAAAGTACCCCCCATGAGAGGGAGATCCACCAGCAATGTACTCCAGTTAATTCATCCTATAATAGTTGTCTGTCAATGTCTAAGTTTGGTCCGTAGATACCTACGAACACCAGAGTGGGAGGAGCTTCCTAAGAAGATTGGGGCGTCGGAGGTAAAAGATTTCAAACCCAGAAGCCTTATCATTGGGGTATACAAGATTATCTCTAAGGTGCTTGCTAATCGTTTAGGGGAGGTATTAGGTAAGATCTTTATGCAACCAAAAAATGCATTTGTAAGGGGCAGACAAATTCTGGATTCAGTTCTTATCACCAATGAATGTTTGGATAGCAGAATAAAATCCGGCATCAAAGGGATCCTATGTAATCTGGATATGAAGAAGGCCTATAATCGTCTAAACTGGGATTTCCTACTTTATTTGCTGGGGAGATGCGGATTTGGGGAGATGTGGTGTTCGTGGATCAGATGGTGCATCTCAATGACAAGATTCTCAGTTTTGATAAATGGCAGTCCAATTGGCTTCTTTAGCAGTTCCCAAGGCTTAAGACAAGGGGATCCATTGTCCCCACTTCTCTTCGTCATTATTATGGAGGTGTTGAGTCGAATGTTATCGGCTTTGGTTATGAATGGCTTTGTGATAGGCTTCTCAGTTGGTGACCCCAATAGGGGTCTTATTAACATTTCTCACTTGTTATTTGCATATGACACTTTAGTATTTTGAGAGGTAGACCAACACCAACTACAGGCACTTAAGGCACTACTACTCTGTTTCGAAGCAACATCTGGTTTAAAAGTGAACTTTGATAAATCAGAGCTAGTGCCAATTGAGAGCGTTAGCAACATTCGACAATTGGCTAACACACTTGATGTAAGGTTTCCTTTCTTCCCATGGAATACCTTGGTCTTCCGCTGGGGGCTGCCCCAAGGGCTATTTCAATATGGGATTCAATGATCGAGAAGATAGAAAGAAGATTGGCAGAGTGGAAGAGGTTGTATTTGTCGAAAGGTGGCCGACTTACCTTAATTAAGAGTACTTTTTCTAACTTACCAACATATTTTCTGTCTTTTTTCCCAATTCCAGCTAGCGTGGTGGCCTGGATTGATAAAATTTACTGTGATTTCTTATGGAGCCGCATGGAGGATGAATTCAAATTCCATCTAGTTAGTTGGGACAAGGTATGCACTCCTATTTCCTCTGGTAGGTTGGGAATTAGAAATTTGAGAATTTTCAATTGGGCCTTACTGGGGAAATGATTATGGAGATATACTATGGAGCCGGAAGCCCAATGGAAGTTGGTGGTTGATTACAAATATGGAAGTTTGTGGGGGTGGTTGGGGTACTAGAGAGGTGAATGGGGTTTATGGAGTGGGAGTGTGGAAGCACATTAGACGAGGGTGGGGGGTCTTTACTCGCCATACCAAACTTGTGGTGTGAGCGGGCTCCATAATAAAATTTTGGAGTGACATATGGTGTGGAAATAATACCCTAAAGGACTCATTTCTTTTAGTTTTCCGAGTTGCATGTGAACAAGAAGTTTTAGTAGCGGACCTCATGGTACTAGCAGGGGACCAAGTCCATTGGAATATCACCTTCAATAGGGCAGCACAAGATTCCGAAGTTGGCAACTTCGAGGACTCTTTCAATCTATTGTACTCTGCGAAATAGAATGGACAACGAGCTGATAGGTTGTGGTGGGTACTAGCAGGTAAGGGTACATTCTCGGTTTGTTCCTTCTATAAGTCTCTCGCACACTCGCCAAATAATCAACTCACATGGAGAAGAATTTGGCGGAATAAAGCGTCCCCCAAAGCGGCTTTCTTTACTTGGACAGCTTCCATGGGTAAGATTTTAACAACGGATAACTTGAGGAAGCGTAGGGTGATTATATTAGATTGGTGCTGCATGTGTAAGAAATCTGGGGAGACAGTGAATCATCTATTACTACATTGTGAGATTGCCCGAGCATTTTGGTTTGAAGTGTTTGGCCACATAGAGTTAGTTTGGGTAATGCTCGCTACTATTGTTGAGCTTTTGGCCAACTGGATACTTCCAAGAGGTGTTCCACACAATGTTTTGAATACCGTACTGGTGACCGTTTTGGTTGA
Organism: Juglans mandshurica; assembly: GCA_022457165.1. Lineage (NCBI taxonomy): Eukaryota > Viridiplantae > Streptophyta > Magnoliopsida > Fagales > Juglandaceae > Juglans > Juglans mandshurica. The sequence continues at coordinate 1,449,561 of CM039628.1, forward strand.
GGCATTGAAACTAGATATTTCGGTACCGGTACCGGTACCGTTTTAGATGCCGTTTCGGAGTATTCTATATATGAATAAATTATATATAAAAATTATATTCCAAAATAATAGTCTATATATGAATAAATTATATATAAATAAATTATAAATAGTCTGATATGAATTTGGGGGTCAAAAAATAAGTTTGCAATTTGAAGAAATGGGAAAAAAGAAGAAGAGTAAAGGCCGAAATATTGGCCGGTACGGGCTGAAACGGCCGAAATACTGACCGGTACGAAACTATACCTTTCTCTGTACCGACTACGCCGCAAAAATGAAATATTTCGGCCATACCGGCCGGTACAGTACGAAATTCAAAACTTTGGTTCCACAAATCAAAGCCGTGTGGAAGATGGTCCCGATTTGTATTATGTGGTGCCTATGGCAAGAGCGTAATGACAAGACATTTGAAGATAAGGAGCGGACACTAGAGGATCTTAGCTTTATTTTTTAGAACTTTATTTTTATGGGCCATTACGGTAGATTTCAATGGCCTCGATTTTCATGATTTTCTTGTTGCTAGCACAACGACCTAGATAGGTCTTATCTCTTGTATACCACCTTGTGTACTTGGGCTATGCCTATCATTAATAAAATCGTTTACTTATAAAAAAAATAAAAATTTAAGTTTTCACTTCGAATTATTTAAGATGGGGAGACACAACCAAGACCCTCAATAATCTTTTATCCATCCTTTTAATTTCAAAACAAGGCCTTTGGTGATATCTTAGAAAGGTGAGAAAAGTAGGGGGGGTTAAGAAAAGGAAGTAAAATAAGGTTTAAATCTCTTTGAAGGCACTATTTTCATCTGAAAAACATTTAAGATGTTCTCGTGTGTGACAGAGAGGGTTATTTTTATATTTTATTTTGATGGTATTGAAGTGCATAAAATATGTATATGGTCAATACTCTGAAGATGTTTATTTTACAACTGCTTGTTGGAGTTAATCTGTTTTGTGGAAGCTTATCTAACAAATTCAAAGAGTTTCTGGAATGCATAAAACTAATCTGCACGTGAATATACCAGGTTTAGTCAAATAATAGATTTTTTTTTTTAAAAAAAAAAAAAGAGGACGGTACCCCAAATTTTATTGATTGCCCTTACTTGTGGCAGAGGAAAACCGTGGTTACATCAAGAATATAGAATTTGATCATTCTGAGCATTGCACTTATTTTCAGGGAGGATTCTCCTGTGAGCACATTCCGTGCGAAGGCTCGCCCGCTCTTCCAATATCGTCATTACAGGTAGAAAATGAGACACTTCATATTGTTGGTCACAATATATAAGTTCCTTTCAGATAACCATATTTTGTGGTTATCCATGCATATACCATTGACAGAGGAATGATTTCCCTTTTATTATTATCAGCATAACTTCTTGGCTTTGCTAGCAATAGCGGTCTTGTTGGTGGGGGTGTTGGCATCCTCAGTATTGTCTAAATAATTCTTTCTTTTTTCTGCCCCATCTTACCAATTCTTTTGACATGGACCAGTGAACAACAACCTTTGCGATTGAATCCTGCTGAGGTATGCGATGTGATGGCTGCAGTTTGCTCAGAGACATCTTCAGCAAATGCTAATATTATGACAGTATCATCTAAATTAAGTAATCACAGTGGAAAGCCGTCCATGGACGTGGCTGTTAGCGTCCTTGTGAAACTTGTTATTGACATGTATGTTTTTATTCATATGTTGGCTGGAGTATTTCAGCTGTTTTTTATCCTAACCCCCCCCCCCCCCTCTCTCTCTCTCTAATTTATGTATATTTGTGTTTGTATGTTATCATATATATTATACTGGATGGTTGTGCTATAGCTGGATAAGTGAGGTAGTGAACCTGTATCCTGCTGTGTATGTACAAAAGTTGGGCAGCCCTCATCAGTATGCTGATCGTGGAGAAAGAACTAATTTTGCAAAGCTTATTTCCTGATATTTTCATGTTGTTGGATATAATTGCCTCCTGAAACCAAGCCAGTGTAGCTTTCTCACTTCCCAAGCCATTCTGTTAAAAAACTGCTAGATATTTATCAGTGGGCTGATCGTGGAGACTTCTGGATATTCACCTTTATAGCTTGATATTTTCCTGCTGAATGTGTTTGTCTTTGCCTATTCAGTATGCTGGTTGTGGAAACTTTTTATCTCAATGCTTATACTAAGATGGTTTTATGTGCTCTACGGTTGGGATGGTATTGATTGTCAAAACTCGGTGATTTTGGGTCTGCAGATTCTGTGTATATCTAACCAGTTATCTGCATGTTTTTACCCTTGATCGTCTGACATTTAATACATTAGAATGAACCTGCATGCAAATGGTCTTTGGACATACAGCATCCCGTAAATATTTGAATTCAAAACTGTGGCCATAAACTTCCATATCTGCTGTTTGGCTATCGGATGATCTAGATGACCGCGCACTCAACTTTGTTTACCAAGTCAAGAACTCCTATGAGAAATTAGGAATAATTACCATAGGTATCAAGATCTGTGAAGGTTGAGTAACTTTTCCACCATCTGATGGTGTAGATTGTTTGTTTGCTTGTTTCTGTCATATGGTTTTATAGATTGATCATGGTAAAAGGTTGTTGACAAAATTTGTTTTGTAGGTATGTTTTAGATTCTGGTACCGCTTCTCCCCTGACTCTGTCTATGATTGAGGTGATCCATCTAATATATTTCTAGGATTTCTTCTTCTTCATTTTGTTTGCATCATTGTTGACCTATAGTTCTTCAATTATCTTCCAGGATCTGCTTAGTTCTCCCAAAGCAGCTTGCAGGACTCGTGCTTTTGATTTAATTCTAAACCTTGGTGTTCATGCTCATTTATTAGAGCCAGTTATAACTGACAGTGCTTTAGAGCCAGTTATAACTGACAGTGCTTCAACGATAGAGGGAGAATATTCTCAAGAATCTTATTTTGAAAATGAAGCTCCACTTACGATCCATGGAAAGGGAAAATCAGATTCTGTTAAGAAGATGGGCACAGTCTCAGCTATTGATAATTTTGAGTCTTGGATTTTAAACATTTTGTATGAGATTCTACTTCTTCTTGTTCAGGTATATTGGTCTGCCATATACTGAGCTCTACAAGCATGGACATTAGAACTTTTCTTTTTATATAATATTACCATACCAAGTTTTTGTTGGCAGTGATTTATCTTTAGTTTCATTAGTTTTTTCTTGTGACCAAAGGAATTTAACTCTTTTTTAAAGTAACAATTTGAGGAGAAGATGCCTATTTGCTTGATTCAATAACATTTTATTTTACCTATAAGTTATAAGTACCTTTTCTCTTCAGTAGGGCAAGATGATACGTATTATGAAGTTGAGCATAGAAGCTATCTTTAATTAAGCATTGGAGTTGATGCTATAGATAAGAGGACTTCTGAGAATGGGGCCAATATGCTTTAAAAACTTTTAAGACACCAACAACTTGTGCTTCACAACAGCGCTGGCCACAGTTTTGTGTATGCTTTTATGTTTTCTGCCAAATCTATGTTCGACACCTGCATGCACGCACCTACACCAACACACTGTATATGTACCACATAATTAACATCGAGTTGGTAAATTCATATCTGTACCTTCTTTCTTCTAATATAGAGTTAAGATTCTCAGATTTGTGTAGGTTTTGTAAAAATTTTGTCATAGATGGTTAATTGAATTGGTGACATTAGTAACATTTGCATTTGCATTAAATTTGTAAATTTTAAGATGGATTTTGAGGAGTTTCCTGATTGACCTTCGAGAAGAAGATATGTTCACCATCTAATTCATAGAATGAGATATTTAAACCAATGTGTCTTCTTTGCCATAATTAATCAAATGCGTCTCTTGTTTGATAATTTTCGACTTATCTCATACCCTTTATATTATTTCAGACTGAAGAGAATGAAGAATCTGTCTGGGCCTCTGCTCTAAGCTGTTTACTTTATTTCGTTTGTGATGGAGGGAAAATCGTGAAAACCCGACTAAATGGTCTTGACATAAGGGTTAGTTGGTTTTTCCTCCCTTAGTTCTACTCATATGGAACTTTCATGGAAATGATATTTTGAATTTTCACTGCTCAAACTGCAAGATTCTTTAATTGGAGTGTTTGTTATCGGTGGGATAATGTGTGATATTTCCTATCTGCTCTCTAGTTATGTTGCAAGTTGCAACCATGCTTCATTTTTTATGGGGGATTTGGAGGAAGAATTGTCTTTTTCTTATTCCAAGCTGATGGGAACTTTAAACATAGATCAAATGGTGATATGAAGTTTACCCAGATCTTTATCATGTTACCGAATGTACTCTGGACTTTGTAGGCAGGCATTCATGTCAAAGTTGTATGAAGGAAAATACAAGCAACCATTTAACGCTTTTCGGTTCTTTTCCTTTCCTTTTTTGGTTTTTTTTTTTGCTGCCTGGGGGTGGGGGTGGGGGTGTGGGGTGCAATGAGTCAGCCAGTTGTTTTGAATCAACAAAGAGTACCAGAGAAACTTGTACAAACTTGAGTTTAGATTTCTAAATTTTGATTGAAAAATGGGCCTGATACACTAGCTTCTCTTAGGGAAGAAAGCCAATTTGCTGAGCAATTTCTCAGCCAAATTGTTTCGTATCAACAATTTTTAAAAGCTCAAGGGAAAAAAAAACTTTTTGGAATAGAAATGAAAACGTCCAACTAGAATCATGGCTGTTATTTTGTTCTTCAGTTTTGTATCTTATCCACCACAAACAATTGCTGCAGTTGATCTCCCCCTTTAGATTTTTTTTTTATAAGTAAAATAAAGCTTTATTAAGGAAAGTGTATTAATAAAATTTCTTTACTTATCAAAAAAAAAATTCTTTACTTATAAAAAAAAATGTTTTATTAAGGACAAAACTAGGCATGGCCCAAGTACACCTGAAGTATACTAAAGAACACCTAGATACAATTAAGAGCTAGAGATGGATACAAGGAAATCATGAAAATTGGCCCCATTGAAAACAATAGCTGAGGCCCAAAGACAAGGAATGGAAAAAGAAGCATCTAAGGTCTTCAAAAACCCGGCTGTTCCTTTCAAGCCAAATACAACACATGCGACATCGGGGAATCATGTTCCACACAGCCTTGATGTTGGGGGTGCCTTGAGGAGTTATCCAACCAGCAAAGAGATCCACCACCCTCTTTAAATTATGGTCATAGTTTCTTGTTTATCTATAGGACTTGACACTCAGTTATCCAAAAAAAAAAAAATTATAGGACTTGACACATATTGCCAGTTTGTGTGGTTTGTTGCTGTAATCTCCACGTGGCCGTTAAATTTGCATTTCATTAGTTATCTTAGATGTGCCCTATGAGAGTATCTTTGAGTTTAAGGTTTGATATAATTTTTGTCTTTTTTCAGGTTGTTAAAGCATTTCTAGAAACTAGCAGGAAGAACTCATGGGCAGAAGTAGTTCATTGCAAGCTTATTTGCATGTTAACAAACATGTTTTATGATGATCCTGATGAACCTACTGATGCCGATCCAAGTATTCCAACTTTTCTCATAGACCAGGTTGATCTGATCGGAGGAATTGAGTTTATTTTTCTTGAGGTATGCAAATATTTTGTCATGAATTTGGAGTCACTAGGAATAGGTAGACGAGAGAAATAACTTGGTCTCTGACATTTCACATTATATGAATCACTGATTAAAAGAACATTATACTCAGTAATCAGCATATTGATTGTTTATTTAACATATCAGCGTGTTTTGCTATTTGTGTGAAAAGTGCCATGCATGTCCACAATTTTATTTTGATAATTTTTGTGGACTCTATACATTTGGGCACCGAACTGAAATATTAATGTTCTGAGGGTGAAAACAATCCTTACAGAATAATGACTTTAAGAAATGGTAGTGTCCTAAAAATAGGTAGAATGAATTCTTTGTTGATGCTGTTTCTTATGTTGATTTGGAGAACTAATTTACCAAATGTTTGGGATTTCCTTTATTCGATCCTTTTCCTTCTTGTTACTGAATGTACGGTAGCGTCAATCCACTTTGTCATTAGTTTTTGGATATTTCTGAATCTCTGTTTTATTTTCTTCCACTTCCTAAGTTGGATTTTCTGTAAAAGTTTTTTTTTTCCCTTTTTAAATCCGTCTATTTGTTTTACCTATAATTTTTCTTTATGCAGTATTCCCTCTCAAACTCAAGGGAAGAAAGGCGAAATCTGTATTTGGTCATCTTTGACTATGTTCTGCATCAAACAAATGAAACATGCATTGCTACACAAGGCAATGAATATACCCATGATGAGATTCAACCTCTTGCTGTCCTGCTCACTCTTGCAGATGCACCTGAAGCATTCTATATATCTGTTAAGCTTGGGGTGGAAGGCATTGGGGAGATTTTAAGAAGATCAATCTCTTCTATGCTGTCTAAATATCCCAACAGTGAACGGCTAAATACGGTAATATCTCAAAGTGTGTGTGTGAAGTAGGCTGGTCTGTAATTTGTATGTGGGATGTGTGTTGGAGTTCTTACTGGACTTCATGAAAGATAATTTTTTAAAGAGTTTGAAGTAGTTGTTTGACTATTATCCTTTCTATTAATTTATCCATATATATGCACTAGATACATTGAGGGAAATAGAAGAGCTTTACACGATTATGTCTTCTTTTTTAATGTCATCTATATTGCTCTTTTCTTTCTTTTCCCTTTTGGATTGTCTTTGACGGACTTTTGCATTAGCAATCTCTTCATGTGCTTGATGATATAACATCACCAGCTTTATATGGACTTCATATGTGCGGGTTAATTTTATTTATTTAGAGATCTATTTATGGTGCCATTTTCTCATTTAAAATTACTGCTCTGAAGTTCATTCTGTTATTGCAGCTCTTGGAGATTGTAGTAGACAAATTTGATACAATAGTAAGTTCATTCACTCATTTAGACAGAGAGTTCTCCCATATGATACAAATTACCAAATCATACAAGTTTTTGGAAAGCATTGAAGATACAGTAGTTCCAAGAAATGGTCTTGGTATGAAAGCGAAACTCTCGTGGACCAATTTACATTCGCTTCTTCATTCAGGAAGAATTGCATATCGTCGAAATGGTTACATATGGTTAGGTGATCTGCTTATTGAAGAAATAAGTGAGAAAAGGGATGCTGGTATCTGGTCTAATATTAGAACCTTGCAGCAGAAAATTGCCCATGCTGGTCTTCACGATGCTTCAGCTGCTTCAGATGTTCCTTTGGCCATTGGGATTTTTTGTGGGCTTTTAAAGTCAAAGCACAACTTCATAAGATGGGGCTTCCTACTTGTTCTGGAGAGGCTTCTCATGCGATGCAAATTTTTGTTAGATGAGAATGAAATGCAGCACCCAAGCAGTACTGAGCTTGGGCATGTGGACAAAGATGCTCGTCTGGAGAAAGCTAATGCAGTGATCGACATCATGAGCAGTGCTTTGTCCTTAGTGTTCCAGATACATGAGACAGACCGCATCAATATTTTGAAGGTATTTACTCAGAAAATATACTCAAACTTTTTTCTGGATCTCGTTTCTTTGGCATAAATCTTTTTTATCTGAACTATCTACGAGGAAATGCTTTTGGTTTATCTAGAATATATTTTCGAACATTTTAAATATAATTAATGACTTATTGCAAGTCCTTTGTTTTATTTTCTTTCTCAAGAGTTTCATGGTTTTTGAACCATCTCTATGATGAATCTCTCTCCTTGTCAGATGTGTGATATACTCTTCTCTCAGTTGTGTCTGAGAGTTCCTCCTACAACTGCATTGCCATATGGAGATGATGTGCACCAATCCAACATAATGAAAGAAACTGATGGCAGATCCTACACCCTACTTGAACATGAGACGGCCTCAATGGCAGCACTTCTACTTCATGGACATGTCATTGTTCCAATGCAGTTAGTGGCACGCGTTCCTGCTGCGTTATTCTATTGGCCACTGATTCAGCTTGCAGGTGCAGCAACAGATAACATCGCATTAGGTGTTGCTGTAGGAAGCAAAGGAAGAGGAAACCTCCCTGGTGCCACATCAGATATTCGGGCTACTCTTCTGTTACTTCTAATCGGTAAATGCACTGCAGATCCTGCTGCATTCCAAGAAGTTGGTGGAGAAGAATTTTTCAGGTATTTTTTTTCTTTGCTTTTCTATAATGTATTTCTTTTTCTTTATGCATGAAAGTTTCAAATGCCAATGCACTTTTGGTTTTTGGCAGGGGACTTTTAGATGATACAGATTCAAGGGTGGCATATTATTCTTCAACTTTTCTTTTAAAGGCAAGAGAGCTTTCTTTTTCTAACTTACAACCATCCATAGGTCATCGTATTAAATTTCATGTCTTTTCTAACTCAATTAAGTTTAAATTTGCAGCAAATGATGACAGAAAAACCTGAAGATTACCAACACATTCTTCAAAGTCTCGTTGTTAGAGCTCAGCAGGTATACCTTATCCAGTGAAGTTGCAAATTGTGTTGTCACGAACCTTGACAGTTTGAAAATACAATATTCCTTCTATTCCATAGATATAGTCTCCTTTAAAAGAACAAAATTTGGGGAACTAATGTTAAATCCTTTCCATTTGCGTATTCTATATGAGATTTCCAATTACCCTTGGTTTTAAACTCAAATAAAAAGCGCTCTACCTCTTATGCAAGAAATGTGAAGAGAAATTGATTTTATTTTTGTTAGTAAAAAAGTGCTTTACAAACCCCTAGGGGTTGGCTCAAGTAGTAAAGGTCTTGGTCTTGGTGGTATGCTCCCTCCAAGGTCCAAGGTTCGAATCCCACTGGGTGCAAACAATTTTTAGGGGCCATCAGACTGGGAGATTTTTCCCTTAAATTACCCGAGGTGCACTTGTGAAAAACTTCTTGCCGAGGGCTTGTGCACTCCCGGAATTAGTCGAGGCGCTGTTCCTGGACACCTGGTGCCAATAAAAATAAAAAATAAAAAGGTGTTGTACCTCTTATGCACACCCAGCTTTTTGGCTGGACCACAGACTTGCTAACCTCTTTTTTCTTTTAACAATTGGGCATTCTCCCATATACTTGGGAAGCTATCTTCTTGTGAATTGCCTTCCCTGTTTTGGAATGTTTTAGTAGGTTATTGTATTTTAGTTAGATCTGTTGGTGAAAATTTCATCCATATATTAACTCCTAAAAGTCACTGGAATCTACAAAAAGACACATTCCTGTTTCTTCCTGATGTGCTGGGTTTTCTTTATCTCTATCATCATTATTGCCTTAATTTAGTAAAGCTACTCATTGGATACCGGTGTTACATGTCACTTAAATATTTGCTTTCTGCTTTTGCCGTTCAGAGCAACAATGAAAAGCTGTTGGAGAATCCATATCTTCAGATGCGTGGCATACTTCAGCTAGCAAATGATCTTGGATCGGGGTTGTAATCTAATTATGTGGTTTTGCAGAACTTCATATTTTTTGTTGCGGAGATGCTGGACTTCATTTCATCATCAATAATTCTCATGATCTTACAGCACCTGGGCATTATTTCTATAACTGGGATATGCTTAATTTCACAAGTGTGCAAAAGTAAATTTTGAATCTGATTTGCTAAGGTAATGCCCAGCAAAATATCAAACACAAGATTGGAGCACAAGGTCTCAAGAGAGAAAGCATAATGCTTCAAGAATCAGTTTTTAATGCCTAACGATATTTAGCAGAGATTACTGGAAAATGGTTTGCCGCACTGGGTTCGGCTTCCCATATCTCCATCTAAAGTACATTCATGTCATGACTTGTTCAGGGGCTGCTACTGTTGGTCACATAGAGTTTGATGTTTAGCTGAAGTTTAGGAATGAAGGCGCGGCATTAAATGTTAGCCAGAGCAGTTGTCCTGGAAATCTTTCGACATATCTACCTATCATTCTACAAATAGACGTTGCACAAGAGCTTGAATGTATCTTCAGGTACGGCCATCTGTCCTCTCAGCTGTCATTGATTAGTCATATTTATAAGTTTTCAGCTCATATTTTTTTTTAACTAAAGTTGAACTATTCAACATTTTTTCTTCCCACATCTTGAAGGTTTTATTATCTTGCACCGAAAAACTCGTAACTGATTTGATTTCTGTGTAGCAGTTTGTCGTAATCGTGGGAGACCCTGGAATTTTTTTTGGAAGAGTACTTGTACAGAACTAGATTTCCTCCGAGCCTTCGTTTATTTAAGGCGACCTTGAAAGTTTTTTTCTTTTTAAATTTTTGGGCATTCCTGGGGTAATGTCTCAAGTAGGATGTGTCTTAGAGGTTGATCAACCACCTTGACAGCAATGAGAAAAGACTCCAGATCTTGTAATTTTTTGACGGATAGGACAGTGAAGGAGGGTAGTTTGGCTCACATTACCATCGGGTTCCACCATTGGGCATGACGGAGTGTTTGTTTTTAGGGGCATCTCCTAAGCTTGCCTGATATTCTTTTGATCTAATTACGTTCTTGTTGACTTTGTAAATACGTTTTGTTTTAGACCCAACGTTTTTCTTTTGTCGTTTATTCTCGTCTCCAAACTCCCGGCGATTGTTGTAAAGTAACTGTGGAGAAATTCCCTAACATGTGTATGATTTTGAGGTTCTTTGGCTATTGAAAATTTTGCTATATGTGTATTAGAGATATCGTTGGTGTTTGATTTTTTTTTTTTTCAATAGAAACATAGCTTTATTAGCCTTCTAGAGTAGACTCAGTAGGGGTGGCAATTCGTGTTCGAGTATTAAATTATATGGATCAACTCAAACACAACTTGTTTATAGATCAGACCTTAAAATCTTAAAACTTTCCACAAATAATGAGTAATACGCTACTGTCAAAAGATTAGAGGAAATAGATTCCTGACCCTGGTATCTAAGGGAGTTGAGAGAACACCTTAAAGAGCCGAAAAATAGAATTAATCTTATTGTCTAACATGTTTTTCGAGAGGTAAATCAAGTTGTCAACAGCTTTGCCAAATCAGGAGCGCGCTGGTAGAGTCGAGAATTTTTTTCAATTGGAATGAACTGCCATGAGCGGTCGAAGACTCAAAAGGTGCTCTGGTAATGGACAAAGTTGGTATTCCTTATCTACATTGTAAATGAATTTCTTTTCATTTTTAAAACAAGGTTATTCGTAAGGTACAAAGGTGATGATTATAAATTATAATTACGATTTTCCCTCTTAGGGTTTTCTAGTAAATGTCATTTTCCTAAAAATAGAAAAAATTAACATGATCCGCATAATCCGTTTAATATTTTACAAACCAAGACAATAATTAACTTTAATTGAATTAACCTAAATACGACCTATTTAACATGTTTAAACCTATTTTATATAAATGGATTAACTAACCCTATACTTATTTTTTAACCAAATTTATATAATTTAGCTTATAATAGAAGGATAACTATATAAACCATTCATAATTACAACTGAATTCCTGGTAAAGACATTTTATGATCAATAGCTAAACCAATAATATATAAGAAAATTAATATTTTCATAAAATATTTGAGGGAGTATTCTCATATATTTTCAAATATTTTATTCTCAAACATCACTAAAACACAAAACACTTTTCAATTTCAAATCTTCAACTTTTTCATCTAATCATTACCTAATCATTATAACTTTTCTAAACTTCCAAACAAAACACAAAAAACAATTTTAAATTTCAAAACAAAAATAATATTCAAAATAATATTCAAACAATTTTTTAACTTTCTAATATTTTTATTCAAACTTTTTTTTTCTCATTTCTTAAAACTCAATAAAACATCTTAATTGTATTACTATTCAAAAATTATTTCACTACTATTCACATATATTAAATATTTTAAGTGTCCAAACGACCGAAAGTGAAACCAAAATCAAGGGAGACGACCTCCACAGAATAGCACTGCTTAGTAAGTAACTACGAATGAAGAGCTAAGACGGACTTTCTTCCTATAAGCAAGCTCCCTCTGGCCGTCCAGACTCCCTATGGCTCTCTGTTCCTCGGCATGTTGCTCTCAGATTAATAGGTGGTTCCGGGGTAAAGAATGCCCATTTTATTGGCACCGGATATAACGAATGCCAACACTCAAATAGATGGATGGACTCTCAAAATCGAAAAGCAACATAAAAAAATGATCTAAAAAAAAACAGCAAAGAAGAAAACGAAAATGCTCGAGACTGCTTATACTACGATAATTAATATGTACGATGTATGGTAATTTCAGAGGAATAGCAAGGGCCACGCACACAGGCAGCCTGGGATTTGCGTGACAAAAACCAGCTGAGTGAGGTAGGCATCTGTCCCAGTCGCAGACTAAACCATGCCGTTAAAATTTCCTGAAATTGACATTTCCAACACTTAATAACATACCGTGTTTCAGGAGAAACTCGCATGAGCCAAGCGAGTCACTAAAAGCATCAACTATAAATTGAGTTCAGTTCGTTTGCAGAGTTTCAAGGCGGTATTTCTCCAAGTCAGCATCAAGATCTTCCGCAGTTAACTTCTCAACATGACCTTTCCCCTGTGTGCTTCCTCTTGCAGGTCCATGGCCAAAGCCGCTACCACCACCTCGAACCCATCCCCCATGTCCAGCCCGCCCTTGTCCACTGCCAAAGACACAATAAAAATCATGTGTACCAGGAGAGAGAGAGAGAGAGAGAGAGTTACAAATGGATGAAAATGTTAACGATGACAGATAATGAGTTGAGGAGCTAAGCTACTCTTATGCAAACAGTTAAAGATAATCCATTGCACTACATAGCGTCGTAACTGGCTCAAAAAGAAATTCCAATAAATAAGTTACTCCCAGTCACTCCGTACTAATTGGAACTGGGGAGAGAACTAAAATCTATTGCAGTTTGCACCTTTAATCATTTATATCAAAAAATATAATCCTGAGTGAAGTTCACAAGACCTTGACACCAGCCTCGAATATACAAAATTACAAAAACCTTAAATTCATTGTTTCATCCAACTATAGCTTGGAAATACATCAATCCATTCTATCTTTCTTCCCGCATTCAATGGAAACTGGAATTAACCACAGAAATCTCATGTTTGAACGCTATCAAAATTTCAATGATCATATGACCTCCATAATTCACCACCATATGGAAATCATGAAAAAGGATTAAAAATAAATACAAGATATACCACATAACTCCATACCTTCTGAAGGTGCCAATTGGTTTTCCTAAGATGCTACTTGTACTAGGAGGTAAAATGGCAGGCGTAACCAAACTCACCCCTACCAGCTCAATTTTCATTGGCTTCCCATCAAGTTCAACATTGTTGTATCTCTTGATGGCTGCCACAGCATCTGACTGTCGTAAAAAGACAACTTCTGCTGTTCCCTAAACAAAAACAAAAAAACCTTTTGAATTCACTGGGAAAAAGAACGTATAGGAGAACCTGACTGACTTAATGCTTAAAATACCTTTGACCTTCCACTCCTATCATAATGAATGGAATATCTTTTCAAGTCACCAACCTCAGAGAAAAGGACCTGCAAAGATGCACTGCCTTTCATTTAGAAGCCAATGTTATATAATTCAGCAAGATGTAAAGACTTGCACAAACATGCACCCTTGAAGAAGGAACAGTGGGCTCTAACTATTGAAAGCACCAAGGGAAACACAACAAAAAACTTTAAAGTTCTTAAACTCAGCTTGAAACAAACGTTATTTTAAAAATGACAAATTACACAAGTTCAACCATAATTGATAAACTCTCAACCTTGACTCCAAAATAGCGAAGCTAGTCTTCCAAACTCACTCCAGATATGAATAAATGTTCTAGCTGTCTAAACGCAACACTTTCAAGCAAAAAATACAAATGTAAAGCCATAGCCATCTGTCATTAACACACCACACCACACCACACCACCCAAATAAACATTCCAAAACAAATTTCACCATCATTCATGAACTACCATGTTGTAACTCCTATATGATGCAAATATCCAACCCCATCTACTTCTTGAAACTAAAGAACGTCCACACATCAAGATTCTCTAACTTCCGCAAGCTCCAAGCCTCTGATGAACCAAACAAAATTATCCAAAAAAATTCCTTCAAAGTTCCATCTTCTAATTCGATCAAATATGCTTTTCCAAACCTTAACAAGGAAAAACAAGTAGAACAGATTGGTGATGATAAAAGCACTTACGGAACAAGATTAATCAAAACTCCTACCTGAAGATCTTCGCCAGAAACATCGTAATCTAAGTTTGATATATATAGTTTGGTGCCTTCCTCTGTGTTTGAGCCTCCACCCAACACCATTTGATGCTGAAAAATGGAATCCACCACTTGCATTGGCTGCATTACATTTAGATTTTTCTTTCAATTTATTCTACGGTCAGTGTGAACGGAAGCGCATTTAACCCTAACCCCAAATTATCATAATAAAACAACGTCAACCCTAGCTACTTGTCTCGATCAAACTTCTTTGTTATCAGGAGAAGAAAATGATGCTCCAAAATGAAACTGCATTTTCTCGGATAACAAAAATCAAGCCCAACTCACCTGCGGAGTGTAGTACGGCGCCATTCTAGGCACGGTGCGGTTCGCGAACCTACGGTCTGGACCGAGACCGGAGGCGCGGCCTCGGCCCCTGGAATTACCATTGTAGCCTCCGGATCTCCGACTGTTCATGATCACGTCGTCGAGAGACATGTCCAGTTTATTGGACATTTTCGGGCAAACGGTGTGATGATTTGAGTGAGGGGTTTTGAGAGATGGCAAGGGGTTTTTTTTCTCCTTTGTGGTGTGTGAAGAAAATGGTCCCCCGCTAACCGCTTTTGGTCCCAAATCCTTGGGATTGGAATTATTATTATTATTATGATTACAGTAATGGGAAATAAAAATTTTAAAATAAATTTACGTATAGTCGTGAAATGTATAAATATTGTACAGTCGTTTTAAAAAAGAGTATGGTCTATTATTAAAAAATTAATTTCTTTTCATGTGGATCCTATATTTATTTACTTTTTTTAAAACGACTACACGACACTTACATACTCACAACTGCAAATATTATTTATCAAAATTTTATGTCTAAGCACCGCTCCAAGTGTTAAATTGACATTTTTATTTTTTATTACATTAAGGCTTTGTTTGGAAGTTGAGTTCATCTCAACTCATCATTACAACTTTTTCAAATTTCAATATAAAATATAATAAATAATTCAACTTTTTCAAATCCCAAAATAATAATAATAATAAATAATAATATTCTAATAATATTTTATCATCTCAACTCAATTCAATTCAATTCACTTCAACATCCAAACCCACCCTAAGTTTGCCAAGTCCCAGCCCAAAATGATCATTGGTTTAGTGGGGCCAAACAAAGGCCCATTGCCGCAGCCGATATTCTATTTGGTACATTCCTCAGTTGTATATATATCAGTCATCAGACCCATGTTTACGGAAATCTAACACGGGTAATTAATTCAAAGCCCCCAATATGCGACCAAGATTTGTAGGAAAAAGTCACTAAAATAGCCACGAATCCCAATTCTCAAGCAAAGAGACTTAATTATATTCTCTTTTTCTGTTAAAGAAAATATTCTAAGTAAATGGGTTTGTAACAAATTGGTACTTGGAGTCTCAACAGAGTTAATTAGTATTAGTTGTTGTCATTCAATTCTCACCACAATTATTAATTTGGTATACTTTTAATGACTATCCACTTAAAGTAGTATTATAGGAGACCTTATGGAGTTTTCTTATTTTACATGTTATAGAGCCTCACCCTTTTATCTTTTCCGAGTTTATACTTGTATTGTTAGAAATATGATTTTAAGTGAAAGGAATTCACTCCTTAACCCTCTTGGGTACGGAGTGTTTCATTGTCAACTCGGGTGCAAAGGCTATTGTAATCTCCAATTTTGAGCCAAGCATCATTCCATACATCAACTAAATTATCTATGAAACCCAATTCTCAATCAAGGAAATGGATCTGTAAGACATGCATGGTGCTTGGAGTGACAACAGAGTTAATTAAATTATTTTTTTATCATTTTAAAACATTTTTAAAAAATATAAAAAAAAATCTATATATTAATAGTTACTTTTCCTTAACTATTAAGTAAAAATAAAATAAAATAAATGAGGTGCCAAATTTAGGTGTCAAAGTAACATTTTCCAAATTTTATTTACAAGTTAGTGTGAAATTGTATAATTTAATTTAGAAGATAAAGTTAAATTTTATAAATTAAATATTATTATTTAAGTAGTATAAGTTTTGTGATTTACATATTATCAACTTGATAAAAAAATAACTATCATTCTAGAGTTGTTGAGTATAAAATCTCCCGTCGTCCTTAAAAATAGAAGAGGAGGTCGTAATTCCTAGGCAATCCATACAAAGTGAAAAACTATTTCTTTTTCAAGGATGGGCATAGAAAAAGAGGAAAAGCGTGTTTAAGAAATGCTCGCGACCCAATAATTTAAATGCACACGGAATTGTTAAGCACTTAGTAGATGCTAGTCTAATCATACTATTAAATAATAACTTTAATAATGTGATATTATTCTACTAAAATAAATACATATATATACACATATAATATCGTAGCTACTAGAGGTGAAAACTGACAGCATCGGCACGATTTTTGAGTAAAATTATCGTCAACCGACGTCTAAAAAAATTGGATAGCAACCGACCGTAACTGGTTGATGGGGAGGAAGAAACCGATCGAGGTGGTTCTCGATTGGCGTTGATTCCCCTAACAACAAGATTCTACTAAGAGAGAGAGTTGCATAGGAGAGAGAGAGATGCATTGGAGAGAGAGTTGCAAAGTGAATCGGGAACTGGAAGAAGAGGCTGGGGAGGAAGAAGACCACATTTCGAAACGACATCGTTCCACTTAAATTTAAGTTCTTAATAAAACGACGTCGTTTCCATTATCTGTTGTAATACTTATAGGTATAAAACGATGTTGGTTTAGTGGTCCGGTCCAGCTTCAAATCAGGACCGAACCACTGAACTTTGGTTTTTTAAATTTCCACCGCATGCCGGCCGATTCTCCACCGGTTCCTGACATAGCCGGTTGGTTCACTTTGGTGGCGGCCGGTTGCATCGGTTTTTGTACAACCCTAGTATGTACTTATTTTGCACAAAATTCACCAACAAGTTCCCGCAAGAAGCCAAGATCTTTTAGATCAATTGGTAACATCTTGATTTCTCACTAAGAGAATCAAGGATCGAATCTCCCTCCCTATATTAAAAAAAAAAAAAATCCCGCAAGAAAAAAAAAATCTATTAAATATTTGATTTAAGGCATGCATATGGCAGCAGTTCAACACTTCCAACTGGCTGATGATAAAAAATGCACTGTTCAATAAAAGGGCCCAACCGGGTTCGAACCGGTGACCTCTTGATCTGCAGTCAAATGCTCTACCACTGAGCTATGGACCCTTCAATGAGATCTACTTCAAATAACTTTATTAACTATAACATATACTCGGTGAATCAAGGCATGAAGTTCTCCAATATCATCTTGTAAAAACGTGACATCAGTTTTCTTTGCACGTCCATTCTGTAGATATCCTCCAATTATTACATTCGAAGACATATAATTCATTTATTTCACAAACTCAAATTTTCTAGAACAAGAATCCAGCTGGAAAGGCTTTCCACATTATGCGACGGTGCTACATCCAACAGTAAATAATAGCAAATGGTGTACCGATAATAATATTATTATTATTGTTATTATTTTTAAGTCTGTTCATCCCAGTCGGATTTTGTTAGGCCGGTATCCGTATAGAAAAATCTAAGTATACCCAGTCCAGGTAAGGTTTTTTTTTTTTTTTTTTATCAATTTGAATGATTTGATGTTTTTTTTTTTTTGTTCATTTCTAGCAATTAAATGGATAGAAACTCAAAAGAAAATATACATTATGGTCAATGAATCATCTATTTTATGATTTGTTTTTACTCTCTTCAACATGTGGCTTTTTATTAGTGATCTAGAAACATGTAGGCTTTGATTTAAAAAATTAAGTAAATAGAGTTTGAATACTACATCAACATTTTTTTCATGAAAAAATATTCATAACATGTAGGCTTTCATTAAAAAAAAAAAAAAAAAGGGTGCCAACAGGACCTGGATTCCAGGTTTTTAAAAAGAGTAATGCTAAATACAAGTCTCAAATAGACAAGCCTCATACAAGCATTTTGTAAAACAATAGGTCTCAGTAATAAATAATAATTTTTTTTTATACTTTTTTAAGATGGGATCCACTTTTTTACAAGGACTTATATGAAACTTGTCTATTTGAGACTTGTACAAATTATTTCTCTTTTAAAAACCGGTTTCAATCCAGATTTCGGTCCGAGTTTGACCCGGATTAACCTAATCCAAGTTATGTCCTTGTTTTAAAATCCGGATTCCGGTTCCGATACACCCGATATTCCCGAATTCTCGGACCAGAAACCGAATAAGCAGTACTAATTATTTTTTAAATCATTTGTATGCCCAATGGTTGCGACATATGATGGCAGAATTAAGCCCTTCTTGAATAGCAGAATCATGGCTTTCTCTGAAAATCTCCCAGTCCCACTTACTTACCGGCAGCAGACATCTTATCTATCTTACCATACCATTCTCTACTTTAATTAAACACAGCCTGCCATCATCGTCCTCCATGACACATCATCTCGGCCCCACGTCACAATCAAAACCCAGCCGAGCAGCACTTGGAGTACGTATCACTTATCCAATACAAATACAAAAAATATGAATTGGTGGAAGGTTGCTCACGAGGTTGTCCATTGTTTGGATAGCAAAGAAAAATTGGTACAAGCTTCTTAGCTCTTACCGTATTCCAACCGCCAATATGAATCAAACAATTTTATGCACGTAAAACCGCGAAAGAACAAGACAAACGGTGAAAAACAATGGGGGAGTACGTGCCAATGCCAGAATTGATCCATGCTTAAGGGGCAATCGATGTAAACACAAGTTGATACCATCGATACAAAAAACTCCTTCAATGTCACACAAAGCCTAGAGTCAGAATTGATAAAGACATCGGTTTTAAGAAAGCATAGCCATGGAATCCATTCCATACTGGGAAATGCAAAAGAATATAGCCTTATCTACGACACAAGATAGGGTTCAAATAAGCAAACAAATGAAATTATTATGTACCCCCATAAACCAGCATATAATAATAAGTGTGTATAATAAATTCACACTACAAGGTGATAACCCAATAAAACCACAAATAACAATTCACAATGTTTTAAATGTGAAAAACAAGCCATCATCATAGGATTAAAGCAAGTACCGAGTTCCACAAACTATAAACATTGAATCGGATAGTTGGAGATATCTCCATTGCATAGCTGGCATTTTACTTTCAGTTAGACCGGCTTCTAATAACATCGAGGCCCATCTCGGTAGGGTCGGTAGCTTGCAACTCCACCTGAATACCATCCAACTCTCTCTTGAACCTGTCCTTGGAGCTCGCATAAATCATCTTGCTTCTCACCTTCGAAGTATCAGGGGACCTTCATATCCATAGTATATCAGTAAGCACAAGAAACAACAAATCAGAGAATGGAACATGAGAAAGCATAGTAAACTCAGTGACACTATATATTATATATATATATAGGTAACTCCGTGACACTAAACATTACCAAGCAATGAAAACAATCCGGCTCCTTGGGACATTCTCTTCTGTCACAAAGTCAAAGTCATACACAGCATATCGGCACTCATCAGCAGGAAGGCTTGCAGAAAAATCCTCATAACTATCAGCTGGTTCACCAAGCTTCTCCACAACAACCTGCTTTTGCTTCTCTTCAATTTTGTAAACAATGAAGCGGTAAGTTCTTTTTGCCTTCAGATCTAAAAACCTTAGCTTGCAATCATCATGTACAGCCATCCCAGATGCTGCGTTTGCCTGCAGTATTGGACGAAAGATGTACATATGTTAACTACTAAACTACCAAATATTTGAATTTCTATATTTTCTTGTTCTTAACATCAACAAAATGTTCCGCCCTACACCCCATCAATTCTTCACCAGCTAATAACCAAAAATGCATGCTAAATAATTATACAACTAGTAAAGTTATCCACCATAAGGTCCTCGTTTCTTTTTACCCTCCTAGCATCTGCATTACCCATATCATCTTTATTTTCCTCACTTTTCCCTTCAAAGTCCCAGACAACTTTTGCTCCCATTAATTTAAAACTCGATGCTCCCCCTTTCATCATGCACCACTGTCATACTCTAAATCACATGTTCGATCCCTCCTGTTACTCATCTTTGTAGCCATTATTAGCGAGAAAACTATAGTACTCCAAATTACTTACCAATAAAAACTTATTTATCATAAATTCAACTATCAAGATATTAAAAAAAAAAAAAAAAGCCTCGGGTTCCACGGCATTCGTAAGAGCAAAGGAAACAAGAAAATATTCACACAAGGAGTTTCCATATTGATTAGACATTAAAATATTATGATGCATATCACAATGATTGGTTCAAAGAGACCTGCATACGTATATCGTCACAAACAGAATATACATACGCAAAAAAATACGCGCACATACACATACTTGTGAAAAGAACATCTTGCATCCGAGGAATCCACATCAACTTCATCGACTCGAAAGTATAAACAAACAGATCAAATTGGCAGAGAAGAACAGACAGTTACGGTTCTAAAAAAATCAAACCATGATCCAATCAGAATTAGTTCAGATCAGTAACCACACAAAAATTCATTTTACTTTATAATCCACTCAAAAACACCAGAGACTCCGCACAAACGAACAAGAAGTTTCACAGATCTAACACCAAAAACACGAATAGATACTAGACTAAAATTATACACAAAGTAGTTTTCGAAAAGAAACCGCAGAGAGACCGGACCACCAGAGTGAAGTGATCGAAGTACTCACCATTTTACTCTTCCTGAGAAAATATCGGAGAAAGAGAGGGAATCGGTGAGAAAGAGAAAATCAAGGGCTCCGAGGGGGAGGGGGAGGGGGAGGGGGAGAGAAGGTAAAGATAGATAATGGATGAGAAATGTGGAAGACCTTCTTCAAGTTTGGTGGCTCTTGCTAATATTACCGTAATGGTCACTGTGACTGATGTTGATCCACTAAAATAATGCCACCTCAGGTGCGAGGAGGTTGGCGTTCTTGTCACGCAGAGGGGGCTCCATGATCCATCACCGTAGACATATGGGCCTTGTAGGACGACCTTTACAGCTACGGATTGAGCCCGTTTGTGATGAATATTCTTTAATAATGTTCTTTTCCAAATTATTTATTTGTTGATTTATTGGGTTTCTTGCTGTTTGTTTCTCGATAGATACTGCAACAGATCTCTTATTACATCGATCCTTAAGCTTATTTCTAAAATTTGATGATAGATAATACTGCGAATATGTATATGTATATGTATATGTATATGTATATGTATATGTATATGTATATGTATATGAATATGTATATGTATATGGATATGTATGTATGTTATATGGTTCTCGGTTCGTCATATATATATTATATAATCTCCATCAATCTATATATAATTAATTGGATATAAATATTTATTAATTGCATGTCATACACAGCCTTATTATTAAATATATATATATAAATTAGTGCGTAAATGAAGTACTTGTTGTCAATTATATATTATAATTAGTATTGTTGTGCTAATTAATCGTGTTTTTATATAGTATGTACTATTGTATGATCATATAATGTATCGCAGATCGACTTATAATATATATTTTTAGAGTAATATTATATCTAATTGTAAAATGCATAAGTTTCATACAGTAGTTTTAAAAAAAATAAGTTTTATTATTTTTTATTTTTATTTAAGTCTTATATTTATTTATTTTTTTTAAATGATTATGCAATACTTATATAATCATAACTGGAATTATGATTTTTCATATTTTTAACGGTAAAAGAGGTGGAACATATACAGACTAATTATGCTAGCTAGCTAGCTAGCTAGCTACTGGATCGGTATTGGATCTGAAATGTTAGTACTAGCTAGCTACCTAGTAGGTAGCTAATTGTTCATAAGGCCGATAATAGGAACGTTATGTCCTCATCGAAAATGGAAAAGGCTAGCTATTCCACATGTGATCATGACATATTATATATGCAGGTCATCTCATCAATATATGCATGCATGGGTCCTGATTTATGATCGATCAAGGCCGGACATATTAAAGTGGAGGACAAAATGCTTTGTTTTATTATTCAATTTGAAGCACATGATGCAGCATAAGATCATACAAGCTGGCCTGGTGATCTCGCTAGCCGGATTAATAATTAATCTAGGGATGTGCAGATAACCCGTAAAACTGATAGATCCGCTTAAAGTGACCTGACCTGGCTTATATTGGGTTGTTATGTGATCGGGTTGAAGACCCAACTATTAACGAGTTTTTTATGTTGCTCTCAACCCATCTGAATATAAATACCAACTCATATTCAGACTTCAATTCTCAATTTCTCATACTCAAACTCTGGCCACCACTGCTTCTTTCTTAGCTTCTTAAGTTGCGGGTTATCTTTTGGACGGGTGAAATGGGGTGGTGGTGGACTCGACGTATGCCTCGAAGGGAACTACGAGGATGGTGATTGGCGAGATACAGCTTTGGGAAGCCGCAGGTTCCCGTATTTATCCTCTCTCTCTCTCTCTCTCTCTCTCTCTCTCTCTCTCTATATATATATATATATATATCTGTTTCCCAAGAAATTTCATTTTGTTTTCTCTTTTATTTTTCTCCTGTCGATAAAGTAAGAAGAAGACGGCCGAAATGCTGCTATCCGAATGACTCTCACCACAATGAAGCCATCGCCGACTGCATCAAGTTCGTAAAGAAGACTGCCGACAAGGAGAACCGCGATTCTTCTGCAAAGCTGCACTTTTCATTTTTTGTTTTTTGGGATGTTTTCTTGCGATTGAGGATTTGAGATTGATAATTTGATATTATGATCAGATCTAAGATACAGATGATAGAAATATATTGTAAATCGAAGTGAATTTTTTTTCCCTCTTTGATGAAGGTCGAGTCATAGAGATTCGACCCGATTTTGTTTTGTTCGGATTGGGTCAGTTCGGTTTGGCGCCTTAAATGAGAGCATTCGGGTTGGGGCGGGGCGGGTGTAAACCCGGTTGTCTCAAGTCGGGTTAAGTGCAAGCCTAAATTAATCCTCCTGATCTCACTTATCCAAAAATTAAAAACCTTGCACATGATTTTTGCTGTAAATAATTATATATCATAAAACAGCATAACTGCATATATGGAGGATATATTCTTCTGTAGTGAAAATAAGAAAATTAATCTGGTCTAAATTAAGAGGGAAATTAAGCGGGAAATTAAGGCATGAACCTAGCCCTAGTCCAGTACTTGATGTAGGCCGATTCTCTAATTAAATTAATCCAACCCCCAATAAGAAAAGGTGCGGTGATTATTATACGCACGTACGCTAACATGTTCTTAATTTCTTAACCCGCAGGATCGAATTAATTAAGTAAAGTAGGCTGGCTAGGCTTGGGGGAAATTAAACAAAAATAATTAACATTTAGCGCTACCTAGCTTTGCATAATATTATTCTTTTTCCTCTTCGTGATTTTGGCTTTCTAGCTAGATCAGCTAGCTATGCATGAGGCCGGGTCTGGTCCTCAACAGATCTAGCTCTCCATTTTGAGTAACTGATACAGGAACCAAGCAAAGCCCTTTGCTCCTTAGGTCTAGCTGTTCTCCAATTTCCACCTGGAATTTTTGTAATTTTGTTAACTAATTAAAGGGTTAGAAAAATTAAGTCCGTAACAAAAAAAAAAAAAAAAAAAAAAAAGGTACATTTGGAATATCACTGCCTGCCTACCTGTCGTTCATGACCGGCTCCAGCAGTACTACTTTTGTATGAGCTGCTCAGCATCTGAAAGAGATTCTGTTCCATCCCCCACCCCAACGCACAACCAAAACAAAACAGTAAGAGATCCGCAGATGATAAATCTAAAACGAGCTAAGCCTTTTGTTTTTCATGACCCTTGTCATGTCTTTATTTTCGGAAAAATCTAATTGCAAGCAAGTTTGTATATCAATTTGTGCACCAATATTGATATATAATATATATGTTTAAAAAATGATGTGAATTAAAGATAAAAATAATTTTTATGATATATGAGATTTTCTTCTTCTCTTAAATTTTTTTTTTCATTTTTTTTTTAAATAAAAAAAATCATCGGTACGCGATATGGTGCACGAAGTCGCTTGTATCTAGCAAAACCCTTATCTTTCTGATCTTGGCCTTTGTTATCCCCATCGGACTGTGATCATGATTATATATTAAAGTGAAGCCTGGTGGTTAGGCGAGGAGATCAGCTTATTATATATATGGTACCTGAATTTGTTCGTGAAGTAGCTTGATATAAAGAGAAGCCTCTTGAAGAACTGATGCAGTGTCAGTCTGCAATAAGTTTAAAACCCTAGTTACATATCTATTATTAGAATTTCTATTTGTTAATCATGTTAACCATCGTCTTGATGAGTTGCAATAGTTCCTAACCTTGCCGTAGGGGGAGACCAGCTTTTGAAGAGCTGTGATCTTGTCACTAAGCTTTTGGCCTGACCTCCTCATAGGCACATGCACCTGCGGACATAAAGAGAAAAAAAGTCTTAATTTCAACAAAGAGAATTTATATGCAAGCAGTCTCTGACAGAAACCTAACCAAGCCTGAAAATGAGTAAATCATGACTCTTTCTAGATGATTTCTCTGGTTACGTACCTCTGAGTAAAAACAAGAACTCTAGCTAGCAATGGATTAGGCTTTTTCTGCGAATTAATATTCTAAGTGGATGTGTTCATACATGGTCCCCATCAAAGCCAATTAATACCTCTATCTTGAAATAATATCATTTTAACCTATATATCTATATATGTATATTCTCCGACCCCGACCCCGAGCTGTTTGTTATGTGTTAATGTTAATTTCTTACTTGATGCTGCCATTTTTTATCAGGGGTTGAGGCCTTGTTTCTCTTATTCTTCTTCCACTCGCTCAATATTGCCATGTTTCCAACCATATCGGTTCCTATTTTGGGCAAGGCGTCATTGATCAGCCCAATTGGACGTTTCCTTACATTTGGCATTCCCTGCAAGTCCTGAAAGAAACAAAATTGATCAATATATCACCGATCACTAAAGTCATATATATTAGTTGGTTTATTATCATTTTTTTTTTATGATGATCGACTGTGAGCGAACAAGTAATGGATCGAGATATATAGAAAGCCATAAACGCGAGAGATCACTTTAACACATAATACTCTAGCATCTGTATATAATATGCATCGATGCTAAAGATCTAGAGATCAGGACGATAAAAAATAAAAAAAAAAAAGGATCTGTATAGAGTTTTTTTAATATATATAACTAAGAGATCGAGGAGATATACTTCTTCAAATTGTGGAACAAAAGGTCGCTTGCTTAGCAACATTGACTCATGCTGAGGAATAATGTCGGCACAGCTAGAGGAACCAGATTCATAACCTGTCATTAAAAGGGGTACTTTAGTCCTCTTGAGTGTTAAACAGTTTGCAAGTATATATCTCTGCACTAAAATACAAAATCGAAGTAGCCGGCAGGCAGAAGGATAATAGTACTGACCAACGAAATTAGGCCGGACTAGAAAAATTGTTCCTAAGACTTGAGACAGATAAGTAAAGTCACCAAACCTGATTGATAGCTATAATTAAGAAGGGACCGAAAAGGGTCTGGATAGCATGATCCATTTCCCAGCTGTAGGTCTTCGTTGTTGGATACTACGGGCTTCATTAAAAAGCCATTACCATGGAGATCTCTGTCAAAATGTGCCAAAAGAACACTATTATGGTACTGGGTAGTAGCCTAGTAGGTGCAAACCTGACTGCAGACACGATCGAGGATGGGTTGAGCCTAAATAATTTTCTTCCTTTCATATGCATTCCTTATAACGTGCATGCAAGTAATTAAAAATCTATCTTTAAATATCATATATATATCCACATGTTAGACTTCCGTTTCAAATACATGCATGCATTTATGGAAAGAGTTTTGTTATGTATAAACAAGTTTGTATATTAAGTTACGTATTAATATTGTTGCCTTCGTATTCTAAATTTAAATTAGTATTGTATTCAATAAAATTTACTTTTTGACCAATCATATTGAATGAATGTACGTATTAATGTGTAAAATCGCTTACAATTAAATTTTTTCTTAAAAAATATAGACAGAAGGGGTCTACCTATCAATTGCTTTCTGGATTTCCTTTTTCTTTTTGACGAGTAGTATAGATCTTTAGTTTTTAGTGTTGACCCTTGAATAGTCAAATCCATTTGCTACTATTACGATGCAGAGTGTGGGGCTAGCTCTCACACATGCATGTATATACGTTATATAGCAATAAGCATGCCTATATGGCCAAATGACTGGTACCAAACTATAGATCCATAGCTAGCACACCTAGCAATATATAGGTCAAGCTTTTAGAAGTGGGATATGTTCATCTTTTAGGTTGGGCCGGCAAAGGTACCAGTTAATTAATTAACTAAGAGCCACTCCAATCCCGATTCAAATTAATTTTAAATATCATTCGAGAAAGTCATGATCAAGACTGCAGGACTTCTTCGTTAATTTGCTATTAGTAAAGGTATAATAATTGAGACCTTCGATCCTCATGCACGTGAGTTGCTAATTACGTCATGTGTAGCCTTATACATCATGATCTCCCAATAATTGTAATTATTAATTCAAGATATTATATATATATATATATATGATATATGATATATGTGGGTCCTCTAGCATTTATTGAATATTTAATATTATATATATAAATGTTAATGTAACGTCTCTTCTGCGCACACGCAATTTGAGATGCCATGTATGAAAACAATTGCAATATACATTTAACATTTTACTCCTATATATTATTTTTAGAAGTCTGGGATTATGTTTATGATTAACCAAAACGTACGTCAAGGATATATATTACGAATCATGATGGCAAATTTTAGAGCATGCATGATAGCGATGCATGGGATGAATATGGTATATTCAATCAGCTTATAATTCCTATTATATATATATATATATATGCGCTCGTTTAATTAATTAATTTATATTTCCGCCATCTTCCTCCCACTTAGTTAGTACTTATCTCTAATTCTTTACATTTTCTTGGATGATAATTAATAATAATGGACAGAAAGAAATCTTACCCTTCGCTATTCATTTGCATAGAGACGTCCAGATTTGGCATCTGGACTTCATAAGTACTGTTTCCTGAAAACAAAAAGAAAAGAAAAAGAGTTGGCCAATTATTAAAATATTCACATAAATTGATCTGTTATATATCTTCGATCGTCAAGAGCTAGCCCAATTATTTTAAACGACAAAATAAAGTTTGCTGACTCCATAGGTCGATCATTACGTACCGAAGCTGTAAAGGTGTGAGGAGTATTCATGAAGAAGAGCGTTCCTCATTTTCAGGCCAATCGATGCTTGCAGATCAGAGTCTTGAATTCAAAGCGCGCCCTTGATGCAAATTAGCTTTGAGCCTAGCTAGTCGCCTAAAATCAATAAATTCGAAAAAGAATTAATGAGCTCTGATCTCATACGCAATTATAACCACGCCTACTTTATCTATATCCTAAAACTGAAATTATAAGTACTTCTTTGGATCGAATTTTCAATGATCACAAGAACTGGCGTGAAACTGACAGAAAGAGTGGGCCTGAGCATTAGATCAGCATTAAGGTCATGGTGTGTTTGAACATGAAAGAAGACCGATCGAGCTGATCATCATCAGCATTGCAGGAAATTATGAAAAGCTTTGACAAGACTAACAATCAGGTTTCACAAATGGATCAGAGATTGTCATCAGAAAGAGATACGATATCCTAGCTAGCTAGAATTAATGACATGTATATATGGCAAAATACTAAAATAACCACAAAAGTTTAAAATTG
This sequence comes from Juglans mandshurica, assembly GCA_022457165.1. Classification (NCBI taxonomy): domain Eukaryota; kingdom Viridiplantae; phylum Streptophyta; class Magnoliopsida; order Fagales; family Juglandaceae; genus Juglans; species Juglans mandshurica. The sequence continues at coordinate 1,477,586 of CM039628.1, forward strand.
AATCCTTCTTCATAATATGCAGCTAGCAGCCATTTTAAAGCTGAAGATGGATTATTTCTCACCTATGAACTACAATATTGCAGAGATTGAGCAGCTGATCTCTCTCTTCTGGCTATCTAGCTAGAACTCTGATCTTGTCTGGCTGCTAAACTGATCAGGAGGCCAGAGAGTAAAATTAGCTGGACCTCGATCGATCGATCGATGGACCAATGAGTTTTCTACACGCGAGAATATTTGTAGTGAGCGTTGGGACTTTTAGGGTTTCTTTGAGTGTACCAACGGTTCTTGAGAACTCAACAGTCACAAAGCAGCTTATTTAATGCTTGAAAGGAATAGAATGCGTCCAGGTAACTCAGAATATTTAAGATAGAAAATCAAGGGCGGCTCTCTAACTTCGCGAACTATCTCATGTTTGATTTCCCTTTCATTAATTAATTTGACTTTTATTTTTATTTTATTTTTTTCAAGGCATTGTGATTGATTATGTGCAAAGTGTATTAATATAATAATTAATTGATAGTCAAACGCAAATTAGGTGGAGAATTAATTAATTACTTTGAAAGGGGATTTCAGGCTGAGACATATATACTTCAATTATCATCAGTACTTTGTTTCAACTGTTTGTCACATGCACCGTCGCAGCTACCATTGACTCGCGATCGGGCATGTAATATTGGAACAATATTTATTAATAATATTATTTCTGATGCACAATTAATATATAGTTTATATAATCTATAAAACATATATATCTTAATTAATTATGTTGTCAAAACATGTACGTTTTCCTAAGAACCACAATTAATGTAATTTGCAAACTGATGTATATATGGATTATATATATATATATATATTATATATATATATATATATATGGTTTGATCTGAATTGAATTTACACATTCTTATATATAAAAGATAATATTGGATTATAACAGTATTTAATTAGAATATAAATTTGAACACGCAAACGTCAAGATGTTACCTTTCCAGCTTGCAAATATTATTGATCTGATCATATTTTCAAGAATGCTGCCCAAGTGACACGTGGCCATCATTTTTACAGCCTTAGGCTTTGGCTCAATAAAACCAATTTTCAACGGACCAATATATATAATATAATGTAGCGATCAAAAATATAAAATATATATGTATATATATGGAATGTAGCAAAAAATAAAAATAAACAATCTATATATGCTCTTCGATTAAATTGCAGTACTTAATTAGCTTGGTGAGTAATTACTGCCCGAATTGTTTGTTTATTTCCACTACGCGCGCGCGTACACTCCATACTGCAAGCGATGACAATCGATCGAAGATGATCTGGGCCTATGAAGTTTATCAACTATCATTTATCAAGGATGTATATGTCATAATTGGCTTAAAACAAAACGTACGATCGATTAGCCAATATTCAAGTCTGCACTATAATATATATATAAATAGCTATTTATGCTAGCTTCCACTTTTAAATTGATATATATATATATATATATATATATATATATATATATATGAGACTAATTAATTAAAGTTTATTATCAGCTAAACATGCCAAAAGAAAGGAACTTTTTTTTTTTTTTTTACCCCATTGGTCGTTTTATGAGCCCAAGTTAATGCCGTGTATATATACAAGAAAGGAAATATTGAGGAAAATACTTTTATCATGGAGAATGCATCATGCATGCATGTGGTAGTCATGGTAGTACTAGCTACCAATTTTATTACATTCCATTTTCTCTAGTACGATGATGTAATATAGCCTATGTTATATACGGATTATTATTTTATTATAAGGAAAAGTCTTTTTGTAAGTTATTTCGTGCATCAACCATATACTAATATTAAATGTAAGATATTCGTTTAATGAAACGGTGTAAATTGAAGACAAAAATAATTTTTATGAGATAGAGGACATTCTTCTTCTCTCAAAATTTTTTTTCTTTTATTTTTTTTAATAAAAAAAATTATGTGAGTGTTGATACGTTTTTTGGTACGCCAAACCACTTGTAATTGGTAAGCCTCTTATTATAATATGATCTTTAAGTCGGCTAATTTCCTTAATTATAGCTCCCCCGAAAAAAAAGAAAAAAGAAAGAAAGTTCTGTCCATAATAATTTGTACATACTTCTTAAAAAAGCATTAAAGATCGACTTAATTCGTACCAGTGTTATTGGTGATCCACTTTTACATCATTTCTTCTTGATCGTTTGTTATCAACTTGATTAATTGACAAATTATTATTTTCTTAAATCTAATTTAAGGTTGCAAGTTTGCATATATTGATGGCAATTTACCAAAGAAAAATACTATTTGTACTTAAGAAAAACTTATAAATTAAAACTTACTTTTATACGTGTAAGTCATATATTGATATGTTGAAAATTATGAAATTTAAAATTTAAAATTTAAATTTCAAAACAAAACTAACAAAATGAATATTATAAGTAAAAATATAAATAAAAATTGTAAGTACATATATCACTATTCATTTACCAAAGAAAAATGTTAATTGTACTCAAGAAAAATTTATAAAAACTTATTTTTACACGTGTCAGTTATTGATATGTTGAAAATTATGAAATTTTTTAAAACAAAACTAACAAAATAAGTTTTGTAAGTAAAAATATTAGTAAAAGTTATAAGTACATGTAGCACTATTTTTTACCAAACTATCGCTAATACGGCTCACTAGTCATTATGCAGCCCAAATCAGATTTCCAGACTTCTGGTTAGCTTTCGAATTATAATTAGTTTTTTTGGGATTTAGTAAAATAGAAATACGGAACACAAGAAATAGCTAGCAAAATGTTGAACTTAATTAATGTATATATCAAGTCCAAATCTTGCAGTCAATCGAATATGGCCATTGAGTGGGGTTATTCTGCTGCCCCACTCTTAGCGCTGGGCGCTGGGTGTACATGTCCGGCCAGTGGTTTTTTTTTTTTTTTACATTTAAATATTTTAAAAAATAAAAAAATACATCAATACACTTAAAATTACTTATTTAATCATTAAGTAAAAAAAAAAAATTTGACCAACGGTCAAATAGACTAGTGGTCAAATTGGAGAGGCAAACTAGTTTTATTCTATGACCATTATTTGGCATGCATGCATGCTACGTGTAGTATATCTATTTATATAGAGTAATGTTACGTACAGTCGTGAAATGTGCAAACGCCGTGCAGTCGCTTTGAAAAAGAGTGGGGTCTACTATTTAAAAATTAATTTTTTTTCATGTGGGTTCCATATTTATTCACTTTTTTTAAAGTGACTGCACGACATTTACACATTCACAACTGCAAATATCGTTTCTCATTTATATATCTGGACGAACGAAAAGGTATGAAAATTTTGTACTGCTGGTATCATGATTATCATCTCCCTGAATTTATATTTTTTGTAACAGGTTTAATTTACGTACTGAGCCTAGCTATATCCTGATTGGTCTCCCCGGCCCGCGCCTAAAAAAAAAAGGAAGAAACAAACAACATCAATTATTATGATTGCAAATTAGCTTATCATTTTTAAATGATTGACTATATCTAAAACTAAAAGTCAAGCAGCAAGTTTTCTGTTTGTCTTCATGATCATGGCCACGCGTAACCATGGGATCTGCCGTATTCTCGTACTCAAAACCTGTATTATTATTAATGTCCACGCGTAACTATCGATTATCTAGTACCTAAACACGGCCATCATGTTTTGTTTTGTTTTGTTTTTTTTAATCTTGAAATCTCTATTACATTATAGATAATATATCTTATGTTATTATTGGCTGATCAGTCGCTTCTTAGTTTGAATTGTATATAGAATAATATTAACTCTAAAGTCAGCTCTTGTGTTATATATATATATATATGCTGAATTACCACACACATATATATGTGACACTTGGAATCCTTACTGCAATCGAGGATCATCAATGTGCCTGCAGCAACCTACCACAATAAAGAAAACGTTTTAAAGGATTTTCAACCCAACAAATATGTCCCATTCCCATTCAACGTATAATTTACATGCACCTGGTTAATTAATATTAGCTACTCCTGCTGCTCCGAGGGAAGACAAGAAAGATCAGGATACAAACGTTGTATTTATATTACAAAAAGAGTAATTCTACATACAACCGTGAAGTGCGTAACCGCCGCGTAATCGCTTTGAAAAAGAGTGGAGTCCACTATTAAAAAATTAATTTTTTTTATGTGGATCTCATGTTTTATTCATTTTTTTCAAAGCGATTACGCGGCAGTTACACAATTCAGAATTGTAAGTATCTTTTCTCTTACAAAAATAATGGTTTTATATATAAGAAATTATATATATATATAAAGCAATATTGTTTACTTTATAATACGCATGATTGTGAAAGCCAAGAAGCTGTAGTACTCCCAGCTTTGTTCTGAAGGAAATAACCCGTGAATCGGATCGATATGGGTGTTGAATTAATTAGAGTTCCAACCATGACCAAGCATGGTTGACCAAATTGAAATTTAAGAGGTCAAATCATGATCGTCAGTTAATTGTCAGTTAGGGTTTGTATTATCTCTGCGAAGTAGTTGATGAAATCCTTTTTTCTTTTTCTTTTTTTGTCAAGACTAAATCAATGTTCAGATCAAAGGTTGGTACTCTTTACAGTACTTTAGTGGTATCCTTACTAGTTAGAAAGCTATTCCAGATCATGAATATGCATGTGAAGATCGATCAGTTTATGATCACAATTAAGTGAAATCGATCGATGCAGGCCGGGAATCAAATGTTTTTCCTGAAGACAAGTTTATTTGAGCCATACATGATAAACTTATCGATGACATAAATATAATAATACTAACTTTGATGGATAAGAATAATAATGGGTACAAGTCTCATATATTTAATTATATTGTACTGTTTATATATGAAGATGATCACTTGAACCCCTTAATATATATATATATTTTTTTTTAAGAAAATTGTCAATATATATTAAAATGGCCGTTGAAAAGATCAGAATCTCAAACATGATCATGATCATGGTTGACCAAATTGAAATAATTTAAGAGGTCAAATTAGTTTGTCGGTTTAGGATTGTACGTATTATCTCTATGAAGTTGATCGTGCATGCATGGAATCCTCGTCGATCTCATGCATGCATCTGTAGTTCTGTACTTGATGATCTAGTCTAATAGTGTTTTTTCCCATGCAAAACCAAGTTTAGATTTTAATTAAAAAAAACATGTTTGACTCTTTCCCAGGAAAATATATAATTTATCATTGCATGCATGATATTAAAAGCAGAATATCCAAACCTTAATCCCTTAGATTTATAATGGTAATACTATATATATATAAGCAATCTCTTCAATCAACTACAATTAACAATACTATTATATATTCAAGCGGCAAATTAAGGATGAAACAGATTCCACGAATAATTTTCATGGGTTTGTAATTAAATTAATGACAAGAAAAAAATATTTATTATTTCATATTTACATAATTATAATAATCACCCAACTTTAACCTACTTTTTCATAATTTTTTTTGGTAATAATAATTGAAGAAACCCCTAGACTTGAATGGTTTGATGAGCACTGCCGTTTTTAGCCCATTGATGGGAATCGAGAATGAGTTGAACCGGGCACAAAGAATAGGCCCAAATTATCCAGAGCGATATTTATAGGGGCAATTTAGTAATTTAAAGCACTTTTTCCAAACTGAATATAGGTCCGCGGTTCTCAACACATGATCTCCCTCGAGGCAGCTAAGAAACCCTAAAGCACTTTGGTCTTGGAGGCGCCTCCGCTGATCAACTCTTTGCTTCCTATACGGTATGCAAGAACCAACCAAAAACGAATACTTAATTTCTTTCACTTTAACGAGCTCTTGGATCTCTGTTCCAGTTCATATTCATATACATATATATATATATATATATATATATATATTTAACAATATATATATGTACACATGTTTTTGTTTCCTTTTCGTGGTCGGTGATTGTTTCTTGTTACTGGGATTTTGCTTTTAGTTATCCGTGCTTTTGGTTGAGATTTTGGCTTGTTTGGTTGCTAGAAAAAGGTTGGGAAATCGGAAATAACATAAGATTTTCAATCTAAAACTGGCTTTCTGATTAGTGGATTAGACAACAACTAACTCAGCGAGCTGGTGAAAGAAAAATATGAAATGCATGATCTATTTTTTTTTTCGTTTTCAATGCGTGCTCGGCAAAAAGATTTATATGGGTGATTTTACCTATATAAAAAAAGATTTATGATTGGTTTTGCATTTTTTGGATAAATTTCCTGAAAATGATTACTTCATGTATCGGATGCGCGACATGATGTAAAAGATTGGCCCATTTGCTTCAATTCATTTGTTAAGCCACCGGATTTGGACTGTGAATGATTGGTTTGGGAACGGTTTCTTTGAAACTGCAGACAGTTTGCCATTGTTTGCTGCTAGTATAATTTTGCTAGTTTGTTTATGTTTCTTTTAGGAACATTTGAGAGTTGTTGTGCAAATACATTGTTCTTAACGAGTTAGAATGAGAGTTCATGGCTCTACCCACCGAAAGGAAAGGGGTGTAAAAAAACTGTAAGATCAATTGGTAGCATGACTTGTTTGTCTAATTGGCTAAATGGTGAAGAAAATTCTTATTTTTTCCTAAAAAAAAAAAATTAGTGGAGACAATTATTGAAGGCAATGTCAATTATTGTTTGATCATTTTCGATCTTGTACCACATATGGATGCTTGCTAAAGCTTTGTTGTATCATTCCAATACCTAGCAGCAACAATGGTGCGAGTTAGTGTTTTGAATGATGCTCTCAAGAGCATGTACAATGCTGAGAAACGTGGGAAACGCCAGGTCATGATCAGGCCATCCTCAAAAGTGATAATCAAATTCCTCCTTGTTATGCAGAAGCATGGTATAGTTGCTTTGATTCTTTGGTTTTTTTGGACTCCAACATTTTAAGAAATTATAACGTATGGTTTCCTTATGTTGCCATATAGGTTACATTGGAGAGTTTGAGTATGTTGACGACCACAGGTCTGGTAAAATTGTCGTCGAACTTAATGGAAGGCTAAACAAATGTGGCGTTATTAGTCCTCGTTTTGATGTAGGCGTGAAAGAGATTGAAGGCTGGACTGCAAGGTTGCTCCCCTCTAGACAGGTTAGCTCTGGCATCTTCTTGTAAATATGCTTTTGAAAAACTTCTATAATCTTCTTGTTACTGCTAACTTACTAGTTGAGTGTGTCCTGATATGTTTTTAAAATTCCAACTTCACTTGGATAGTGTTTTGTTTTAAAGGCAGAGCTTTTCAATTGTAAGGTGATTATAATCTTCAGACGATTACCAAAAAAAAAAAAAAATCTTCAGACGAAGGTCAAATATTATTGTTTGTTTTATACTGTTTGTACACCTATCAAATAGAAATAAATATCTGGTCTTTCCTTCAGGTTTCAGCATTGATTTGAAACACACCATTAATTTTTTCTTCTGTACTATACACACTTTATTTTTCTGACCTTTTAATATTTTCAAAACTTTCAGTTTGGTTATATTGTGTTGACAACTTCTGCTGGTATCATGGATCATGAAGAGGCTAGGAGAAAGAATGTTGGTGGTAAAGTACTTGGTTTCTTTTACTAGGCTGAGTTTTTGCCCAAAATGATCCGAAATTTTCTGCTTGAGGAGTTGTTTGGTGTATTTCGAACTTTCTTCTTTAAAAATTATAGGGTAGCTCTTATGTTTCATCTGATTGACGCCTTTTCTTTTTGGCCCCTATCGTAACTTTGATTTTGTGTTGACACCTATCGTAAAACTACTGGTTTGCTTTATCTAGGCTGTATGCTTAATGACCAATGCTACATGCCACACATCCATCTCACTTTCACTCCATGATACAAAATAAGACAATTTTATCATCCTTGGATTGACTTTTGTTTTTTTAAAGAAATTCAAGATTGATGAGCTGTCACCCCATAATGGTGGGATGAGTGTGATATGAAAGATTTTACATGTTTGATAACCATTCCAGCTAGGTTATGCAATTCATTTTTAGGTTTTAATCATTGAAGAATCTGTATGTTGGTAATTCCCATAATCAATCACGAGAGTATACCTCTGGGACGTGTATGATGTGGTGTTGAGTATTGAGAATGCTCTTTAAAGAGATGGCTATAATATATGCAACCGAGGATGTTATAAAGTTGGTGCCGTTGAAAGAGATTGTACCTTTCGGCCGTGCAAATCACATCTCTTTTCGATATATTCTTAGCCATGCAAAAGCGTTTTGAAATGAATCCCTTTCATGTGAGATGTCAACCAGGACAGGAATTCATCATAAGAATATGCTTTTCGTTTGAGATGTGTGTGAAGTAATCTCTCTCTCTTTGCTGGTTGGTTGTACTTTGTGCGATTGTGATCTGGATCACCCCGTCACTGCTCGGCTCGTTCATTTGTTCCAAGTATAGGTTCTATAGTATCTGATCTTAGTTAACCTTCCCCCCCCCCCCCCCCCCCCAAAAAAAAAGGAAAAAATAGATCAAGTGCTAGCAATGGCTTACGTATCGTTCTTCGCAGGTATAATATGCGAAGTAAAATCGAAGAGGGAAAAGAAGTCATGATAAATTGATAATGTTTAGACAAGTTGAAGATAACCTACTTCATTCGCATCAATAAAACTTTCATTTTACTTGTAAAAAAAAACTAGAAACAAAGTGGAAAAACAAACAGGACAGATTTCGCCGAGGTAAGAAAAGAGCCCATGAACCCAATAGAGAATTCCGAATGGGTTACACTTACACACAACATTGCCAAAGATTTGTAGGTTGCCCTCAACCTCGAGGTTCAAGTTTCACATCCCCACCTACCTAACTTTGATGATCACTTTCTTGATTGTCCTCCTCCTCTTTGTCAAGGTTGCAGCTGCCGCCGCCGCCGCCGCTGCTGCTGCTGCTGCAAGCCTTCAAACCCATTGAATCTCGATAAGAATCAATGAGAGAGTAGGTTATCAGAGTGGAGGGGCACTATGGAGGACAGTGATTATGAAATCGTGGAAAAAGTTGACAAAACCTGGGCCTGTTTAGTTCTCTTTTGTCGGTGTAGGGAGAGTGGGGGATCAGGATCTTCTTGGCATATGCTTTGAAGCACCATTTTTCATTTCTTTTTTTTAACATTTTCTTCCTATTCATTTACTGCTTACCTCCTAATAATCCAAAATAGAAAAAGAAAATGTTAGCAATTGTGGAATATACGTAATACAGCTCGCTTGTAACTTTTGTGTTCCTTGGCATTTTGAATACGGGTATAATTATCGAATATACTCTTCAAATGAACGTACGTACAATGCTGTTCCCTCGTAAAGAAATTGAATAAACATTGAAAGAATAGTTCTATTTGAAATATTCATTTATCAAATTTACTTTAGACTCTAAACGTTACTTGTGATTTAGGAGGAAATTAACGTGCAAAATCTAATATTTGAGATATTTTTATTTTTAATTTTAGTTTTTTATGATTAATTATAGATGCATACGTCGCTGCATGTGATTTGGTTTGGGAAAAAGTGGGTTTGTGTATTCAGATGTTAAAAAGAAGTCCATGATTTCTTCCATCTTCTTCCTTCTTTCTTCTCTGGACGTGATCATAGGAACTTCTCCCTGCTGTTGAATGTTCGGTTTTAGCCATAGCTACTATCTCAAGGGCGAGCCTGTCAAATACCACAGCACTCCCAAAATATCCAACTAGTTCAAAGCCTATCCACATGACCCAAAGGTCTCTCCCATCTTGTTTTAAAGCCTTGGATCTCTTTTAAGTCTCATATCTTTATTCAAAGATTTTTGTTTTGATAGTTGGGTGAGTATCGTGGTTTATTTGCAGATCGTTTTGCGCAACTTACTAGCATTATAGAATATATGGGAGGTCTAATATATGAAGCTCGTTGGCATTTTCCTCCAATTTCAAGTGCTTTTAGCGACAACCAAGCCTTGTTTGAATTCAGAGTTGATTTCAACTTATCTCATCTTATTTAATCATTCTAAATTTTCTAAATTTTGACACAAAATATAACAAACAATTAAATTTTTTCAAATCTCAACACAATAATAATATTAAAAAATAATATTCTAATAATATTTTGTTCAAGTTTCAACTTTCACATTTATTCAGTGTGTCAACTTGCTATTGATGATAGATATGCTGTTCTAATAGTCTTTCGTTCGTTCCCTTATTTGTTTGATTCTCTTTTATTACGCCGCCGCCCCCCCAATGTGGATGTTCTATTTGAACACAATTTATCCTGAAATCGAACATTATATAAAAGCCAAGGAAAATATTATTGGAAACAAATATGTCAGTGTAATCCAAGCCTCTCCAACTTTTTTAAAATCGAACGGACCTCGCTCCTGAATATGGGAATGAAATTCGTGGACTTGCTTTCTTTCAAGCAAGAGCTGGTTATGATCTTGACTAAGCTGAATCATTCATTCATAGTAGTAGAAGTGGATCAATTATAGCTGATGCTAATGACTTGCTTTTATTTTCCTATTAAAAATTACAGGCTAATAGTCTCGTACGATTTTGTAAATGAGATGAGATAAGTTGAGATAAAAGTTAAAAATTGAATAAAATATTATTAGAATATATTTTATTACTATTATTATTATTATTTTGATATTTGAAAAAATTGAATTGTTTATTTTTTTTGTAAAAATTTGAAAAAATTATAATGATTAAATAAAATAAGACTAGTTGATAAATGTTACGAAAACAAATAAGGAAATAATAATAATAATAATAATAATAGTAATAGTAATTCAATTCAAACTCGTTGATTGGTCAAAGCAGGATCCAATCTGGCCCGGCCGTATCTGGTGCTGAAGGTATTCAATTTCAATGTCAAGTTATGGAACCTTTAATTTCTATCCTAAACTTTCCATTTTTTTTTAATGTCAACAGAATAATTGTAAAAAAAAACTTACTGTATTAATAAAAAGCTGATGGCCATAAACTTTTTTTTTTTTTTTTTTTTTTTTTTTTTTTTTTTATATATATATATAAGAAAGTCTGCTACATTAAGTAGCATATTACAAGCAAGTTAGCAAACACAAGATAAAGACAAATTACAATAAAGTAGGTGAGTCTTTCCCACTGTGAAGTTCAGCAGAGAAGGAGGAATGGTAATAAGTGGAATGTTTCTAAAAATATTTTTGGTGGCAGCCCACTGAGCAATTGAGTGCGTGCATCGATTCTCATCTCGATGTATTTTTCGAAGTTCTCATCTGTCAAAGCCTTTAAGAGCAAGCCTAATATCATGAATAATTGGTTGTACTGTCCAATCAGGAATAACATTTGAATCTTTTACTGCTTGAAGGGTATTAAGAAAGTCTCCTGCAATCACAATTTTACCGATGTTGGTTTCTTTGGCTTTTTCTACTACCAAAAGCATTGCAATAGCTTCCCCTTGATTTGGATTTTGGCTGCTGACGTGCTTTGTAACCACAAAAATGATGGATCCAGAAGATGTTCTACCAACTGTTGCTGTTGTGCTTCCACTTTGTCTAACCACAACATCAAAAGTGATTAGACAGTGATCAACAGGCATAGGTCCCCAAGATTTGCTTGAATTTAATTGTAAATTGCCTCGTGCATCACAGTGATCTTTGAATTTTTTTTTAGTGGAAGATATAAAAGTAGATAAATCAGGTTTAAGAACTTTATGAAGGACTTTATTTCTAATGAACCATATACTATCCATAGCCACAAGTGCAACAATTTGAAAGTGGTGCTCTTCTTCAAGGGGGATTCCTAACATTCTGAAAGGATAAAAAATGCACTTGACCCACACTCTAATATCATTATGAGCACAGGAGGATATGTTTAAAGGCCAAGGGGAATGACGTCATAGGATTCTGGAGAAACTACAATTTAAGAAAAGATGAGATTGAGTTTCTTCACCAGTGTTACAAATAAAACAGTCAAGGCTATCAACATTAATTTGAACAAAATTCTTAATATGAGAACGAGTTGGCAATATGTTATTGAGAATTTTCCAGCAAAAGAACTTTAGTCTATCCTGAATCTAAAGCTTCCAAAGACCCTTCCAAATATCAGGTTGAATACTGCTATTGTCCATCATATCTTGAGCATGGGATAGTGTTAAGCCAGCATAAGCTGATTTAACACTAAAGGATCAAGATTTATGGAAAGTCCAAACATGTTTATCAATGAGATTGTAAAAATTTTGTTGGGTAAGATGATTTTTTCATCTCATTCACTTAACTTTGACTGAAGGGCTTGAAGGAATAAAAATAAACCACTCAACTGCAATTTACCCATGGTTTTTTTTTTCCTTCTGAAAACAAACATATAAAATTTTGAGAAATGCTAGGTAGACCATCGATGGTCTACGAGCATTTGCACCAATGGGTGGATTTTTACTTTTTTTTGTTTTTTGTTTTCTTAAATATTTAGAAATGTATTAAAGTATTATTTTGTTTGTTTTTTTCTTAAATATTAAGAAACATTTTTTTTAATGTTTTTTAAAAAAATACGAAAAAGCAATTTAGTGGTAATCGGTCAGTTCTATAGTAGACTTTCGGTCTCCGTAAAACTGCCCTAAAAGTTTTATAATATATATATATATACACATACATTTGAAATTCGGTGAACGGAGTTATTGAAGCTTTGAAGAAGAAAATAAGGAAAAAAATCTTAACCGAAGCTGCTACCTCATTTAAATTTCTTCTGTTTGGTTTATGATCTGAGAAAGTAATTACAGAGAGAGTAAAATGAGGTTGGGATTTTTTTTATTCAGAAAAAAAAGAGAGGTTGGGTTTTAGGCCCAGGTCAAGCCATTGTTTCAAAGTCAAAAGAATGGCCACCAATATGGAAGGTTCAAAAATGAAGGAGGAAAAAGAAAAAGAGAAATGGAAGGTAATGCTGTAATAACTTACATTATTTAGGTTCGAGAATATATGGGAGGACAAAAGCTCAACAAAAAAAATAAATAAAAATTAAAAATTTGGGAGGTCTGGCATAAAGATTAAAGCCACCACTTCGGGCTCAGGCAATGTCACAATAGTCTTCACCGTCGCTTCAGAGCGTGTAGGGTTCCTCTCTCTCTCTCGGTATTCATTCTCCATTCAAACAAGCTCTGTCTCTCCCTCTAGCTTTTCGCTTCCGTCTCGTATTAGCCGAATCTTTCGCGAACAGTTGTAGCTGTTGATCACCCGAAGAAACTCTTTTGGGACTTTTTCCTGTATGCAATTTCTATATCTCATGGGATATTGCTAAGATTTAGTTTTTTTTATACGTCCTTGTATTCTTTTGGAAATCAAATCGACTATGGAGTTTTTTTTTGTCGCATTTCGGTCAGTTATTTCTTCATTTACTTATGATGTGTTATGTGATCTCGTTATCGTTTCTGCAAGTGATTTTGGTCTCTGGGTATTTTCATATTGAATAGCTAATGGATTTTCGATTTACTGTCGGCTTTCATTTTTAGTTGGGTTCTACATTCATATATATTTGGTTTCCGATTTCAAGAATTAAATTTTAATTGTGCTAATTCGTTTTATTATAATATAATGATATCGTTTTTCTAGAAGAATTTTTATGAGGCGGCTTTTTCTTATTAGTAGGCTTTTGCGTATTCTTGCTTACCGGGAGTTGAGAATATTTTAAGCTCTAATTTCATTACTTATTTTATTTCATTTATATTTGTTAATTAGGGTTTGTTTCCGCTGGAGAAAATTTATATGTTCGTGATTGAGGCTTGAGAAACTTGCTCGCCACTGTTCGTGTGGATAGTCCGGATTGACAGTGATGGGTTGGTTTGGAGCTGGTTCCGGTGTGGCAAAGCTTGCCATTAGGAGAACGCTATCTCAGGGTGGATCATATGCAACGAGAACACGAATCCTTCAATCACAGAATCGCTATTTTCACACCACTGTCTTCAGATCAAAGGCACAAGCTGCTCCTGTCCCTCGTCCTGTTCCCCTCTCTAGGCTAACTGACAGCTTCCTAGATGGGACAAGCAGTGTCTACTTAGAGGAGCTGCAAAGGGCTTGGGAAGCTGACCCCGATAGTGTTGATGAGTCGTGGGACAATTTTTTTAGAAACTTCGTGGGTCAAGCGGCCACATCCCCCGGAATTTCAGGCCAAACAATTCAAGAGAGTATGCGATTGCTGTTGCTTGTGAGGGCTTACCAAGTTAATGGCCACATGAAAGCCAAGTTGGATCCTTTGGGTTTGGAAGAACAAGAGATCCCCGAAGAATTGGACCCAGCTCTTTATGGGTTTGGCGACGCTGATCTTGATAGAGAATTTTTTTTGGGTGTGTGGAAGATGTCTGGGTTTTTGTCTGAAAACCGGCCTGTGCAGACCCTTAGATCCATACTGACTCGACTTGAGCAGGCTTACTGTGGGAGCATTGGGTATGAGTACATGCACATTGCGGACCGTGATCAATGTAATTGGTTAAGAGAAAAGATTGAAACCCCAACACCAATGCAATACAATAGGCAGCGCCGCGAGGTGATTCTCGATAGGCTTATATGGAGTACACAGTTTGAGAACTTTTTGGCTACTAAGTGGACTGCAGCAAAGAGGTTTGGGCTTGAAGGCGGGGAGACTCTGATTCCGGGCATGAAGGAGATGTTTGATAGGGCAGCAGATCTTGGGGTTGAGAGCATAGTTTTTGGAATGCCACACAGAGGAAGATTGAATGTATTGGGTAATGTGGTTAGGAAGCCTCTGCGTCAGATATTCAGTGAGTTTAGTGGTGGCACAAAGCCTGTGGATGAAGTTGGACTTTATACAGGAACTGGTGATGTCAAGTATCACCTAGGAACGTCTTATGATAGACCAACTAGAGGAGGAAAGTGGATACATTTGTCGTTGGTTGCAAATCCGAGTCACTTGGAAGCGGTGGATCCAGTTGTTGTTGGAAAAACTAGAGCAAAACAATATTTCTCAAATGATGCAGTCAGGATCAAGAATATGGGTGTTTTGATTCATGGAGATGGTAGCTTTGCGGGACAAGGTGTAGTTTATGAAACTCTGCATCTTAGTGCTCTTCCGAATTACACTACTGGTGGTACCATACACATAGTGGTGAACAATCAAGTTGCCTTCACAACTGATCCCGAGGCAGGCAGATCTTCACGGTATTGCACTGACGTTGCCAAAGCCTTGAATGCCCCAATTTTCCATGTAAATGGTGATGACATGGAGGCAGTTGCTCATGTTTGTGAGCTTGCAGCTGAGTGGCGCCAGACTTTCCATTCAGATGTTGTCGTTGACTTAGTTTGCTATCGTCGTTTTGGGCACAATGAGATTGATGAGCCATCCTTTACCCAACCTAAAATGTACAAGGTTAGCCCTTTCTCTTCAGCTCTCTAAACTTTGTTACTTTTTATTTTTTACCCGACAAGGGAATCTGTGGCTATTTTCCCCAATTATTCCCCTGGGCACCTACAATACTCCTGTCCCTCACATATTGCATAATTATCGGGCCACGGGCCACGCTGGGGTGGCACCAAGGAATTATTGTGCAAGTGGGGTTTTAAACTCTAGACACAATTCAAGGTCCTTATCAAGGCCCAGCTTGCTACTTGAGGTTCCCCCTTGGGGTTGTTTGTTATTCTTGTTTGATTTGAGTACAATCATACTGAAACTTGATCAATATTTTCTTTCTACTTTTCCGTATTTATTCTCAAAATTGCTTGCACTGATGCTCTTCATTTTAGTCAACTAACCTGCTGAGATTTCTCAATTGGGTGCTACCAGGTTATCCGGAATCATCCATCAGCTCTTGAGATCTATCAAAACAAACTTTTAGAATCTGGGCAGGTGACGAAGGAAGACATTGATCGGATAAATGATAAGGTCAATAAAATCCTCAATGAAGAATTCTTGGCTAGCAAAGATTATGTTCCAAAAAGAAGGGACTGGCTTTCATCACATTGGTCTGGATTCAAATCACCTGAACAGCTTTCACGTGTTCGGAACACTGGGTACGTCTGTGTCCTTTCGGTCAAATTCTGTTTATAGTTGGCTCTCTGACTTCATATGTATGTATGTATGTATAAATGTATTATGTCTGAATTAATGTGTATATATATGATGAGATTTCTTTGCTGATATACAGGGTAAAACCAGACATTTTGAAGAATGTTGGCAAAGCAATCACTCACTTTCCAGAAAACTTTAAGCCTCACAGGGCAGTGAAAAAGGTGTATGATCAACGTGCTCAAATGATTGAAACAGGTGAAGGCATTGACTGGGCACTTGCAGAAGCACTTGCTTTTGCTACGCTGCTAGTTGAAGGTAACCACGTTCGATTAAGCGGCCAGGATGTTGAAAGAGGTACATTTAGTCATCGCCATGCGGTACTTCATGATCAGGAAACAGGGGAGCAGTATTGCCCTCTGGACCATGTAGTCATGAACCAAAATGGGGAGATGTTTACTGTTAGCAACAGGTATTATGTGGTAACTTTCCTCTGTCAAGTAACTCATAACAGTGTTTTTTTTTTGATCGGTAATCAAGAAATTTTATTCATAATAATAGGCAAAGTCCAAGTACACATGGAGTATACATGAGAATTACCTAACTATAGTTTACAACTGAAAGTAGAAAGTCATGGACAGTATTAGTATTCGTTTCTAACAATATTTTTGTTTTCATTTCTGTTTACTGCCTGCAACTACTGTGAATCAGCGTTATGGTGATATGATGCAATCTTTGAAAATAATTAATAACACAGTATGCGAGTGTTCTACTGCTTTCTTTCTACTGTTAAGAACTGCTCATGCAATTTTATTTATCGTGTCTAGTAGCTTTTGTTACAGGCTATTAGAATATATGGTTATTCCAGCATGCACCTGGGGTCACTTACCTTATGTATGAATGCTTGTCCATATTTTGTGTGATCATGATGCTGTTTGATTTTTGCATCATAGTGCTGATGCAGTTTTTTTGTCCTTGTCGGAATGAAGAATGCTGTACAAAATATAGGATGATGATGTGAGATAGTTGCTTTAATGACGTTAATTTATGCCTAGGCCCACATTAGGAATATGAATAACCCTCATAGTTGGAAGTGATTCTTAGGCTCTGTTTGGATGTTGATTTGAATTGAGTTCTTTATGAATAGTAGTGAGTTGAGATGGCGGAGTGAGTTTTGTGGGGCTCACCTAAGATTAGTTTAGATGTGTTTGGATGTTAAGATGAGTTTAGATGTATTTATGGGAAGTTGAAAAAGGTTGTAAGTCCCGCGTGTAAAGAAATGTTGAGTTGAAAAAGGTTATGAGTTCTACGTGTAAAGAGGTTTTGAGTTGAAATGAGTTTAGTGATTTGAGAGTTGGGTGTTTGGATGTTAGACTCAACTTAAAATTAGACTGAACTGAGTTGATCTCAGTTTAGTCCAAGTTCCAAACGGGGCCTTAGTCTAAGATATGATGTCGACTTATTTCATCCACAATTTACTATCTTTTTTTTTATAAGTAAAATAAGAATTTATTAAACCACCAACTGTCAATTACAAAGATAGAAAAGCCATA
Organism: Juglans mandshurica; assembly: GCA_022457165.1. Lineage (NCBI taxonomy): Eukaryota > Viridiplantae > Streptophyta > Magnoliopsida > Fagales > Juglandaceae > Juglans > Juglans mandshurica. Next base: position 1,495,140 of record CM039628.1, read on the forward strand.
ATTATGTAGGGACATTAGAAACTAAGAAGTCATGAAGATCCATGCCATTAAAATCCACAGCAATGGCCCAAGTACAAAGAGTCCTAAAAAATAACAGTTTTAGCTCCGCCAAGGATCTCTCTTTGTCTTCAAAAGTCCTCCCATTGCACTCTTGCCATAGACACCACATAATACAGATGAGGATCATCTCCCAGACCGCTCTAATCTGTCTCACACCTCGAATTGAGGTCCAGCAAGCCAATACATCCAAAACAGTTTCCGGCATAACCCATGCTAAGTCCATTCTTTTAAACACCTCATCCTAAAGATTCTGGGCTACCTCACAGTGTAGAAGTAAATGATTCACCGACTCACCCCTGCTTTTACACATACAACACCAATTGGCAATGATTATCCTCCTTTTTCTCAGATTATCCGTGGTGAGAATCTTGTCCAAAGACGCTGTCTACACAAAGAAAGAAGCTTTGGGGGGAGCCTTATGACGCCATAGCCTTCTCCATGGAAACTGTATCTCAGGAACTGTTGTGAGAACCTTATAGAAGGAACGAACAGTGAAAACTCCTTTCCTTGCAGGACTCCACCACAAATTATCTTCATGCTGGATATTTGGGTGGCAAGAGTACAAGAGACTATAAAAATCTACAAAACTCCCCATCTCCCAATCCTAAGCCGCTCGGTTGAAATTGATGTTCTAGTAAATGCTCCTACCTGAGACTTCCATAACCTCCGCCACTGTGGCCTCTTTGGCACTTGCAATCAAGAAAAGAGTAGGAAACAGATCTTGTAGCACACTATTACTACACCAAGCATCCTTCCAAAATCTGATCTTGGAACCTGTCCCCAAGTGAAATCTAGTGTGTCGATGGAAAACCTCCCATCCTCTTTAATGTGTTTCCATAGCCCCATTCCAGAGGCCCCTCAACTTCTCTAGTACACCATCCCTCTCTTAAATCACCATATTTGTTCTCGATCACAGTCTTCCATAAAGCATCTGGTTCCTTGGTATATCGCCACAACCATTTGCCAAGTAACGCCCTATTGAACAATCTCAAGTTTCTAATCCTCAAACCACCATTAGAGAGAGGACGGCACACCATCTCCCACTTGACTAAATGAAATTTAAATTCATCTCCTAGCCCCTCCCCACAGAAAGTCTCTGTGAAGCTTCTTAAGTCGACCTGCCACACTTGCCGGTAAAGGAAATAACGATAAAAAGTATGTGGGTAGGTTAGAAAGTGTACTTTTGATTAACGTAATCCGGCCCCCTTTCGACAAGTACATTCTCTTCCACCCTGCCAATCTCTTTTCTACTTTTTCAATTACAGTATTCCAAATCGAGCATGCCCTTGGTGCTATACCAAGTGGTAATCCCAGATAAGTCATAGGAAGAGACGCTATCTTACAACCCAGTGTGCTAGCCAACTTCCTTATATTCTGAACTTCTCCAATCGGCACCAACTTGGATTTATCATAATTCACTTTTAAACCTGACACTGCTTCAAAACAGAGCAACAATGCCTTCACAGCCCTCAACTGGCCTTGCCTTGATCAGCCTCGCACAAATAAGGGTATCATTTGCAAACAACAAATGAGAAATAGTAGTAATAACCCTACTCGGCAATCCAATCTGGAAACCACTAACAAACCCATTAATCACTAAAGCCCAGGTCATCCTGCTTAGTGCCTCCATGACAATTACGAAAAGTAAAGGAGATAACGGATCTCCTTGTCTCAAACCTCTGGACTGCCATGAGATGCTATCAACTTCTTGTTTCCCAAATTTCCATACTACAAAACAGCTAACTGTCAGCCTAAAATTAAAAATATTGCTAGATAATTCTTATAACTTCTAGTTCACTAAGTACTTCTTGCTGAATTGGTGCCTTATTAATATATATCTTACACGAGCAATGTGCTCTGTGCAGTTCTCTTTCGGAGTTTGGTGTTCTTGGATTTGAGTTGGGTTACTCCATGGAAAATCCAAATTCATTGGTAATCTGGGAAGCTCAGTTTGGTGATTTTTCGAATGGGGCTCAAGTTATTTTTGATCAGTTTTTGAGCAGTGGGGAGTCTAAGTGGCTACGACAAACTGGGCTTGTTTTGCTGCTTCCCCATGGTTATGATGGCCAGGGTCCTGAACATTCTAGTGCACGGTTGGAGCGTTTTCTTCAGGTACTGTCCCACTAACAAATTCACATTGTAATTTATCTCTTCCTTAGAATATGAAGGAAAATTTGTTTATTCCTTTATTAGTCTGTTCTTGTGATGGAGTTGGAAGTAGATTGTGCATTTAGCTACAATGAAGGAACTTTGAGGTCCTATTAGCTAATTGTACATGTTGGAAGAAAAATCAACTTGAACTTGAGGGTTCATTATTTGATGCATGATGATAATTTTTTTGATCGGTAATTGACACATGATGATTAATCTTTTTCAACTTTTTTATTTAGTGTACACCTGCACTGGATTTATTGTTGCTTTTGTGAGCAAACATATTGTATCGCCAAAGGTATTTCTTCGCACTCTAGTTAATCTCAGCCTTATCTAAAGTCAGTTATTTCCAGCATACTTCTCAGGACTCGGTGGGTGCTCAAATCAATTATGATGATCACTGAAAGAACTTAGAATGTAGTTTGAGTTTGTTATCAGTTTCTATTTCAAATGATCCTTGATCCTGCACCTGCTGCAGATTCTCTGTATCAGTTGAGGAATACCTTTTTATTTTACATAGTTCATTCCCTCCCCCCTCCTTCCTTGTGTCCCTTCCCCTACTTAGATCTCCATGATTTATTGAAGTCAATTTTACCAGCTAGTTCCCAAGCTTATTTCTACTCTTTAATCTTATGGCAGATGAGTGATGACAATCCTTACGTTATTCCTGAGATGGATCCAACTCTTCGGACACAAATTCAGGAATGCAATTGGCAGGTCGTTAATGTCACAACTCCTGCTAATTACTTCCATGTCTTGCGGCGTCAAGTGAGTGCAACTAATTTGAATATGAATACTTTACGTCTTTACATTGTATAATTACTAATGGGACTATAAATTACCTTAAATCCTTGCATTTTATTTTTTCATTGCCTAGATACACAGGGAGTTTCGTAAGCCTCTCATATCGATAGCTCCTAAAAACTTGCTCCGTCACAAGGACTGCAAATCTAATTTGTCCGAGTTTGATGATGTCCAAGGCCACCCTGGTTTTGACAAACAGGGGACTAGATTTAAACGCCTTATAAAGGACCAGAATGATCACTCCGATCTTGAGGAGGGTATTAGACGTCTGGTTCTTTGCTCTGGAAAGGTCAAATTTTCTTACTGCTGTGTTTTTTTCCCTCTTTTTAATATTTTTAATTAAATATGCTGGTCCTTTTGACTATTCTACTTTGGGATTTCTTATATATTTTACCTAATGGTTATGTTTTTGGATTTATTTTTCCAATTAATACAGATTTTTTCTTCTCCTGTCGGATGCTAAACCTTATTGCAAATTCGTTTATCTGCAGGTTTATTATGAGCTTGATGAAGAGCGGAAAAAGGTGGGTGGTAAGGACGTTGCAATATGTCGGGTGGAACAGCTTTGTCCCTTCCCATATGACCTCATCCAGCGGGAGCTGAAGCGATATCCAAGTATGTATTTGAAACTTACAACTAGGAAAAAAACCAATTATGCTTTATGAGGAGTATCTAAGTAACACCCCTGCCTGATTTACTAGCGATATGTCACTCTTAGAATGTAAGCTTTGGATTTCTTTATCACATTCCAAAACTAAAATTTTTCTTTTCCCCATATGTGGGTAATCTGGGATGATGCTTGACGAATTAATGATCCCGCAAATCTTTTGAACCAGAAAAACACCAAGGATTATGTATATATTCCTAGAATATTGGTGAAGTTGAGTAGGTGTAAACCTAAACCTGAAAGAGTGTGCCTCCTGAGCAGAGTACTTTTGAGTTGCTGAGTCATGGGGAACGGATTTTGTTGGTTTTGTACTTTTTAAGTTCTGTTGACATTATGAGGCTGACTTATTCTTATTTGATTCTGCTAGATGCCGAAATTGTTTGGTGCCAGGAAGAGCCTATGAACATGGGTGCATACAGTTACATTGCACCCCGCCTTTTCACTGCCATGAAAGCATTGGGCAGAGGATCTGTGGAGGACATCAAGTACGCTGGCCGCGCTCCATCTGCTGCCACAGCCACTGGTTTCTATCAGGTTCACGTGAAGGAACAAACTGAGCTTCTGCAGAAAGCCCTGCAACAAGAACCAATAAACTACCCTTTTTAAGTCTTTTTCAAGCATGTTTTCTTAAAAAGAAAATTACAGATTTAAATATCTACATATGCACCTCTACTCTAAGAAGGGGCAGTGAATGAGGGTATTTCACACAAGTAGAACAGCTGCTTGAATAAACTCATATGTGCTACTGAGATTTTTTCTTTTTTTAAAGGAATAATGAAGAATTTGATGACCTTTTTTCTTTTTTCTCTATTAGTCGGAGGTTTTGTATTGGCATTATTCTGATCAGATGTGGTAATATATCGGTTTTCTTTTGCTATTGCTTCGGTGAATGTCTTCTAATTTTCACAAGGCAAAAGCTGTCAGCAATGGGCAGAGTTATTTTCTCTTTCTTCATGTTTTTAACCGAACGTTTGAATCTGACATGTTGAAATTCGTACATAAAAAAAGCACTTTTTGAGTAACCGAAGTACCAGAAGATTTTACCCGTAAATGACATTCGAATCTTCAGATTTTGCTACACACGAAGGGTGTGCGAAGAGATTTTAATCCGCCCAAGCCGACAAACTCTATAGGACGTCACACCTGCACCAGTTAGAAGAAATGTGGGTACTAGCCGGCAGCCTCACCACACTCAACGCATTGAGCGAAGGAAAAAAAAAAAAAAAAATTTCTGTAAGGTGTGTTGCAGCTTCCGGCTGGTGCCCAGCAAACCTCACACCAGTTATCCCATACAATGTAAGACTATAATCTTCCCCAGATTGCATAAGTATACATGCCCCGGGTTATCATATAATCAACGAGCTGACCTTCGATCTCTTACTATATTAGTTTTCTTGTTAATTTCGCACGTTCTCTTCGTGGAATCCTTCTGGCGGGCTTTCAATGCAAAAATATCATTTATGGTCATTTTAAGTTTCATCTTTTTCATTATTTCTTAATATAATATCAAATAGTTGGTATATAAGTGAAAAGTATCAAATAATTTTTTAAAAGAAGTGCTACATATACAAGAATTATACAAAAATTAAAATCACAAACTGATGTGGTTTCACGTGATTAGATCTACTTTAAAAAAAAGTAACTTTACAATTAACGTAACACATCAAGTCATATCACTTTGTAGGTTTACTTTTATGTAATTCATTATAAATTATTTTTATTTTTTAATTATTTAATATCAAATCAATGTGCCCATGATGTTGTAATAATAATTAACATAAAAATGCGCCACTATTTGTAATAGCTAGCCCACTTCTTGTTACAAGCACAAAAGCTAAAAAGTCCCAAAGAGTTTCCTCTTTAAACAACGGGGAAGAGACACGGTTTTTACCATTTCCCCTCTCTCTATATATACGCATGCATGGCTCAAGGTTGCTCCTATCTAAACTTGCATGGTTTTCCCTAATTATTATTCTTTGGTACCAAAAAAAAGAAAAGAAAAAACAGCATAAATGCGAACCACGTCTACGTACGTACCCTTGTTTAGATATGAGTCGGACTGCAATATTAACATTCAGCAAAATTAGTCAATTACACTACAATCGTCCCCTCAGCTTTAATTTAGGGCCACTCGATCATTTATAATGCAAGCACTTTTATTCGCATTACAAGCTCAATTAGTTTTGAAAACACAAGTAAATTTGGATTTTGTTAAGGATATAATGATGATCATGATCATCTCCCCGTTACATGATTCTTTTATGAGTAAATTACAAGAAAGAAAGTAATTGTTCGTCAGAAGTACTAGTGGGAATATTTAAACCCACTCTCTGATCCATTATATACCTTAAATTCTTATTAAGATATTATTACGGATTTCATTAATGGGCGATATATGGCCATTTGCATGCTGAGAAAATTAATTAGAACATCGTCACTACCCACAAAAAAGCGACATCTTGATCAATGTAATTAATCTAATTGGCCTGGTGGTATCTAGGATGGATAAATCGGCATGGGGGTGCTAAGAAGGATATGGTTTTGTTGACTAAAATACTTGGTTTGTGATAAATCACAGACATGCATTATACGTAGAGTTTCTATGAATGTTTATCCCTTCAGTGATCTTGTGGCTGCAGGCCATTTTTCAACTTAATTGCATGCACTATATATGGAATTATTACCTGCAAAATATTACTCGCAGTACAGATTAGTAATTTATGTCGTAAACAGGAAAAAGATAAAAAATTGAACTGGTTTTGCCTCCGGGAAAACATTTTTTTTTGTCTTGATCAATGTTCTACAAATGGTAGAAATTAAGTGCAATAAATTTTGATAATTTGAGTATGGTTAATTAAGGGCTATATGACTTGTACATATCATATGCCTGACTTAGAATTTAATTTAATTAAATCTATTTCTATTAATCAGTTTAACTTTTTTGGACAAGTGTGATTTAATATGGTATCAGAGCAGATTGTCCTGAGTTTGAATCAGACTGACTCTACGCTCTACTCTATTTGGTTAAAAATTCCAGTTTGGCCCAATATGTACACAAAAGAGAGTGTTAAGAATATAATATAAATAATTACATTTTTAGGACAAGTGGTGATTTCATACCCTCGATGAGAACGTTTTAGCATTTACTCGTACGTCTTGTTAATGTTCTTACTAGGAAATGATCTAATTTATGATTCAATTCATCATTTCTCATTTGGTTAATTGTTGTAGAGTAAATGATGATGACATGATTTAATATGGTATTGGCCTTGTTCGAATTCTGAGTACTGGACTCTACCTCTCAGTTAAAAGATCAAATTCTTTTGTAAATAGGTAGGTATATATGTGCGTGCTTTCCAGTTTCGCACTTGAGCGAAAGAATTAAAGGATGTAATTTAAACGATTAAATATTATATTATTTATCATCCACTTAAGTTTTTCATATAAACGGTGATTCAACAATCTTGGGGTGCAAGAAGGAGGGATATCATGAATTTGCAAAAGAGTGTTTTGAAAACAAACATATATAGTGACGCTTGGTCATGTGAGAAACAGATCATTTCAATTAAGCTAGATTTTGAGGTGTTTTGCAGGGTGTTGTTCACCAGAGTCGTGAACATACAGAAGATGGGTTTTCCCTAAAGGATATAACACAACAAAATCTTCTCAATTAAGCTCATTTTGATGCAATATAATTAATTTAACGACCCACCAATCCAGCACATTATCAGCATGGACATGTTACGTGCTGCACTGGCTCTCCCCTTCCTTAGTCAGCAATGATAGTGCTTCATATTTTAAGAGGAAATGATTGCTGGTTTTGAGGTAGTGGTGAAGTGAGTTTTTTCTTTGACAGGAGGTATTTCAGTTGGATTCGAAAAGCAAAGCGTATTGATATTGATTTCATTTATTATGATGTATATGAACGAGAGAGAGAGAGAGAGAGAGAGAGAGAGAGAGAGAGAGAGAGAGTGTATATAAGGTTAGCTTTCTGCTTCAATTTGCTCAGAAGTTCTTTACATTAATACATGTAATAGAATTACTTGCAAAATGTCTATGGAGTCCATTTCTCAATTACGTAACCAAGCGAAGCCTTTTCTGGCAGCAATTCTGCTACAATTTGGCTATGCAGGACTATCCATTATTTCCAAGTTTGCTTTAAACCAGGGAATGAGCCCACATGTATTGGTAGTTTACCGGCACGCCGTTGCCACTGTCGTCGTTGCTCCTTTTGCTATTGTCTTGGACAGGTCTCTCTCTCTCTCTCTCTCTTCCCCTCTAATTGTTTATATGTATGTCAATTCTTTGCTTAAAAAAAAGAAGATACTAATCACATCGATTAACTACCTCTTACGTACAGGAAAGTAAGGACAAAGTTGACCTTCTCTCTCTTTGCTAAGATTGTGTTGCTCGGCTTATTGGAGTAAGAATCTTGACCATTGAGCAACATGCAGCCTTGGGCCTTAAGCTCCAAACAATTATCTTGTTATTATATTACCATCATTTGTTCCGGTGGCCGGATCTCAATTAAGCTTTCGTTTTCCCCTTTTCAGACCTGTAATAGACCAGAACTTGTTCTATACTGGGATGAAGTATACTACAGCCACTTTTACATCTGCTATGTGCAATGTTCTTCCTGCCTTCGCATTTTTAATGGCTTGGGCTTGTGGGTACGTAACTCGATCTCTTTAGTTCCTTACACACCAATACAGCTTGCAACCGTACATGGTATATATATTAAATATGGGGTGCTATGCTTTTGCAGGCTTGAGAAAGTGTATATTAAGAGACTGCATAGCCAGGCAAAGGTGTTGGGGACTATAGTGACAGTTGGGGGGGCAATGTTTATGACTCTGGTTAAAGGAACTATGTTGAATTTGCCCTGGACAAATCTAGGAAATGCTCATGAAACATCTACAAGTTCTGTAAACAAGCAAGATCCCATCAAAGGTGCTCTCATGATTATATCAGGCTGTGTCTGCTGGTCTGGTTTCATCATTCTTCAAGTAAGATTTCCCAATCAACATGAATTTTAACTTTGAAATTTCAGTGCCCAAACTCACACAAGTAGATGCCGGCCGTATAGTAAGATGCAATTGTTGCTTTTGTAGGCAATTACCCTGAAATCATATCCGGCAGAGCTTTCCTTGACAGCTTTGATATGCTTGATGGGCACTCTGGAAAGTAGTATTCTGGCCCTGGTAATGGAACGGGGCAACCCCTCGGCGTGGTCAATTCACTTGGATATTAAGCTCTTAGCTTGTGTATACAGTGTGAGGAGATCTAAATTTAGTTACTTTTTTTATTTTCCTTTGAACTTTAGATGTCTTTTCCTTTGAACATTTAATGTTGGCAGCTGGCTCTTGGACTAGCATTACTCATGATAAGGGAAGTTTTTATGCAGGGCGTGGTATGTTCAGGATTTGCTTATTACATTCAAGCAGTGATAATAAAGGAAAGAGGACCTGTTTTTGTGACTGCTTTTAGTCCCCTAACCATGATTCTAGTTGCAATTATGGGATCCTTCATTCTATCCGAAACGTTATACTTGGGAAGGTGCGCATTGATCTGATCTCTTCCAGTACTGCCCACAGAAAAAGTGCAAGCCATTTTTTTACCAATTAATGATTTGATTAATTAACTTAAAAGGATATATATAATTAGGGAAACGAATACGAAACTATAGAGAAACCATTCTATATATATCGACTATGGACTTACACAGGTATAAACTGAACTATATTATATATTAGGGTTATTGGAGCAGTCGTCATTGTTGTTGGCCTGTATCTGGTTTTATGGGGCAAGAGCAAGGATCAAGACCAAATTACCATGTCAGAGAGCAATAAGGTACTACCAACAACCCAAAATGCGGCTATCATGGAAGAGAGCATAAAGACTACTACTACTACTTCAAATCAAGAATTTGTGGCAAGCGATGGATCTAAACTCTAAAGTTCTGTTTTCACATGACTTCCAGTACTAACGTACCTCTGCAACTCGTGTGTGCGCGCGCGCGCGCGCGCACATATATATAGCATTAATAACTTAATACGTGCTTGATCAGCCATTAGGCATGAAATGGGTATGTCCGTTTCTGCAGACCTAAAAACGTAGGATAGCTCATGTACACAGCTGGTCGATCGTGTTTTAGAACTATATATGCATGCATGTGAGGAACAGTACAAGCTAGCTTGCTACTTACCGATCTATAAACTGAGTTATTCTGTGAGAATATTATTGTATTATTATTATTATTATTTAATATGCTTATTTTGAACAACCTAATAATATTGAAAGAATTAAAAGCGCATGATTTTGATACAATCTTTTAATTTTTATGACTCGTTTTTCGACTTTGTTCTAAGCGGATCACCAGTGGTCCTAATTTTCACAATCAATCACGATTAATCCATCTTACTCATGGTGGAGATCGAGAATAATATTCCGGAAGTGCATCATTTTATTAGATATTTACTATGCATCAGCTACTATTCACTCTCATACTTCACACTTATAACTTTTTCATATGATGTAGAGGTATTTTTCATAGGGCATGAAGGTGTTTTTCATAGGATGTGGGGTGTAAGGTGGTAAATAATAAATCACAATGATTATTTCATGTTAAAATAAATATATTCTCGTTACAAATAGTCATTTCCATTACAAATATATAACTCGTTATAAATACTTTTTTTTTTTTCGTAATGCCGAAATAATTAATTAGCAGGTACAATAATTAAAAATGGAAATAAATTAAAGTGGATCAGAATGCAAACTGCTTTCTATATATATCCAAACTAAAAAGCAACAACGCAAGCACTTCCACGGGAACACTCAATACATGATGATTAAATATTAATATCGTGAGATCGATGCCTCAACACAAACATGCATTTATAGTAGTCCCACTACTCTTTGCATGCATAGTAAAAGTTATATATATTAATTATTATAAGAACGTACGTACGTACGTACGTCGATCTGGATTGGATTTCTTCCCAATTAATAATTCTAAATGAAAACTTGCTTGCAATCTTTAACTAAGCATGAAGATGATCCGCGTGAAATGATCTAAAGGCAGTCCTAAATCTCCAAGAAATGTAACCCGTACGTGACACATGATTAATTACCATAATTAACTCATGCGTTTTAGCAAGTTAATTAGGATGCCACTTCCAACTTCACGCCAAGATGTGATGCAGAGCTGGTAGCTAGCCTTGCATATATATTTATATATATAGGACAATTAATTATTAGGAAGATCGATCACTAGTGGCATTATTAATTACAGCTCCTAGATAGATTAGCTTCATTTTATGATCAATGAAATGGCTAAAAAAATATTGTGGGGATATAATATGATGATTCTGCTCGAATTGCGTATTATTGCATTAAACTTAAGTCAACCCCACTAAAACCTTTGAGATTCATTAATTAGTACTACATGATTACTTAATTTGTGCATGGCTATAAAGATCAGTACGTAGTACTACTGCTGGTTTAATATATATATATTTTTTTCAACATTCGGGGGGAGTGTTTATTCTAAGTACTAAAACGTTATATATATAATAAAGAATGTTTAATCCGTGGGGGTACAAAACTCTTTATATAAGTTACTGCATCGATCCTCATGAACTTTTTGTTAAAGCTTAATAATTATAAGCTCAAGGGGACAGACGTACGAATGATTATAATTACTGATCTGTGTTAAGGAGAGCTTGTCTACTGGAATACAATTCAGCTCAAATGATTTCACACAGCAAAAGATACAGCTCACGGCAACCAATTCAGAAGGATCCAGAAGGCAACTGCATCACAAAATGATGAGTCACCGAATATAGAAATACTCTCTGTAGATACACGTGTCAATAGTATAGAAATTGAGTTTGTTATTAATTGCACATATATATATATATATATGCGTGTAAATGCCAAAAGGTAGACTATGTAGAGAGCACTGATTCTTATTAGAAAAACGTTTGTTGCAAGCGCCTGGTACAAATGACATACAAACGGGGCTGACATGGAGACACTTAATGAGAGAGAAACCGAGCTGAGGAGAGAGAGATCGAGCTGATCAGAGATAGAGCTGATAAAAGAGGAAGACCAAGCTGATGAGAGAGAGCTGATGGGAGAGAGAGACGACTCGAGGAGCGAGAGATAGAGAGAGTTGATGAGAGAGAGAGCTGATGAGAGAGAACATGTGCGTTTAGAGAAAAAGTAAACAATTCATTTTAAATCTGATGTGGCATGGACGACTGCACGCCAGTTGTATCTAACGACTGTATATAGAAAAACTGTTCTGATTAATATCATTAGCCCTTTGAGGCATTTTCACAAACAATTTTATCCTCTCTGTTATTTACTTCAACATGGTATCACGAGTCCAGTAAGACTCGTCGTCTTCTCCTCCTCACCATGGATTCGTCCATTTCCTCTGACGCACCCTCTCTGAATCCACTTATGCTCACATTCCTGAAGAACTTAACTCATACACTGAGGCAACTAAGTATTTCGAGTGGAGAGATGCTATGAAGCTTGAATTTCAAACTTTATTGCACAACTCCACTTGGGAGCTTGTTTCACTGTCTCCTTCATTCAATATTTGGGGTCTGAAGTGGGTTATTAAAACCAAAAGAAAAGCCGATGGTACCATAGAACGGTGCAAGGCTCGCCTTGTTAGCAAGGATTTCCATTAACAACCTGGGGTGGATTACACAGAAACTTTCTTACCTGTTGTAAAAGCAATGACGATTCGCATCCTCATCTCCTTGGTTGTCTCTTCCAATTGGCCTCTTCACCAACTGGACGTCCAAAATGCCTTCCTGCACGGTGACTTGGAGGAGGCAGTTTGCATGCATTAACCTCCTGGATTTGTCAATCCCAATTACCCAAAGCACGTGTGTAAGCTTAAAAAGGCAATCTACAGTCTCAAATAGGTGCCCAGGGCCTGGTTCCACAAGCTAAGTACTCAACTCATCTCCCTTGGTTGACAAGAATCTCGGTCTGATACTTCTTTATTTATCTTCATAAATTTGTCTCATGTCTTATTTGTTTTAGTGTATGTAGATGACATAATTGTCACTAGATCCAATACTTAGCTTATCTATGATTTTATTGATGCCCTTAGCCAACATTTCCTTGTAAAAGACTTAAGTCAGTTACATTTCTTTCTAGGAATAGAGGTTCACCGAAATGAGCAGGGTTTATTTTTGAGTCAATCTCGTTATATATCAAATCTCTTAAAGCGTACAAATATGCACAATGCTAAATCTGTTTCGACACCTATGGCCACTTCCACAAAACTTACTGCATTTGATGGATCCTCCTTTGAGGATCCACAACTCTATAGGAGTGTCGTAGGAAGTTTACAATACCTAACTTTTACTCGTCCTGACATTTCATTTTCTGTTAATAAAGTTTGTCAATTCATGCAATGCCCTAAAAATTCTCATTGGCAAGTTGTCAAGCGTATATTATGCTATTTACGTCTTACATGTCAATTTTGGCCTTTATTTCTCCAAACAATCCTCATATGTTATTTCAGCCTACTCTGATGCTGACTGGACCGGTTGCCCTGACGATAGAAAGTCTACTGGTGGATTTTATGTATTATTCGGTTCATATCTGGTTTCATGGGGCTCAAAGAAACAACCCACAGTGGTTCAATCATCCACTGAGGCTGAGTACAAAGCAGTAGCCAACACGGCATGTGAAATTATCTGGATTCAGTCCCTTTTCAAGGAACTTGGAATTTTTTTGAAAAAACCCCCAAATTTGTGGTGTGACAACTTGGGGCCACCTATCTCTCAGTTAATCCTATTTTGCACTCCCGTACAAAACATGTGGCTTTAGATTATCACTTTATAAGGGATCAGATTGCATTCAAGTCTCTAATGGTATCTTATGTTTCTAGCAAAAATCAAGTGGCTGACATATTGACTAAATCACTCTCCTATGCACGATTTGCATTACTTTAATCAAGCATCACTATCACTCAGGTGCCGCTTGACTCACGGGGGGCTATTAAGGAGAGATTGTCTACTGGAATACAAATCCGCTCAAATGTTGAAGAAGAATTTCACACAACATAAGGATACAGCTCACGGCAACCAATTCAAAAGTATCCAGAAGGCACCTGCATCACAAAATGATGAGTCACCGAATATTCTTGTAACAGAAATATTCTCTATAGATACACGTGTCAATAGTAAAGGAATTGAGTTTGTTATGAATTGCATATATATAGGAGTGTAAATGCCAAAAGGCAGAGTATGTAGAAAGCACTGATTCTGATTAATATCAGTAGCCCTTTGAGGCATTTTCACAAACAGTCTGGGCTTGGCATTTGAAAGGGGCAATAATGCCTGCAGTCTGGGCGATACACTTTGATTTCAAATTATTAGCCTGTCTTAATTATGGAGTAAGAAATGCTAACTAATTTGTGTACTATAAAAACATTTGAGTTGAAAATCCGTGTATTCAGATTAATTAGAACACACGTTCGAAGTTTTTTCATTGTTTCAGATTTAAAGACAAAAAATTAGGATGTCTGGGGCCCTACATAATTAATTAAGTATAACTTAGTTCAAAGTTGTATGTTTCGGGTTATATTTTTGTATGTTTATTGTCACTGATGATGAATCTGTATGTACTGCACAGGGAATACTTTCTGGGGTAGTGTAATATGTAACGAGCCGGGAGTGGTCTAAAGGAAAGGGGACCGGTTTTTCTTTTCTGCTTTTAATCCTCTAAGCACGACCGTTATTGCTATTTTGGGCTCATTTGTATTAGCAGATCAGGCATTGTATTTGGGAAGGTTAGAATTCAGATCAATCTAAACATTACCTTTCCATTATCGATAGATATATTATGCCTTATCTTTTCAAAAAATAAAAAGTTGATTTGTAGATCATTTTTCCTAACATAACAATGCAGGATGACAGGTTGCAATGGAGGTGCAAGGACAATAAGAAGTTCTCAGTCAAAACATATTATAAAATTCTAGCATTACAAGGTAATGTATATTTTCCGTAGAAAAGTGTTTGGAGGTCGCGAGTACCTTCCAAAGTGGCTTTCTTTGTGTGGACTGCTGCACTTGGAAAAATCCTAACCACGGATAATTTAAGGAAGATGGGACTCATTGTGATGGATTGATGTTATTTGTGCAAAAAATATGGCGAATCAGTGGACCATCTACTATTGCATTGTAAGGTGACGAGAGAGTTGTGGAATGAGATATTTAGTAGAGTCGATGTTGCGTGGGTTATGCCGGCAAAGGTGGTTGACCTACTTGCTTGTTGGAAGGGTCTACAAGGTTGTTCTCAGGTAGCAGCAGCTTGGAAAATGATCCCGTTGTGCATTATGTGGTGTATTTGGATGAAAAGGAATGCACGATGTTTTGAAGATAAGGAGCGAACAATGGAGGAGCTATATATTTTTTCTGCACACTTTACTCTTATGGTTTTCTACTATTGTTGTTAATGGAAATAGTGTACATGAGTTCTTAGCTCTAATTTAGTTTATTAAGAATGTATTTAGGTGTTTTCTATTGTATACTCCCTGTGTACATAGGTCCCTGTGTATATAGGTCATGCCTATCTCCATTCATATTATTGAAAATTACTTTTTACTAATAATAAAAAAAAAACAATGCAGCATTTTTTTTTTTAGTTCTTCTACTTATAAGCATATATTCTCTATGTCGATAATATGACAAGACTTAATTCGTAAGAGACATAAATATTAAATTTCTCTTATAAATTAAATCTTTACATGTAAACAATTACCTACCGGGTTTTAAATAGAATTTTTTATTTTTACTTTTTATGTAGATTCAAGTGGGCAAAAGGTTATAAATTAATATTTTCACTACGGCCTTGCAGGGTTGTTGGAGCAGTAATTATTGTGATGGGCCTGTATCTGGTTCTATTGGGTCAGAGGGGAGATCAACCTGCATCTAATTCAGACACTGAATCGACAGAGCACCAAATGAACAACAAATGGCTATACTTACTCAGAGTTTGGGGACTTCAAATCATGCTGCCATCTATGATAGCAGCTGCAGCGCAGTACCCACTGATGAAACTGTTTAAACTTTAAAGGAACCTTAAATAACATAATTGCTTAGAATTTGGATTTTTATTATAGGTTCCAGGCTGCATCCTAAAAATGCTGCATCTTTTTGGTGTTAAGTATAGAGTACTGCATCATCGGCCTTGGATTCTTTTCGTTGTTGATTTCTGAAATAAGCTGAGAATATCATGATCAGTTATCTTTTTTATTACCCTATCCTGTCTTACCAGACAGTCTCCACTGTCAAGTGTGAAAAGTATATTTTCTTGTCCTTCCACAGACTTTTATTAATTAAGCTGTAAGATCACTACCACGAATCTAATATTCCCAATCCCAGTACGTTTACCAACTTTAAAACCAAAAATCAAAGCTAAATAGCTTCTCGCGCGCAGCAGGGCGAATTCTCGACTCACTGGCGCGGTCAGGTGAAATGGGATCCTTAAATAGGTTTGTGGGAAACAGAGAAGTTGAGTATTGGATAGATATGTTGAACCTTATTCCTCAAATTATTAACATTCAATAAGCAAGAGCATGCATTTGGAACATGATCTGATTTTTTTTTTTTTTTGCTTTAATTACTCAATTGTGGAGTATCAGTTTCTTCTGTTCACGGAAAGCCTTTTAATGCTTTAATTATGAAACTAAAATTTAGGGAATAGGTCAAGTATTTACATACATACATACATACAGACAAATATAGTATCATTTTGGAGAAACAAGATTTTTCTAGACCAAGGAATGGGTACCCTGGCATCTGTGTGCGCGCGCGCGCAAGATGAAGACTAGAAAGCATTACTCATAAACAGAAAGCAAGGGTACAAGCGTACGAATGTGGAGGAAGACAAGAATGGGGCGAAAACGCCGCCTGGCTCTCTGTCCACTCATTGGACCCACTAGACTTTGCCAAGAATACGTATCAAAATTACTCAGGACAATAAAGAATAAAAAGAAGAGGAAGAAAGAATATATATCAAAATACATTTTAATCCCTGGTGTGCTATACAAAAAATATTTCTTTCCAATTAATAGAGAAGTAATACATCAAGGACGAGGATGACCCTTTACATTTGCTCACTCAAAGCTCTATACGTCAAGGACGAGAATTACAACAATTTTATCAGGCGTTTGATTTATATACAGGGTTTTCTCAGACTCTTCCACATAATTTAAGAAAGTACCAAACAAAAGAAAACAAAGCGGACTCTTCATAATGAAGCAACTGCAGACAACACTACTGACGCTAAAACCAGGCAGGTAACGTCTTGCTGACCAAAACACTTGGAGAGTACAACCCTAGAGAAACTGATTATAAACCAACCAAGACAAACAATACTAGACCTGAGATCGAATGAACTTCACTATTCAACAGGCAACAAAAAGAAACACTATTTTACTTTGGCTCCTATAATAGCCAAAGTATAGGTTTGGGCCAAAACCACCTCAACCTGGTCATTTGTTGAATATAATCAATATATTGGCCGTTAAAGAATAAAAGCAGTAAACTTGAGCTTAATTTGGCCAGATGGGAAGTGCACCTTTTCAATCTATAATAAGAAAATGCAGTCAGGATTGCTCGCAATCTTCAATGAGCAAAAAACACCAGATGATTGGTCCAAACTCGCACATTTCACAAGTATGCATGTTCCCAAAAGTTTCACCTTTCCACCATCTGCAGTTACATGCTTCTGATTTTCTATCACTCCCAAAAGGGCCAAGTAGCACAACTTTGACCAAAGCACCTAACTATTGCTCAAAGAGAGAATCTTTTGCGACCACGACTCACACAGGGAAAGGCACCCTTGGTGCTTCAATCACACATCCAAAATTGCTAAATCCAAAAATAAAAAAATTAAATTAAGATTTCCAGCTTGATAAAGTAGAAAATCCATTATATTTATAAACACCCATCAGCCCAAACTATTAAATCCCAAACGGAGCCTATATGTTCTATAAGTTATATGCTGCTATGCACAGATCACATATTCACCAACCTCAAAATCGTCAGAAAGCAAGGATTTTCATCTCAGCATGGCATGATAACCTCATCCTTTCCATAGATACGCTGAAGTTCACGGGTGGCAGCTTGATATGATGCTGAGGACAGGAAAAGAAGACAAAAAAGAAAACATATGAGAGAGACTAACATATATTTAACTTCACCTAGTTAAGTAATAGGTGAAGTAGAGACAATGGAGAGGGAGAGTAGCTATCTTCCTGGTTTGATGCTAAACCAGTCACCAAAGTTGTAAATTGTGAATTACCTTTCCAGATCCGGAAATTCTTCTGATTAATTGGAGAACCCGTCACATTTTGAATAGCATCAAACAGAAACTCCTGAGAAGTGCTCTTCAGCTCTTGAACAACAGCATAGATGGTCTTTCCATTCTCAAAGTAAATATGATTATTTGGGTGTTTGGTCTTGCAACCAGCATGACGCTCAAACTCATAAGCATTAAGAGACTGTGATGCAATAAAAAATACCAGCTTGGCTATTAAGCTCAGATCGAACACTCCTTAGTTGCCTTTGTGCAGAAAATTAATATGAGGTGCTTACCTTGGAGAGATTACAGTTGTCGCAGGAACACAAATACCCAGTTCCCTTTATGAGTCCTTTAAGATTTTTCTTCCGAACATAAAATTTAAACACACGTAAAATATTAAAATCAAGAGGTCCAGAAAGTTAAAATAGCATTCCAAATATGGACAAGCAACCTGAAAGAACAAATATACCTCTCGCGACCAGGAAACATACTTCACAGGGGCCCCGTCGAACATACCAGTTGATAACAAACTTTTGACATTTGAAGGGAAGTTGTTTGGAGGAGCCTTCTTAGTTGTTTTTGGCTCCTTATACCTTGGGTTGGCATCAGGTTTAGAAGTAGGTTCCGGAGCATCATTTACAACTGGTTCACCATTGGACTCAACCAGATCCTTCTGGCCTGGTATTTCTGAAGCTTGAGCTGAGTTCTGAGTACCCATAAACAAATCATAGCTACTAATCATCCCGCCCGGGGGATTTGTCTCAGGTTCGTCACAAAGACCACCAAAAGATATGGTACAGCTCTCACCCTTATTGAAGTTGTGACCCATAGATAAAGCATTGGAATGCCCTTTGACATGGGAAGTACCCATTGATACAATGTTGGAATCTGCTTTGTCATAGGTAGGACCCATTGATATTATGTGATTATTCCCCTTATAGTAGGAAGGAGCCATTGACATAAAATTCTCGTCAGTTTTACTATACGTTGGGCCCACTGTAATGAAATTTTCATGCCCCTTGGCATAGGAGACACCCAATGACATGACACTTGCATCTCCCTTTTCATACGACTGGCCCATGGATATAAAATTTCCATCACCCTTATCAAATGGCTGACCCATGGATAACATGCTATTATCTGTCTTGCCATACTTGTGACCGATTGTTATGAAGTTGCCATCCCCTTTATTGAAGGTGTGCCCAATTGACATGAAATTGTTATCTACCTTACCGAAGCTGGGGCTAATTGAGTTAGTATTCTCATTGCCATTACTGTATTCAGCCCCCAATGATATGACATTTTCATCATTCTTATTATAGGAGGCACTCATAGAAATGCCAGTGTTATCAGCCCTGCTGTAAGAGTGTCCCAAAGATTCAGACATGCCATTGTCAGAGTTAACTTCATTGACTCTGACTTTCCTTATTCCACCGAAGTTTAGACACGATGCTGGATCTTCAATGGCATGAGACCTAGACAAACTCACCGAAGGATCTTTTCCATATTGATTCTCAAAAACTTTTATTCCCATATCTATACTTCCACTTTCAACGGAACGAATATTTCTATCAACAAGATTGACAGTCCGTAAAGGCTCAGATCCAAATAGGCGGTCAGTGAACTGCCCCGGAACAGACTGGAATCCAGAAGTGTTATCCCATGGAAAAACATTCATTTGTGCAACTCCTGAAACTTGTCTTCCATTCAGAGCTTCTAAAGCCTGCTTCTTGTTATTGAATAGATCTGGTCCACCAGCATCCATAAACCACTGATGACCCCGCTTCGGTTCAATTCTGGAGGAATTATCGCAGCCCATCTCTCCATCAGTTAGACACCCAGCATCTCTGGGAGTCCAAATGCTTTTGTGCTGAAAAGACTGCCAATAAAAACAGCTTAAAAAGGTTGTTTTAAAATATACAATATTAAGGAAGACAAATTAGATTCAGGGTGGTCCGCAACAATAGATTAGATAATAGTCACTTCTCAATACATTCATATCCACCCTTGTTCATCCAGAGCTTATCTATAAAGACTATAGTGAGACCCTTGAGTTACTACCAGAGATGGTCTTCTAACACAGCCATATAAATTAATATTTTTCAGGTCTGAGTAAGTTTTAGAAAAGGCATCCCTAACAAAACTTGAAAAGAAGATATTGGGAAGAAAGAAGAAATGGTGTTGAAAATGCCAGCTCCTTGCATTGTCTCATAACCATGAGATTGCTCATAAACTTCACCAAGAATTGGTCCAAATTAACTAAGTTATATTCCAAAGCAAAAATCGTCAAAAAAATACCTTCCTGATGTACAACTGACTTGAAGGAAAACACTTTTTGCATGGTACTTAATAAATTTGCCTTCCAAAGCTTTAGCCTATTCAAAACCTCAAGGCAGCTTAAAATCCAGTATAAGAGTACCCCGAAATCTGGGTCCAAAGGGCCCTGCCTTGGAGAGGTTTCCCGACATAAAAAAAAAAAGAAAAAAAAAAAGAAAAAAAAAAAGAAGAAAAAAAAGAGTACCCCAAAATCCTACTCATAAACATAGTTTGTTGCAATATTTTTCAAAACATAAAACACATTTGACATGAGGCATAAATTTTTTTTACCAAAAAAAAAAAAAAAAGCTGTTTGGCAGAAAACAGGGAAAACATAATCCAGATCTTGACAATTCTCAGGAAACTATTTGGAGTCCATTGACCTCACAGACACCTTCAAATCATTTAGCTCCCAATGAGCTACAATTTTCAATCACAGCGTTAAAATTTAGTTCAAAACTCCACTTGCCAAGTATTTTAGATAAATTTGCCACTAGATTTTTTCCCCATAAATCTGTGAGATGAATTTTAGTTAGCCTAACTTATGGGTAGTAACCTCTTGAATTAATTCTTAGAATTAACTACATCACTACTGATAAAAAAAGAATTAACTACATCACTCATTTCCTCTTTATTATTATATATAATAGATATGCCAACAAATTTTCATATGCAATTTTATGGCGATGGAATCTTATAAGCACAAAAGAATGATCAAGGGAAATGTCTGTATATGGAATCAATGATAAAACCCTTGTTTTTTTTTCTACTTGGCACTGATTGTCCGGAAACAAAGTCTTGGCTAATCTCGGGGGTGCACAGGCCATCAACCAAGAGTTTCTCGCAAATGCACTTAGGGTAATTCAAGGCGAAATTCCCCCGGTCTGATGGCCCTTAGAAATTGTTTGCATCCAAGGGTTCAAACCTTAGACCTAGAGGGAGCATACTACCAGGACCATGGCTCTTATCGCTTGAGCCAACTCCTTGGGGTTATAAAACCCTTGTTAGCTATTCCAGTTGATCATATGCAACAAACAGCACCGCATCCTTTCTTTTTAGGTACAAACAGGACCACATCGTCACTCTCAACAAATCATTTAATTTAGTCCATCAAAATTTTAAAACAGTTCTTTATGAATGGATATAAGGAAGCATTTCATTACTTACATCATCTACTGGTATGGTAATTTATGAGTCATACTAAGCAGATTGGTAATAATTAAGGATATAACGCATATAAAATCATTAGTTGGTCAATGATACCGAATGAAAAATCAGCCTCATTGTTTTAGATAAATAACATTAAAAGGAGACGAGAAACCTCAAGATTGAACATTTAAACAAACTGGGGATTCAACCAATGTATACAAAAATGCCCTGAGCACATAAAAGTAACTGATTCTACACTAAGGAACGCGCATTTTAAATAACAAACATGTCTAAAATGTTCAAACCATATGAAAGAGGAAAAAAGGAACAATCACGAAATACAGAACACGTAGCACCATACTATACAAAGCCAAAGAAGACCTCTTAAGCGCGAAAATCAGATACAGGGTACTCCCGAAGGACCTACGATTATAACAAAGCATTCGCATAGAAAAGCTTCAATTAGAGTTCCGAGCCTACCATTTTGTGATCCCAGCCAGAGCAGGACTCACTGAGTCAGCCCATTCTCACAAAACTCGAACTAGCTTCTAGTGTCCAAACCACTTTACCTTTTACTACGCTGCTTTGCCCATAAAATCCGCAAAGTCCCGCTCAAAGCGTTGCCGATTCTATCTGCACACAACGGCAAAACCTAATACTTAAAAAAAAATCCAAATCCAAAAAATGGAGCATCGATCACGTACGACATGCAGCCAGTGATCCAGAGAGAATATAAAAACACGCACCGTTTTGGAGATATTTAAATCTCAAAGTGACCGACGTGATTTTTCCAGAAACCTATTCTACTATTCATACACATGTACATGCGTGCATATGTATGTGTTTGTGTGGGTGTGTGTGTATTTGCACACAAGATATGGCAATGGAGGGGAAACCCTAAAATTTCGAGAAATGAGAGGGTCCCGGAGCGAAAGTACCTCCACAGGAAGTTGGCCGGAACACTCGCCGGAGATGTTTCCTGGCAGCGACAGGCCGGAGATAGAAAAGATGGAGTAGAAGAGAGAAGAAAATAGTCTTTTGGGGAGCTAAATCTGAGCTTGTGCTTTAACTGTGAGGAGGGAGATTCTATGGAGCTCTACACCATTGCCATAAATGGTTGGATTCATCCAGACCGTAGTACCGTACCCATGCGATTCTGTGGGGCCACAAGTGTGGTTTTACGTGTTAGGGTATTTGACGGAAAGATGATGGCCGTTCAAAGTCAAGCTATATTGGGCCTTAGCCTTGGTTTTTGTGGCTGAATAAGCCCAGACATTTTAACATGGGTTAAGTTTAACAAGAGTCCAACAAGCAGCCCAGCCCAAAGTCAGAAAAAATTGGGACGCCGAAGAGCATACAAAGTTACCTGGAACCATGGGACGAACTTTAGCAACCGCGCTTCGGCTTTACTATGTGGGCTAAGGTGTATGTAATCTGTACCCACTAACTAATAAGAGTAATTAAAGGGCTAATAATTAGCTCATTAATTTTAACTATGGAAAACGATACAGGTCCTATTTATATAAACACAAATTATTATAAAAGAAGTTTAATTTTTTTTTCATTTCAATTCAAAACAAAGGATCGTTTGACCTGATCATGCTGTGTCGGTGGAAAAAAATGGCATATAATTAAAACAGTTGTAATGTTGTATTAAATTTGTGAAGTGGTAGCTACTAACTATATCAAAAGGCAGCCGGCCTATGTATGTGTGTGTGTATATATATATATATATAATACTACTCATCATCTCAACTTTCATCATCATTTCATCATCCTATGATGTGGTATAATTAGATGATTGGAAATTATTTATTATATTTTACTTGTAAACATATCGTCTAATGCCATATCATGGGATGATGGGAGTTAGGATGATGAATAGATTTTTTCTATGTATATATATATAGAGAAATTCTACTTATCAGCTGCTATTCACTCTCACACCCCATATCTTGAGTTTTTTTTTTTTTTTTTCATAGGGTGTGCGTAGGGTGTTTTTTATTAGGTATGAGATAGTGAATATTAGTTTATAAGAAGAATTTTTCATATATATATATATATATAATATATGATGTGGCGCCTTTATCCATTACTAAGAGATTGCCAGGAAGGATGTCAATATATGTATGTAGACACGTACATATACAAGACCAAGGTTAGCGTTGGAATCAAACATTGACCAAAAGTGAAGAGGGGAATTAATATTACCGATCGAGTAGTACTGCAGCTTGTAGCTAGCATGCTGCAGCAACGTCAGCTAGCACAAGGAGTTTAATCGGATAGACTCTGTGGAGGCTTCTAATGGAAGTCATGCTTTGGGGTAAAGAAAAAAAAAATGGAAATTAAATTAAGTACTTAAACTATTAATTAATTAAAGCAATATTTATTGGAATTAAGTTTCATAACGTACGTAAGAGAGGTTGACACGCCGCGCGCATGAGAATGAAGTCGTAGCTAGCTAGGTAGGATGGATAAATACATGCATATATGCATATATAGTCGTCTTGTTGAACAACCTTGCAACTATAATTAATTAATGTTAGTTGAATTGTACCACTACATGAGATTAGAAAACCAAATCCCAAGGCAAGCATTTTTCAACTTATTGGCAAATCAAAGTCGTCCTCTAAACTAATTCACACGAGACGAGATTATTATATATATATCTATATCTAACCACCCACGATGGCAACTCCAATATTCATGTTGATTTGTCTATTCAATAGGGATAGATAAACTTTGTGGTACGTACAAATGATCTAGAAGTAATACAAGTACTAGTACTAGTGCATGTCGATAGTAAGTACCCGTCGATTTGGCCAAGTACTGTATAATATATTATACATGTGGCGGACGTTGATGGTCCACCTTAATTATATATATAGTCACGTACAGTACTTGCCCACTGATTGCGAGACACGGAACTAGAACATTTTACACGGTACGCCAAGTACCTTTCCAACTTATCCTTCTCATGATTCAACATCGACATAAATATCACATCAAAAAAAAAAAAAAAACATCGACGTAAATATTATTAATATTGGTGAAAATAAGTGAAAACGTGCAGTGAATAGACGTTAATAATTAAATTTGATCACTTGCTAGCCATATACCACTAATTTAAAGACAAATATTAATAAATTTGATCCCTGCGTCATGGCTACAATATTAATTAGGCATATAATGATCAGTACCAAATTAATTAATCCCATGCATGTGCGCGTGTTTATTTTCTTTTATATATGATCTCTTAATTATTTTCTCTTGATGATCATCAGTTTATAATAATTTCTAATGTTGTTTTCTCCTATGTAATATATATATATAATATTAATTATCATTCATCGTTAGAATAATCTATTTGACATGTAATTAAGTTGAATTTCTAGATGCAAGAATATCGATCCAAGTAGTTAATACGTGTAAATTGGATATAGATAAGATCGATATACTCTGTAGAAAATGTTAACATAACTGGGAAAATTATTAATGCTTTATATATAGAGAACATGCAGCTAGCTAGCATGGTACTTTGAATAGCAAGCTATGTCTGATCATGACAACTCTGATCACGATGCTAGCTGGTACTGCAGCTTCCTCTTTCATACCCGGCCAGGATTAAGTAAGTGAAACCCGATTCTTCTAGAAGTTGAAGATTCTGGGAAAGACTCATCAACTCGACCGGCCGGGCTCGCCAATGGAGACTCCTTCTTTGGTTCATTGGCTCAGCAATGAGATCATGCTTACGTGCCCATGGCGGCACTTTCACACTGAAGGTAGCATGCAACCCAGATGTACTAACTCTCCCGCGGCTATATCCCCATCGCTAGCTCTTCTTGCCTTATTGTACAAGTAAAATAGTGATGTAATTAGTGGTGTTATTCCAAAATGTCAACTTTACAAAAGAAAAGTCACAGTCCCCAACTAGCAAAAGACGAACCCACCAAGCCTATAAATATCATGACTCAAAAGACAGCCTAAGTTTCATTCATATTTTCCTTCAAACAAAACCTAACTCTTCTTTCACACTAAAACCCTATTCACAAAGTGCGTACCTCCCTTTACCCTTCACAATCTGCTGATTTCCCAATATCTAGCTAGTGTGGCCATGAAAAGAAGCACAACAGAAAGAGAGCAGCTTGATCATAACATGACCATGGCGAACTGCTTGATGCTGCTCTCTCGTGGGGGTGAAATTGCCATGGACGCTTTCTCTGACTCTAGTACTCCTAGCCGTGTGTTTGAGTGCAAGACATGTAATCGGCAATTCACATCGTTCCAAGCGCTTGGTGGTCACCGAGCAAGCCACAAGAAGCCAAGGTTGATGGGAGGTGACGAAAGTCTTGATTCACAGTCGGATGGCTCCCCAACCAAGCCCAAAACCCACGAGTGCTCTATCTGCGGCCTAGAGTTTGCAATAGGACAGGCTTTGGGTGGTCACATGAGGAGGCATAGGACAACCTTAACTACTGATCATATTCGAAACCAAGTCCCTTTCAATCTCAAACAAAACCTGCAGCAGGCCGCTCCTCTAGGCCGTACTAATTCTTCACGAGTACGTATCGTGAAGAAAACGAGTACAAGTCGGAGAGTCTTGTTTCTGGATCTGAACTTGACACCCTTTGAGAATGACTTGGAGTATCTAAAGCTTGGGAAGGCAGCACCCATGGTTGATTGTTTCTTGTAATTATTGATTATTAAGCTTGCGTATAAGCCATGTGGTAGGCGACTCATGTAGTAGTTTCTTCGATCTCCTTTCTTCTTTTCTTTTTTGAACAGTACTGTAAGTACGAATATATATATATATATATTTGTTCATTTATTATAGAATAAAACTCTTAAGAGGTATTTTTATCTATATTTATTCAACTTTTTACATTCTTACATGAATGCACATGTCCTTCTATACATATACATTCATATATATTTAATATCAGAAACTAAAGATTCCTTATATATATATATATATAGCAGAAAATTTAGAGCATATATATTCAATTAATGGCCGGATAATTAAACATGATGAACAGATGGCAGGTCTTGGATCCATAGTTATCAGCTATATATGTATGTTGTAGCACTAGCACATACATACACTGAATCTAGAGTTAGATGGAGGAAGCGAGGGGTTAAGGTTAAGACGTACGTTCTAACAAATAGACCACTCTCCGCGCGAGTGGCAGGTGGAAAAATATAAATTTAAGGAAATTTTGATCGGTATAATTAATATTCTCTATTCAAATATATATATATATACACTCATAACTAGGATTAATTGATGATCAATCCTATAGCTAGCTTATATTAATTTGGCATATATACTTATATATATATATAATATTTTAATTTATTATTCGATGTCGCGCGCGTATATATGATCATGATCAAATCGATCAATTTTGTTTAATTATAATCAGACTAAATTAATGACTATATATCACCCCATTAAAATTACAAAACAAAAAGATGGGGCACCGGACTTTGATCGTGATGTAACGTACGTATAATATATCTACTGTTGTACGTCCACGACACAGCTTCCTGCATATAAAAATCAGGCAATATTTTTTTCCCAAGTCATGACTCTGGAAGCTTCCATATAAAGGGTTTAGTCTAAATAAGGTGGCGATGATCAACGCATGAGTAATTAATTTATTAGTACAGATTGGCATTTTTTTATATAAAATTACAAAGTAATTTTAAAAGATAAATAGATCGAAGAGGATAATTAAGGCGCGTATCGAATTTAATTGCTAGATATATAGCTAGATATCCGAAAAAGGCTAATAATAATAATAATAATAATAATAATAATAATAATAATAATAATAAATTATATATGTCTAATTCATACAATTTGTTTCTACAATATGATCTGTTTAAATTCATATATATGTAGGAAATTATTATTTCAACACTTTGATGTTACGTATGATGAACAAAAAATCAGTCTTTATCACTGTCATCGTCATTAATTAATTATAAGCTCAGCTTCACCACCAGTACCGCACGTCATGGACGTCATTTATAACCTAATACGAGCATATATAAAGCAAAGAGATCAGTGCAATTATTTTATGTATTATTAATACTTATGGGTGGACTAAGTCGCTCCTATATATATATATATATATATATATATATATATATATATATCAAATTAATTCTAACTTCTAATTAAGGACGTCAGATATATATATTTAGTTATCAGCTTAATTACGGCCAATATATATATAACTGGCAAATTAGCTAGCCATTTAATTTGTTTTTTCTAACATGCAATATTTTGTAGAAAATTAGAATACTCATTCTTATAATTGTAACAAACCGATAGAAAAAAAATAAAAAATAAAATTAATATCCTATCACATAATATAATATATAGTAATTAATGTCATTAAATATTAATACTTTTTTGAATAATATTTGTATATAAACAATTTTAATGATATTTTATGTAACTAGGCCGATTCTGATAATTATGAGAATATCACGCAGGTACTTAAGATCATCAGTATTTAATAATTTTTCAATTGTAATTTATGTAGTACTCGAAATTATAATTAATTAATTAGCATCGATCATCAAAAGTCGATCGGGGCATTTCCAGGTCTCTGACACAATAAACATGAATTCTAAAACATGATGATCTAATTAATTAACCAGAGAATTAACCCAATGATAATTAATTAGTAGTCAACACGAGGGCCAATATTATTATTAGAACTCCAATTTTCATGTGTTTTATATAATATCGTTGGTTTTGGGAATGCTCGCTTTTAGGTTAATTAATCATGTGTGTGAACTCAAAATAATATTAATAATGCAGCTGTTATATAGGTATTAGTCGCGCGCGCTAGCTAGCTTGTTCTTATTTTCGATCTTTTTTCGAGTTTGTGGGTCTCAGCTAGCCATACGTCCTTATTAATTCTGCATATATACCAAAAGAGTCGTATCATACGTCCCAACAAACAAGACGTCTATTTTCTTCTATGTATAATAGATCAGGATGAATAATATATACTTACATGGTCATCATCAGGTAAGTGCATGGTCATCATGACATGCATGATGTTAAGGGAGAATAATTTCCAGCTTAATTAGCTAGCTAGCTAGCTAGGTTGTCTAAGACGACTGCAAGTCAATAGTTTTGTTCCTGGCCTTCCTTACTTGCGAATCTTGTAGTTTTGTTCCCGGTAAGTTGCATCGGGTTTATCATTTGATTTATATGCTTACTTTCTTGTTTTTCTTCCAGGTTGGTCTTTTGAGGTATTTGTTTTTTTTTAGACTTTTTTGTATCGTAGCTAGTAGTTTTAGGTTTTTTAATGTCTGGATTTGGGCTATCTTGAAAAATTATATCTCCATATATATATATATATATATATATATTATAACCACGGTTTTCTTTTATCATAAATGAAAGCTTTCAATAAAATTTAAGGTGCTGTCCTTTTTTTTCTTTTTAAAAAAAAAGTTCAATTGTCCGCTAGCTGTACCTATATTGATCAAGTACGTACTCCTTAATTCATATATATATTCTGATCACCTGCTAGCTAGCTATAATTTCTTGCAATATGATCTGTCTTCTACCATCATTTTATAATGAGAACTACTAGATTTTTACAAAAGATAAATTATACTTGACAATTTTTAGTTCACCACCATGAATATATATATATATCGATCTCAGATCAATTGAAGTTATGCATGCACAAGGAAACGGTAAAAGTCAGAATTATGTACTCGCCACCATGAATCAGCTATATATCGTAATATTAAGATGCGCTCCCACTTACTGGTAGTAGTGTCAAACAGTGCAGTGCAGGTGGGGGCCGGATCAATCATGTTGACTTGGGATCGATTGTATGACGAAGAGGTCCAAGATAATTGCATGAACCTGGCCGATCGATCGATCGACCTCATCCGGCATCACCATCTAGATTATCTTTCTGGGGTTGGCGTACGTAGGACTTAATATGTACATGGAATCGAGATATTTTCAAAGGCTGCTTATAAATTTTGTAAGCAGTACTTGGTGAAATTAAGCTAGCGGTCTGGACCAGTTCTTTGATATTAACCACAAGAACTTGGTCAGTCAATTACGCTAGCTAATAATTAATAAATCTGAATTTTTCTAAAATACATGTAGATGGAGTTAGCTAAACATGAGTTGGTGCAAGCATGCAGCAGCCTAAGTAATTGGGTCTAACACCATGTGCAATATATATTATTAATTAGATAAACAGTTATTTGATTAACCGCTACTGTTGAATTGGTTCCTGGTCAAGCTTATTAAAGCAGGTAATTGACTTCTCCATTATCATCACTGTTTGGTTTTATGCTGGCTTATGTATAGTTATAATATAAGTCATGTGGAAAATACAGTCAACATTCATGCATCTCTCTCTGTCTCTTTCTTCTTGTGGGTGTCATGCACACGATTATTTGGGGTGGCCGGGGGCCGGTGGGAGGTGGGGGATTGTAATATAATGTAACTGTGATTTTTAGTATCCTCATGTTTTATGAAAATATTGTTTTTACGGGTTTAAACTTCGTCGGTGTGGAAGGAAATAAAAAGTATGATGCTGTCGTCTCTGAAGAGTCATTGCTGATCTCCTACCTGCCAAGAAAATGAGAATAAGGTTTGGTTTGAATAGTGAAATAAGATAGTAATTTTAGATGAAGATTGAAAGTTGAATGAATTATTGTTAGAATATTATTTTTTAATATTATTATTATTTTAGAATTTAAAAAATATTGAATTATTTATTATATTTTGTATATGAATTTAAGAAAATTATAACGATGAAATGAAATAATTTTACTGTACATACGAGGATCTAAATAGTAAACAGTATATTTTGGAGAATAATGCTATATATCGCACTCTCATCCTATTTTGATCATACTAAGTGGTATGTGGCACATTCATCACTATTAGATGATAAATAAATATGTAGTAAATGATTATTTAATGATAAGAAATATGACACATCATACTTAGTGAAATGAAAATAGAATGATAGTATGGTGTATAGAATTTTGATGATATGAACTGCAATCGTCAGATCGAATAGAGAATTATTTATTTTCGAATCAGTGAGCCAAAGAGAGGTTTGGATTCAGAGATGAGTTGAGATGGATTGAGATTGTTTGTGAATAGTAGAATAAAAGTTAAATTATTTATTATATTTAGTGTAGAGATTTGGAAAAGTTATTTTTGGATTTGAAAAAGTTGAATTGTTTATTATATTTTGTGTGAGAATTTGATAAATTTGTAATGATGAGATGAAATGAATTGAAATGAGTTAAGGTAAGTTTTGAACGCAAACATTTCCTAAATTAATTGAGGCCTGATTCCATCTGGACGTACGGGAACCGTATTCCCTGTGTCTCTGTCTTGGGTTTGTCTTCTTTATATGTCATTAACGTGTAAAAGATGGTACCATATATGTCATGATTCCTGTTGCACATATATATAATATTATTTTACTCACTTCATTTAATGTATTTTAATTTTTTTTTAAAATAGTTAATAAAGTGACTATTAAAATAGTGATATTTTTTTTATTTTTTTAAAATGATAAAAAAAATATAAAATAAAATAAAAATTTAAACTAGCAGTAAAATAGAGTGATGCACTCTGAGCAGCAGAGTAGCACTGCTATATATTATTATTATTATTATTATTATGTATTTATGTGTGATCATTATGTGTGGGGAATTCTCAAACCATTTGAGTCACTCTGAGTACTGAAGGCCATGACGTACGAATTTACAAGCGTAGTGCAAAGCATGCTTCCACGGTTATTTACTTTCCTCCATGGACCTCACCATGAACCTAAGAATGGATTGTCATGTTATATAAGAAGAGATTTGCTACTCATCTCCCAGCATCATGTGTGGGGAATTCTCAAACCATTCGAGTCACTTTGAGTACTGAAGGCCAGGACGTACGGATTTACAAGGGAACTGCAAAGCATGCTTCCACGGTTATTTTACTTTCCTCGATGGACCTCACTAAGAACCTGGGAATGGATTGTCATGTTATATAAAAAGATCTTTGCTACTTATCTTCTTTATATCACATACCACATTTAATTTTATTTTTTTAAAACTTTTTAGTTTTATTTTTTATAAACTAATTGAGTTCTTCTACTTATCATCCATACACCACACATTTAGTAAGAGAAAAAAAATAAAAAATTATGTGTGATGTATGGTGTGAAGATGATGTGTAAAATTCTTCTATATAACATTGCTCCCCTTGCATGCGCAGTCTGGAAATATAGCTACTAGATAGCTAGGGGGTTGCTTGTCAAGAAAACTAAACTTCTTATAGCATTGTTGATAAGTAAAAAATTGCAAAACAGGCCAGAATGAGAGAAATAGTCATACTTGGCTCGCAATGAAGATTTGGGCCTCAATCTGTGTGGTAAGGTGCCCCCGACAGTGGTCCGGTGTGGTCGTACGGTGTCGGTGTGTATATCCATGATGGTGTATAGAAAACAAATGCAGGGAAAGTTAGAGATTGAGACATAAAGATTTATGTAATTCGACATATTGCCTACGTCCACAGGCATTTGGAGGAGGAGAAAACTACTATAATATGATTGTTTACAGTCTCTCATAGCCTCTCATTTCTCACTGTATGATGGAGACTTGAATATATTTGCTGGAGAATACCCCCTCGTTGGAGCTCCCTTTGAGAGTTTGAAGAATAAGTCAAAGTCTCCAAGTCGTCAGGCCGCTTGCTTTTTATCTAATCATCTTCTCGCGTGCGCCTTGGTAGTGGTGAGGGAAGTCCACTTTGCGTGTCTAACCATCTTTATATTTCCCACTTTCTCCTGACACTGACCCCCTTTTCTCCTGACACACTATTCTTCCTTATTTTCCTGCTTTTCCTCTTGTCTCATAGTGGTGGCCTGGTCTTGGGCTAGGATATTTTAATTTTTATCATCTTCCGTTGTTCGCGATTCTTAAGGGCAATTTGTTCCAACAAAGACCTTGTGAATATTTAAGATAAAATATGCAACCAAGGTTGTACTTAGGAGGTGTACTTGACCGCGTATGATGCAAGCGCGGAGTCCGTATGTGATGAGAAGTGTACTCAACTGCATAAGATGTGAGCACGGAACTTGGATGTG
Organism: Juglans mandshurica; assembly: GCA_022457165.1. Classification (NCBI taxonomy): domain Eukaryota; kingdom Viridiplantae; phylum Streptophyta; class Magnoliopsida; order Fagales; family Juglandaceae; genus Juglans; species Juglans mandshurica. The sequence continues at coordinate 1,527,782 of CM039628.1, forward strand.
GCGGGAGTTGTACTCGACCGCATAAGATGCAAGCGCGAAACTCAGATGTGGCGGAGGTATCGCGCATGATGGGAACGCAAAGCTCGGATGTGGTGGGAGGTATACTCGACTGCGTAAAATGCGAGCGCGGAGCTCAGATGTGCCAAGAGGTGTACTCGACCGCGTAAGATGTGAGCGCGGAGCTCGGATGTGGCAGGAAGTGTACTCGACCGCATAATATGCCAGCGCAAAGCTTGGATGTGACGGGAGGTGTACTCTACCACGTAAGATGTGAGCACAAAGCTCTATGTGGCGGGAGCTATACCCGACCACGTAAGATGCAAGCGCGGAGCTCTATGTGGCGGGAGTGTACCCAACCGCGTAAGATGCGAACATGAAGCTCTATGTGGCGGGAGGTGTACTCGACCACGTATGATGTGAGCGTGGAGCTTTATGTGGCGGGAGGTGTACCCGACCACGTATAATGCGAGCGCGAAACTTGGATGCAATGGGAGGTGTATTCAATCGCGTATGATACGTAGTCCAGAGGCACATCTGCATGTATGTCTGTCGTTATTGAAAAGTGTATGTTTGTCTGATGTTTTTGTTTTCGATTTACTGTGAGCGTCGGAGTTTGTGTGAAGTAACCCACGTCAAGTGGTCAGAAGGCCCCTTGACCCCCTGGGTCCACCTTAGGCAATTGTTGAACCCGTCGACTTGTTCCCGAAGGCGACTCGCACAAGACGTTGTGAAGCTCAGTGGCCCATTAACTCCAAAGGCGACTCGCACAAGACGATTGTGAAGCTCGGAGGCCTGTTAACTTCGAAGGCTCGTTCCCAAAGGTAACTCGCTAGCAGCAGTTATGGCTCGAGTGTCTATGTGACACTCGGCACGAGTCTAGGGACTTGTAACAGTGCGAAGGTGGGCAAGTCAATGGACTTATGTTCGAATGGCCGTCTGGGCAAGTTTTAGGACTAGTGCCCAACCTAAACTTCACGACGAGTCTAGGGACTCGGCTTGGCGGCACGAAGGTCAGCAAGTCATGGAACTTGCATTCGACTGGTTGTGTGGGCGAGCCTTGGGGCCCTAACCCGACCAACGCATCGTGGCGAGATGGCACAAAGTTGGCAAGTCAAAAGACTTGAGTCCTATTGGTATCATGGGCGAGCTCTCGGGCTCTAACCTGATCAATGCATCATGGTAAGTCAAGGGACCTGGCTTGGCTGGCACGCGGGTCGGCAAGTCAAGAGACTTGTGTCTGACCGTTGTGTCGTGGTGAGTCAAGGGACTCGGCTTTGCTGGTGCGATGGTCGGCAAGTCAAGGAACTTGTGTCCAACCATTGTATCGCGGCGAGTCAAGGGACTCGGTTTTATTGAAGGAGACACTTGTCCATGCCAAAAAAGATCAATTTGGATAGTGCAAACAACCCAAATCACAAAGTGAGGTGACGAACTTGACTTGCCCTGTCAGAGCGCAGTGAAGGTTGGAGGGGAGCCGATTGAGGCCTGTGCGTTGCCATGTTTCGGCAATGACGAAGGTTCAATGTGTCCAAGTGCACGTCAATGCTAAGAAATTTGTTCTGATTAAGCCATATTAGGGCGTCCGAGTGGAGCCATGTTGCCAATGTCCAATGTTCCGGCTCGTTATGACGATTCGGGGAGAAAGAGTTATTCTCGTCCTGCTATGACTATTTGGGCCTCAATCGGTATGGTCTGATACCCCCGATTGTGGTCCGTTGCGGCCGTACGGTGTTAGTACGTACATCCATGACGGTATATAGAAAACAAATGTAGGGAAAGTAGGAGATTGAGACAAAGATTTACATGGTTAGGCTTAATGCCTACGTCCATGGGCGTTTGGGGGAGGATAAATGCACTATAATATGCTTGTTTACAGTCTCTTATAGCCTCTCATTTCTCACTATACAATAGAGATCTTAAATATATTTACTGGAGAAGGCCCCCTCGCTGGAGCTCCCCTTTGAGAGGTTGAAGAAGAAGTTGAAGTCCCCAAGTTGTCAGGTTGCTTGCGTTTTATCTGGTCCTCTTCTCTCATGCACCTCGGTAGTGGTGGGGGGAGTCTGCTTTGCGTGTCTAACCAAGTCTCCCTTTCACTCTTTCTGCTGACACTTCCTCCATTGACTTCTGACATTGTCTCCATTGCCTCCTGACACACTCTTCTTAATAGCTTTGCTCGTCATCATCCTCACACACCATACTTTTTTATTTTTATTTTATTTTATTCTTTCTAAAATAATTGAATTCTTATATTCAACATCCATACACTACACATTTGGTAAGAAAAAAATTAAAAAAAAAATTAAAAATTATGTGTGATATGTGATATGAAAATGATGAGTAAAATTTTTGTATTCTCAATCCCTTGTTTGTTAGAAACATCAATAGCAAAAAAAGTAGAATCTGCAAATTAAGTTTGGACATGTACTTGCACCAGTGGAGATGGTCAAAGATCTTCACTTCCACGAGCAAGTATTAATACTCCGTTGAGTGCATGCTATGTGCACACGAAATTCCGACGTATATATCATTTCATTATTCTATCGAACAATTCTATAACATATGTATATTGATAATAAGTGCTACAGTTATAAAAAAAATCTCATGGTGTAAATAGATATAGTTATATATATATATATATATATATATATATATATATATATATGATATATTATAATTATTTTATAATAAAAATAATTTTACAATCTAATATATCAATTTAAATCACGTCAATTTATATAGGCTTGTTTTTGTCATGTCTCTACTGGGAAGTTTTGTTTTTTTCTTAGGATAATTATGTGGAATCTTATAAAGATATGGTCATTCAGAATACCATATCCGAAAAGTCAGATATATGACACGATCCCATTTACAAGAACCGTGTAGTAGGTAATCCAAGAAAACTCCAAAAATAGAATTAAATATGAGATGTATGAGTTTACAACTCATGCCAACCACATCCTTATGAACCACTTACTAGTTAGCACCCAAAGATTTTCTCCTTTACCTAACTACAGATCGTTATCAGTTTCACAAGCATTAATCTTGAAATCAACTACCACCAAACTGTTGCTTTTCTTATAACAAGTAAAGGATGACTCAATTTCCAATGCAATCATTATCAGTGTTTTCATCATCAAAAAATCTTCACAATCTTCTAACACTCTACACTCCACATTATTTTTAATTTTTATTATTTTTTTCTTTTATTAAATATTTATTATATGAATAATGAATAAAAAAATTGAAATAATTTAAAAATAATAAACTCAAAAAAAATTTTAAAAAAATATTAAAAATTTAAAAAAATGTGGAGTGTGGAGTGTGGAGTGTGGTGGAGGTTGTGTAACAAAGCTCCCGAAAAATTATATTCATAAGCCTCACACACCACACACTACTTTTTTTGTTATTTTTTTCTTTTATTAAATGTGATGTATATAGATGATGAGTAGAATAATTTAATTATTTTAAGAAGAATAAAATTAAAAAAAATAATTTGTGGTGTGTAAGACTTATCAATAGCAAAGCTCCATTCCATAACATCCAAAACCCAAATCCGTTGAAATAGAGAAGTTGGGCCCTGGGCTCGTTAACCTATGGTTGAACCTTGCCCATTACAAGATTTATGGATCGAAATTTTATTTTTTAATAAGGAAAAAATTGTATAGAAACTTTTTAGACGTTTTTAAGATTTTCTGTAATATATTCGGATTTGAAAACACTTCTTGAGATATGCTCAGAGAACTTTTTTTTTTTTTTTTTCTAGGTGCAATTACTTTTGCGTACTCCTCACGTACTCAACTGATGTGATTGATCAAACCACTTATTTTATATTAAAAAAAAGTGATGCAGCCAATTACATTAGTGGAGTGTCCAAGAAATACGAAAAAATGACTGCACATAGAATTTTTATTTTTTTTAAAAGTACACTTTTAGAAAAAAAAAAATGTGAAAGTTAATTTTATTTTTTATTATCATAAGATTTAAGACAAACAATGAGGTGAAGATTTTGTGTGTTTGAAAGATGTTTGTACTCAAGCCGAAAAAAAAAATCTAAAAAAAAATTGTGAAACGTTTTTGAATTCATTCGTGGCACATTTTATTCTGTGGCGAAAACACTTGTTCATCTCCCTGATCATATTCAGCATTGTGCTGAAAGTTCTCTTAAGAGAGAGATTCATATAATTGTCATTTACCATTCGACCAAGCTCAATGTGAAATAAAATAACCAAACAAGTATAACTTCCCATTTCAGCTAACAAAAAGGAAGAGTACTTTGACAATTAAATCGTAGACAATTGTCCAAAAAGAGAGAGAAGAATGCTTTCAAGATGTTAGTTTTCCAGATAAGCAGAGTGAAAGATTTTCCCTGATAACAACTGCAGTGTTGTCGGCAGATTGGCAAGTTTGTTGTCGGTAATTTGAATCATGATGATGAGACAACGGCATTTCATCTTGCACCTCATCCTCCATATCAATAACTATGTTGTGCAGTATGCAACAAGCAAGAATGATCCTTGGTAACCTATGCTTATCAGGCTTCCACATTACTCCTTGAATTATCTTCCACATCTCCTTCAACCTAGCCAACGCTCTCTGCGCCACCATTCGAGTCGCAAAGTGCCTCTTGTTAAACTCAGACTGAAAATCTAGGAGCCCTCTTCCTTGATAAGGAGTAAGAAGCCATGGCAAAAGGGGAAACCCTGCATCTCCTATTATATATTCCCTCAACTCTTTTCCTTGAGAAAGCTCCACTTCCTTTCCATTCAACCTCTTACCTTCTTCAGAAAGTTTGAAGAAACCTGAGCTTCGGAGCACAAGGTCATCACTCAAGCTTCCTGGCCACCCGGTAATTATGTCACGGAATCTCATTTCTGGGTCCACAACTGCCTGCAAGATCATGCTGCAGTTTTTCTCATGATCAAGCCAGATGTCATCAGTTGAGTCCATTGTAGGCAGAGTCATCATGATGTGTGTGATGTCTATTGCACCACAACAATTTGGAAGGCCCCGGATTTTCTGGAACTTCAATTTTAACTCCTCCATCTCTGCTTCTGTTGAAGGCCAACAGAGATGGTGAATCCCTCTTTCTTCTATTGCTTCAACAAACCTCCAGGTTATTTGGGAAACTGTGGATTGGTTCATCCCAAATGACTCACCAACACTTGATAGTGATTCGCCAGAGCTAAGTCTCCTGAGAGCAACAGCCACTTGATCATTTAAAGACAAAGGCTTGCCATTTATACCATTGAAGTTGGAAGGCCTAGCCATCATATTGTCCCTCACAAGGGAACAAATATAGTTGAATGTCTTCCTTGAGATTTTGAAAACAGATTCAAATTTGTTTGGATTCTTTGACCGAGATAAAGGTCCTGAAAAGTGGCAAAATTGGAACATACTCACTCAAGGATGTGGACATGGAGAAACCAAACAATAAGAAACAAAAAAGATAACATCTAGCTACGACAAACCAGACAACATATATTTAAAGGGAATAGTGGACCATTTTTTTCCTTAGCAAAAGCGAATGGTGGATTATTTAGTCTAAACTGTATTCCCATATACAAGCAAAACCAACAAAAGATGGTTATATTCTTAAACATGGAAAACAAGAATTATATCACGATAGAATGGAGAAGAATGAGTGGCTCCGACCTTACCGTATTCCATTTTCTATATGCAGATGTTAGTCCATGGACTGAACCGCATACTACAAAGTTTCTTTTTTTGGCAGGTTTCAGCCACGTACCGCAAAATCAGTTTCATCAACGTAATGCTAATATAAAATCCTTGGCTCCAATCACTGGAAACCAACACTTCCTGGTATAACAACCATACTTTCTGCTGTCATTCCATGTGTTTCTCTCAAGCACCTCCTGAATCTCTGAATATTTCATTTTCTTGATAAAGAAGTGCTAGGTTTACACAAAATCTTACAAAAAGTGATCTTACAAATTGACATGCCTTGATATGAAACGCTAGATTAACTTTACAATAAAAAGAGTTTTAGAATATGACATCACATATCAAGCCACATCAGTTTGTAAGTTCACTCTTATACAATCTTTGTGTAGACCAAAGATTTCTCTTCTTGATATACAGTATATTAATATCTCTGAGGTATCTAAAAACTTATGCCTCGCTGTCTTACAAGAAACACAGGTCCTCTATAACTAAGTAGGTTTACTTATGTTCCTGCTTCATGATCAAGCAGAAGTATAAACGTGTTTCCAACAAGGAATCCCCCAGTTGGTATACGCGATCTAATGGCCATTAGGGAGAGTTTTTGTTCGTGAAAAGAAGAAGCCCCCTCATATTAATTACGAAAACCCATGGAACATGACTTCACTTAAGTTCCCCCAGAGTTCTGGAATATAGAGACAAAATTCTGAAGCATGCCCAGTTTAGTTCTTATTTTGTTTATAACATATCAACTCTGTAATCCTAAACACTTTCTAAACATAATTATCAGGAACAGCACAGAAAGCTAGCTATAAAATTAATTAGAAAAAGAATAATGATGGGCATAATATGTGCATTTTGGATTCCCATGATGAACTCTGACATCTATCCCCACTTCATTAATATATTTGACATATAAGAAGAAAAATTAAGAAACGTCCTTCTTTTAGTTTTTTCAAGCACACAACAACTGCCTAATCTTGTTGGAAGTGTATGGCTAGAAACTTTTAATTGGAGAACTGAAACAAGACAGACAACAGTGCCTGGAAGTGTCCCAAATTCATTCTGAACATCCAGGTGATACACAGCAGCAGTTTCTTGGCTCTTTGATAAACAGACATAAGAGATAGAACAATTTTTTTTTTTAAGATTGCTGCTAGTTAGTAATGTTTTTTTTTTTTTTATAAGTGCTGCTAGTTAGTAATGTTACCTTCTGAGAATGAGTCTATTTCTAAAAGGAAGTGATCCATGGTTGTTTCAAATCTTAAGTAAAAGGAAAATGTTTGTCGATCTCTACAATTATGATGATTGTTAAATATTTGAAAGGGGAGATGTTTTTTAGACACGAAAAAGATCCATAGCAAGAATTTCCAATTAGATTCTAAACACGAATATACTCAGGGAATAAAATCCATTGCTTGATATAGATTGAAAAACTTACAAAGGACCATCAACTCATAGGTAATAGTGTCAAAACATACTGTAATAAGTAGAACAAATTAGATAACTACATCCTCTAGAGAACATAATCTTGACATCAACGGGGTACTGTTTTCTTCTATTCATTGTATTTTGTGAAAGGAGCAACAAATGAAAAACTAGGTGCTCAATCACTCTTCCCTTACCATATTTCTGCCCAAGTCATTGGGCCTTAAGTGTTTTGTGAAGTGGTTCATTTTTCCATTCAATCATTCCCATCATCAATTTCAGATATCTTCTATTTCTATAGACATTTAAAGAGGCTTTTCTGAATGATAAATCATAATGTTGGCTTTAATCTTCCAGAAATATATTAAATCAAGAAAACAGCAGAGATAATTGTAATGATCCCCCTTCCCAACATAATAGAATATCAATCTCCATCATGCAAACCCACTGGAAGAAGAAGCTTATATCCATACCATATGACTCCAATACATAATGACTTGGAAAACCAAACGAGGGGCAATGAAGCATGGCAGATAGGCTGTTCTGTATGCACGTGATATTTAGTTATTAAGTCACAGTATGTAGAATTCAATAGATAACCTATCAATAGTGCACTTTTCTTTCTTTGTTCATTTACCCGGTTCCCTGGGGAAAGAAAAATAGTAGTATAATGAAGAGGAGAAGCCTGAAAGATTATGGTAGATGCACTTATGAGAACATATGAAACAAATTGAATAGCACAAACATAAATATATATATATATATATATATATATATATAAGAAACTGCAGTGAACTCTTTTGTACAAAATATTATTGGGTTGCAACATAAAGACAAGAAACCAATCTATTTCTTACAAACTGGATTTTTCTCAAGTCTTAATGTTTTTATGGATACAAAGAAAAGCAACTTACCTATCCTTTGCAGCACCATATCATCAGGCCACTAAGAGAAACATCATTGTATGGAATCTACAGAAACTTAACAACGGACACAAATCGAGAAATAAAAGTCTTTCATGGTTTACTGTTGCCATACATACCAGTAAGTTATGATCAAAGTCATAATGTGGCACAACTAGAACATTGGAATGAAAGAATACATGTACAAATCAATCCAATTATTAAAACTGGAATCGACCCATGACCTTAGATTTCACCAAGAGCCAGGGAAACCTAACTAATCCCCTCCTAATCATCACGCCAGGTATGCGGCAGGGTAAGCAATATTAATGTGGAATTCAAATCCACACAAATCAATCAAAAGAAGATAAGAAAGAAATACAAGCTAAAAGATTGTAATAATACATTCCAGTTTGCAGTTTTCATAATTCATGCTTTACAAAACAAAAACAAAACAATAAAAAGGGTGAGTGAATGTAGACATCGAAAATTTCAATCCAATATTTGAAAACTGCATTGACCCATGTCTTCAAATTTCACCAAAGGCTAAGAAATCCCAACTGATGCCCTCGTAAGCGGCAAACGAGACATGACAACTAGCACCAATCTCAATGCATAATATCCACAAAACTCAAAAAATCGAACCAACCAACAAGCAAGCAAAATATGCAAATGCATAATACAAAACTGTGGAATATATTGTACCAGTAATCCTCTGGGAGAAGTCGTCCCACCAATCCAAGGGCTGGGGTTGGGAGCGGAGCAAAGCAGCCAAGACATTTTGGTCAACTTTTTTCTCTGCCCTCTTCTTCCTCTTGAACCCTCTAATGGGTCCCATTGAATACTGAAAGCAAGACCCAGTAGAGTCAACCAAGAAAATCAAACAAAGAAAGAGAATTTACGAAAAACAATATCAACCAATTAATCATGAGCCAGATTTGAAGGCCAACGAATGAAAAAGATGACAAGCAAGAGGAACATACATATGAAAGAAGATTGGGTCTAGAAGATGTACGCGCGCTATGTTGAAGAGCACACGAGAGGGTGTGTATTTCAGGGAAGTGCTGCTTTTTTTTGGCGAATTCAAAGCATGCAATAGTAACAGAGTCGTGAGGAATATACTTGAGCAAGAGATATGGGAAAAGGTTTGGACGGGAACCAAAGAAGTTGTAAGTGACGCGGGCTGATATATATATTTGTTATGTAAAGACAATGCACAAGAGAAGAGAGAAAATAGAGGTTCTGGACATGGATGACTCCCCTACCTTCTGTCTTTGTTCTCGAGTCTATACACATAATGACATATATACAAATTATATATTATGTGCGCCTATATATATATATATATATATATATATATATATATATATATATATATATATCTGCATATCTGCATATCTCTATATAATGAAATCCCCAAGACAAGCCCCGGATTTTCAATTCGTGCATGTCATACATAATTTTCAAAATCCCACAAGATCCATATATCCTAATGCTCGTAAACTCGTGAAAATTACTATTAGTTTTAATTTTTAACACCCATTTGCTATGCTTTTTCTAATTATGCCATTGGCCTCAAAATAATTCCTGGCCAATTAGAATCTCAGTCCAATGTGATATATGAATCTTAAATAGTTTTTTTTTTATAGGTATTATCTAAATAATATACCAAACACTGTTCACAGAGGTTTGCTTTTTATTTTTTATTTTGTTTACAACAATCATATCATAGCTCCATTTTCTAAAAACAAACAAGAACGATACTTCTGAAAGGTTTGAATCCTGAAGGATCCCTTGTTCGGTAGAAATTCATCCATTTGCTAAGAGAAAATAAAGGTGTTAGGAATTTGGTTCTTAATATTTATTTAGAAAACCACAATCCTTGTCAAAATTGTTATGCTTGAATGGGGAAGCAAATAAGAGAGTTGGGAGTGAGCAATTAAAAAACGCAACGCATTAGTTCTTCTTGTGGATTCGGAATTGATTTCCATATCCATCATTGGACTTTTCATAAATGGGCTATAATTTTTTTACTACGGGCCGTAACACCCAACCAAACTAATGGGCTCAGGCCTATATAACTAGTCAACAACAGCCTTGTTGGGCGTAGGCCCCTTTAAAACGTTCAAAACCCTTGATGTTCAATCCAATTCTTAAGGCGAAGATTACAGTGAATCTTTGATGCACCTTTATGACTCAGAAATGAGATGAAAATTTTATAAGAGAAAATATACTTACAACCGTGAATTGTGTAATCGTCGCGTAATCGCTTTGAAAAAAATGAATAAAATATGAGATCCACATGAAAAAAATTAATTTTTTAATAGTGGACCTCACTCTTTTTAAAAGCGATGACGCGACGGTTACGCACTTCACGGTTGTATGTAGAATTACTCATTTTATAAATAGTATTAAGAATAAGATAATATGTGAATAGTAATAAAATAATTTGGGTTAAGTATTTTTTCAGTTTTGAAAAATGAGAGAGAAAGAATTAAATAAAAAAATATTATAAAATTAAAATATAGTTTTATAATATTATTTTTTATTAGAGATTTGAAAAAATCGAATTGTTTTTTAATTTTTATTTAAAAGATTAGAAAAGTTGTAATGATTATTTTGAAAAAGTTGTAATGATTACTTTAAAAATTTTGTATTTGAATTATATTTGAAAATGAGATAGGATGAGATGAAACGAGAATTTTGAGATAATATCTATTTCTAAACGAAACAAGATAGTGTTTTAAGACAGTCTCTCTCTCTCACACTCATATGCACAACAACTCATTAATTTGTACTCCATATTCTGTCACACCCTCAATAGTTTGAATCGCTGTAAGTTGAGTACTCACAAATCCTTAATCCTTCTCGATCCACACCCGACCAACTGCATCAACACCGTAGATGCCTTCATCCTCCCCCTGGGAAGTCGGTCGTGTTCCACCGTCGGAATTCCTGAATCTGCTGACCCATTATCAATCTTCGAACACCTTTCCAAGCTAGACTTTGAAAGTGATAAAGAAACCTCTTCTGCACTCGGCTTAGTTTCACCACCCATCTCTTCGATATCTTTCCCTCTTGGCCTCCCCTTGTGATCCTCAGTCTGTGTTGCTGTGTTAGCAGCTTTTTCAGCGAACTCTGCAGCAGTTTTGGCCTTGTAAACTTGATATTCACGAAGGTCTTCAAATGAACTCCAGGACTGATTCTTTTTCCTGAGAATGGCCGGGACATTGGAATCTACACTGGAACTGTTTGTTTCTGTGGAAATGTTTGAAGTTGATGATGATGATGATGCCCTTTCATAGGATCGAAAGCTCAAAGAGGTTTCTAAGAGTTGTGAACCTTTGAGAATGTATTCATGGCCGTGACATGGGTATATGAATTCGTTCTTGGATAAGTCTTGCCACACAAATCCATTTATGTAGCTCCTGAAACGAAAATGTATTCAATCTTATGCTTCGGTCATCAGCGAAAGGTCTTTGTTTTAGCTAAAAACTTGTAGTTTTCTTTCTTCCGCTACATTTTCTAGAAACCAACCAGGATTTAGAGAGAAAAAAATGTGTAAGGAATACAAGCAAATTTACCGTTTTGAAGACCAAGAATACAATTTGGCCATGTCCTGTCCTCGAAGAAAATTTAGTCTGTTCATCACATCTGAGCAATGGGCAAAGTCAATAATACAAGAAGAAGATCGTTCGTGCTAGTGTGTAGTTTAGCAGTGAGTGAGGACTTTGATGTTTTACTTCAATCTTTGGAATATTTACCTTGGAGATAAAGCCCTTTGGGTGAAGAGATCAGAGGCACCTCCATGAAGTGAGGATGCTCAAGTTGGCCATTCCGGGAGAGGTAGTAAATGACGGGAACTTTTTGCACGGTATTCTTAGGCTTTGGCTCGACCCAAATCTTGGTTCTCTCAGGGCTACTCTCTCTATCTGGCCATTGTTGCCTTGGCATGCATAGCACTGTTGTTCGTCTTATATCAACAGCCATTATATATAGCTAAAAAGTGAAGAAAACTATTCAAGTTTGATTGCTCCTAAAGTTGTTGGTTTCTAGAGGTTGATATTTCCAGGCAGGCAGGCATAGTAAAAGTGAGGTGCAACTCATGTGCACCTCACTTGGAGGACTTCCGAGTGGGGTGTGATGTTCGTATATTTATAAGGGCTTGGCTTGGGAAATGATAAAAGCGTGGAGCATGGTGAGCATGCAGTCAGACGTAGGTGCAAATGGACAAAGTGCTATACAACAAGAAGGAAATAACCGGTGAATCTTTTGCCCATGAACTATTGTCAATGCCGAAATCTTATCACAAGTAGCCAATCTTGAGCTGTTTAATTACTTTATCATATTAATTTACAAACAAAATCTGTGGAGGATTTCGTGAGACGTTTGGGGGTAGCAGTGTAGTGCCAAATGCCGACCTTTTCCTCAATCCATTACTAGCAAGCAAGCAAGCTCACGGGCCAAAGTGAGACGTTCTCAACCAAAACTTCCATTTTCAATGCTCCCCAAGTCAAACCCATTCCCGTGAAACAATGACCCTCAAAAACTGAAAATGAAATTTGACAATTCCCCCCGAGCTTACAATTTCCTAACCTAACCAAGGAAGCCGACGGAATCTAACCACTATGAGTGGGGGATTCTGACTCCAGACAAGACCTTTTAGATATTTAAAGGTGAAACTTAGCAGAACGCTGTTGGCGTAACTATTATTTATTGTTGTATTTTCCTAGTTTAAACAGCTACTGATGTGACTGTACTTGGTAACTATTAGATTTTCTTTCTTAGTAAAAATTGATTTAAGAGCTATCACACCCTATAACATCTGTACGGTTAGAATGATAGTATAGTTTCAACATTTTCTGAAGTTTATCATCACCTCGTTGCTGTTTCTGGAGACAGAAGAAAACAGCAGCAGCCAGCAGGCTTCTACGCCATTACAATGTTGATAATCTTCAGCCGTTCTAATGACGACAAATTAGTTGTCATTGACCTTAATCAAACACAAGGTTAAGATCCACATCTATTATATGCATATCTGTAGGATATAGTATAACATGGTTCCCTGATAAACAAGAAAGAAATACAGGGCTATTTCATTCTTTCAACTCTTCCCAGAAAAGTAAGTTCGATCAAAATTAGGAATATCCACCTGTAACAGCAACCACTATCGATTGTTCAGGCCATTCCAGCAAAATAAAATGAAAAGAAAAAACTCTTTCACCTATCTATCGCCATGACTACTAAACAAAGCCGGGGATTGTTATACATGCTTAGCTTGCCTCAGAATTTGTTGCATCAGCATTTTGTTTCTTTGGACAAGCTGATGATAGATGGCCCTTTTCACCACACTCATAGCATGTCCTCCTCCTAATCTTACCACTGGTAGCACTAGATCCAGCACTCTCCAGATTCTCAGTCTCTTGCCTTGCAGGCGCTGATCTTGTATCAGTTGAGTCAGCTCCCGCTACTTTCTTAGGAACTGCACAACTTATCTTCACAGGTCTCCCGCATACAATCTGCTGATCCAACTTTAATGCCATCGTGAGTGACATACTATCAGAGAAATCAACATGGGCATAGCCACGAAATTCCCCTGTTTCCTTGTCCGCACCAAAACGTATAGATGATATGTTGCAGTCTGACAAAAGCTTCCTAAGATCATCCTCAGTTACGTCCCATGGCAAATTCCCAACATAGATTCTGTTGTAGCCCTCCACTATTTGTGGGGAAAAATGAGATGCTTTATTGGCTCTAGTTACCTTGTATGGCTGGATTTTCAGATACAGTCCACCCCTGAGGCATTTTAAAAGCTGCGTAAGCATGATGTGGGAATTGAGGTTTTTTTTCCTCTTTTTTTTTGGGGGGGGGGGGGGGGGGGGGGGGTTGGGATAGCATAATTAAAGAGAATTTTTGTGTACATGCTACTCACATGTCAGACCCATCAAGGGCCAAGGCTCGTTTAGCTGCAGCTTCGGTCTGTAAGGAATTATATAACAGCAAGATCAAGAGAACTAGGAATTAGGAAACGAACTCTGTTCAGCTGTTAAATGTGCATATGCCATTCTACAAGAAATTGGTCCTTGCGCTCTTACTTTTAACACTTTAGTTGAAAATAACCAATAAACTATTTGATCCATGTATGCCGCATGCCTAAGGTAGGAGTGAGCCTACATTTCAAGCCACGCTTTTAACACCTTATATTAGTCGCATACAATAGAAGTGTGTGAATGGATTCACACAAGGCATGGGCATTGGGTGTCAACCTTGAACCACAAATCCACCTAAGTAATACACCTTTATGCCTTTTAACATGCAAGAAACAAAGGGAATGGAATTAATTCACATTGAGACCCTTCTGATTCATATAAGAAAAGAAGCCACCTTCAACTAAGCATAGATATGAGGTGAACCCAGACATGCCTCTCAAAACTATGCCCAAAAAATGTTTATCTCAAAAGTCAAAATCAAAGCAACCAGTTAGGTAATTGCATCGAGCACAAGATGTACATGTAACTGTTTTGATTTTCTTCCTTTCCTTTTCTATCATCCAAAAACCCTCAGTTTCCTAAATCCAAGGCCTAAGTGGATATGTTTTTTCCTGTTGTCTACAGGGCCTTTGATGGATACAGAGGGATGATATTTGAGCACAATCATTCGGAGAGAGAAGAGTGAATCTTTTAGATAGAGATTGAGTGATCTAGGTCTCTAAGATTGAAAAGCTTGTCATGAACTAGCTGATTAGATATAGGAGTGGGCCTATCGTGTTAATTGGGCATTGCACATGATGGTGTTCAGATGGGAGTGTGGGGGCGGCTGTGTGGCATTGATGTTGGATTTTGTGCTTAGGAGTTTTGGGGCTATGGTGGAAGCAGCTATATGAGGAAGTGATTTGATAGTGTTGTTAGGGCTGTAGGAGGTGTAATGGCTGGCAGTTTGGACCATGGGTAAGGGCAGTTGAGGGGAGGGAAGGTTAGAGAGAAGCCTCTCTCTAGCTCTTCGATTTCCAAACAAATGAGGTTGACAGACATATTTTCAATTTTTTGTCTTCTAAAAATTGTCTTCAAGTTTTCTTCTTTCCAAACAAATTTCGTTACCAAAATCATTAGGAAACAGTTGTATCTTTTTTTTGTTCTAAAAAATAAAATAAAATAAATCCAACAGGCCTTGGATCTCATGATTTGGATAAATTATGTGCTAGGCTGGCCCATTTATTTTTTCAAATATACCAATGCAACATTCGCTAGGAGTCTATAGCAACCAATCCCCAACTCATGAGGAAGTGAAATGAAACATCAATTATAAGTGTGGTGTTGGGGAAGATTGTTACCAAGCCTCAAAATGCTTTTGTAAAGGGTAGACAGATTTTGGATGCAGTTCTTATTGCTAATGAATGTTTAGACAGTAAATTGAAGGATAGGAGTTCAGGGATTCTGTGTAAGTTAGATATGGAGAAGGCGTATGATCATGTTAATTGGGATTTTCTTCTATATCTATTGGATAGGTGTGGTTTTGGGGAGAGGTGGAGGTCATGGATTAGCTGGTGTATTTCCACAGCAAGATTCTCTGTATTGATCAATGGCAGCCCAGAAGGTTTTTTTGCGAGCTCTCGGGGCTTGAGACAAGGGGATCCGCTTTCTCCCCTACTTTTTGTCCTTGTTATGGAGGCACTAAGCAGGATGATCTCGGCTTTGGTAAATAACGGTTTTGTAAGTGGTTTTCAGGTTGGATCCTTGAGTAGGGGTATTACTACTATCTCTCATTTGTTGTTTGCAGACGATACGCTTATTATGTGTGAGGCCAATTCTGACCAATTGCGGGCTGTGAAGGCGTTGCTTCTTTGTTTCGAAGTTGTATCTGGCTTAAAAGTGAACTATGATAAATCCGAGGTGGTGTCGATTGGGGAAGTCCAGAATGTCCAAGAGTTAGCAGGGATATTGGGTTGTAAGATAGCGTCTTTTCCTATGATGTACCTGGGACTACCGTTGGGTATAAACTCGAGGTCTTGCTCGATATGGGATACGGTGATTGAAAAAATAGAAAGGAGATTGGCAGGTTGGAAGAGAATGTACTTGTCAAAAGGGGGCCGGATCACGTTGATTAAGAGTACACTTTCTAACCTACCCACATACTTCTTATCCTTATTCCCTATACCGGCTAGTGTGGCTAGTAGAATTGAGAAGCTACAAAGAGATTTTCTGTGGGGTGGTTTAGGAGAGGAATTTAAATTTCATTTAGTCAAGTGGGAAAAAGCCTGCCGTCCTATTTCTAGTGGCGGATTGGGTATCAGAAACTTGAGATTGTTCAATCGGGCGCTGCTTGGGAAATGGTTGTGGCGTTATACTAAAGAACCGGATGCCTTATGGAAAGTAGTGATTGAGATGAAGTATGGTGGATTAGGGGAGGGTTGGTGTACTAGAGAAGTTAGAGGCACCTATGGAGTGGGGCTATGGAAACATATAAGAAGAGGGTGGGAGGCATTTCATCATCACACTCGGCTTCAGTTGGGTACAGGGTCCAGGATCAGATTTTGGAAGGATGTTTGGTGTGGTAACGACGCCCTTCAAGATTTGTTTCCTCTACTTTTCCTAATTGCAAGTGATAAAGATGCTACAGTGGCAGAGCTTATGGGAAGGGTGGATGGGAGTACACACTGGAATATCAACTTCATCCAGGCGGCACAAGACTGGGAGGTGGAGAGTTTTGTAGACTTGTATAGTCTGTTGTATTCTTGTCGTCCGAATATCCAGCAGGAAGATGGGTTGTGGTGGACTCCAGTGGGGAGAGGGGTATTCACAGTTAGATCCTTTTATAAGGTTCTCTCACAAGAACCTGAGTCACAATTTCCTTAGAGAAGGCTTTGGAAGAACAAGACTCCACCCAAAGCTTCCTTTTTTGTATGACAGCATCCTTAGGTAAGATTCTCACTACAGATAATCTGAGAAAGAGGAGGATAATCATTATAGATTGGTGCTGCATGTGTAAAAGTGAGTGTGAGTCGGTGAATCATTTACTTTTACATTGTGAGGTTGCTAGGTCTCTCTAGTATGAGGTGCTGAATAGAATGGATCTAGCGTGGGTGATGCCAGAATCTGTGGCGGAAATGTTGGCAAGCTAGACCTCTATTAGAGGTGTGCAACAGATCAAAGCGGTTTGGAAAATGATTCCGAATTGTATCATGTGGTGCTTGTGGAAGGAACGCAATGAGCGGACATTTGAAGACAAAGAGAGATCTTTGGCGGAGCTTAAAGTTTTCTTTTTTAGGACTCTTTGTACTTGGGCTATTGCTGTAGACTTCAATGACATGAACTTTCATGATTTCTTAGTTTCTAACGTGCCTACGTAGATAAGGCATATAGGCATTTGTAACTGGCACTTTGTGGCCTTTATTGAAATAATAATTCTTGATTACCTATCAAAAAAAAAAAAGTTATACTAGTCATTGATTATAATATCTCAGGAAGCGTGGATTATTTGTTTTGGATTGGTGTTCTTATGCAAGAAAGCTGGTGAATCAGTGGATCATCTATTATTACATTGTGATGTGACCAGTTTGTTAAGGTATGAAGTGTTCACTAGGTGTGGTATGGCTTGGGTGATGCCTAGGAGGGTGGTGGACCTTTTTGCTTGCTGGAGAGGTTTAAGGGGTAATGTGCAAATAGCCGCTGTTTGGAATATGATACCTTTATGCCTTATGTGGTGTATTTGGGTTGAGAGGAATGGTCAATGCTTTGAAGATAAGTAACACTCAATGGATGCTTAGATGTTTTTTCTTTAATTCCTTATTTCAATGGGCTTTGGCTATTGTATTTAATGGAACTAGTGTCCATGATTTTCTTGTGTCTATTTCTAGTTCCTGACATGTAATAGGTTCAGTTTTTGTATACTTCCTGTTTACTTGGCTTTGCCTTGTTACTTGTCTCAATAAAACTTTTATTCATAAAAAAAAATATATACAAACTTCCCACTCTATACGATCAAGATATGGAAGACATCTACATAATCACTTACCTTGAAACTAATAATGGAAATTCCTCTGAATTTCCCAGTTTCAGGAAACTTCATACAATCAATTTCAGTTATTGTACCGCAGCCTTCAAAATAGCTACGAATATCATCCTCAGTCGAGTAATATGGAATACCTCCAACATAGACTTTTGGAGTGACCTCCTCGTGTGCTTGACTGTTAAAGAAGAAGAAAAGAGAAAAAGGCACATCTATAATCTTTCAAAAAATACAAAATCATATAAAAAGAAAGATGTAAACAGGGATATAGTAACAGCGAGACAGGTATCAAGCTCACCGTGTTGCAAGAACTGTAAGTAAATTTATGTATGCCCCTTACATGAAATGAACAGAAAATCTATTTATTTGTTAAGGAAAATGTAGAAAGTTTAGCCAGTGTCCATGCCTGTTTTGCATGAATTCGCAGTATCAAATCAAGTTTTTCTAAAAAAAAAACCAAGTTTGTCTCTCCAATCATTCTAAAAGCACCACATTATAACTAAATTAAAAACATAAACTAAAATTAAGCAAATGGGTATATCCTCAAATTACCTATCGCCGTTACTATTTGTATCTGTGACTCGTTGCGCTTCACTTCCAAGCTCAGCACCTTTGTTCTCTTCCTCATTCTTAGCCGCCCTCTTCGTCTTCTTTTTCTTTTTCTTCTTCTTCTTATTCTTCGATTGCTTGGCCTCCTTCACATCTCCATCTTTTACTTCCTCCACCTCCTCTCTCTTCCTCTTCTCTTTGTTCTTATTCTTCTTCTCACCTAAACCCTCTGACCCACCTTCCTTCTCTTCCTCATCGTCCTTATTCTCTTCCGAGTTACCAATGCTACTGCTGCTGCTCCTTTTCACAGCCTCGGTTCCCTGCAAAGGAAGGGTTTTTCTGCGTTTCTCTCGCTTCGATAATCTAGGTCTCTGGCTCGCCGAGTCCAGAAGCTCTTTGAGAGACACTTGTGGCTGTGTATTTGGGTCTAATTCTAACCGGGCATCGTTGTGTGGGTCGGTGATGGCCACGGATTTTGCTAGGGACTCGGTTAATTCGGCTCTTAGTTTCTGCTTCAGCTTCTTGTTCGATAAAACCATCCTCCCAATACTACCAACAATGGCGGCTCGCGCTAACACAGAGAGTTTGGGTTTCAACTTTTTCTTTCCCTTTGTTCCACAGTAGTCGTGAAACGCCCCGTTTCTCCGAACTGCGTCGAGGAGAAATACGTAATTTTGCCGTTTTCATTATGAAATTTGCGTTTGTGCCCCTTAAAGAAAAATGATATTCCTAAACATTTTAATCGTCACTCTTAAAATGTTCTCTTAACTAATATCAATAATACAAAATTAATATTTGGTTTTTACTTATTGAAAGTCACCATTTGATGTCACATTAAATATCTATGATAATATATATATATATTTATAAATAATATATATTGATCTTATATTTCTTTAGGCCCAAAGTCAAGAAAAAAAAAAAAAAAACTACCATGAAGGCCATATATTGATTGCTAAAGAAACATTCAGTGCATGGGAACATTTAAAAAGAGACTGATCTTGTACAAAAAGATGGAGGAAGCAGGTGGGAGTTGGGTGTTGAGCGAAGCCAAGAAGCCATTGAATGCGGCGGCGCATCCAATTAACATGCACGTGAGGCTCATTCATCAATGACGTGGATGTTTCGATGGCATGTGATTTGATGATGGGATGCATGCGTGGTGATAATAGACTGAAAAAAGAACAAGATTTACCTCCTACAACCAAACCAAATTGAAGGGAAATAAATGGAAAAAAGAAAGGTGAATTTGATACACAAAGGGAGTGAGGTGTGACCAACGAGTAGCGTGATGCCAAACTGTGGGGTAGAGGCAACAGCATGGAAGGGGAGGAGGAGGCAGCTAGCGGCAAAATGCTTGAAGAGAAGCCGGGGGAGCACTTTACGTTGGAGTGCGTTTCTAAAATCAGAGCACTCACAATAGCTTATTCATCTTATCATTTAAAATATATCATTAAAACTCACTTTTTCTATTTTACATACTAACTTTTACAATATACCATATATCAGTTTATCTATTTTTTCTTCGTATCATTTAAATATTATATGTTTAGAGAGAGAGTTTGAAAAGAAAATAAAATAAATATAGAAGAATGTGAAAACAAAGACAAAGAGGGAAAATAAATTAATTAAAAAAATTTACATGCATGAATAGTATTCTATAAATGTAGAGAGATCACTGTATCAAAATGTAAAATATTTGTAAAATACAAAATCTGATGGAGTCATCTTTTAACAACATTTCTTTATATTTTGAAGAAAATTCTATTTTCCAAGAGCTATTGGGAGTGCTCTAAATGCATGCCAAAGATCACAACTTTGATCATGGCAGTCCATTCTCATTTCATTTAAACAAAAGACGGCAAGAGTCCTTAAATTGTGCATGTATTGTTTTCCATATACATTTAGACTGTAAATAACTCTTTTGCCAATACAAGCCAGGATGTTTTTGTGTGATCTCCATATGATGTTTTCACTCATCAACCATTATTCATTATCGCACACTCCACACCTTATAAAAAATACCCTCGTATTTTATGAAAAAAAAAATTATAAATATAGAATGTAAAAGTAAATAGTGGTTGATAGATAGAATTCATCTTTCCACGTAATAAGACCTGCACCAAATTTGACTAACTTTGTCCAAGGAGATCAATCACATGCAAAAAGCTGCTCAATTAAATATGGTTCCAAAACTCTGAAAAAAAAATTATTCCAAAATAAAGAATACATTAATGCACCGATTTAACCAAACGTACAACTAAAAGCTCACCCACTCAAAATGAAACAACAGCAAGAACGCCTAAAACAATAAGTACTTTCCCCAGCATCCAGTCTTTACCGTTCTCGCCGCTATATCGATCTAGAGATAGGGACTTAAATCTCAAATAACAAAAACAAGGGACAATATGCCTAAAACTCATTGCTGGGGAGTGGCTGGTGTGTTGGCTCGCCAATAAAGATGTTGTCATAGACAATGGCTGCAATAGCGGCACCAGCCATTGGGCCAAGCCAGTACACCCAGTGGTTAGTCCATGTCCAGCTAACCACGGCGGGGCCGAAAGAGACTGCCGGGTTCATGGATGCACCATCAAAGGCACCTCCAGCCAATATGTTGGCACCCACAATGAATCCAATTGCAATAGGTGCAACTATGCCTACATTCCCCTTCCTTGGATCCACCGCAGTGGCATACACAGTGTAAACAAGGCCAAAGGTCATCACAATCTCCAAAATCACTGCATTCCATACACTCACGTTGGATGATAGGGAGAATGCCGACGTTTCCTGCAGTGGGCAAGCACAAAAATTCAAAAATCAGACAGGAAATTCACATTGTACTTTAATTCAAAAGTGCAATGTAGTTAATGGCTTCAAAACCAGGGCAAGACTGAAGACTGCAATGAAGGAAACTCCCTCATAGTGCATGTACTTGCATATAATATTTACTGTATATGTATATATATATATATCATTTCTCATTAGCCAGTTCTTACGTACCATTCCACCAGTGGCAAACTTAAGGAGCCAACAAGCGACAACTGAACCTAGCAACTGTGCAATCCAATACAAGATGCTCCTAAAGAAAGTAATGTTTCCACCAATAAAAGCACCAAAAGTGACAGCAGGGTTTACATGCCCCCCAGAAATGTTTGCACCAACCGAAACCGCCACAAAAAGCGCAAATGCATGCGCCAATGCCGCAGCTACAAGCCCAGATGGTGTCGGTGACCCATTATCAGTAAGCTTGTCTGTCAAAACAGCCACCAATCAGTCCTTGCCAATCACAAGCAATTAACACTTTTTCTTTTGAAGCTCATTCAATTCCGATTACAACCAAATCACTTGTTTAGATTCTGAAAATTTATTTCAAGAATTAAAACCCATAAAAAAGATGATAAAATGGATCAATAGTTTGATACTCTGCATTCTGCAAACACAAAAATGAGATAGGTCAAGGGAATGAGTGGTGATATCTTACTGAAAGCCATGCCAGAGCCTTCCCCTGCAAAAACAAAAATAATCATAGAGAAGAACTCGGCAAATGCGGCCTTGATCGCATCGGGGTGGCTTGCCTCTCCAGGCGCACCAATTGCAATTCTAGTGATCGGCATTTTCTTCAAACTAACTTTCAGCTCTTGAGCTTGAGAGCAGTCTCTTTTGTGTACTTTTTCCAAGTACTTGGGCTGTCTGTAGCCTATAGATATACTAGTGTTGAACTGCCAATTTTCTTTATATGCCTAAAATAACGGCTAGGGAACCGTTCTAAGCTGTTCCCGGTAAAGACACTCACTGCTCTGTACTAGCACTGGAGTAGGAGTAGGGGGTTTTGTCGACCTCGTCCCGGTGTTAATTTCCACGTGTGTGGTGGCGATGGAATTTAGCTACGGCTGAATCGGCTGTGGATCACCGACCTAAGACCGGCGTGCAGGATGGATGGCGAGTCTTTCGATTGGGACGAACGGACCGTTGAATATATCAAACTAGAGTTTTTCATTTTAAATTAAAAAGGCCATGCATCAGTCCATTTGAGATATCACTAATAGTAATGCTGGGTTGCATCAGTAACATTAAAAATCGTCAAAATTATACATAAGACCTCTTAACACTCGTATTAATCTGCTATTCTCAAGAGTAATATTAAATGCAACCGATCATGTTTATCCAAGTAATTCTTTTGTATTTTATATTCTATAATTCAAATGCTATTTGTTAATATGACACGTTATAAATGACTGTCAATTTTAAGTTGTTGGACATAATAAATTATTTAAAATATACCATATTCGTAAGAGCTATAGTGAAAATTAAATTTAAGACAGAGAAAATGGTTAAATGTTTTTCTATAATACTAGATACAGTCATATGTTGTTTAAGTGTTGTGCACTCTTTTTTATAAAAGAGCAAGGTTCATTATTAAAAAATTAATTTTTTCATATAGATATTATATTTACTTATTTTAAAAAAAAAATACGTAATACTTACTTACTTTATAATTATAAATATTATTTTTAATTTTTTTTTTAGTCCAAGATGGTGTGGAAGTCACATATGGTAGCCCAACCCTGTAGTCTGGTGAAGCCCACTCAAAGGCCTCCCACTCGTTAAACTACGAATTATCCACTGCCAACCGATAGGAAGAAAATAAAAAGCACAAAAAAGAAGAGGGGGAAACGCACGTCCCCACATGACACAACCTCCTAGCCAAAACAATAGGCCGAACTATACTATCCGATAGCCACATAATTATGAGAAGCTAGATCCCGCTTTCTCACTGTCAAAAATGGCAGTCTCTTCACTTTCCCTGAACTGGGTTTCAACCACCTTATCCAACAAGGTCAGGGCATGAATTTATTTCCGCACAGGCACTCTTTTATTCAGACTATATGTTTCTCAAAGACAACTCATGCATTTTTAGTTATATGGGCACCATTCTTCCAGTCGAAACTGCTTCATTCAAAGGATTTGCATCGAGGTACTGCATTTTCTTTGACTAACACCATCGCATGCTCAAGAGAGACAGCCTCCGATGAAGAAAGTAAGGCACCCACCTGAATCCTCTTCGTACTTATGATGCATGTTAGCCACTGGTTAATTACAAGTAGTTGTTCAAGGAAGTAGATGTTGGTTTCTGCTAAATTGAACCTCGACATCCACTTCTCGTGCATGCTTGTCTTGCTTTACAGAAACGGCCTTGGCTCTTCAAATTTGCCTTTGACATTATTATTAAGCGTCTTCTATATGGAAAGAAACTATTTGTGGGGTTGTCCGATATATATCGAGTTTTAGATGGTCCTAGTCCAATTTTTAGTACGTTAAGCAGACTATTAGTTTTATACTGCAGAAATAATAAATTGTTCCGCTTGGATGATTTGTTCTAACGAGGACCTTCAATCTACAAGTCTTTTTTTGTTTTTTTTTTCCTTCCTTCCTATCAACTTGAATGATGTATGGTTACTTGATGATTAGATTGGGAGCTCTCCATAATATGGATATAGAGGGTCACCGGTCATCTGTGACAAGTGAATCCTGCTTGAGATTATTACTGTGACAAATTCTGTAGTGGGGTTGTTAAATTGTTGATCACATCAGCTTGTTTTAGATTATGGATCAATATGAACCAAACCTTTTCTGTAAACTTCCATGCCCGCAAGATCACAAGTCATGACCTTGATGAATTTTAGGCAATTGCAAGAGAAGGCAGCTGCTGTTGAAAATAGGCATACTGAGTACAATTTTCCTCCCTGCAAGTTCCCTTTTTGCTGAAGGTAACATGGTTCATTTGAAGTTATCTCCATATATGACTATATAATCTACTTTCAACATGTTTATTTGCTAGCAAATCGTAGTTTGACGCTGTGCCATGCCGTGCAGAAATACCAAAAAATTATCGAGCTTTTGTTGACTCTGCAGATGGGTATTCCTATTATTACCCTGCAGATTGGAGGGTAAGAGTATTAGTTTCATTATGAGTTAATGGAAGCCTGAGTTTTGGCTGCAAAGATTTTATCTTTTGTGTCTTGTTCAGGAGTTCGACTTCAGGGCACATGATTCTGCGTTTAAGGACCGATATATGCAACTGCAAAATGTTAGAGTGAGATTTATACCTACTGAGAGAAAAGACATCCATGATATGGGTCCAATGGAACAGGTAAAGAGTAGCAATTTGCTCAATGCCTTCTTTTCAGAAGACTTAAAAAGATGGTCTTGAACAGTTGCTATGCTTAACAGGTGATTTTCGATTTGGTGAATCATATATATGCTGCACCGAATCAAATAGCTACTATATATGACATGAAGGAGGTTTGCATCTCTCTCTTCCCACTTCCTCTCTAGAAAAGATTTGTAACTTCAAATTCTGCAGTAAAGATATTGATGTCTACCCCAATGGATGCAGAAAACTGTAGATGGGAAAAATTATTACACCGTTGAGTTCGAACTTACGTCTCGGAATTTCTCGACCACTTCCTTTGCAACCATAGCCATTGGAAATGGTAAGTATCCTGCCATCTACAAGTACTATAACCATGTATGTTTTCTTCCTTTCCTGAACAGGAACTGCCCTATACTATGTTAGAGAGGCATGTGCATTGAAGGAGAGAGGGAGGGTGAGATTTCTGTAAAATACTATCGTGAATAAACCTACCAAGTTGCTCTTTGTACAGGGAGATATTACACTCTGATTGTCGGAGCAAACAAGAGACGCTGGAAAAGATATCGCGACATGCTTAAAGTGGTAGCAGACTCTTTTAAGGTGCTCGACATCTGAAATGATCTATCTGATTAGAGCTGGCAATCTCGGATGTGAGAGTCACTATTTGTTTTCCTTGTTATTTTTTGTTAGATGTATATACTGAACGAAAAAGCTTTATACTTATAATTAATTATTGATTTGTCGCTAGACTTTGGCTAAAAAATATCACGGAAAAATATATTGTTTTGAAAAATACTATAGTCACAAAATAATTATACAAAAACAATTCAACAAACTAACGTGATTTGATGTAGTTCGTCAAATTGTAAAGTTACTTTTACTATTGTTTTTCCGTGATTAATGTTGTCTCAAAACTGAAACCCATGTGTTCTGCCTAGGTTAACTTCCTTTCCATACAAAGATTAAAAAATAAAAAGAAAAAATTTGAATTCCCGGACAAACATTTTGGAAGATGATTTCGTTCTCGTATGGGTTTCATGCGATTCCGAGTGTTTTGGCCTGGGAATGCAAGTCAAAATTCATGCGTATCTGTAACCAAAAATGAAGATTGCAGTCCACAACTACTGCCAGAAGTTGGTCGTTGATGAGTCGAACACCATACAAGTGATTATAGACAGATCAGAAGTTGGTTGTTGACAGATGAGTCAATGACCATACAAAGTTCACTGCCGACTAATGCTAGGCATGCCGAGGACAGACAAGGGATCGTAGCAAAGCCGAACACAACACTGTGGGAGTTTATGCCATAACAAGAAAACCCGGAATACCCGTTTTCATACATAGTAAAAACATGCAACATACTCCCAAGTATGAACATCATAGGCACCTACTGTTCACAACTTCACAGAGCGTCCAACAATGGCAGTTTCTTGGCATATTTTAACTCGTTAGATCAAACGGGCAAAAGTGAATAGATTGTAAATTACATGTATCTATTTACAAAGATTACAACTTCTTACACCTCTTTTAACTTCTTTCTACATTTTCCACGGATGGAAAGCAAAACTTACAGGAAGAAGTAAAATTCAACATGGAAGCCGGGGGAGAGAGAGAGAGAGAGAGAGTGAGAGAAGTTTGCTAAAAATGAATGCAAAATGAAAACCACACCTCGGTAAAAATCTAGAATAAACTCCAACCCACTTTCTGCTTGAGAAGCAAATCAATATAACCCGGAGACAGAGCACAATGCCAACCTAGTGATGCTCGCCTCCAAAAGAATATAACCGACTTCAAAAAACCTATTTATAAAAACTACTTTTGAACAATGTAACTAGCACTGCCGCCACTGGATATACCAACTCACCCTGCACTATAAAATTTGTTAAGCGCCTCATCAGTCTCATTTCTCTCCCCACCCACTCTGGACTCCAATATTATAAGACGGTTCACATGGATATCCAGTAATTCAAAATGAGCAGAGTGAGAACTGTAGATGAATCAAACCTAAACAATCACAAAACTGATTCTAAACAAGTCGGTGTTGACGCAAACCCTTCACAAAATGAGGTTGCATCAGGCGCACATACAGACCATTCTTTGCCAGCAAAGAATCATGGGTCCCTTCCTCTACAATTCGCCCTCCATTCAGAACTACAATGTTGTCTACATGCCTCATCATTGCAGCTCTATGGGCTATCAGAATGGTTGTTTTGTTCCCCATGATCAATGTATCAAGAGCCTCCTGCACCACCCTACTTGACTCAGACTCAATGGAGGAGCTTGCTTCATCTATTAACAAAATGGGTGCATTCTTTAGCACTACCCGAGCAATTGCAATCCTCTGCTTCTGGCCTGGGGTCAGATCTACACCCCTCATCCCCACATGTGTGTCATAACCATGAGGCAAACTGCTGATGAAATGGTGAGCATTTGCTATCCTAGCAGCCTCTTTCATCTCCGCTTCACTAGCATTGTGCCTTGCATATATTATATTTTCCTTTATAGTCGTCGAAAAGATAATTGGTTCCTGCTGAACAAGACCTAAGTGGCTCCTCAACCATCTCAAATTATAAAGTTTCAAATCTCGCCCATCCAATTGGACTTGACCAGCAACAGGATCATAAAATCTCTCGATCAGAGATATTATGGCACTCTTCCCAGACCCTGACACTCCCACCACAGCCACAGTTTGTCCCCCATTGACCTTGAGATTGAAATTGCTCAATACCAAAACTTCTGGGCGTGTAGGGTAACAGAAATCAACATTTTTCAACTCAATGCTTCCATAAACATTAGGTGGCTTCAATGCCGAGTTATCATCTGGGTCAATCTTAGGTGCTCGATCTATGATTTCAAAGACCGAAATAAGAGAATTTCGTCGTTTAAGTATGTATGGAGCCAATCCAAAAGGCTCCACCAGTGCAAATGTTGCAAAAGAAAAAACCATATATTCCTTGATAGCAGTAGGTACGTCCATATAGCGATGTTTAACAGAGTATGAGGTGTACCAGAGGAGAAGCGCATTACAGGCAAAAAGAAGAAACTGTGAAAAGCCAAAAGCAAAACCGATGGCCATTCCATGAAGGAAACTCTGCTTAAATATTTTCTTCAGTTGAAACATGTACAGCTCAATTACCTCGTTACCAGCACAGAATGCTACAACAGTGTATATGTTTCTAACTGCATCCTCAAGGACCAAAGATGCCTTCCTGTGCATCTCCTGGATGCCCCTTGAAAATCCAGCAAGCCACAATTTCTGCAAGATTTAAACATTTTTCCTTTCATTTTTGGTACAAAAATTGCTTCAATAGAAAAAAGAATGCATCAAAGTGCATCATACAAACAAAACTCAGCCCCTAAATAATTCTTATATCTACCAGAATACTAGACTGGCAGAGATTTCATATATCCAGGCAGGTCAACAAGTTGAGTAAAAGATCAGAAAAAAGTATATTCAAATATAAAGACATTATAGTGATATCACTTAAAACTTGATATAGACATTGTGCTGCAATGTAGGCAACTGTGTTGAAGACTTGGAAAAACCACTCCATTATTAACAAAGAACGTTTCAAATTAATTATTTGGAAAAATCAATGAGAATACAATGTGTGTGGGGTGATGTTACGTAGACATGGGCTTGATGCATAACTGTTGTTGTGGGACTCATATGTGATGGGCGTTGGCTTAGATAAAGTAAAAGTTTAGATGGGATTTTGATTCTTGCTTCTTCTTGCAAATAGAAGTTTATTATTTCCTTCTTCAGAAGTCTAGGTATTTTGTCAATACCCTTGTGTCTATATCATAAAAAGAATTGTTAAGTTAAATTATATCAGGTTTTCCCACACATGCCAAACAGATTTTGCATTATTTTCAGATGTTCCCAAAAAAGTGGAAGACAACAAACATTTTCACTGAAACATTATCAATGACCTTTAAAATTCTATGAACTTTATAATTATTTTAAATTTATGATCATTTAACACATGAATGGATGGCGTGGCTCAACAGGTTCAAAGCTATTGCTTTGCAAATTATATCTGTTGTAGATAGATTTGTAATAGGAAGCAAGTAGAGGTGATGCAAACCTGTGCAATGGCAGAAACAGTGAGAACCGGAAGGGTTGCCAAAGCCACAAGTGCCAATCGCCATTGTAGCAACATCCCAATAAGAACAGCCACAATAACAGCAGCACTGTCCTGTATAAATATGGAAAGCCGGTTGCTAAAAGCTGCTCTCACAAATGTAGCATCATTTGCCAAATGCATGGATAATGTGTCAGCACTGTTTTCCTCTTCATCGAACCATCCAACTTCGTTGCGCAACATTGCTGTCACATCATGGAATTATGTAAGGGGAATAAAAAAATTGCTCGTCTCGAGAAAACTACTAGGAGAAAAGGAAATAGACATGCACCTGAGAACATCATTCTACGAACTCGCTCAGTCATCTTTTCCCCCATTATACCAAAGTAGAAGTGCTGCAAAAAATTGGCAACAACTGTCACTATACCCATGCAGGCAATGATCAAGCACCATCTGTCTACTTCCTGCCGCAAGTGATGACCATCCGGTCTATAATATGCCGTCACTATCAGTGCAATAACATAAGCAAGAAGAGGATTGAAAGAACCAAAGATAGCAGCACCAATGCTTCCTAATACAGCATAGAACCACTCTGCAAGACTAAGCTCTGCCAACCTAAAAAATGATGGTGCTTTGCGATGCGGTGTATTTTTTGCTTCCTTCGTTTTCACTGGAAATTCGTCAGATTGACTATGTGGTCGGCTAAAAGTCTGTGAATGTGAACGTTCCTTTTTGGGATCAGATGTCAAAAGGGGTGAAACAGGGGATTCAGGGTCTGAACCATTTGACATTTGTCGATGTGTAGACTGAACATCAATCTTGGGTAGGTCCGGTAATCTCATTTCAAAGCTATCCTGCCTTCTTATTGATGGTTCCTTATTGGTTGCATCCATCGGCTGACCATTTTCCAGCATCTTCTCTGGCGGTGGGCTACCAACTCTCGGTGAATCCTGTGAGTTAAAAGTGCTATCTGGGGGACGGAATATGCCAGGAATTCTCTGGAGAGAGGGTGATTTGACCATTTTAGGAGATGATGGTTCTTGGAAGTTGTAACTTGCAGAAGAATCATTTTCAATTTGGAAAGTTGAAGTTTCCTTATAGTTTCTCAAAGGCATCCTGGACATAGTTACGAAAACAGAACCCATCAAAATGTAACTTATCAAAGAGGAAAAAGAAAATTAAGGTTTAAAGAGAACTGCAATTAACTTTCTAGCAGAAAACTCCAAAAGTCAACAGAAAATATCTCCTTGAAAATGCTTAAACTTGTTACTTCCACCCAATCACCCACAATACTGTATGTCAGCAAGTGCACAGTTTGCTCGTGTTTATACCTTCTAGGAAGTTTTGCTGCTTCTTCAGATTTGAGAAGTTCTGCATATAGGCCGTCGAGGGTTAATAATTCATCATGCGTACCCATTTCAACAAGTTGACCATCCTCCATCACAGCTATGTAATCAGCATTTTTTATAAGACTCAGTCGCCGAGCTATTATTATGGTTGAACGTCCCAACATCAGGAGATCTAGAGCATCCTGAACAGCTCTTTCAGCTTCAAAATCAAGTCCACCAGTAACTTCATCAAGCAGAAGAACCGATGGATTTAGAAGTACCGCTCTAGCAATAGACAGTTTTATTTTCTGCTCTTCCGTTAATTCTAAACCAGCTCTGCCCACCTGAAATACAAATTTTTAACTTTATCGAGGCCACAAAAATGTGAAATGATACAGACAATGCCAAGACATATAGGTTTAAACTGATATTTTTGTCTTTCAAATTTTACCTGTGTGTCATATCCTTTCTCAAGTGAGCTGATTAAAGTATGTGCATGCGCTATTTTAGCAGCTTCTTCAATTTGATCAAAGGTAGCATCCCGTCCGTAAGCAATATTGTCTCTTATACTCAAACTTAGCAAGGCAGGCTCCTGGGTTACTAGACCTATTTGGCTTCTTAGCCATTCCAATTTCAGGTTCCTAATATTTTCTCCATCCAAGAGAACTTCTCCTGCACCACAGAATAAAAAACCACAGGAATCAGAAACCATACTAAGGATTTCCAGTGTTAGCCCTTCCTGGTATATTATATGCACCTTTGTAGAAGGTAACAAATACGATCATTGTACTGCCCAACCTCTCCCATTTCAACACAAATACAAACGTACACCAAAAAACAGAGAAAACAATAAAAGGTACAGATGAAGACTATCACACCTAATGTAGGATCATAAAACCGCTCCATGAGTGGGATAATACTGCTTTTTCCAGAGCCATTTCTGCCAACAAGTGCCACAGCTTTCCTAGAAGGTACGGTAAGATAAAACCCACTCAAAATAGGGATTTCGGGACGAGACAGATAGCTGAAATATACATTCCTAAACTCGATATTTCCTTGAACTGAATCCAGGGTGATTCCGTCTTGATTAACCATAGAGGATGATCTGCTTATCATCTCAAAAAGTCTATAGGCAGCAATTCGTCCTTGCTCAAATGAATAGAAGTTTGTTGCAGCTTGATTCAGCCCCCTATAAAAAATAACCCATTAGAAAAATGGAGGGAATGATGGTCAGGACACACAAGTTTAAGCACAATACTTACAGGCCACTTAAAATTATAGCAAATAGAGCCGTTATGATTTCACCACCGTGAGCTTTTCCTTGTCTAATCAGGAACCTTCCAACCCACAGTTGTAAGGCACAAGAACATATTGCAAGCCCATACGTAAATCCGAGACCAAGTCCTTGCACAAGGCTTATTAATATACCATATCTCAGAGTTGCTTGTAGTGATGTTGCATACGAATACTTTGCCAACGTTTCATTTGTAAAGGCATACAATGTCCTAATATAGGAGACTGCCTACATGTTCCAAGAAATTATTCACGCTTCAGAATCACTGGCATTAAATACTTCACCAAAATGACCACAATCATAATAC
Source organism: Juglans mandshurica (assembly GCA_022457165.1). Classification (NCBI taxonomy): domain Eukaryota; kingdom Viridiplantae; phylum Streptophyta; class Magnoliopsida; order Fagales; family Juglandaceae; genus Juglans; species Juglans mandshurica. Next base: position 1,559,513 of record CM039628.1, read on the forward strand.
AAAATTGTTGCCATTATTTGAACTACTTACCTGTCACTTCATAAAAGAAAATTTTACAGGAAGTAATTTGAGTCACCATTTTCAACAAATATATGCTCAAAGTAACAGCCAACAAAGAACAGAAAGGCATTGCTTGTTGTGTCCATGGAAAATAACTTTGGAAAACAGAAACCCTTCACAAACATGTTATGAACATTGATGTTTTTTTATAGGGAATTGTGAACATTGATGTTAACAAGAATAGCCTTCTAAAAGCTGTTTTAGGATTTCTCTGAAGAGGAAAAGTGCTTTCAGAGAATAAAACCAAACAGGTCTTGTACATCTTTGGGTAGTTGACAAATTGCTCGGACAAAATTGAGCATTGCAAGTTTTTTTTTTTTTTTGACAGTGATATAAACCTATTCCTCTATTGACATACTATGAAGATTATTTACAACATAATACTGGAAAACCACTTATAGGATCTAACCAAAACATATGCGGTGACGGAAAAAAATAAAAATTCCATAGATATTGTTTTTTTATGAGTAAAAATTCCATAGATATTTTAGAAAATAAGTTTGTATAAATCATTACTAGTTAAATATTTATTTCAGTTACCAATTACCAACGATTCTTACAAGCATTCAATTTCCCCTAATCTACATCTGTTTCTCTTTCTATTTCTTCATCCTTCTATTTTGAAACTCTGTTATCAACTTCAGCCAAAAGGATACGCTGTTGGTTTCTAGTAGTACAAAGTAATGGCACATTGCCAAGGCCCCTCAGCCAAGTCTGATATATAAATCCCTTACTATCTATCACCTTTGCAGCCAACTCAACAAGGAGATACTGTCAATCATTCATTTCAAGACAGTCTATTATTGTTACTTATCAAAAGACAGTCTATAATTGTTGTGAAGGCAGGAGGAGAGGGTTAGGCCTATGCCTAAGTCACCACCACCATAGTTTGACTTTTTTTATTAAAAAGCATTAGTTGGTGACTTTTAATAATGTAAAGGGTGAAAAGCAATCGATATTTAAAACAAAAACAACGATCTCACTCTAATTCAAATATAAATAACAGATACTTTCATACATAAAATAACAACAGAAAAAATAAAGACTTTTTTTTATGACGGGGGAACCACCTCACGGCAGAGCCCTTAAGACTCACCCATGGAACCTAAACCCCCGGGGAGACTAGCACAGCAACCCACCGCCATGGCCTCTCACTTAAATCGCAATTTGATCACAAGGAGAACCGAACTTGTGACATGGGGCTCATGCACACAAGTTCACCCTTGCCACATGGGCTACCCACGGGTGGGTAAAAAATAAAGACGTTTCCCCTTAATGAATGCAAAAACCAAAGGAAACTACCCAAAAAATAGTCTTACAAAGACCAGAAACAGCTGCAAAAAAATTCGTCTCGGTGCAACCATTCAGCATATTAATTTTAAACTCCACAACTTCAAAGGAATCACATCAACGCAGATCTAGAGATACAATGAGAATAATGAGCCAAATTTACAAAAATAGAACATTACATCCATAGCATGTGAGATAGAGTATCCTTCAAAAGACCAGGAATGATAGTATTTGTTTATTTTTCATTTCTTTTTTCTTTAATCATTGTTTTGTTTTGGGGAGAGGGAGTTATGTTAAATGGAAAGAGCAATATAAATAGACCTGTTCAGCAATGCTAGCTGCTTCAGCATATGCATCTTGGATATTCTCAGCAAGCCTGTGAAGAAAAATATTTGATATTCCTCCAGCAGCTACAATGAATGGACCAGTGGCTAATGTTATGAGTGCAATCTGCCAACAGTTGACAAAACCAAGAACAAGACCACTGAAAAACGTAGCCATATTGTGAATATAATTTCCAACCTGTATCATTAGAGGCCAATAAACAGATTAGATAAAACAACGAATGGAGAGAGAGAGAGAGAGAGAGAGAGAGAGAGAGAGAGAAGAATTAAGAAAAATGCGGGAATATGTTATCTTAACATACTTTTTCACTGAGAGCAGATTGAATAAGCAGCACATCACTCAGTACTTGGCTCACAATGTCCCCATTGTTCCCATAGGTATCGAAAAAACTCATGTCTTGGTTAAGTAACACTTGAACATATCTTGACCTGATGACAGCAGTCTGCCTTTCCCCAGTAAGTATCCAGCATGAAACCTCTATTACACACACACACACGTGCGCGCGCGCCCAAAAAACGTTAGTATTAAAGACTGCAAATATGACAAAGAAATAGTAGTGTGGTAATGACTAATCTTAATAAATAATTTACCAATCCAACCAGCAACGAAAACGCCCACAGCAATATACACGATTGTTAAAGTAAGCTGCAGCAAAATAATAACAACCAAATGAGAATAAGTTCATATCTTCAAATTCTAGTTCATGAACGAAAACAATTCATATTTCACCTTCTAAATCAAATACAAAAACTAACTAAATAAATTGCACACATGAGTGCGAAATATGCAACACACAATAACAGAAGGCTGTTACTTCCCATAGAAAAACGGAGAAAACAGCAATTGGAGAATGCAAGTCCAAAACAAACAAAAATCCACCAATTAGCTATTAGACTTTTCTGCCATATGGAAAGGATCTTTCACACTATTGCCAGTTAATATGGTCGAACAAGATACTTCTTACTTCACATAGAAACTTTAGAATCAAAAAGAAAATCCAGAAGCCAGGGACCCAAACTGTATTTGTAGTTTACGTGTATCTCAGTCATTTGAAGGATTTATTTATTATTATTATTTTTTTTTTATGTCGGGAAACCTCTCCAAGACAGGGCCCTTCGGACCCACCCCTGCAGAGTAAACCCCGGTCCTGTGCACCACACCCTCGGAAGTTTCCCTACACGGAACTGGTTAAATTATTGGCTTTTCACCAGGGGGTGTGGCCCCAAAGGATTGTTTGCACCCATGAGGAGTTGAACCTTGGATCTTGAAGGGAGTGATACCCCAAGACCAAGGCCTTCACCACTTGGGCCAACCACTTAGGTTATTTGAAGGAATGTTTTCACAGGATCAACTGCTAATTAATTTCACACAGAAATTTGACATGCTGCATACTTCATGGAACGAAATTTAATTCTTGCATCAAGATTTTCTTAATAATAAGATGAAACTAAATCAAAACATCCAACTTATGCATTCGGGATGAGTCAAATCACACTCGCAACTATATCTAACTTATGCAAACGGAAACTAACTGGACATTATAGAAGCACTTTAAAACGTGCAAGCCTCTCATATCCTTTTTTCCATCAACCCCAGAATCTTTCTATTACCATAGCAACAGTTATCTTTCCCTTTAAAAATAAGGAAAGCCTGATAGAATAGATTGAGCAAACATAGTTAGCTTATAACTTCAGTCAATTTAGTCATCAGAACTGTTGGAAGTTTTAGCCTAGAAAATAGAGATTCCATTTTTATTTACAAATAAAGAACGAATTATTGAGTTTCAGGTGAAGATCACAACAAAATCTTCAGCACCCTCAAATAATAGATTCTGATGAGCCGTGACCCTCATAAGTCTCCTAATAAATATATATGATATTTCCATATGACAAACTAGCTCAAAAGGGAAGAAAAGAAGAAAATAAAAGTAACTTCTCACCGAAAATCATGTTCTTAGTACTTGGTTATTAATGAAACAGCGTAACCAAAAAGAAACAAACGGAATCTGAATTCCGAACTCTTAATTCTCTCGTTGGTTATGTGAACTAAACACAATTAGCTGCACCAAGCTTATCTGGCGAAGTTACGCTAAATTTTAAAACCCTAATTCATCCCATTTACAAAATGTTCTCGGAAGCCGAACTAATACAACACAGATGCATCCCAGAAAAAAGAACTGCGAAATTAGGGTTCCTAAAGCTGTAAATTACCTCTCTAAACTTTTCCAACTGCTCATCTTGTCTACCGGGGCCGATCCTGAGAACGTGAATGATCTTGGCGAAGTAGTGGAGATAAACGACAAGGGCAGTGCCATGGGCGGCGGCAGCGAGTGAGCCGACGAGCATGAGGCCCCAGTCGAGACAGTCGGCGCAGGCGAAAAGGTGCGAGAAGGGAACGGCGGCGGGTGGCAGCTCGATATCCTCGGGGTCCTCGATCTCCTCTTCAGGCTCGAGCTGCTGCCCCGCCGTGTCCATGCTCTGGTCCATATAGGGAGACGGCGACTCTGGCGGCTCCGAAACTTCGGACACGGGAGTCAATGGCTGTATGTGCTGTGGGGACCAACCGAACAGCCCCCTAGAGATCATCATCTTCGGGGAGTAAGTCGGAACCCCCGAACTCGAACTCGTAGTCGGACTTGAACTGACTGAAACACTAGTTTCCCGGACCTCCTCAGATAACAACCGATAAATTTTCAAGCGCAAGTGTATTTCGGGCTTTGCGTTTTTATATAATTATTGTTATTCTTTTTCGCTTTTTCCCAAAAGCAAAGAGAGAAGAAAACAGAATGGGGGTGGGTCGTCGCAGGTGGGTACGCGACCCGGTCAAACAAGGCCGACACGGACAGAGAGAGAGACTGAGGGAAAACCCTTTGACTCACCCACGGCGACACCAACTCTCTTTTCAGGTTTAACGGTCAAATGCCGGCGATGCCTTCAAAGGAGGAGGATATTTATGTATGCACGTACGTACGTACGGTAACTAGCGATATAGAAAGCCCGTGTTGCGTGTATGTTCATTTGCCCGAATTATTCGGAAAAACAAAAAAATAAAAAAATTGGCCCGAATATGTCCCGAATAGTTTATTTTACTTTTTATTTTTCTTTTCTTTTCTTATATATTTTTTTAATCATCATAAATATTTTTAAAAAAAATAAAAATTCACAACATCATTAAAAATATTTTTTTAATCACTAAATAAAAAAAATCATTCCGTACACAAATTCGAAACCCAAATTTAAAACTCAAAGCATTTCTATTATTTGGTAGATTCGATGCCAAATCATATATAGGATTTAATTTTTTTTATTTTTTATTTTTGATAGGAGGATTTAATTTTTAATTATAATGATTTTTTTTATACATTTAGAAGAGAGAGGTTTTGAACTCTAAATCTCCATTTTAAATATTAAGGGTCCGTTTAGATGTTAAACTGAGTTGAATTGAGATGATAAATATTGTTAAAATATTATTGTTTAAATTTATTATTATTTTAAGATTTGAAAAAGTTGAATTATTTATTATATTTTTTGTTAAGATTTAAAAAAATTATAATAATAAGTTGAGATGAGTTTAATTGTGTAAGAGTTATATCAATTAAACCACGTGTCTTTTACTTAATTATAATGGTTTGAAGTATGAATCTTTTTATCAATAAATCCTTAAAAACATTACATGAAAAAAATAAAAAATAAAAAGAAAATTTGGGTGAGAGAGTGATCAAGCGGAGATATAGACTACGCATAAGTTGGGCCGTATCGTAGGTTGACACATGGGTCAAGGACGCGTAAGCAGCTACGTCCTCAATAGTATGGGTGTAACCGATCCGGTTCGGTCCTAGATGGTATATACCGATTTTGTGTTTTTTAAAACCGATTACGCACCGATTATCCTCCTAAACCGGTACTTCCGGTTTTACCGATTTCCGGTCCGGTCTGATATGATTTTTCAGTTTTTTTAAAATGTAAGTTTCACAATTTCTCATTAAAAATTTATTTATAAAAAAACTATTTTATATTTTTATTAATATATTAAACTATATAATAGTATTAATATTAGACTATTGATATAGTTATAAGTTATATATTAGTATTAGTCATAAACTTTTAGTGATTTAGTATTAACATTTTATGTAATAATTTATAAATTATAATAAGAAATTATTTCATATATGAATATATATATATTATATATAAAAATTTCACATAAAAATTTATAATTATACATTATATATAAAACTTATACATATTAATATTTAATATATATATAAAATATTTTATATAAAACTTATATATATAAATATTATTTTTTATTTTTTTTAATCAACCGGTCCGGTCCGGTCCGGTTCAAAAAATCTCGGGACCGGAACCGGCCGGTTTTTAGATTTTAAAAACCGATTCCAGTCCAGTCCGGACCGATTTTCTAGTTTTTCGATTTGAATTTACACCCCTACTCAACAGGTCAATTAATAATGAGTAATGTTGGGCACCATCCTACATCCGCAACACACCCTTCAGAATTTTTTTTTTTCTTCAACTCAATACAGTGTGTTTAGGATGTTAGGCTGGAGCAAATATTTTTCCATTAATAATAGGGATATTTTTAACGGATTATTAATTTTAAAATATCCAGTGTGCAGCTAAAAAAGTGGTGATGTTTTAGGTTTGGACCCATGATAAGTGGGTCCAAATCTCAGGGCCCACTATGAACCCAATACAGGTGTCAAATAGCTGCCCACATTCCAAGCTTCCTGTAACGGATATGATAAATCGACCGACGACAGAAAAAAGCAAATAAGGATAACAAGGTCTTGGGTTCTCCACCACAAAGCTTGGAGAACCTCTTACTCCCAACTCTTACCACCATTTCACACGCAGAGAGTACCAACAATGGCGTCTCTGCAAAACTCACCTACAAAGACTTTGTTCCTCGACTCTTTACCTCAGGTTCTCAAGTCTCTTTTCTCCCACTCTATACTCCAACAATCCCCACTTTATTCTTTTCTTTTCTCCTCAAGTGCCTTTGTTTTATGGCTCAGTTACAGAAGCATAGTACGTTGCCTTGTTGCCGAAGAGGTGGCATTTCATTTCTGGTCAAGGACGCGCAAGCAGCAACGTCCTCAACAGGGTCTCTTTCTCAAGGTTAAATTTTCTTTTAAATCTTTAATTAATGATCTGCTTCTTAAATTAGGAAAGCAACAGTGGCTACGTCTTTATTTTTTAATGCGCACGCTGGCTTTCAGTGCATGTAATCAGTCCTAGCATTTTGGGGAGTGCATTGTTTGTCTTTAATTTAATGCCAAGAAACTCAAACTTCCACTTAGCCTATCAATGCCCTCGAGCTGTTTGCCACTTATGTATCTTAAATTCAATTCAAAAGTCTATCTAGTTTAGCCTCTTACCTAGGGAAATAGGTCAATTATATAGATAGGTTCTTGATATGTGCTTTGGCTAGATGGCCTTGGGCACAAGACTGTAATTGCTTGTTATGATTCTAGGTTGATCCGTGCATGCATGGACATATATAATATATGTGGATATCCGAATACTATATAGAACATCAGTCTTTTCTTATTCCCCACATTTTTCCACTGTCAGTGTAATTAGTGCATTAAACCTTTGGTAGACACTGATTACGCATGTATCTTTAAAAACATGGCAGATAGACCTGGAAGACGCCAAATGCTAGCTGTCGGGACAGTGGCCCCTTGGGTTGACATCTTCAATCAAAATTCCAAATCGTGTAAGTATTATTAATAACTATGCAGCTAGGTTTACCCCTTTTTTCCCTGTTTTTTGTTTTCCTGGAAAGTCTGCCTTTCAAGGAGTTGGGTTTTACATATCTTTGTACTAACGTAGTGCTCATCTAGGAAAGCAACGCCTGTTCTCTGTGTAGTGCATTGGTTTCCTTAAGTAATGATGGCTGATATCCTAAGAGTACACCCTTGATATGGCTCAGTTGCTGCAGAAACTAAGAAGGGATTTCTGCCAGTCACTGATAAGAAAGATGGATATGAATTTCTTTATCCATTTGGGTGGCAGGTGTGCTTTGTGCAGTTTTATCTGCTTCTATATTGTCTTTATATCTACAGCTCATGTTAGTCTTTGTTTAGTTATCTGTCAGTGAACTGCTAAATACCAAAAGTTAAGAGTAGCTCCTCCATGTTTTGATGTCTTGGGAGTTGGCAGGAAGTAGTAATTGAAGGTCAAGACAAGGTTTTTAAAGATGTTATTGAGCCATTAGAAAATGTAAGTGTGAATGTGATCCCAACAAGCAAACTGGACATTCGAGACATTGGGCCACCCCAAGAGGTTAGCCTTAAAATTTCAAATAATTAACATCTTTAACCATTTTAATGTGTCTGTTTCTTTTATAATATATTATGTGTGTGTGTGTGTGTGTTTTGATTGTTACGTACTCACCATACAATGATCACAGATTGCAGAGACTTTGATTAAAAGGGTCTTGGCCCCTCCTTCCCAAAAAACAAAGCTAATCGAAGCAGTACAGGTTTGAATTCTTCCATAAGTTTGGTTAATCAGAGTATACTTATAAAAAAAGAAGTTTGGTCAATCAGAGTATAATTAAATTATGCTTATATGGAAATATAATATTCCCTGCAATATGACAATTTGTTATCTTGGTCTCATCTCTTCTCAAACCTTGATTTATATTTTGCTGTACCTCTTTGGTACAGTAATGAGAGAAGTATCTTAGTACTCCTCGGGATGACCATAGTTAGTTTGTCTTTACATCAAGTCCACTTTTGTCTCCATGAAACTCAATGCTATGTCATCTTTCCATTTTTTAGCTGAAGAGTACACTTTTTCAGTTTCTTTGTTGGTTGACATTTAGAAAAATATGCTTACTTTATCGTTTTATGGGGAAGGATTAAGAAATTTTTGTCAGTTTCATATAAGAATAGATAGCATCTTACTGTCATCTGGCTCTGCCTCAGTAAGCCTACCTTCAATATTGCATTCAAGGTCAGTAAGAGAAGTTAAGTCATTTCTGTAACCATACTTGTCGTAGACACCTCTTCTTGACAATTACTTACACGCTGAAGAATAAAGCACATATTTAACTAATATTCCAAAGACTATTAACTGGTCATTGGTCCTTTCTATTGTACAGCATGATGTCGATGGGAAAGCTTATTACACATTTGAGTTCACCGCTCAGGCTCCAAACTACACCCGCCATGCTCTCAGCACAGTCTCCATAGGCAATGGTATGGCACAATTCCTTCATTCGGATATTTTAGCTGCATCAGTAACACATTCCATATATTGTTTATTGGATCCATCTCACGAAGTTGGTTTGCAGCAAAAGCTATGTCAAACTGCTATAGAGTAATATGTTCAACTCGGTAGTATAATCTGATGTCATGTTTTCCTAGGCCTAATTCCATCCCTCCTTTTAAAGTGAATAGCATTAGTAATCCCCTCACCACTCTATATTTATTAGTGGTCGCTAGGAGATTTGAGACTGACATACCACATGAAACAGCTTGTTTTGCTACTATCTTAGGTAGCCACGTAAGATTCAGCATCTTTTACAAAATTATGTTTTTTTTTTTTCACTGAGAATCACTTTGATTATGGCAGGCAAGTTTTACACTTTAACCACAGGGGCCAATGAGAGGAGGTGGGAGAAGATGAAAGACAAATTGCATACTGTCGTTGATTCCTTCAAAATTTTCAATGTTTGATGTGGAAGCTCAATTTTCCTGTATAAGATTAGAAGCATCTACTTTTGAACTGCAAGCACCACTGTGCATTTGCTCGAGTTGTCCACGAGCCATTACCAGTCGGTAATCATTTCTTTCTGCCTTCTGGCTCTCTTTTATGGAATTTCCGGTAAAGACGGTGTCTCATTCAATTAACTTATTAAAGAGCGAGTACCATGATGACAGGTTCTTTGTTGTTCCAAATGAAATTACATTGAAGATCATATATATATATATATATATATATATATATATAAAACTCGTGCAGGAAAGCTTTTTCTCTTAATATGTTGAGGTATTTGTTTTTTTGGGAAGCGGGGAGGGAGAAATCTTCAATTTTTATATCGAAGGTCGGGATGACCATATAGAACTCAATTATTTTGTAAAGCTTGAGATCGTGATGTATCTACTAGATGGCTGATACTCGGGCGATGAGGGTGAGGATGAATGGCATTTTCCTGTCTCATTTCCTCCAACGATGAATGATAGACACTCTAACTAAAGCAAATACTAAGCCAAAAAGTATTGCACCAAACAAGAACTCGCCAACGCTACCTTCGTGACTTATTATTGTTATCACTCACAGCAGAAATACACATAAATTGAGTTGTTTTACTCATCATTCATATACCACGTACTTGTTATGGTATAGCGCGTGTTTTGTGAGATGATGAGTAGAATTTTTCACATCAAAATCTCAATGGTCTATGACCATCGTTCTGTCAACTTTGGTTGATAGAAAATACTAATATTCCCCATAGAACGCAAGGGAAGGATCAATGTTAAATTCCGCAAAGAAAAATTGCATTGCTATATTAGCTAATCAGAACCACAACTATTTCCCAAAATTCTAATCAGCGGATAAGCCGTATAGAAAAATATATTGTTTCCCATACAAATTTAAATGAACAACTGACATAGGAGCCCGCCCTATCACAATGCCTCATACAAACAAAACTGTCATATCAAGGAATGAATCACTTAAGACGAAGGGGGTACTAAAATTAGATGATGCCAATCTTGTTCGCCACGTCTAAGGCATCATAGTCCGGTGTCAACCTAACATAAGCCTTCTTGGTTCCATCAGGCCTGCATAAAAAAATTGAAGGGTCAGCACATAAATAGCAAATAAATATCCAACTTTTCCAGTCATAGATGTTTCTTTTTTAAGTACCGGGTGTCCGAAAACATAGTCAGTCAACTTTTCCAGTCCTATATGTGAAAGCCTAGTGTAAAGGAGAAGGGAAAGCAATGAATCTTAAACCTTTAACTCAGTATAGCACTATGGATTTACAATCTACAGCAGAAATATGAATTGTTTAGTAAGTTGCAAAGCCCAGCAATGCGTCCCACATAAATCTTGCGGATAGGTTTCAAATCAAGACATAAGGTTTACAGGAACTATTACTTCTATGATTATGTATGTTAAACTCGTGTCTCATAAAAAATGTCTAGAAGTAAACCACCTAAACTTGTTTTGACGCTCGAAATTTACCTGATCAAAGTGTTCACTTTCTTGGCCTGAATGTCATACATCTTCTTCACAGCAGCTTTGATCTTCTTCTTGTCAGCACGGATGTCAACAATGAAAACCAGCGTGTTATTGTCCTCAATCTTCTTCATTGCAGACTCGGTAGTCAAGGGATACTTGAGAATCTGGTAATGATCCAACTTATTTCTTGGGGGAGCACTGATGCGAGGATATTTAGGGTTCCTCTCCTTCTTCAATGTCTTTGGCCGATGAAATGTAACTGATGTCCGTATCTTCTTGGCTTTCTTCTTAAAGACTGGACCTGATTTCACAGCTTTGGCAGCCTTCAAGGCTTGAGCCTTTGGATCACCCTTTTTAGTAACATCACCTGCAAAGGGATAAGTATTAAACTTAAGTACATCAGCAACTCCAGACATCTTTTTCCAAAGAACTACTCACATGATCAGTGAAGGTATTCCCACCCAAATGGATATACGTACCCATCCAAAGAAAAAACGAAGAAATGCACATCCCACGGGATTCAGACACAGAAGAAGCAAGAAAAGAAGCAAGGAACAAAAGAAAAAGAAATGCAACAGCTAAATGATGATGAGCAATATTACTTGTGGCCATACATGTATACTTTTAAGGGTAAAAGGAGTGAAGTCAACAGACATTGGAAAGTAGATCACAATTCGTTCAAAATTTTCCATGGAGTTTCAGCTTCATCGCTCCCAAAAGAAAATCAAATAATAGATGCGCTCATGTCTTTCGGAAGATCCGAGGATACCAACTAAGTAGTTTAAGGTAAGAAGACTCGCCAAAAAATATATTCAAACGTATCTCGGAATTATGATGCAACACACACATAATTATTAAGCTATTACTAATCCAAACACGTACGAGGCACAACACACTCAGTTATACAAACGAAAACTTTTATCATGGTCAAAAACAGAAAGCCACGAGAAGAATCTTTCAACAATGAAACAAAACAATACTTAGAAAGGAAATTGGAAGAAGAAATGAACCTTTAGCAGGAGCCATTGCACAATGAAGAAAGCTCTACCCAGAGCACTTCGTCAACTAAAAAATCAAATTATAAAATGAAACCGCGTTAGTCCCCACTAATATTAAGTTTCAGATCTAGATAACAAAATTGTTATCTGAGACAGTGATATCGAATACCGTTTACGCACATAGAAACTGAATCAATAACACAGCACAATGTGCATTTAGGAAGACGGAAATATTTGTAACCTGTGAGAGACGGTGAGGGCTGCCGCGGCCGTGGAATCGGGTTTTCCAGCGAAGAAGATGAATGTTTCTACAAATACAGTACATAATACATATATAACCTTACTTCATTTTGTTATTAAAAAAAAAAAACAAACTTCGTTTCAGATCGTGCATAAGCCCAAGCCAATGTAATGGGCTGGACTTTCGCGATGTTAAAATGGTAACTAACTAGTATTTTTAGAGGCCCACGGAAGTTCCTTCCCTCAATTTTCTACCCCAAAGGAAAAAAAAGATAAAAAAGATGACAAGGGAAACGTTGTTATTCATTTTTGGAACAGGGTGGGTTTGGAACAGGGTGGGTCTGGTGATCTTTATGTGAATTTAATATAATATCTTTATTAATCGAGTGATGTTATACACCATACTTTCATCCTATTTTGATCATGCTAAGTAGTATGTGGCACATTCATTACCATTAGATGATAAAGAAGAATGTAATAAATGTTCATTTAATGGTTATAAACGTAACACATCTTATTTAGTATGATGAAAGTAAGATGGTAGTATAGTGTATATAATTTTCCTATCCATAAATGACTTGTTCTTGGTAAGAGATGCACATTACTGTATGTAAATTCCAGTGCATGATGTACATCGGTACTTCACTGCATTTCTCCCTCCGAGTTAGAATAAATATGTTTTCGAACCTTTTCTTTAAAATTAAAAGTTCATGTTTCCGTGCAAATCTCAGCAATAACTTGGTTTGATTGTACATATTGATCATTTTGGACTAAAGAAAACTTTTTGGTGGAACAGTCACACCTTGTCTGATTTTAGTGATCAAAGACATTGTTGGTAAATTGATATAATTAAAAACAAAAAAAATACGGAGAGTAGGCAACATCTTGGCTTTTTCGCAGAACTCCATTTAGCATAATGTAACAATCCACAATACAGAACAGGAAAAACAGGTTAATCCAAATCATCTCCAGATGGTAAGCAAAAACAGCACCAAAATTCCATTTCTTTAGCATATTCTCCTCACACGACACTTTCTTGAGACAGTTTAGCAAACTACATTCTACTTCCAAAATAAGGAAATAATTTGGATTTTATTCCAAGCAACCATATCGCCCCTAGCTCCTATGGCCCTGTATTCCCAAGAAAAACACTGCTTAGAACTGTCTTGGAACTCAGGGAGTACTTCAGCAGCTTCAAACCCTAGCAAAAGGACATGGAAATCAGTACGTACGTCTCAGTTACCACAAAATATATTAAAACCTAATGAAGGTGAGAGAAAAATTAAGATTAATTAGCATCATATATAGATATACCTCAGCCATGTCAAAGGTAACCAGCCTTTCTTCAAGAGAACCTAATTCCTGGACATTGAACTTGTTCAGCAAAGTTATACCGGAAATAGTAGACATGGGTTTGACTACCAAGTCATCCATCACCATGTAAGTCACCACCCCTTTCACAAAACCTCCCTCATCGGACGATATCTGATCACTTGTCCTCGTTGGAGCAACAAAAGGAATCTCAATATTCATCAAGCGTTTACACTCGGGACAAATGGCTTTTGGATTATCAGCCACATTTAGATGGTAATTGGAACACATGTAATATTGCTTTCTGTTAATGGATTCATCTTCTGTCAGCAAGAGAGGGGCATCATAACCAGAAACGACAGCAACTTTGGGCTTCAGAAGGGTGTCCTTGTTCTGGTTAGGCTGCAAGTATGTCTCATTCAGCTTTTCTATGCTTTCATATAGATTGCTTAGGCAACCCACCATACCATTCTTTAAGAGGAGCCGAATGACAGTACCAACTGGGAAAGAAAGAAGGGCAAATAGAAAATCCACGAAGTCCTTCCCAACTTCTGCAAACAGGACTTTGCGACCCTTTGTGTCGATAAGGAGCTTAAGGCTAATTTCGGTGGATGCCATTGCCGCTTACCACTCCAGTTATGACGCTAGTTGAAGCGGCTGTGTTTCACTAGGGTGTTGTGGTTCTATATATAATACGGCTCGAGAGAGACTCCATTACTGCTACATGGGGAAGAGGAATGGTCGAAATAAAGAGCAGCATGCAACCGTTGGTTTTCGCATGGGTACCATTGAGAGCGCATAGCCTAGGTAATGGAAATGAGCTAAATGATTCCGGCTTTATCTGCATGGGATGATGTTACGAAAGAAAGTTAATAAGCTGATCGACATGACTGTCATCATGTCAAGTTTAAAAAGGAAATTTTAATTAAGAGTAAAGAGATAACTGAAAATTTATTTATATATATATAAAAAAAAAGAACCAAACACAAAAAGTGGTTTGGCGTGTCACCTGGCTTCAGATCGAAGGACCAAGCACACCGTCGTGTATTTCAAGATCTGCATTCTAGAATTCCTTTCTCTACTTTACAACTGGGGCTCTCAAACATCAATCCCTCCCTCACGCCTGCTTTACCACTTCCCACTTCAATGACAAAGAATGGGGAATGGCGAAGGCGACCTTTTTTAGTTCGTCACTCTCTATGGTTAAAAGGTTGTTCGGACGAGACTTTGCTTCATGAGCCAAAAGAGTAGTTAAAATTAAATGTTCAGTTTTTGTAGTGGTACTCGGTTTTCTTGAGAATATAGTGAACCCAGATTACTCGGTTTTGTTGGAAGTCCACCTCCTCAGATTGAAACATATCCATCAAAACCCAGACTCGATGCGGCGATGTCATGAAATCTCTGATACTCCCGACAGCATTTGTATTGATTATTCATCCCAATATTCAAAATTTGACTAATATAAAACTTTTTTACTTTTAGCCAACTACTCAAAATTTGAAGTTTACATTGAATTAGTCATTATACTCTCTAAAATAAAATATTATTATTTTTTATTATTAATATTTCTTTAATTAAATTATATAGATGAACATTACTTATATTATCATTCGTTATAAATAATAAAATATTATTATTTTTTATTATTAATATTTCTTTAATTAAATTATATTGATGAACATTACTTATATTATAATTCGTTATAAGATAAGATTATTGCATTATTTTATACTTTATAAATAATTAATAAAAAAACTTATTTATATTTTCTCATATTATTATAATTTTTACATGATTATAGATAGATTTTTTATATTTTAAAAAATATTAAGAGAAAGATGATTAATATTATTTTATAAAAATATAATTAATAAAAAAAAAATGCATCGTAATTTTAGGGATGAAGTTACAGTAGAGAGAAAAAAAAGACAAACATAGGAAATAATAAAATATTAGAATGAAGATGCTACAATTCCCTCATATATGACTTTAGAGATAAAGTTACTATACATCATCTTTCAAATGAATTGTGTTTAGTTAATCTAATATAACATAAATTTAGTAGAGATTCTTCAAAATATGATTTTTGAGATTTGGCTAAGCCAAAATGCAAGTGTTCTATCAGATTTGAAACTCCATAATTATTCATTGCCCAAAATAAATAATATATTGAGGTATAAAAGAAAGGCATGCTACACATAAGCCTTTAAGATACACGGCACAAAAAATGCTAACTTGGATTAACAAAGAAAAAAGAATCAACTCCAAATTTCCTCTTTTTTCTCTCGGAATAATGTTACATGCAGGCATGGAATGTAAGTGTCGTACAGTCCTTTTAAAAAAAAATAAAATCTACTTTTAAAAAATTAATTTTTTTTATATAAATCTAATATTTATTCAATTTTTTTAAAAATAATTATGCGAGACTTGCCGCTACAAGTATGGTTTCTCTTTCTCTCGTACAAAACACCTCCCTCTCTCGTACAGAAAATCCCCCAAATCGATTCTTCCCTCGTACAGAACTAACGTCCCCCCCCCCCCAAAAAAAAAAATCGTTTCTTCTCTTCTTCTCCCAGGGTATAGCCAACCTCCTCATTCAGCATCCCTCGCTCAACATTCCTCCATTGATAAGCATCAAATAAACTCAGAAAAGTAGTTCAATGTGATACAAATTTAACATTCACAGAAACTAAATTGAAAAGCCAGAAGAAACTCGAACTCCTAGATTCCAAATCACATCCAACAACCACCCTTAAAAATTACCGTTTCTTCACAATCCCAAAAGAAAATAGAAAGCATTCCGAAGAGCCAGAAGAAAGCAATAGTACCAAAACATTGCACAATGAAGAAAGCTCTACCCAAAGCACTTCGTCAACTGAAAAAACAAATTCAAAATGAAAGCGACCTCAGAGATCACCCCTTCAAGAGAAATGTAAGCAGCGTTCAAGACCTCTAGATTAGATAAGTGTCCCCACTAATATTAAGTTTCCGATGTAGATAACAAAATTGTTATCTAAGACAGTGATATCGAATACCGTTTACGCACATAGAAACTGAATTAATAACAGCACAATGTGCATTTAGGAAGACTGAAAGATTTGTAACCTGTGAGAGACGGTGAGGGCTGCCGCGGCCGTAGAGTCGGGTTTTCCAGCGAAGAAGATGAATTTTGTTTCCACATATACAGTACAGAGTTATTAGAGGCCCACAAGAGAAACGTTGTTATTCATTTTTGGAATTGTTATTCTAAATCTATTTTATATTTTTTTTATTAATTTGGATATCTTTATGTGAATTTAATGTAATATCATACATCCTAAATGCCTTGTCTGATTTTAGTGAGCAAAGACATTGTTGGTAAATTGATATAATTAAAAACGAAAAACGAAAAAAAAATCCGGAGAGTAGGCAACATCTTGGCTTTTTTGTAGAAATCCACAATACAAAACAGGAAAAACAGGTTAATCCAAAATCATCTCCAGATGGCTAAGCAAAAACAGCACCAAAATTCCAGTTCTTTAGCATATTCTCCTCACATAACAATTTCTTGAGACAGTTTAGCAAACTACATTCTACTTCCAAATTAAGGAAATAATTTGGATTTTATTCCAAGCAACCATATCGCCCCTAGCTCCTATGGCCCTGTATTCCCAAGGAAAACACTGCTTAGAACTGTCTTTGAACTCAGGGAGTACTTCAGCAGCTTCAAACCCTAGCAATAAAAGGACATGGAGATCAGTACGTACGTCTCAGTCCCCACAAAATATATTAAAACCTAATGAAGGTGAGAGAAAAATTAAGATTAATTAGCATCATATATATATAGATATACCTCAGCCATATCAAAAGTAACCACCCTCTCTTCAAGTGAACCTAATTCCTGGACATTGAACTTGTTGAGCAAAGTTATACCGGAAATAGTAGACATGGGTTTGACTACCAAGTCATCCATCACCATGTAAGTCACCACCCCTTTCACAAAACCTCCCTCATCGGACGATATCTGATCACTTGTCCTCGTTGGAGCAACAAAAGGAATCTCAGTATTCATCAAACGTTTACACTCGGGACAAATGGCTTTTGGATTATCAGCCACATTTCGATGGTAATTGGAACACATGTAATATTGCTTTCTGTTAATGGATTCATCTTCTGTCAGCAAGAGAGGGGCATCATAACCAGCAGAGACGGCGACTTTGGGCTTCAGAAGGATGTCCTTGTTCAGGTTAGGCTGCAAGTATGTCTCATTCAGCTTTTCTATGCTTTCATATAGATTGCTTAGGGAACCCACCATACCATTCTTTAAAAGGAGCCGAATGACAGTACCAACTGGGAAAGAAAGAAGGGCAAATAGAAAATCCACGAAGTCCTTCCCAACTTCTGCAAACAGGACTTTGCGACCCTTTGTGTCGATAAGGAGCTTAAGGCTAATTTCGGTGGATGCCATTGCCGCTTACCACTCCAGGTTTGACGCTAGTTGAAGTGGCTGTATTTCACTAGGGTGTTGTGGTTCTGTATATAATACGGCTGGAGAGAGGCTCCGTCACTGATGGGGTCCATGTCGACCCCACATGGGCTTGTTCCCCAACTGTCTGCCAACAAGATTCACAGCCATCAAGTAGTGGGTGGGTGGGTGGCGAAATTTGAGGAAAAATTATCCGCAAATCGTCGTGCTTTCGCAACAAAGAAGAGAAGAGAGAGAGAGAGAGAGAGAGAGGAGAGAGTTAAGTGATCTAATATTTTTCTGTGTTTTATTATTTAGTAGTGGCGCTCTTTTCTGTATACGTCGAAACACGTTAAATTTTTTGTCTGCAGAAGTGCGTGTATTTATTTATTTCGCTGTCTAATTTCAACAACAATTACTGCCACATAGGGAAGAGGAATGGTCGAAATAAAGAGCAGCATGCAACCGTTGGTTTTCGCATGGGTACCATTGAGAGCGCATAGCCTTGGGTAATGGAAATGAGCTAAATGATTCCGGCTTTATTTGCATGGGATGATGTTACGAAATATTAAGACAGAAAATTCATCATGCCAGGCCACAACAATGGATTCAGGACATTCACAAAACATGCACACAGCAGCAGCCACGGCAATAACCTCCTCATGCCTGCAGGAGCAGAGCACAGCCGCACTACCCAACCATTGTCTCCAGCAGCAGAATATTTCTGCAACAGATGGCAGAGCACCACGACAAATGGTAGAGCACCACGTATCCCATTTCCAGAACATTCCTCCATAACAAACTGCATCATCATACACCGTTGGATCAAGATTTTGCTATTTCATCTTACCTTAGAGAAATCTGTACATATATATATACATATGAGAAATACTCTAGCCACAAAGTGATTACATAAATATATATATATATATATATATATATATATATTTGGTTCAATGTATTGAGGTACTGAAGAATGAAAATATACGAATGAAAAACTTCATCTTCTGTGTGGCTTTTCCTCAAGCACGTTATGTGCTCTAGCCTTTTCTTTCTTCTTCACTGCACATAATTCTTAACGAAAGAAAGTTAATAAGCTGATCGACATGACTGTCGGGTCAAGTTTAAAAAAGAAATTGAGAAATGCTTTGGTCCCCAATGGTTATTTTTTTAGTGATTAAGAAAATATTTTTTAATGATATTGTGAATTTTTTATTTTTTTTAAATATTTATAATGATTAAAAAATTACATTAAAAAAAAAAGTAAAATACACTGTTCAGAACACTTCTTCGGTGGCCGTAGTACCACTCAAAGAAATTTAAATAAGATATAACTGAAAATTTATTTATTAAAAAAAAAAAGAATCGAACACAAAAAGTGGTTTGGCGTGTCACCTGGCTTCAGAAGGACC
This sequence comes from Juglans mandshurica, assembly GCA_022457165.1. Classification (NCBI taxonomy): domain Eukaryota; kingdom Viridiplantae; phylum Streptophyta; class Magnoliopsida; order Fagales; family Juglandaceae; genus Juglans; species Juglans mandshurica. The sequence continues at coordinate 1,578,831 of CM039628.1, forward strand.
AAGCACACCGTCGTGTATCTGATCTGCATTCTAGAATTCCTTTCTCTACTTTACAACTGGGGCTCTCAAACATCAACCCCTTCCTCACGCCTGCTTTACCACTTCAATGACAAAGAATGGAGGGAATCAGATGGCGAGGGCAACTTTTTTGAGTTCGTCACTCTCTATGGTTAAAAGGTTGTTCGGATGAGACTTGGGTTCATGATCCAAAAGAGTTGATAAAATTAAGCGCTCTGTTTTTGTAGTGGTACTCGGTTTTCTTAAGAATATAGTGAACCCAGAAGTAATCCTACAAGTTATCCAGAATTAGGATTATCCCAAGGGCTGAAAAATACAATCCAACATCCCTAAGTATCTTCTGAACATCAATGTCTGTGTGATGGAATTCTTTCAGTTTCTTAGTAATAATGGGTGGCAATATTCTACCTACATAATAGCCAGAGGTACAAAAGATTCGAGCAGGATCCAATACAATGAATGAAACGCCACACAACTATTTAATCTACTACTTCCCAGTTCTCCCTTCGAGTGAAATGTATTGTGAATGTATTGAGTTGGAGTGATATTGTTCAACCATTGCATGACCATCCCGCTGGATGTGGTGATTTTAACCAGACTATAACATAATATGAGATTAACCAGAAAAAGATACAGTCTGCTAAGGCCTTCAGATTGTTTCTACTAGTTTAATGTACATGAAAAATGAGGGTTACAACACTGTACAACCAGGTGACGAGCCACAAAGAACTTCAAAAGCGGCCTCCTCCTGCAAACAGCATATAGAAAATATCTCAATTAGATAAGACAGGATAGAAGAAAATAGTAAAATGATATACATAAAACCCTTTACACAACCTTGTTTTAAATTAGGGACATTTTTGTTGTAAAATAACTTGTAAAAGTAACATTAACTACCCTTAATTTAAAACATGATTGATTGTATAAAGGCTTGCATTTCTATTAACCCTCATTCTCTTCTCCAGAAAATTGAGCTCGTTTGGATCCAGAAAAGAATGAAAGACGCTTAAAACTAAAAATTGCTTAAAGATGGGATAAATCCGAATTTTTTACTTCTTTCCTTCCTGTTTGCCTCATTTATGGATTTACCCAAGGATTCAAAAAAGGAACCTCAAAAGCCAGGCTCAAGCCTGTAGTAATACACAAAGCTTTGTGCTGGGTTTTCCGGCTATTATCTTTGCAAGCATGCTACTTCGACAATACAAGCCCAAGACATTAGTTATGACCATTCAAAGGCCAGCTGATGAGCATGCCAACGTAAAATTGATGGAGCAGATGCTAAATAATTGAGCATACCATTGGCAGTCGCACTGTGGGCCAAGCAGCAAAGGTTTAATTTTAATCTCAATGGAAAACTAGCTGTCCCGGCTTATACATATATAGTCAAAAGAAGTGTCTTGCTTGAATTTAGCACGTTGTTAGTAAGAGTTGTTCTAAGAAGATTAATCTCTAAGAAATTAATCTGCGAGAAAACCTAGTACCCCTATTAAAACAAGAAGCGTACCATCATGTGCTCAAGGTAACTAGAAGAAAAGTACTTAGGCGGATGGCCATTACCTCATTGGTTATTTTGCCAGGGTAAGTCCATCTTGATGCCTGAGAAAGTTGCAAGGAGTTAAGCCAACCTAAGAAACAGACAAAGATCCAAGGCATTGGATTCCAGACTCTTCATATCGCCACTACAATGAACTCAGAAATGAAAGAAACTCTATCGGCTCTTCATTTTCTTTAACAATCTGTTGATGAACAACATCCAGAGTGCAAATTAGAGGACCTACTAGGCATTGCAAGAAAGAAAGAATGCATAAACCTTGTTATAACATATGTTAGAAACGAAAACAGAAAGCACGAAGCAGTTGTCCTTTGGAAAGCTGGACCAGAAATGTGCTGAAGGTGAAATGTTATGTTATAAGAAGTTATATGTGATCGCTACTTAACCGATCAAAGCTGTATCTCAAAACCAAGTAGAATAGATGGAGCAAATAGCCCTGATAAAATATATATGGACACAAACAAGGAAATAGAAAAGAACCCGCAAGTGAACCATGATGGCAAAATCAAATTTTATCAAGACAACCAAATTTTCTTGTCAGGATGCTCCCAAGATTTCCAGAAGCATTTTAACCTAGATGTTTCCATTTGCAAGCCCATTTCACATACCAATAAAGAGTCAAAACTTATTCAATCACAAACTTAACAAAATTTTCACCCTTATTGCTGTTGAAAGGCGCAATCACACATAAATAAAGATTATCAATGCAGGTCAATAACATAAGCATTCATTTTATTTTACTTATAAAAACATAAGCATTCATCTGAAATGTGTGGGGAGAGAGAGAGAGAGAGAGAGAGAGAAGAGGGAGATAGCCCCCTGATAAGTACCGCCAGTTATAAACAAACACCACAAAGGGAAAACCCCCGATCAGTACCACATGTTCCACCTAAATTGAAAAACATGCTAAACTTGAAAACTCATTCTGCCCAAACATTTAAACGTTTTAAAGGTAATAAAGGCATTTCTATAACCTTTAAAAAGCTAAGGCTTTAAAGTACAAAGGATAGTGAATCTGCATCTTCCCACGAGACATCAAAACTCGAAATAACAAACAGACTAAATCATACAATATATGAACCTTTCCTTAAAGTTGTAGGCAGGTTGAAAATGATAAAAGTTCTAGACAAAAAAGAAGAAAATAGAATATAATGCAGTAAGCGAAGAATAATACCTTGATAGTGGTGTCTTTCGGAAGATCCATTTGGGTAAGAGCATCTCGACCAATTTGATTCCAGTCAAGCTCTTTTGAATTATCTAACTCTCTGTCACTTTCCAATCGAGTCCGACTTTCATCATGATCAAAAGACCTTCCTACCCAAAAATATAATATTCTATTCTCATTTTTGCCTAAACCTGGAGAGAAAATAGCGAAAGCATCTTTAGAATTCACATCACTTGCACCAAATGTTGCAATCTTCTCTAAACTGGGCCACCGCCATACTAAAGGTTGCATAAGCTTACTAGGTGCTGAACCACTTTCCTCTATCCCATTTGAGACAGAAGACCCCAGGAAATTTGCCAGAGGATTATTTCTCCAGAATTGAGTTAAATTTCCCTCCCCACTTTGAGCTATATCCTTGGACTCTAAAACATCTTCTATCCTATCCAGTTCACATGGAGGGCAGGTATTATTGTTTATCCTGACGCCATCTTCTTGATCAGCAAGATAACATGAGGGAGTATATATCACCTTCGAATTATCAACCATCAATGGCAGTTTCAGAGATTTTGATAAGCTACCCCTGCGCTCAGCAAGGGAAGGTGAATATATTTTAGATTGAACAGAAGTGGATTTTGAACATGGCTGTGAAAGAAAATTGACACCAACAACTTCAGGGCCATCAGAAGTTTTGAGCGACAAGAGAGACAAGTTAGAAAAGTTAGACAGCGTTGAAGATACTGGAAGAGAACATGAAGCGGCAGAAGGAGAATCCAGAGAGGACTCTGACAGATGCTTCGAATTAGTGCTCAAATCCGAAGAGATGGAATTTGGAGAGAGATGCGAAGGTGAAGAAGCAGAAGATGATGACGAGGATGAAGATGACAATGATGACGAAGGTGATGACAATTTTGTTGATGAATGTCCTATCATCCTAGAATCTGAGTAGACCCTGGAGAGGTACAATTTGGGAGCTGTCACAAACTCCTTCATGTCGCCAGATGCAAACTTACGCCTTAGTACACTCCAACTGCTTTCTCTAGCAGGAAGTTGGGTCTCATGTTCATTCTCAGACGACGCAAATGGAGGCACAAAGCCCCCCCTAATAGCTTTCTGGAAAATCTCAAAATCGACATTATATGGGACTACTTTCCTGTCACCTGGGAAAATCGTGACAGTTGATTGCCCAACCTCTGCACCATTGCCGGGTTTCTCCATCAAAGGTAAGAGGTGCTTAAAAGCCTCCCAAAAATGAGCCGGTTCCTCTCCTTCCTTGATCATCCTTACCGACCCTTGCACTCTCTCATACCGGACAATCTGACAAACAGCCCCTCTAGCATCCTTTTCCATTATGGCTTCACAGTTCTTGCCAATCCAAATATATACTGCAGAAGGTATATGAACAATAAATGCGCCCCTAGAATCCAGTGCAGAAGGAGAAGGATCGTTCAACATTTTTGGGACAAGATGCAAAGGATCATATGGTGAGTGTGGGGCCATCCTATACATTCTCAATAAAGAACTCGGGCTAAGAGGGAATGCATGCACTCTCTTTTGGCACTGCAACAACTGGCAAGCAAAACCCATATTTGGATCCGCAATACCCCTCGCCGCCTTGACATACTGAAAGGCATCATCAAAACTCTGCCCTTCTCTCCACATTAGGTATGCAATCACCAAGGATGTAGACCTAGACACCCCTTGGCAACAGTGAACAAAAACCCTTCCGTCTTGTTCTCTAACATCTTCAAAGTAGTCAAAAACATCATATAGAATACTAGTAATATCCTCTGACGGGCTGTCCTGCAACCACAAAGTTCTGTACACAAGATCGGCTTTGAAATACTCGGGACAAACAAAACCTACACAATTCAGAACATGCGTAATCCCATTCTGTTTTAGTATATCCCTATCTCTTGCAACCGCATCCCCACCAAGATATATGTGTTCAGCCACTTTTGAACATTCCTTATCAAAGAAAGCAATCTTATCCCTCTTCACAAGCCCACCATTCCTATCTGGGTTTCGCTGAATTGATGACAAATCAAGCTTTAATCTATCCCCACTTCCTCTCCCACTCGGTGTAGGCGGTCCAGGCCACTCGCCAATATCGTCTGACCCTGCCTTCGGCCACTCATCCAAGCTCCGGCGAGCAATAGCCAATGGCTGCAGCGGGGGCAAACACGACCGAGCCTTGAAATTCTGATGGGAACGCGGGGTTAATGGAACAGGGAACCGACGATTTTGCCCATTATTGTTTCCTACATTACCATTTGGATCCCCACAATCTTTTGCTTCAGCATCTGGGTTTTGAGAGGCAACACGGGAAGAGGACCATGACGCTGAGCGCATAAACATCCTATGGTTGCTGGAAGCTTGACAAGGAGCCCGAGAATTACTGGAGGCATCCTCTTTACCCACCATGCCCACTTCAAAATTTCCTATCCCACTATAGAAACGGAAGCAGACCCAGAAACCTGGGAAACCAAACTATTTACATACTATCACTGGTATGTGAAGCATGGGGGGGTTAACCAACATATGATGAATTAAACCCGTATCAGATCAAGCGCACTGCGACAGATAAAAATAGATGGTAAATCGCCTACGCAAAGAAAACAAAAAGAACAATTAAGCAGATAACACAAGGGGTGTAATTAACGGGAGATTGACAGTAAATAAAGGAGTGAGCATTCTCAATTTGGAGGGAGAAGAAAGTGGCAAATCTACAGGACAAAATAGCAACAAAAAAGTAGAAAATTTAGTCCCGACCTTGGAGTGAAATGCTTACAGACAACAAAACAGAATGAAATGAACTGACACGAAGTAAATTGGGGAAAAACTCATAATGAACGAAACGATAGTTTAAATTTCTAGGGTTTCTTTTTTCTTGTGTTTTGTTTTCCAGTGATGCGAAGTTGAGAGAGAGGACGTTAGATTCGTGACTTACAAAATGAAGTACGGAAAGGCAGCCATGAAAAAGACGTAATTTTAGAGAAAGAGAGAGGATGCGGGTGAGAGGAAGGGAGGGAGGGCTAGCTCAGAGCACGAAGAGAGTGAAAAAGGAGACAACACTGAATAATGCGTAGAAATTGGGGGTTGGGGAAAATTGAAATAGGAGTCCTTGCCAACGGTTGTGTTATTTTATTTTTATTTTTATTTATTAGTTTATTTGACTGCGACTGCGACTGCGACTGCGACTGTGTGACCTGGTCACGTGAGAGGACCTAATTAACCTGCTTCCTTTCTTGTAAGCGATTATCCGAGTCTTGATTAGCCCCAATTCGCGTCGCATGGTGGAAAGTTTGAAATTTCATTTACATATAATAAGAGATCACTTCGACAGTGATGAGAAAAAATAAAATAATTTTAGATGAATTAAATGAAATATTTTTTTAATATTATAATTATTTTAAGATTTAAAAAAATAAAATTATTTATTATATTTTATATGAAATTTTAAAAAAATTATAATGATAAGATGAGATGAGATAGTTTTTATATCTAAAATTTTGTTTCTTTTTTATATATTGGGAGAGGGATTCGAATTCATGATCTCCATTTTAAAAATGTAGTTGTTATGCCATCAGGCCAGAGATCGTTGATATATAAACTTAACTTGATATGATTTTAGACTGGACAAGCGACATTTGGAGTATAATACGATTTTCGCCATACCCGCAAATTATGCAAACCTAACACAAGATTAACAAATTAGGGTTAAGGAGTGTAGCATGTTTAATTAAATGAATCAGAGTCAAGTCAAATCTTATTCATGTGCGACATGAACCAAAGAGATAAGGGAAAAAAAGGTAAGGATTTTGAATAAATTGTGATTGAGAATAGAGGTAAAGAAAATGACATTTTCTCAACATTGAATTCTTTAGAAATCTTACATCAGCACACACTGACATGAAAGCAAACGGATCAAGACATCTGGATTTACATGAGAATAAAAAAAATGACGTTTTTATCTGGCAATTCTTACTGCTCGCTTGGAGATAAGATGAAGTAAGAATTTAAATTGTAAATAGTATAAGATAGTTTATAAATATTAATTAGATAGTTTAAATTGAATAATTTTTATATTTTGAAAAATAAGAGAGAAAAAATTAAATAAAAAATATTATAAAGTAAAATATTATTAGAATATAATTTTAGAATATAATTTTTATTTATAAATTTGAAAAAGTTGAATTATTTTTTATTTTTTGTTTGAAAGTTTGGAAAAGTTATAATGATTAGTTTGAAAATGTTTGTATTTAAATTATGTTTTGGAATGAGATAGGATGAGATGCGATAATCTCGTTTGTTTTTGCATATAAGATGAGATGAGTTGAGATTAAAATTAAAAGTTGAATAAAATATTGTTAAAATAAATATACATAATTTTTTCAAGGATATTCTCAAATCTCAACCGATCACAAGATATTATGTTATTAAAAAATAAGAATATTCATGAAAGTAATTTGAATAATACGATAATTCATATTAGAATGAAAAGGATAAAAATGTCACCTTTGTCCATAATTTAAAAGTACCAAATAAGTCGCTCTCACAAGAAAAAGAGAACAAAAAAAATCAAGGAACCTTCATCAATGAAGTCTTTCGTTATGAGTCACAGAGCCCAGCATTTTGTTAGGAAGGCACTCTCACTCGACTTTGAAAGTCGTTCTCACGACCCAAACTCGCAAGCAAGACAACATTGCAAAAGGGTAAGATATTAAGGAGTGCACGGCTAAGTTTGAAGTTGTCATCTCGATCGAGTCCTACCTTGGACTCTGCATTTCTTTCTTCTACAAGTAATAGGAGAGTCCCGTTGAACTCCTCGGCTATTATCACCTATGAGGTCTGGTCAGCAAGTGTAAACTACAAGTCCAATTCAATTTTGTGGAATTCAAGAGAACTGGGTCCCCAATTCCAAACACGGGACAGAAATTGAATTCAGACGTGCACCTTTACTCTTTCATCATTGGTAGATTTCAAAGTAATATTGGTAGATTTGAATACTTCAGCCTACAAGGAACCGGGCTGGGCGATATTTGACAAAATGCCAGAAAACTCCAATCATGAAGAACTTGAATTTAGTGAAGAGTACCTCAGGAATAAGGTCTCTGACAAGGACAGGGACATATGAGATAGTGATAAAACTGAACACATTTATTTATTCCAAGTAAATTACAACAACAGCACGAACATCATCAACACCAAACCACTAATAATAGATTTCAGAGATTACCTCACAGTCAATACTGATCTTAATTTTTACCAAGCCCACGATTCCATAGGCGGGATATATGGGATGACTGACAACAACCCAACAGCAAGTCATTACCACACAGTACTGGATTTATTTCAAGGAAATTTCCAGATCGCTTGCATTCTTTGAATATTGTGTAAAGAAAATTAATGCAGCGTGGGAAGCCTAAACTCACTTGGTCTCACAATAGAAATATTATTGATCATAGCATGACCCTGGACCAATTGGAGGGGTTCGGGCATACTTATTTGTGATGGGGGCAGCTTGAACCCCGCGCCCATTCAAGAGACATCGGAAGTATTGCAACCGGGGTAATGCAGTTGAGTTAATATTTCCTGTGGATATAGCCTCCCTCCTGCTCCACAAGCGCTCTATAGGAAACAATGGAAAATTCTCACCCAATATTTAAGACAATAACTTTGAGCATCTATTACTTATCAAATAATAATAATAATAATAATTTTGAGCATCTATAAATTGCAAAAGAAGACAATAATAAAACAAGACAAAATGAAAACATAGGATGAACTTGCTCACCCTTCCAACGTCTCTGCAAAACTCAAAAGTGTTTGTCAGTGTGGAAGTGTGCCTATTGGTGTGTGTAATGTATCTCAGACCTCACACTTTGAATTGAAACCAATGGATTTTGTTTGGGCTTTTTCAGTCCACGTTTTAAAAATCTATTAGTGCACATAGTATCTTCTCTCTCTCGAAATATTTTGAAAAAATCACCACCACTTCCCTATTGAGAAAACCTCGAAACATGTCCATTAGTTGTAACTGGTGATTTTCTTCCAATAAAGGCATACCTGCAGCTGCTGCAGCTCGAGGCCAAATTGTTTGCTGAACAACTGATGTATCTGCTGTTTCACCCCACATGCAAACTTCTCCTCCAAGCACAAGCTCTTGCTTGTGAACATCATTTATTCCCTCTAGTGGTTCAGCAGTGTACACTCTATCCCAAGGGACATCCAAATGATCAAGATACCAAACGCCTTGATTGCTGAAAATGCATCTGAAGCCCTTCGCAACTGCCTTCGGGCAAACACCGGGGCCCAACCTGTAGCAACGCACAAAATACTTTTTAAGTTGACACAATTACAGAGTCAGCATTATACTAATGTGATACTAATCCCAGGAAGAGAAACTCACCAGTTATGCACTACAGTCTGTGGATTAAGGTTTGCTGCAAATGTATTGAAGGTTTCTTCCCTGAGATGTAAAATCAGAATCTGTCACACGCTTCGGTCTTTTAATAAAATGACACTTCCTTAGGGGTACACGCAGAAAAGTGGACATTCTTTTTTTTGGCTGAGGTCAATTGTAAGCTATGCATGTTGAATTTTAATTTCTCTAAGTATTTTTCATTTCCATATTCTATACTGATATACTAGAACTTCCATTTAATTTTCTACAATTAATGTAGTCGGAAGTATCTATCAAAAACAGGTTTTTTACAATTAACATGAAGTTTAAATAGCACACCGTCTTACTGTGGTAAATTAGGACATACCAATTGACAGGGGTCCAACTTTTTGAAATTGCGATTTCTTGAGCTTTCAGTACAAAATACTGGTAGGCATCTTTAGTGGTCATGTTTCGATCCTGAAGCCTGCACATTGAATAGTTGATGGAGAGAGTAAATGTTAGTCAATGTCAGATAAACATCACTAAATGGAAACATTTGATAATGATGAATTTTTAACACCATAGTTCAAGGGCCACCATAAGCTTGCATGGAAAGTGACCGCTATTTCATCCCTCAACACCACAATGTTAAGTTTGACTCCAACATTCAAGCATAACAAACATCACTTTTATGCTATTGACAAAAATATTCCAGCATGAGTTTTAAAACAACAATAGAAATATAATTATCCAATGCCAACTTATTGAGGGCAACTTAATAGGGGAGAAGACCGATCTCTTCCAAATATTGTGGCAGATAAATAAGAAAGAGAACTAAACCAAATTATGAGAAAGATGAAACTCAGTGATTTGAAACCAAACACGCCCTTGAAGTATGTAACCAAGGAGTCAGCATAGTTATAGATGCGGGTGCTAAATCAAAATTATCCCATCAAAACTGACTTGAACAGACCCACAGATTTTACTAATAGTATTTCATTTCTTATTTCCTGTTATATTCACACTCACATAGATGGAACAAACATAAAAGTAAACATTAGAGGACTAAGATTATTCTGAGTGCAGGCTTTATGGTCAACACGTAAAACATTTATTTTTTAAAAGTGGTCAACACGTAAAACATAGTGAGTAAAACTAAGTGATCACATGACCAGATTTCCAACCAAAAAAGTTGAGGTATGTACCATTGTTTAACATGTGGAGTAGAGCTCCAGCAATCTGTCAAATAGAATGATTTCATATCAATAAACATCAGAAGGCTGGTAGCACAAAACTAGAACTGAGGGGGAGAGAGAATTGACACACACAGAGTTACTTGTCAGGCAAATAAGGATGAAGTTTATTACCAACAAATATTTTAGGTTCATTTAAGCTTCCTAACCTTGAAGTCAAAGTTGAAAGCAGATATTGTGGCTTTTGACAAATTAAATCACAGAGGCCGTATCTATGAGATTTTCAAATGCCTATAAAGCTTCTCCATTGACTGAAAGAATAGTGAACAAATTTGGAGAAATGGACAGAAGTAGGTATTTCCAATAACTTTGAGAATGCACAATTTCAGTGAGAGGTCATCACTACAAATTCTAAGGGCTTCAAGATTTTCGTCTCCTCTATAACATTTGGTTATATAAAGATGGATTAGCAATAAGCTCAAGCTTCTAATAATAATAATGGACACAGTTAAAAACATTATTATTTTTCAATTTATCTATCAAAAAAATAATAATAATGGCGGGAAAAAGGAAGAAACTTGTGGTCTCAATTCTTTCTTCTTCTTTTTTTTATCGGTAATTGCAGTCTCAATTCTGAATAGCAGAGAAAGGGACAATATAAGTCAATCTTAACATAAACTAAGCTTTGGTGCTAAACATTGTTTATTTGCATTCAATCTCATAATGCAAGAGGAAAATAGATTTAGTTTTTCAAAATAGTGATAACAAAATCTTAGCATGCAATAAGAAAACCAGTCAATCTAACCTGTATTAACTTCATCACCACCCAAATGGAAGAGCTCAAAGGGGAAAATTTTTCTCATATCTGTAAAATACAAATTGCTAATAAATAAACCTATGAAGAAGAGAGAAATTTTGAAGCAATATGAAGGAAAAAATAAAATAAATTGCAAAATTAAGCATTACTCCTCCCTTGCTTTTCCCTTCCAAAGTTCACTAAAACTTCTGTGTAACCATAAACTTCTTATAGAAATACACTTTCACGTGCTTGTTTATATCACACGGCAGTGCACCTATTGATCTTTGAATTATGTAGTACACCCCTCAGTATAAATACATCTAACAGCGCATGAATAAAATAAGCTTTTTAACTAATATTTATATATATTGTGCACAATTTCAGTATAGAGAGGAAAAAAAATTACATGATTATCAGGGAAAAGATTGTAAAGGAGCTTAACCTGTCAGAATACCAGAGATAACATCAAAACTGAAGTTTTTTGTCACATCAAGAGGCTCTCTACATGAAGGAGAAGGCCAGAGATCAGGATATCCAGCACCCCTGCATAAGAGGTATATCGCGTATTAAAACAATTTTTATCTTTTGGTACTTGAGTTTATGAATGCCTCACAAGTTTCCTCTAATGAATTTGAGGAAACAGCAGAAGGAATCGACCAAATTCCCAACTCTGCCAGAAAAAATCACAAGGTAAGAGTTTACAGACCAGGATTCTACTCCATGATTATGGCACCGGAAGGGGAACATAACCGAATTATGGGTTGAAGGCCAGAAAGCAATTTCCTTTCTATTGGTCAGGACCCACTACCATGCCAAATCTGGGCTTGCCCAAGAAGATTTTTTACCGGAAAAAAGGTTTCTTTTACAGTCTTCAAATTCAGAAAGATTCTTAGCTTCAATAATTAGATCATAGTATCAGCTTGCACTAAAACAAAAGGTAGACATTAATATGTGCTTTACCACGATTCTGCATGACCAGGGATATCCACTTCTGCCATGACATTGATACCTGTCATAGACCAGGTGAAATAATCAAGAAAAATAGATCAATCCAGACATTCTTGCCCTGAGGTAATTCAACCTCTTTAATTCTAATTTAATAGCTGAAACTTGCTCTATGGTCTATTGTGAAAAAAATTATAGTTTGACATTTCTAACCGACCTTGAGATGCCACATTTCTAATGCATGTAAATTCAATTAGAAAAGGGAAAACTTGTGAACTTCAACGTCCAGACACTTTTTTCAAGCGTCTTACTGAAGCTTCAAAAACTATAAATCTAGAACAAACCTCTTATTTTGGCAAAGCTTCAGGTTGATGCACGAAAGTTGAAACATGAAAATAAAACACACTGTTAGCCTATGGCAGACAAAGAAAGCATAAAAAGTATAAGCAACATCAGAACATGTACAAAGCCATGTGTATAGAGCACAAATAAAGAAAAGAAATAGTTATATGTTTGGTTATAGCAATGCACCTGCAAGTCATATATCTTTTGCATACTGAAAGCATCACTTCAAATTTTTTGTCTTCTTTTTTATGTACCATGTTATGTCTCATATATTTACCTAGCCTTCGGTGTTCTCGATACAACATGAGATTTGCAACTCTTGTCATGAAAAATTAGTTCTTTGTTGAAGACAGTAGCATCATATGGTTTGAATAATTCTATATTTCAACAAGTTTTTTTTAGAAGTCACAAAATATAATTGATATGGTTTTAAAACTATTAGACAAGTAACTCCGTAATAGGAAATGATAAAATTCTAGGACAAGTTACTGAATATCTCTAAAGCTAGTTATTCAGAAATTTAAAGTTTCTACAGATATCTTACTTCACAATCTCGTATGCATCCTCAACTGTGTAACGTTCCCACTTGGTGTATGAACCTTGCCACAAATTTGGATACGTGGGTACTTCAAGAGGAAATGACTGCTCGTCTATGATGTGCCAATGAAGGACATTCTACTGAATGCAATTATCAGTATCAGACTTACATGCACATAATTAGAGAGGCAAAGGATGAAATAATCATCAGCCAAGTCCTTGAGTAAAATTCAATTGTGAAACACCACTTTGAAAAGAATACCAAGTAACAACTCTTACAAGTTTAGTATAGGACATAGATTCAATTATCTGCTTAATCACGTCAACCGGTAAAAAGTGCCTCGAAGTATCTGCAAAAATATGCCAATCAAGATGGGTGTAAAGCCACATTATAGGACACAGTTAATGTATTAAGCAACATTACAGGACACAGTTAATATATTGAGCAACATTAAAGGACAGTTAAATATATATATAGGGCATAGTTATAATAAATTTACAAATATACTTTCCAGACACATATGTAGCCTACCCAGAAGAAGCCCGCGATATGGAAATCTCGGTTTGTCTAGGATGTACCAAGGAGCCTTGTATACTTGTACTGACTTAGTTCCATAATCAAAAGCACATAATTGGCTGAAAGTCTGGAAATCATAAAATAGAATAGTCAGCGATGGAAAACCCATAACGCTCGAGACGATCACCAGCTTGCCGATCTTTTCTAAAAAAGTGCTGCAGAAACAGGAAGGGATGATTGCAAATGCCTGCTATGGCAGGCTTCAACAATGCCATCATACATACCTCTAATCCTCGCAAGGCGCCATAAACAGTATTTCCCTGCAATAAACAGAGTGTCAACACAAATAAACTCGTGACTGACTGCATAGAGTGAAATACGCAATGAAGCATCACAGAGATAAAGAGAATTGTCCATTCAATTCATAAATAACGATAAAATTTAACCAAAATGCCCATTCATTGAGCTTTGCAGCACAAGAGAAGCTAGAGCTAATCTCTAGCCCTGAAATTACCTCAATCGTCGCCCCCCCAATAATCGACTGCCCGTCATTCTTCGCAATAAACAAAGAATAGCTCTCATCTACGCCGAGTTGAAGCTGAAAAATAACCCAGAACACTTTCAAATTCACCGACCCAAAAAAAAAGAAGATTGCCCAATTTCCATTCAAGTGCAACTCACTTCTTCGCTATCAGAGTGAACAATGACGTTCAACTCGCTAATATCGTACACGGATCTCCTTCCCCTGAATCTACTAAATATAGAAGACACATCGCTGTGTTTGAACACGATCGCTCTGTATCTGTCAAACGCCGCACTGAGGATACCGGAGTTGCCACCTTTTCCGCCGAAGGTGAGCGACAGGCTGGGGTCAACGGAGAGCGTGTCGTTACCGAAGGTGAACTCTGAGGGCAGAGGCCAGAGGTAGGTGAGAGAGCCATTGATTTCTGGGACGGAACCGAGTACTAGGGTTCTGTAAAAACAGGGTGCAAGTGCGAGAATAAGGAAGAGGGACTTGAAAAGATCGACAAGCATGGTTTAATCGATGGAAGTACGAATGGAGGCTCCCGAGTGTCAACGATGATGAACTAATTCCTCCTTGGAGTGGGTACGGATGGGGGAATCTAATCTCCCAATCCCACGGCAACAAGGACATAACAAAACGACAGAACAGAACGACGGGTGTCGTTGGTTGCAATAATTTCTTTAAAAACTTCTTAACTTTTAGGGCATTCCCAGGCTTCTTCGCATGCGGTACTTTGTTAAATTATAGAAAAACAAATATGAAAATGAAAGAAAAATGAGTTACGTCGAATTTCTTACAGTAACTTTCGATTTTAAGATGTGTACAGTTGTTGTCCAAATTTGGAGAGTAACTGTACGCATTCTAAATCATTCTTTTAATTTTTTTTATTTTAAACTTATATTTTAATAGAATATAAAGAAATAATATATAAAAAAAGTGAGAGAAAAAAATAATAAAAAGATAATAGAAAATAGAAAATTTTAATATAATAAATAAATAATAGGGAGTGGGATGTGGAGGCTTTTGAAAAATGAGTAAAATTTAAGAACAAATTTTAGAAAGTGTGTATTTCAACCAAATTATAAGAAAATTTATAAAGAAACGGATGAGAATACCCCTAGAGAATATTCCTTGTGTTGATCAAGCTTCCTTTTAATAAGTGAGTATAACACATGAAATATATAATTAAATTGAGTGAAGTGAGTGATGGCTATAATTTAAAACTCATAATCTCTGTTCTAACCATGTTAAATTTTTATTTATCTAAAAAACTTAAATGAATAGATTCAATCATTTATATTTTGTTTAACAATTACGAAGTTGTTATTTGAAAACATTGAAACATTTTTAACTAAATCCACCCATTAATTTTTTTTTTTTTTTTTTTTTTTTGGGGTATAATAGGCTTATAGGGTTTATTGATTTAACATCACATTAGTTGCAAACTAGTCTTTGTGAAAGAGTCAATGTTAATACTCGAGTCTTCAAATTTATACTCAAAATATTGGCTGAGGATGTTGCTCTTTCTCCATCTTACTCTCCTCGTTTTTCTATGTCATGAATTAAAACTTTACGGATTTGGCTTGACCAAAGAAAAAGACTGTAAACCATTTTACTAAGGTCCCGTTTGGATATTAACTTGAGTTGAGTTTTTTTTATAAATAATAGTGAGTTTAGATGGTGGAATACATTTTGTAAAATTCGCCTAATATGAGTTTAGATGTATTTATGATGAGTTGAAAAATGTAATGGGTCCTGCATGTAAAGAAGTGTTGTGTTGAAGAAGATTATGGATTTTATGTATAAAAATATTTTGAGTTGAGTGATGTTTAGTGATTTAAAAATTAAACTAAACTTAAAATTAGACTGAACTAAATTGATTTCAATATCGTCTAACATCCAAACGGGCCTAAAAGTAACTCTAGTAATTAAGAGAGTTACAAGCTCTTCAACTTGAAATATTGATTACAAGAAAAATATCATAACTAATTTTGGAGTTTATTATCTTCTAATTGTAGGCTTGCTTATATAATGCATTTTAAGTATTGTATGACTATTTAAAATACATCACATCTAATAATGTTATCGATGCTGATAAATTCATGATTAATAGTAACATTGTTTTAGTTACAAAACCAAAATTCACAAAAAATAAAAAAACAACAACAACAACAACAGACACACCTTACAAAGTTTTTTTTAATAAAATGGATGCATTAAGAATACGCTTGGTTTAAGAAATTTTAGGAATTTTGATTTTTTTAATTGGATAAGATTACCATATTATCTATACTTAAAAAATACTTAAATAATTTTGAAAAAATATATTTACGAGTCTTTACGTTGACACACCCAACATAGCAATATTGTGGAAGGTGGTAGAGGTCTTTTCCACCAGCTATTGTAAATAAGTATTCAGAAAATATAAATATCACCCTACTGTACACAGCATTCGCCACATACTCAATGCATTGAGTGAAAAAAAAAAAAAAAAATTACATACACGGTGTGTTGCGGGCTTCCGGCTGTTGTATAGCACAGCTCATAAGTATTTTGTATTTTGATTTTTTTTCATTGATGAGATCTACTACTTGTTCAATTTTTCATAAAAAATTAAAACACATAATCACTTATTTCGTACATTCAAACACATATTTCAACTTATTTATATTTAAACATGTCTCAATAGGATTCACAAAACATTACTATTTACATATCAATTTAAATCATCTAAGATTACCTCAACATCCAAATGCGACCTTAGAATGCGAGTCTTGAACAATCAATTTAAGGAAAAACAAGATTTAAATATGCCTCGCTTTTATACGCACGGACTATGTGAAACTTATGCATGTAAGGGTCCCTCTAGGAACACAAATATTATTTGATATTATAAAATTATTCCACTACTATTTAATAATTATTCACTAACTATATTACTATAATTCACAATCTACTTAATTATTATTAACGGATATTTTAAAATACTTTTTAGTATCCAGAAACCAACAAATGATTTTCTATTTTAAAATTTTAGAGATATTGGGCCTCTATTATCGGGCCGAGCTAGTTGAGTGGTCTTTCATTTAAGTGCCACGTCATCGGGTTAAGAGAATTGTTAATCGGTTGTAGGTGTATAAGAAACTTTTTTTGTTTGGGTTCTCATTTTCTGGTTGGTGCTTATTTACAATTGAGAAAACATATTTATAATCGTGAATTGTACAACTGCCGCGTAATCATTTTGAAAAAAGTAAATAATATATAGGATCTACATAAAAAAAATTAATTTTTTAATCGTGGACCCCACTATTTTTCAAAACGATTACGCGGCGTTTACGTACTTCATGATTGTATGTAGAATTACTCTTTACAATTATGCTACATACAGTTAAAATAAACAGTTAATTTATTTAAAAAAAAAGTAATATAACCAATCATGTTTACTTATGCGTAAATAAATACATAAAGTTGATTGGATATAAAATTTTTCCATATATTAATAGTAGCATTCAATATTAGCAGCTATGCCCAGCTAAAGGAGAATATTTAGATTAGTTAATAAAGTATGGCTGCAAGGTGCCCCATAAAGTATGCTTTTCATTGAAATGGTTCCGCGGTCGCAATTGCATTACAGTATTAAATTATTGTTTCGCGGACATGGTTGCAGCAGGCAAAGGCGACCACACGTGGGTTTGACGTTAAAGAGGAAATCGTGAATTACTCATATACCTACAACATATTATATAATATATTATATAACAATGTATTAAATGAAAAATATTATTATAAAATTATCTTATTTTTATATGATGATTTATAATAATATTTTTCGTTTAACACATTGTTGTACAATATATTGTATAAAGTGTTGTAGGTAAATCATTTTCTATCGTGAACCCCCCCGGCGCTCCGGGCAGGCGCGCATTCACGAATCTCAGATACCCATCCCCAAAAAGCCAATGACATTCAATACAGGCTCTTTCAGGCTTTGTTTGGATCATTAACTTCTCTCAATTCATCTCAACTCATTATTACAACTTTTTCAAATCTCAACACAAAATATAATAAACAATTCAACTTTTTCGAATCTCAAAATAATAATAATATTAAAAAATAATATTCTAACAATATTTTATCATCTCAACTCAACTCAATTCACTTCAACATCCAAACTCACCCAATTTTTCTGGTCCAAATCGAATTTCGTTATTGAATCAAAATTTTTTTATTTTAAAAAAATAAATACAAAAAAATAGATTAATCATATCAATATTTTTAAATAATATTATTCTCCCATTAAAATTGATCACTCCGGAAGGGGCGTAATCACTTATCGGATAAAATAAAACGCCGAGTCCGGTTCGGAGTTCAGAATGGGACCCACACGCCAACTTAAAGGCCCACATAAGGAATCAATGAATGATGTGGCTCAGGTATCAGTCCGTGATTCTCCTCGGCAATCCTCTCACTCTCTTTGTCTACCTATTTACGTTCCATTTTCTTTCATGAAATCCTAACCGTCCACGGGTCGCAAATTCTGTACCACGCCCTTTTTTTTTTTTTTTTTAATTTTTTCCCGAGCTCTCGGATGTTATTCCCCCACGCTATCACCGTCACCTAATCCGATCTCTTGTCACCACTCCAAAGTTCATCCACATGCCAACAAATCCGAAAAACCATATCCCACGCGCGCCAGATAGCCGTTCAGTAACCCAAGGGCCCCCAAGGGCCAAGACCTTTTGCTCCCTTGTCTTTCCTAATCCAATTACAGAAACGCGTGGATTAGGAGCGTGTCAGCAGTTTTTTTTTGGTGCGCGCTCACTTTTTTCGTGCTCTTCTTTACTTTCCCCGGTTCAAGAATCTCCAACTATAGCAGCCACAACAGTCATTCACCAAACATCCCGAAAAAGCCCTCTCGTTTTCCCAATTTTATTTCCAGTCTAAGGTATCCCTCGTTCTCCATAGCTCTTCATTGAGTTTTGGGTAAGAGGAAAATGGTGGAGCCGGTGACTCTCGAGAGCGACGAGGAGTGCTCGCTCTTGGCTCAGCCCAACTGTGGTGACGGGTCATGGCGGTTGAACTTCGACGGGGTCCAGTTATGCCGAGAGCAGAAGGAGAAAAAGCTTCCTCGTGGCCTCCACGACTGCCTGGGGGTTTTAGGTATTTTTTCTATTCTTTGTGGTTGATAATTTGTTGTCGATCTTTCTCTTTTGGTCTTTAATGGCGATATTCTATTCCGAGTTTTTGGTCTGTTGGGCATTTTGCTTGTTTTGGTGTTTTTTCTATAGTTATGTCCCTCCAAATTGTTGTATTAATTGCTTTATTTCGCTTTGTTTTTACCTTATTTTCAGTTGACAGGCGGTGGGAGTTAGTTGATTCTTAGTGTTTCCCCATATCTTGAAATGTATATGAACCAGTGGTTGTTATGTATGGGAAAAAGCCTATGGGAGTTTTGAAGTTCAGTTTGCTTTGCCATATATAAGCGGTACAAATTCCTGGGTAGAAAATTGGTGAGAATTAGGTGACAATTCTGGATTTTGCTCTGTAAATTGATCGTTAAAAGAGTAATTAAACTGTTGGTGGAGGCGTTGAGACTTGGATTATTATTATTATTTTTTTTGGGCGGGGGGGTCTTCTTAGCTCACGAGTTGGTTGCTTGCTTGGCTGGTTCAGGTTGTTTTTGTGTGTTGGCATGTTTGATATTTTGTTCTCTCATGTAAGCAAAAGTAGGAATTTTGGATAGTAGATAGCATCCTATAAGCCGCCAAGATGGAAGAACAGAATACTTGAATGTGTTAGAGGTTTGAGAGGTTTAACAGTTCAGCATAGTATGATTTTATGAATAGTTTCTCAGAAATCCTTGTATATTTGAGAAGTCACTAATTTTCTTCTAAAAGGTTTAAAAGCCGCTAATTGCATAGCCTGAGTGTGTCACTGGTTAATTCTAAATAATAGTGGAAGGGGGAGACACTATGACTTGGAGAAACCGGGCAAGTGGAATTGATTGGAATGATTCTTTAAGTAATATAACTCACAATCAAGACTTCAGAGATATCATACGAATGACTCTCAATTGTTTTGCTTGATGGCTTCAGGTCTTGAAGACAATGTGGCCGACTACTATCAGCAGCAGGTAGAAATGCTCGAGGGCTTTAATGAAATGGATGCTTTAGCAGAGCGTGGCTTTATTCTTGGGATGTCAAAGGTTCATACGATCATTGCAATTTTCAATTCCTTAAGCTTTTATTTGTTTACATTTGGCTCTGGAGCTGAAGACCATAATCGTGCTATTGTTATGGTTTCAGGAAGAGCAAGAGAAGTTGGCTAAAAGCGAAACATTTGCCATCAGAATATCAAATGTTGCAAACATGGCTCTCTTTGCAGCTAAAGTCTACGCATCTGTTCAAAGTGGTTCCTTAGCTATTATTGCATCCACATTGGACTCGCTTCTTGATCTTTTGTCTGGCTTCATCCTGTGGTTTACTGCATTCTCTATGCAAACACCCAACCCTTATCAGTATCCTATTGGAAAGAAACGTATGCAGCCATTGGTAAGTTATCCTCTAAACTTTCTTTGTGATATTCTAATCTACACGCTTAAGTTTACAAATCAACAGTGCAGTGCTGGTGCAGCCCAAGTTTATGCTAAACATGATTATTTTACTTTGCATGCATGTATAGCGCTGACTTAATGCACCCCCATCTTTGTCAAATTACTTTCTGCTGGGCCATTTTGATTCTAGATAACTAATAACCAATTCCATTGTTTTTGCCTTCTTACTGTTATTTGTAATCCTAGTATGTGAAACTGATTTTACCAGCAAGACTTGTTATCAGTCACTAGCTGTAGATGGATATCACTTGACTTATATTTGGTTGAATGGACATTGCCTTGAGTAAAATTGCTATTCGTCCTTGATTTAATCAATGGAAGGAAGGGAAATTTAATATGTTTACCCTGAACGAATGCATGTCTTCTTCATTGCTGTTGTTTAGTACTTATGACATCAGGAAGGTTCATTTTATTTCACTCAAAAGGGAGGGCTCTTGTTTTGCTAAAAAATCTTTGTAGTCCTTGCAAGTGTTCATACATGCCTTGCAACATAATACTACTACAGCAGAGTTTGATACATCTCAACAATTTGCAGGGGATCCTCGTATTTGCCTCCGTCATGGCGACTCTTGGACTGCAAATTATCCTGGAGTCGATGCGGACACTATTCTCTGATGTAAGTGGGTGTTAGTTGCATTCTTAATGTGTTTAAAACCTTTCATTTTCCATGACTATGATAATTAGAAAGTTCTGAATAACTGGATGCATTTGGGTCTTGAGATTTTAAACCGTCTCTGATATTTCTTTTCAATATTTATGTGCTTCCCATCAGCATGAGTTCGACTTGACCATGAAGCAAGAGCAATGGCTTGTTGGCATTATGCTTTCTGTGACTTTGGTAAAATTCCTTCTGGTTCTTTATTGCCGCACTTTCACTAATGAGATCGTCAAAGCTTATGCCCAGGATCACTTTTTTGACGTTATCACCACCATTATTGGACTAATTGCTGCTCTGCTTGCAAAATATATTGATGATTGGATGGACCCCGTTGGAGCTATCATTGTAAGTCCTCTCTCTCTCAGATCTTTTGTTTCTTCTTATGTTAACATGGGAGTTGTGCACCTATGCTGTGATAAATGTTGCTGCTGGCATTTCGTTCCCCCCCCCCCCCCCCCCCTCTACATATATATCAGAGAGGAGATTTACACTGACATATCACTTTGGACTTGCTACAGCTGGCTTTATACACGATCCGTACATGGTCATTGACAGTGTTGGAGAATGTGAACTCCCTTGTGGGAAGATCAGCTGCTCCAGAATACCTTCAGAAGCTAACTTACCTCTGCTGGAACCACCACAAGGCCGTGAGGCATATTGATACGGTCCGGGCATACACCTTTGGGTCACATTACTTTGTGGAGGTTGACATAGTCTTGCCAGCAGGCATGCCGTTGCAAGAGGCTCACGACATCGGGGAATCCCTGCAGGAGAAGCTCGAGCTCCTGCCTGAGATAGAGCGTGCCTTTGTACATCTTGATTACGAGTACACTCACAAACCAGAGCATGCTCAGGCAAACTAATCCCAGTGCAAAAAATTAAATAACCTGTCGTAGCTCTCATAATTCCAAGGCACACTCGATTACGGGTTCCTGTTTCCACTTGCAAGTGTAGGATAAAAATTCTTTTGGCTGTGATGGCTGCAGGTTGGTGGAACTGCCAATACTTGGGGGACGTTTTGTGGCTGGAGAACTGACTTGCCTGGGTAATTTGACGGGGCTGGTCCTGCATCTTAACGCGAAACATTGCTCATTCAAGAGCATTACGTTGAACTGGCTAAATGCAAATTCAAATTTTATCTATTTGCCTCTTTCATTCAAATCCAATCTCTATATTGGATTATTTATTTACTCTCTATATAATAATAAAATATTATTAATTTAATAGTTTTTTTATTTAATTTATTTTTATCACATTTTGTAATTCTACCAATTAAATGTTAATAATAATTATATTCTAATTAAATTAATATTAATATTTATCACATTTATTAAATATTAATATTAATTATATTCTAATGAAATAAATAATTAATATTCTAATTAATATTAACTAATTTATTTATTTTTATCACATTTTATATTTAATAATAATAAATCGAACCAAATTTCTTAATTACAAAAAATACCTATATATTTGTTGAGAGAAGTGAGAAATGAATATCATTGTGTTTGGTTAAATTTCTTTACACATATATTTGGTGGGTTACTGTAATTAATGTCTAAATTTATATAGATATGCCTAATTCAATGCGAGATGTTTTAAGTGTCTTATTAGCTAAATTTGGTTAAAGTTGAATTTAATGCGAGATGTTTTAAGTGTCTTATTAGCTAAATTTGGTTAAAGTTGAATTTAGCCAAGCCAATGAGAGTACTCTAAGTGCATAAAAAAATGCTACTCTCACCTGCAATTGGGTCCCATTTGGGCTTTGACAATTTTTTATTTTTTTACTTGATGATTAAGGAAGTATTTTATAATAATATTATTTTTTTTTAATTTTAAATATATAAAAAAATAAATACGTGCTACACTGCTCGGCCCTTTAACACGTGCGACCTTTTGGGACCAATTGCAACTTCTTTTTTATTTTGAGGACCAGTTCGGTCCAGTTGCAACTTAGGATTCGTTTATTTTCGAAGATGAGATGAGATGTGTCTCATTTGGGCTTTGACAATTTTTTATTTTTTTACTTGATGATCAATGAAGTATTTTATAATGATATTATTTTTTTTTAAATTTTAAATATATAAAAAAATAAATAAAAAAATTATTTTGCTCTTATCGGACACGTCTCGTGCTACACTGCTCGGCCCTTTAACATGTGCGACCTTTTGGGACCAGTTGCAACTTCTTTTTTATTTTGAGGACCAGTTCGGTCCAGTTGCAACTTAGGACTCGTTTATTTTCGAAGATGAGATGAGATGAGTTGATATTAAAGTTAAAAAATCGAATAAAGTATTGTTAGAATATATTTTTTAATATTATTTTTATTTTGAGATTTAAAAAAATTGAATTGTTTATTTTATTTTGTATTGAAAGTTAAGAAAGTTGTAATGATTAGATTAGATGAGATGAGAAGAGAATGATTGAATTGAAAATAAATACAAAGTCAAACCCTTGAAGTAAAATATATAGAATAAATATACGAAGATGCGTGTTTAATATACTTATAAAAAAAAAAATTTGATTGGGCAGCGGCCAATAGATACGCACGTGGTTTGGGATTAGTTGGATGTAAATTGGTTCAGGTCCAGCAAGAAAAAGATAAACGTGCACGGATCTGACACTGGCAGACTTCCGTTCAAATTATATTGCCCGACACGCCTTGCATCTACGATTATTCACGTCCACATACTTTCCCCATCATTTCCCGGTAAAATGACTTTTGCCTTTCATTCCGTTTTTAACGTACTTCCAACGATTTGAATTTACTGGCTTTACCTAATGAAGATCAATTTTGGGTAAATATTTGGATATATATATATTTTTTCATGTAGCTTTGTCACAATTCAATTTTTGTCTGAAATTTTGCTATCCTCAATTAATGTATCAAATATTTTTTTATTTAAATGATTGATGTATCAAATTATTTAAAATATATCATTGATGCAATTAAAGAGATGAAAAAACTTGACGGAAATATCGTCCTTTTCTATGCTGTAAAACTTGCTTCCTCTTTATTTATTTGAAATTTTGAGTCCAAAGTATTTGTTTCAAAATTGTCCAAAAAAAATATATATATATATAATCTGAGAAAAGATACTTACAACCGTGAATTGCGTAACCGCCACATAATCGTTTTGAAAAAAATGAATAAAACATGAGATTTACGTGAAAAAAAATTAATTTTTTAATAGTAGACCTCACTTTTTTTCAAAACGATTACGCGACGATTACGCACTTCACGGTTATATGTAGAATTACTCATAATCTATTTAGAATAATATTATATAAGATCGTGAAGTATACAAATTTTATATAATTATTTTAAAAAAGAATTTATATAAATCTTATATATATATTTATTTTATTTAAATAATTATACGCCAATTCCATACTCATAATTGCAAGAATCATTTTTATCTGCTTTCCTTCC
Organism: Juglans mandshurica; assembly: GCA_022457165.1. Taxonomy (NCBI): domain Eukaryota; kingdom Viridiplantae; phylum Streptophyta; class Magnoliopsida; order Fagales; family Juglandaceae; genus Juglans; species Juglans mandshurica. The sequence continues at coordinate 1,603,520 of CM039628.1, forward strand.
ATATACATTCGATGTATGAACTCAAAAATCTCAAACCTCAAGAAGCAACAGCATTTTCTAATCTTCCCCCAGCTAAAATTCGTGGGGAGAAAATTCTTGTGGTTTTATTTATTTATTTAAAATGATTTTCGCTTTTTCATGATCATGGAAGTGGACCATCCGGGGCCACCCAAAACGTACACCGGCCTGAATCACCCGATAGTTAAATGATCAGATGCGCCGGCGGTGCGCATGGAGATAACGTATGCATCGCCCAGCTCACCCAACCTTGCGGAGTCGGACTACTCGATGCCGACGTCGACCCGGTCCGTGAAGATCATTCCGTTGCAGCACCCCAGCACGTCGCCGTCGTCTTCGTCTTCTACTTCATATCCGAGCGCAGTTTTCTCCGAATGGACGTTGAAGCTGCAGAGCATGACCTGGGTCCAGTGGATCGAGCTCTTCCTCCCCTGCTACCGTTGGATTAGGACTTACAAATGGAGGGAGTACCTCCAGATAGATCTCATGGCTGGGACGACCGTCGGTGTCATGCTCGTCCCCCAGGTACTGATATCCTACACTTCCCCATTCCTTCCTTCAAAGACAATAAAATAAACGAACGCAGCATACAATTCTTCGGTGTAGATAATGTTTCTATTGTATTGATGATTTTACTTATCTCTCTGCGACCAAACGGAGTTATAATTTCTGTCTGGTCGTTAAGGAAACCGAGGAAAGGAAAGAAAATTAACCCTTAAGTTTTTGTTTTGAAAGATACAGGGCTCAGCTCAACTAAGCTGGACTGTTGTTTTGCGATCGCTTGAGTGGAAAATATGTTCTTGCAATTTGCAGATGATTAATTCAGTCGACATCAAAATATTGAATATTTTTATTTTCCGTTCTCTGGCAACTCAAAGCTTTCCTTGTGCACGTATTTTTTTGTTGATCGTATACCTTCCTCTGTTTTCCCGTTGAACCCGCGGTAGAATTATCCAGTCAAACGTTGATTATTAGACATATTTCTACAGTTCTAGTAGGTGGTTTTACGGAAGTCATGGTCCAGTCTCATAATTAATGTTGGAATTTAGTTATTGGATTTTGGCCGTAAGCTTAACTGTTCATGTTCTGATAACTTATCTCTCTCCCTCCCTCCAATGAAGTTTCAAATGATTGTTTATTCACTATTACAGACCCGAGAATTCCAATGACTGTAACTTTGACCCGACTTGGGTGCTATGTACCAAGCGCTGAGACAATTGATGATTGGTTGGGCGCGATATGAGTCTGATTGCTGTTTCTATACTCTATTCAAACCACTGAAGCATCAATGCTAGTTGATTGTAACTTCTAACGATATTAGTGCCGTTTTGTTCCTTGGGTTTTTTTTTTTTCATTGAGACATGACACCTTACTGGAATGTGATTTGTTTTATTTGAATATTTTGATAACATGGATGGATTCAAGTTGTTTTGACTGTATCTTGTGAATGACCAGGCGATGTCTTATGCAAAATTAGCTGGGCTTCAACCAATATATGGACTTTGTAAGTGCCATACTGGATTATAATGTTATTGAAGTTTTGATTTTTAGAAATATCGTCTTGGTATGCTTTGATTATTGAATTATGATGGAAACCGATATGATTTTTAACAAATGAGTGAGAGAGCTTGATTTTGATATAGTGAATTGCAAAATAGATCCATGCAGAACACCAGATTAGACGTGGCTAACTTTACTCTATTGTAATCAAGAATGAGAATCTTCTAATTACGAGCTGGCGTAGAGAAGTTTAAAATTGAATTCCCTTGCAAATCAGCTTTTGATTTGGCTCTACTGTGCTTCTTCCTGATTAGAGACAAAACTTCTTAAATTTTTCATTTGCAAATTCCTACGAGAGAGTGAAAACTTCATATCATGTGAATTTTGCAAAAGTAAGGAAAAAAATCTACTGGGTCTTGAGGACTCTAAATTGTGCCTGTCTTCAATCTTCATCTAACACTTCCTTTTGCCTACTGGAACACATTTGGAAGTAGTGTTTCAGTTATGATAGATCTGCTTGCTACATACCAACAAACGTTGCTAAATTTCTATTGAATTATATTCTTTTCTTTCACTTTTGTCTACTGTATAATTTCATTTCACCTCTGTACTTTAGATAGACCTCTGATTTTTCCCTATATTAAATCTGCTTATCAAACTTTTGAATTGTTACTTCTGCTTTTGCAAGGAAGACTCTGGTTTTGTGCCCATATTTGTGTATGCCATATTTGGGTCATCTCGTCAGCTTGCAGTTGGTCCAGTAGCATTGGTTTCTCTCCTGGTTTCCAATGTCTTAAGTGAAATTGTTGATTCATCTGATGAATTATACACAGAACTTGCAATACTGCTGGCGCTTATGGTTGGGATACTGGAATGCATAATGGGGCTCTTGAGGTTCCTTTGCTTATCTTTCTCTTCATGAAAATGGTTACAAAATGTAAATCTGGTCTTGCAGTGGTAGATAATTTTGTTGGTATAGCTTTAAAACCTCAGTAATTGAACATGCTGAGTCATGTGGTGATAGGAAAATATACCTTATATAATAATATTGATTCTTGGCCTTGTGTAGGTCATCATATTATATAAAAATAATTCTCAAGCTGTATAATGACAGTCTTCTAGCTCACATTGTGGAAAACTTGAAAGTTCATATCATTGTTCTTAGGTAGATTGAAATTTTTTTATTGTTAAATTGTCAATCATCTAAAAAACTTGAGCTTATAGAAAAGGGTAGATTTAATTATTTAATCAATACTCTAACCCCATTATTTACGTGTGGCAATACTCCCTCTCACTAAATAGGGCTAAAGACTAGAAATCAGGTTTTGAACTTAAGACCATTACTTTAGTCCTATGTTAAATTAATAATTGCTTCAAAAGTTTAAGCTGATAGGATATGATGAACTTATGCTCAGTTTGGATACCAAAACCATCTCATCTCATCTCATCTCATCATTACAATTTTCACAAATTCTCACATAAAATACAATAAACAATTCAACTTTTTGAAATCTCAAAACAATAATAATATTAAAAAAAATATTCTAGCAATATTTTATTCAACTTTCATCTAAAACCATCTCATCTCATCTCATCTCATCTCACTATCCAAACCCCACCTTAATCGTTTAATAAAATTTTTAGTGTTATAGCACATGAAGCAATGACTTATTATTTAGTTCGGCTTCTCATTTTGAAGAGTGGGGCAAGGGTTGAGGATTTACATGGATCCCAACCCTGGTCACTTACTTTTAGTTTTTACTTGAAAGTGAATATTTTTTTTTATTTTGCTGTCGATTCATTTTGAACTATGATCTTTTGATTTTCTCATGCATTTTATTTATGTGTCCATTATATGAAATTTCAGGCTTGGGTGGCTTATTCGTTTCATCAGCCACTCTGTAATTTCTGGCTTTACAACTGCCTCAGCTGTTGTGATTGCGCTATCTCAAGCAAAATACTTTTTGGGATATGATATAGAACGGAGTAGCAAGATTGTGCCATTGATTAAGAGCGTCATAGCTGGGATAGATGGGGTATGCTTTGCATGCTCAAGTCGTCTATCCTTTGTATATTAGTTTATTCGTATGTTTGCTGGTCTGTACATTTCCCATTCGTGCCTAACCTTGCCTGATCCTAGCCTACCCGTGGCAGTCAGTGGCTTCTTAACTAATAGGAGCCATGGAGGGTAATGGAATATTGGGAACAGCTTTCAGCAGCATGTCAGTGCCTTGCTTTATGATGGAGACATGTTTTTTGTGTGGCTAATAATATTGCTTATTTCTTTGCTAAAGATGGTGCTCAAGGTTCTGATAGAGATGTTCATAACCCAAAATGATAGACATGTATTATGATTTAAATGATGTTCCATGAGAAGTGAGGGACGTTTTGGCCATTGGAAAAGCTTGTCCACCTTTCATGAGATGTTAATAATCCGTTGTTTTGTGGACGATAGGGTAGTTGTACAGGTTGTAATTTTTTGTTCTTTTTGCTTGGTGTACTGAGGTTGCTCATAACCCAAAATGAGCTGCTATAGGAAAGTTGATTGGTTTTTGTTAAAAGAAAAAACTAATAGGAGCCTGTCAGAAATATGAGGCCGTGAAGATCTTTTTATCTATAAGATCAAATGTGGAGGCTTCTAGGATTAAATCTTGGATATAAAACAATCCCTTTAAACTTATTTTTCAATTTTAAAAAGTCCTAGGAGTTCGTTTGGAATGTGGAATTACTGAAATTTGGAAGCTGAAGTGAAATAAAAAGATTGGGAAAATGGGTAGTTTGCATTGGTAATTTGCCAACTTCAGTCGGCTCTGTTTCCCAGCATGCCATGGTTTTCAGCATTGAATAAGTCATGTGGTATAAATAATTAAATATTTCTATCCTAAGTTATTCATTTTAGCATACCCTTGCTGCCTTGCCTATTTGCTTATCAATTCCATTTTAACAACAGGAGGTTTTTCTTTTTGTAGTTTTCATGGCCCCCTTTTGTAATGGGATCCATAATACTTGCAATTCTTCTGGTCATGAAGCACCTGGTACGAATTCATTGTCTTTGTTTTGAAGGGACATTTGTCTTTTACCTGTAATCTAGTTATGATTTTGACATTTCATGTGTAGGGGAAAACAAGGAAGTACTTGCGATTCCTGAGAGCTGCAGGTCCCCTGACAGCAGTCGTTTTGGGAACAACTTTTGTGAAAATATTTCATCCGTCTTCCATATCTTTGGTGAGAATGGCATATGTTAGACTCTATTTAACTTAACGGGTATCAGATCTAGTAATATTGTCATGGAAATATTACTAGTTTAATGCTTCTGGATTAATGAATTAAAGATGTCCATGTTTGCTCATATGATATCAACCAGAAAGTAGTAATCATGAATCTATCATAGAAAAGAACCTATTCTAGTAACATCCATGAATTCTGATCTGCATAACCATGATTTAGGTGGAAGTGACTATATAATAGCAATTCTTATTCCTTCAATCCTAACAAAACATATCCTTTATATATATATATATCACTTCTCCAACATGCGGAAAAGTCATATCTTTCTACTGCTTAATTTTAGGGATCTCTAACGCACTACAACATTTTTAATCTCAATTATTGGTCATAAACTAGCATGCATAGGCGATACTCTTATATATGTCCCATATACTTGGGCTCTTGCCTATTCTCATGATTAATAAAATTTTGTTTACCAATAAAAAAAAATTTGGTCATAACTTACGCTACTTTCTGCATGATATAATCACAGTCTAAAGTGGCATCATGTGAAGACAAAAAACATCAGATAAAATTGCTAGTCACGTGTTCATTTTTTTTAATGTTTCCTTTTACTTGTCTTAATGTTTTTTCTATCTTAGACCAATAATATCTCAACAAAACTGACAAAGGATGCTTGGTGTTGTCTTAGGTAGGAGATATACCTCAGGGCCTCCCAGGATTTTCTGTACCCAAAAGTTTTGGGTATGTAACATCTTTGATTCCAACTGCTCTTCTCATCACTGGTGTAGCCATATTGGTAAGAGACATTGCATTGATTATTCATCATGTAAATTTTTCTTAGATTTAACTGCAGTACTGATGAAAATTATTTTACATCTTTAACTCTAGGAATCTGTGGGGATTGCAAAAGCATTGGCAGCAAAGAATGGATACGAGTTGGATTCAAATCAAGAGGTATGCCTTTAAAAGGCAGAATGCAGACGTCTTTAGATGTGTGAATATATGCAACTTAGATATTTGCAAAAGGTGCTGATTTATTTGCAAATTAATGGGGTGGGCAAGCATGAAGGCCTGTACGCAGTTAAATATGTATGCAAGTGAACTATTACCCATCCACCCCCTCCAAAAAACAAAAAAAAAACAAAAAGGAAGCATGTACATTTTCTGCCATTTGTAGCAGTTTAAACTCTTCTTTTCCAATGGGCTCAACTGCAATTTGCAGATGGATCAATATTCTAAATTTCCCTTTCACAAGTGGCTAGATAGGGAATGTAATGTCTAAAATCCAGACATTTTCACACGTTTTCCAGTCTGTGTTTAATGATCTCAGATCAGCTGATTTTGTATGAAGTGCATGATATCCTACCTTTTGACTGCATCACTGGGTATAACTATGATTCAAATCTTGACTTTAGGAAGTTTGCTTCTTCTTTTTTTGTGTGATTAATTTCCGTTATGTTCCTTGACATGCTGCATGCAGTCGAATAATTTAATTGGTTTATGGGAATGGAGTTTTGACTACACAAATATTAATATATATGCTCTTATTACAATTATGTGAACAATGTGTTTCATTTTGATACCAAACCAAAAATAAAACTTCTTTCCATAGCTATGTGGAAAATGGGATATATTTCGAGAGTAATGCTATACAGTCTAATGGTGTGCAAGCCCCGTGCAGGCCTTTTTAAAAAAAGTAGGGCCCATCATGAAAAGTGGGTTGTTTCATGTTGGGTCCCTAGTATGCCCCACTTAACTGCACAGGGCTTGCATACCTTAGGACTATACAATCATTTTCCATATTTCAGTTGGTTTTCAGTTTCTTTTAAAATGCTTTCATTCGGTTCATATTTTGTGGCTTTTCTATCTATATAATGTGGTAACTAGTCCTTGGGCACAGGAATACTCAAATGAGCACCTTATGGTCCAAGCTAAATATAGTGGCATGTTTGTTTCTTATGTTTTTTGTTTTTAGTTTCCATTTGTGAGGCATTTCTCCTTGCCATAGCCCTTATGGATCTTCATGTAGTTCAATGAGAAAACAATTTTTAAATTCGTCACGAGTAGGTTTAATCAGCTAAATACCTGGTCTCTTAGTTGTTGCAATTAACTTCTCTTTCTTGTAGAATAATAAATTTATTGTTATTTTCAGCATCTTTTACTACATATAAGAGTCCGCTTTTGTATATTTTTCCTTCCCCCCATGAAATTAAAATGGAATTCAATGGAGTTGATAATGTAGCTTGACAGAAACCGGTATCATGAACGTCATACATGATGCATAGGATACAACCTGCAATTTATTTACCATTTGTTGCTCGTAATTCCTTGGATTGCACTGCCCATCTAACAAAATGACAGAACTGAACAATGTATTTCCATTGATTATGAAGTTTTTGTTTAGATGTGATGGTTTATTATAGAAGACAACGCTATATTATGTACTGGAAAAAAAAAAAGAACTGGGTGGTGTTGATCTTTTATGGTAGTAATTAGCTATTTTAATATTAGGACATTGTGCAATCGTTATTTTGAGCAAAGAAATATCTAATGAATATTCTATTTGTTTTAAACAGTTGTTTGGTCTTGGAGTAGCCAACATTATGGGTTCATTCTTTTCAGCATACCCTACCACAGGTGATACTTCTGCAAGATTCTAAGATCTGCAACATGAGTCCATGTTTCATAATTAGCTACGAGTGTTTACAGAAATGATCTCTTCATTCATTTTAATTTTATTTATCACTACAGTTTTTACTAAACATACGTACTTATAAGAAATAGGCTCATGTTTTTTGAATGTGACATGCAGGTTCCTTTTCTAGGTCTGCTGTGAATCATGAAAGTGGAGCAAAAACTGGCTTATCTGGCATTGTCTCCGGAACCATAATGGGTTGTGCCCTTTTATTCTTGACTCCATTGTTTGAATACATACCCCAGGTTTGTTTCAACTTTAACATATTTCTTTTCTCAGTAGGGATGCAACTTGCAGGTCATGTTTGATAGCATGTTCTGCCATGTCCTTATTCTTAGGGGTTCCTGGTTTGAACAGCACAATTTGCTTATTACCTTATCCATGATTTAGTATGGAAACCATGGTCTAGGAAGTTGACATTTTATACAACATGAGTTGGTATCTATACTGTTGCGTATCCTTTCAGTTCTCTTGCCTTCCAAACTTTAATGGAACACTAACCATGTGTTTGTGATCTCTTTCATACCAGTGCGCTCTTGCTGCCATTGTGATCTCTGCTGTGATGGGTCTGGTGAGTATTTTTAAAATTCCACGATCCTTACTTTGTCAACCTTCTTTAATTGTTAGGCAATTGAATTCGCAAAGTTTATGAGCTGACATTTATCAGACTAGGACTGGTAACCGCCATTACCATGTTCAGATAAAAAACTTTTTACATTTTTCTTTTGGATGTATCGTTCCAGGTGGATTACAATGAGGCTATATTTTTATGGCGAGTAGATAAGAAAGATTTTCTTCTTTGGACCATTACTTGCACTACAACATTGTTCCTTGGTATTGAGATCGGTGTCCTTGTTGGGGTGAGTACTTGATACAGTTTACCATATTAGTTTGCATTTTGACTCATATATTAATGCATCCAATATATTTGAAAGCTTTGTGCCACAAATTTTTAGGGCTCTTTAAACTCCTAATATGGCATCCAAAGAAGCTTTGTATTATATTGCGTCTGAAATAATCTGAATCTCAGTACATATTTCTTGAAATTATTTTCTGAACTCTATTTATACCAAAAAAAAAAAAAAGGTTTGTTCAAGCTTTTCCTGCCCTATAACTATAAACAAAAGTAATGTAGCAGTTTTATTTATTTTGTCTAAAGGGGATATTTCACATGATTCGATATTGCATAAGGTGTAAACTAGAGACATAATAGATATACCTTACATAAACATGTAGGTTGGTGTTTCGCTTGCTTTTGTTATCCACGAATCAGCAAATCCACATATTGGTAAGTAGCTTGATTTATTTGGTGTATGCCTATTTACATGTACCATGGTGTTCTCTGCATTACAGAATATTTTTCATGCTCACTTAGATAAGTCAGTTTTCGTAACCACTTCGTTCTGTTCTGGCTAGAAGACATAATTCCCTAGTGGGCTCTGGTAGTAGAAAGTTTCTTTTTACTCGGTGGGTTTCAGCTAGAAATAAAAACTAGGAGCTCAATACCGGTGCAGTTTCAACCGTGTTTAGTTTCAGGGTATTGATACCTGTATCTTCTAATTGTTAATTTGGGGTGTACTGCAGCTGTCTTGGGGCGTCTTCCAGGCACTACTGTTTATCGAAACACTCAACAGTATCCAGAAGCATACACATACAATGGAATTGTGGTGGTTCGTATTGATGCTCCTATATATTTTGCAAACATAAGTTACATAAAGGAAAGGTAAAGATTATTGTTTATTTATATTGGAAAAATCCAATAATAGTGACAATTCCCATTGCATATGTTAATTCATATTGCTAATATTCACAGTTGATTTGTGCTTACCAGTTTCTGCAATTTAAAGATGATATCTAACTCATATGTCGTCTGTCAGGCTACGGGAATATGAAATTGTTGTTGATAGATCTACTAGTCGCGGACCGGAAGTTGAAAGAGTTTACTTCGTTATTATAGAGATGGCACGTAAGTCATTTTCTGCTTCTTTGAGTTCTATCTACAGTACTGTTTTGGGTCATTATTCATGCTGAAGCATTCATGATGTCTTATTTACTCCATGTAGTTAAAATTATTTCCTCCATACAAGGGCATACAAGTAATGTGGTTTTGTAGATACATTACAATACCGGCATGTAGTCTCAGATGAAGAATGCTTAACTGATGACTATAAACAATTCACGTTGAGTTGTTCGCTAAACTAAATTTTTTTCTTTTTCTTTTTTCTTTTGTCATGAATATATTGGGTCGCCCTCCCTTATTGATCCAGAGTTCAAAGTGAGTTATTTTTTCTTTATTGTTACTGCAGCTGTAACATATATAGACTCCAGTGCTGTTCAAGCTTTGAAAGACTTGCATCAGGAGTACAAATCACGTGACATCCAGGTTAAATGTCCCTATTAAATGAGTCTATAAATGTTATTTTTCTTTTTCTTTTTTAGCACTCTGAATCTCTCAATACCATGATGATAATGTTATTGGCAATGTCTCGGTTCTTTGCAGATTGCCATTTCCAATCCAAACAGAGAAGTTCTGCTCACCTTATCAAGATCTGGTGTTGTTGATCTGATTGGTAAGGAGTGGTACTTTGTGAGAGTGCATGATGCTGTTCAAGTTTGCCTTCAGCATGTTCAGAGTTTGAAAGAAACGTCCAAGACATCAGATCCTCAGCCTGATGATAAACCAAATTTATTTCAGAGATTATGGAAACAGAGAGGGGAGAATTTGGCAATTGCCAACTTGGAGTCGGGCAGCCCGCAATCGGAGCCATTACTGTCCCGAAAGTCTTGAGAATTGCTTGATTATTTTATATTTATAATAAAATGCCAATAATAAAGTTTTAGATCGTTTATTGTAATTAGGTTCCTTTGTTATATTATATGAACAAATCAACTGTTGGCTGAGCTTCAGCACTTCCAAAGAGATGGGGAGAGACTTGATGGGGGGGGTGGGAAAAAGTAGGATGCCTCCATGGTGTAGCTACTTAGGTTTCTTGTATGCAATGCCTGATTTATGGGTAGAATGATGTTCGAAATCAATCGGTTTGCTGAGAAAATATATGGGCCTGGGCTTTTGGTCACTCGACGATTCTGGTACAACATTGGCCCAGCTAATCCTAGCCTTCCCCCGCAAAACGTGGATCTGTCTTTTTCCCATCTCCTTGTTTTTGTTTTGTGAGGGGTCGCACAGTAGCACGCCTAGGGCATACATGCACGTACAGAAACATTTGATAAGGAAAAATGATAAACACACAATATTTTTTATTACACTTTATATAACAATATTTTAAAAGGAGGGATATTTTTGTAAAATATTTTATAAAATTAATATCATTTTATAAAAATATTCTTATTTTATAACATGTGTTGTAAAAAATATTATATAAAATGGAAAAAATCTTCTTCACACTCTATTATTTATCACACATGTCATGTGATTATTATTACTCTTTGAGAAGTGATTCATGTTAAGCCGCGATTACACGCACAGCTAAACGTAGCAGTACATCCATGGATATGTCACTCATCTTCCATAGTACAGCTGTCGGAGACAATTCGGAGTCAGCAAGAGTGGTGCACAGTACATTAGCATGTGAATTAGCGTCCCTGCCATCATCCCCTTGCCTGCCTGGATCGGGCCCATTACAGATAGAGTGCTGCTATACTGACCGTTACCAGCTACTCCGGATAGCTACAGTTAATTATAAGATTTTATTTTATTTTTATTTATATATATATATATATATATATTTTTTGACACTTTTAAATATTTTTTAAAAAAATAAAAAAAATATAATATTATTAAAATATACTTTCTTAATCATTAATTAAAAAAAATTTAAAAAAACAAAATGGTAGAATTGAGTGATAAAATAGAGAGAGAAGAGTAGTATTATCCTTAAAGATAAAAAAAATTATATCATTTTTTATATCACACGTCAATATATAATTTATTATTTTTATCATTATATTTAAAATGTGTAAATATATATATATTTTTAATAAAAAAAAATCACATATTATTGTTTGATATGAAAATGTAGTATAAGTAACATCTCTCTTTATCAATAAACAAAAATATTAATATAGCATAGCTAGCCTAACCTAGCTAGTTGCCAAAAGAAGAAGAAGCCATTGAAAGAAGCACACGTGGAATCCTACAACCGATCATGTGATCCCCACGAAGTTCCTCGTAAAGCTATCATATATGTACGAAGACAATGAGGTATTACAAGTACAATAAATGCAAAGCCAAAGGCATGTCTATATATAGTTAGGTAGATACAATTAAAGAAAGATTAATGGGCTTACAAATTAAGGACGTTGGGTGGTGGACCACTGGACATCCATCTTCATGCATTTGTTCTTGTTCAATCAAAAGACCAGGTCAGTAATTTTTATTAAAAAATTATGCTATAATAATATTTTATTTAATTTTTAATAAAATATTTTGAGATATCCTCAACAGAGTTAATTAATGACAATTAAGAAAGTTCTAAACTTCTAATATTGTTGCCTTCATATTCTAAATTTAAATTAGTACTGTTTTTAATAAAATCTACTTTTTGACTAATTATATTGAATTGGTACACGTATTAGTACGTAGAATTGCTTACAATTAAATTTTTCCTAAATCGAATACATGGCCCATAATCTAAAACAAAAAAAAAAAAGATGGAAGGCAAGGCAGTGACGCTTAGATTTCATTTGGATTTTAATATCAATTCATGTTATTTTATTTAGATATTGAGTTGAGTTGAATTTTTTATAAATAATAGTGAGTTGAAATAATAAAGAAAATTTTATAGAATCCATTTAAGATGAATTTAAATATGTTTGAATATTAAAATGAATTAAGATATATTTATGAGAAGTTGAAAAAGATTATGGATCCTACGTGTAAAGAGGTATTGAGTTGAAAAATATTATAAGTCTCACGGATAAAGAGATTTTGAATTGAGATGTGTTTAATAATTTAAGAATTGGCTGTTGGATTTTAGTCATTATAATTTTTTAAAATTTTCACATAAAATATAATAAATATTTTAAATTTTAAAATAATAATAAAATTAAAAAATAATATTTTATTCAATTTTTAATTTTTATCTCAACTCATTTTAATAACCTAATCACGGTCAAAAGCTCACCTAATTGGAAATAAAAAGCGAGATATGCCTACACACAAAGGCAGAACCCACAGGGCCACAAATCAGGAGAGACGCAAGTTTGCGCTGGATTCGGTCACGGTGATTGGTGGTCATAAATTTTGTGTAAATTATTATTATTATTATTTAAAATAAGTAATAAATCTGTAAAGAAATTTTATAAAAATAAATTTATAATTTATATAGTTTAATTTAAAACATCAAATTAATTTTATAATAAAAATAATTTTACAATATAATATAACACTTCAATTATTATTAATTTATTATTATTTTTATAGACCAAACATTTATCAAGCTACCGTACACGACCCAAAACTTCTTAATAAAAGCAACCTAGTTGTGTTTTAAAATTATTTATAAGTAAAGAGTAATTCTACATACAATCGTGAAGTGCGTAACTGCCGCGTAATCGCTTTGAAAAAGAGTAGGATCCACTATTAAAAAATTAATTTTTTTCATGTGGATCTCATGTTTTATTCATTTTTTTCAAAATGATTACACGACGGTTACGTAATTCACGATTGTAAATATCTTTTCTCATAATTAAATGACGTGAGGGGTTTTAATTTTAAAAAATATTTCAAGTTTGAAAATGAACACAAACGTTATAAATATAAATAATTTTGGCTCTTTTAAACACTTACGGATAAAACAAAAAAAGAAAAAGAAAAAAAAGGCATATCTTTGTGGCGCGAAAAACGCTAACAAAGACAAGACAAGTAAACTATTCGCGCGTAGTACCAGAAACGACAGTATAACAAAAAGAAAAAAGAACCCCACCCAGTTCAGTTTTTCACTCCGTTTCGCATCGTTCTCATCATTTTTCTCGGCCTAGTCTTCCTCAAACGCGTCTCTATTTCTTTAAAATCCGTTCTTGGATCCAACTATATATCCAAATCCCATTTCCCAGATTTTTGCTTTCCCGACCAATTTGCGTGTCCAAAGTTGTTGCGATTTTGACCTTTCATTGGATAACATTTTTGGTTGACCCAACTTGTCTAAATGTCGGCGCGTCCTTTTAATGGTTTGTTTATAACAAAAGCGTAGTGATTCGGAACTTCATTTGATAAATTTATGATTGCAGGGAATGAAGTGGATTCGTCGAGAATTCTTGCCTGGCGTAGGATTTGAATTATGGTTGCGCATTAAAAGCCAGAATCATTGTCATGGTGCAGAGAACTGCCAGAAAAAAGGTTAGCTTTTCTCTGTTTTGGTAATCAATACGCAGGTCATATATTTATTATTTACTCTGTGGGAGATTGAGATTCATGGTTTTTTTTTTGTTTTTTCACCCGCGGGGGGTGGGCGAGGGGGAGGGGTTTGATTTTGCTTGTGCTTTTATCATCGCAGGTCTTGTTTCTCGTGGAAATTTAATTATGATATTTTGTTGTAGTGGGATCAATATGATTTTGTAGAGGTTTTGTTTCGATGAACTGTAGGGTGGTTGTAAATTATTGTGAAAGTGTTTTGAAGGCTTATTATGTCGGATTGTCCCTTTTTAATAATAATCTATGTTTTGAAGGTTCCAATTACTCATGCACTTTACTGACTCTTTACACTTCTTTGTTCTAATAAACACATACCAAAAAAGTTGTCTAAATCATTTCGTCTCTGAATGTTGATTGCATGAAACTTTTACTATTGGAAACACAGAGTGGCTGGAAACTTTTTCTTTATCTCACAGGACGTCCGCTTAAAGATTTCAGAACGGATTCACTACTTGTTTTCATATGTTCAATTTATTTATTATATATATTTCTCCTTCATATTAGATTGATTTCAGAGCTTATGGGCATGGTCTAGGACATGATATTCCCGATTCTAGGAAATTCTCCTTTGCGCTTGCTCTTTTTGTTTAGACTTAAATTTGTTTGTTTTAGATGTAATATGTGGAGGCCACGAGCTTTTCCTGTTCTTTTGTAAGCCTTTTATTTTTATTATTCTTGCCTAAGGTCTATATGTGCCTTCATTTAAATCTTCCAAAATTTCAGGAACCATGGAGGTTTTAAGACTCACAAATGTTGCTGGAGTTTTTGCATCTGACACTGTTGTTGCTAGGGCACTGCAGCAAAGGAAGAAAATGGTACGTTGCTCTTGATGTTTTCTTTCGTATGGAGATTTTCAATATTGAGAAGTGGTTTGCTGCACTTTTTAATGATTGGAGGTCGGTAGTTGTTCCCTTCCTCATATGACGTTCTCTTTGTTTGGTGTAGATATATACTTGCACTTTCTAAAAGGCGCTTGAGTTTTAGTGAGTGTTTATTCAAACTAGTGGAAGTTTTGTCAAGGGAAATGGAATCCAGTAAAAGAACATCAAGCGTTATTGCAAGATTGATGGGTCTTGATGAACTGCCGCTTCAGCAACCTGTTCAGAAACAACAAAGGGTTCTTTCTGAGTATTACTTTCAGAGAGTTGCTTCTATAGGTGTCAGGGGGAAGCGTTCATCTCATGAGCATCCTTCGTTTAGGATGAGCAATGGAGAGCGTGAGGAATTAAATTATATCTTTAGAGTACTGGACACACTAGATAGACATAAGCAACATAATCTGTCTGTTGAAGAGGGGAAAGCTAGCTCCAATTCATCAGAAGAAAAATTGGGATTTGTAAGGCATAATTTTCCTGATGCAAAACACATTTCAGTGGATAAGAAGCTTCAAGACCTGGCAGAACTTCCAGATGCACTGGACATTACATATATTAAGAAGGATCCCCTTCCAAAATATCTCCAAGAGCCAGATTCTTCATTTGCCAATAACTTTCATAATCAGCAAGGTGTACCTTCTTACTCACGATCAGGCAATGTTCCAGTCTTGAAGTCATCATGTACTTCTTACGGTATCAATATTAACAAATGTAGAAAATTAGGGAGGAAGGCTTTGCAAGGAAATGTTAAATTGCTGCACAAACCTGAGAATGGCACTAATAGAAGTCCCCATGGACTTGGAATTGATGATATTTGTAAGCTTTCAAGATCTCAATTGGAGTCAAACAGTGAAGCATGCCATTCCCCCTTGAAAGTTGTTATTTTGAAACCAAATCATGGTGAGGTAGAGGGTGATGCACGACATTTCTCTTCATATAGTTCTTGTGAAGGTTCACTTTTTGGTGATAGGTGGCTTAAAGAGTTTCGTAGTACTGAAAATGGGGCATATGTATCCAGGGAAGCAAAAAAGAAAATATCAGACCAATGGAAGACAAATAAGAAGGTCCAGAAAGATGGATTGGCTAGTAGAGTCAGTACTCTTGGTGAATTGTTTGCCTTGGCTGATGATGAAATTGGAACAAGAAATGTTTATTACAAGCCTAGTAAGCATGGCCTGAGCAATCAGACTGGACCAAATGATCAAGATGGTGATCACTTAAGCTTCATCAGCAAGAATGTTTCGAAGGATGGGCCTATGATAAACTTTTCAAGGTCCACGTTTCTTTCTGCACCTTCTACCACTGGGAATCCCGGACCCCGGACCAGATATGAAGGCCTTCAAAGTGACTGGTATTCAAGCCTGGAAAAGTCTGTTAATTGGGCGCAACACAAGTCAAGAAAGCAAACTTTGCATCATAAAGATGGTTTAGAATATAAAAACTTAGTCAGCAATAAGAAAACTCATTCCTTTTCATGCTTGGATTTGGCAAGTGATGATAATGTAGAAGCAGCGATGTGTGTAGTCCTGGATGAGGTGAAGGTCAAACTTGAGAAGGATCTGTCTAATCAGAATTGTTTGGGTCCTCAGTCTTCAAGCTCCACTGTTTCTCACTCTGCTTTGGAAAATAGTTGCTTTGTGCGGGACACATGGGTGATGGAAGGTGGGATGAAGAACAAGCTTGACAGCAGCAATACGGATGAATGCAACATTTCAATTCCTCAGGCCTTAGTTTCCAATGTTGCCTCAGTGAGCATGGGAACTAATGTGGTGGCTGATGCAGAGTGTAAGGTCGTGGGTGGGGCTTCTGAAAATTCCAAGGAAGAGCAGTTTGAACCAATCATCTGTATCTTAGAGACAAATTCTGATTCTTCTAGTCGTGCCTCTGATACCTTGATTCAACAGGTTTGATGTTTCTCTAATAAGATGGTTAATTATTTAGTTTATTTATCTTTCCTAGGCTCTAAGAAATATATAACTAGGTATTTCCTAAAAAAGAGTTTTTTTTGCATGCTTGGTTGTGATGTTAGGCTTCTTCTGAATGCTTTATGGGACAGTGACAACTCTCTACTTTGTTGATATTTGTTTAAGCTCAATATTCTCAAACCGATATATATATATATAGCATCTTGACAGTATCAAATGATACCTTAGGGTTGAGGCTGAACATTAAATTTCAATCATACCTGCAAAAGGTAATAATACTTCTATGAAATTGTGATTTCAAATGTGGTTCGAAATCATTAATTCATTTTTAAACTGTGCTCGCTTTGGTTCCAATAAAGAGAAGCTCTTCAAGATAAAAATAAAATTTGTGTGCAGTGTCTGAATCCAACACCATTAATCTGTGTCTTATCCTTATCTCCTTTAAAATTTGGTCTTGTTTTTAAGTTTGAATGGTCAGTTCATAGCCACCACATGTGTGCCTTCTGTATGAATGATTCTCCTATAAATTGTAGAATTCTATCTGTAGAATTCTCATGCCAATTATGATAATCTTTATCTTGAATTTTTTTTTTTTTACTTGTCTATAGATTTATTTACCAATATTTTGCTTCACCATTACTGAATTCTGTCATATATTGCAGAGAACATTGGTTGCATTCCATGAAGAAGGTGCTGTGTACTCACGGTGCTTTCACACAGAGCCAGAATCTAGATTGAGCTCGGAGGAGGCTTATCATCCTAGTCCAGTTTCAGTTCTGGAACTACCTTTCGAAGAAGATCTTTCATATGATTTGGAATGCTTAGACAGTATCAGCACTGACATCTGTGGTAAGCTCATTAGGACTGCATTTCATAATTTTAACCCACCTTCTTTATTCTAGTTCTTTCTATATATCTTCTTTCCCCCTTCTTTGGCTGGGTTCATCAGTGCAAATTTTTGATATCAGATATCTCAGAAACACACTCAGAAGGACCTGGAATGATTGTGTCGAGTGATGAAGATTCCAGAGAAGGTTCTGTAGGTGACCCTCAAGAAAACATAGGGTTAATGGGATTGTTTAGAGTTGAAGAAAGTAGGGGTTACTCGTACCTTATTGATGTCTTAACCGAGGCGGGTTTTCATGGTGGCATCTTAAATATGGATTTTGGTACCTGGCACACGCCAGAATGCCCAATAAACCTTTCAGTTTTTGAGACCCTTGAAAAAAAGTTTGGTGAGCTGGCTTCCTGGAAGAGGTCGGATAGGAGACTTCTCTTTGACCAGATAAATTTGGGGCTAATGGAGATTCTACAGCCATGCATAGGTGTGCCCAAATGGGCAAAGCCTGCATCCAAAAGATTATACCCTAGGCCAAGTCGGAACATGATTGAGGAAGAGTTATGGATGTTGCTGGTAAGCCAAGAAAAGGAAGCAAGCATGGACTCGGCAGCGAAAGCGCTGCAAAAGGAACTGGGTTTTGTAGATTTAGGAGATGATATTGATCTTATAGGTAGAGAAATAGAGAGCTTGTTGATTGATGAGCTTGTTTCAGAGGTTGTTAGCATGGGCACTTCTTAGACGTCAGCATGTTATAGTTTTTGGCGGATATATATTGAATGAAAACCATTTTTTTGTTCCTTTTACCCCCTAAGCCTATGAGAGCCATTCAGAAAAATATGTTTATGTATATATCAATCGTTTTGATGTGAGTGGAAGGGTGTGAAAAATATATAGATATAGATTAGTTTGTCCGGAGTGTATTGCTATTATGAAGAGGTCATGTATTTATCTGAAGGATCTATGTATCATACTCTCAGTTTTGCATCAAATTCTTTCTTATTCATTCAGTCATTTAGTTATTGAAGTTTCAAAATGTCTTGTTAGTGCGAAACCTGCTCTTTTTGAGTTGAAAGTGTTAAGAACGTTGGTTGATACAGGGATTTGTGATAACTAGCTTCCTGATTTATCATGAACTCTTTACATTAGGATGTCTAAATTTTAAACTTCTGTTTTTCTAATTTAAGTGCTTGATGTTAAGTTCGCAGCAATATTAATGGTGTTGCCAGATAGAAGCAATCCTAATAAGGCCAATCAACTTGTGCTATTTAGAATGAGCTCATGTCAGCTTTAGAAACCCATTTTGCAGTTGTAAGCATTGTGGGTTCAAGCCAGATAAATGTCATGTGTTTCCTTTCGTGAGCTAAACCCTTGCCCTTGGCCAATCATTCTTTTAATCTACTTTTAAGTTTCAACACTATTTCTCTCTTGAACTAATTTACACAAAGTTAGGATCCAAACCAAAGCATGCACCAACTCCATCTTACCAACTCCTATTTCAAAGCTCGAGCTATATATACGTATACTTACCCTCAATAATCCATTACCAGAATACCAAATCTTAACAGAATAAAACATTTTTGTTAGTTTATATACTTTGGTGAGTCTAATTTAGTTTATAGAGGTAGAACGAGAGACATCTCGATAGCGGTGCTCAATTATGCACACGAGTTTTTTTTTTTTTTTTTTTGATACATTGGGAGGGAGGATTTGATAAGAAACTAAGGTGTTGCCAATTGATCCAAATGATCTTGACTATACGCACGAGTGTTTGTGTTGGCTATATATGTGTATATTTAAATGATTTACTTTTCCATTCATATCCTAATCGATCGAAATGGTTGAGATAATTAAAGGAAAATACTTGATTTATAAAAAAATCTTACAAAAGAAAGTTTATAAATTGATGTTATGATACATCAAATTATATAGCTTTTTGTTGTTGTATATTAAATCCGATGTATTGCATTAAGACACTAATTTGTAAATTCCTTTTTTATAAGATATAATTATAGATTTAGTGGTTCTTTTAATTAAAATGAAAAATATTCGCATTCAGCTTCACACGTCTAACGAAAAGATACATGAAATGAACATTGAAATAGCCAGAGGACTGTAAATTATAAATTTTACGAACACAAACTACTCAGAAAGGTAAACACTGAACTGCAAGATCGTGTCAACACCGTCCGTGGCGTGTTGATCCTCTTGATGAAGCGTCTCAACCGTAGCATACCCTTTCGCATTCTCATATTTCCCGGTCCCACCAATCACTACAATTTGAGACTCATGCATTACAGCTCGATGCACCCCAAAGAAACTGATTGTATCCTCCACCACCTGAAGGTGATCTCCACCACTGAGACCGTGTAGCAACACCGTCACGGCGATTGTCTGGCTCGTCCCGTCCAACGAGCTCGACAAGTAAAACCCTTGTGCTTTGCCAATTACAGGAGACCCCAGATCGTGACCTTCCGACAACTCGTCGTCAATCACTGTCAACGATCCGAACATGAGCTTTTGGAGTGTGAGCCCGGATGGCAGCTGGCCTGCAGTGACAAATGGCAGGTTGCCATTACTACTGTCAATGATGTCGTTGTTGCCGCTGTTTTGGATCACAGTGGAGGCTTGGGGGCCAACACCGTTGAGGCCTGCAATGATGGGGAGGTTGTTGCTGTTGACGATACCGCTAAGGTCTGCGTTGCTCAGTGGGACCCCGCCGGTAAGTGGGAAGATGTTGTCGTTGGGCTGTGTGAAAGGAAGGCCGTTGAATTGGGTGTTTGCTATGATCCCAGTGACAACCCTGGCCGATGGATGTGTACCACCTAGGATGTCATGCATGAAGAAGGTTAATGCAGGGGTTTGTGGACCAACGGGTTTTGCCACCGTGGCACCGGCGGTAGTGGTAACGGGGGATGCTGTGCCAGTTGGGGTATTTGTGGGACCAACTACCGGTGCCACGCCAGCAACAGGTGCTACTACGGTGTCGGGTTCTTCGAGCTCGGGTTGTGGTGAGTCAGCATCTGATTCCGTTGCTGGGCTAGCTATTGGTGGGATGTCAACAATGGGGATTTCAGATTCTGGTAATGGTGGGTTAGTGTCATCTGCTGCGGGGGTGGCGGGGATTTGGCCACTTGGCAGTGTGGTGGTGGTCAGACCCACCTGTGGAGTTACATTTGGGACAGTTGTTGCAACAGGATTGATTGGCTGGGGTGGATCGGGGAGGACTGAGGGCTGTGGGTCTACATCGAGGAGGACCCTGACAGAGTTGGCGCACTCAAAGGTGATGGCTAGGAGCAAGAGGCAGATGGCTTTGAATGTCACGCGTGTGAGAAGGGAAAGCTTGGCCATCTTGGGCTGTAAATTGGGACTTAATTTAGTTGATGAGGGGAAGTATTCATCTATGGGTATTTATATATTGTCAATGGAGAGTTTTATGAGCGAGAATATAGAAGTGGAGCTGATACAGTGGAGTTGTTGCACCGTTTTGGGATTCAAGTGGAGTAGACCAGTGTTGGGAAAGTAGGACAACTTTCTAATTAATGATAATGGTGGACTATTTTATTTTATTTATGATTATGAGTGAAGGAAAGTGGCTGAGAAACGGCGGAACATGGCACCAAAAAATAGAAAAGAAAAGAGGGATTGTGTTCATATCAACGCTGCATAACTTAGGTGGTTCTTTAATAAAAACGATATTTGCAGTCTTATAAATCTTATATATTTCTTTTAAAAAAAATATTAAATCTTACGTCTACATACAAAAAATATTCTTTTAAATAATAAATTCACATTTTTAGACTTTGTTCGGATATTGAACTGAGTTGAATTTTTTATGAATAAGAATGAATTGAGATGATGGAATGAGTTTTGTAGAATTCACCTAAGATGAGTTTATATGTTTTTGGATGTTAAGATGAGTTTAAATATATTTATGAGAAGTTGCAAAAGGTTGTGAGTCCCATGTAGAAAGAGGTTTTGAGTTAAGATGTATTAAGTAATTTGAGAATTTAATATTTAGATATTAGATTCAGCGTAAAATTAGAGTTTAGTCTACAAAGCCGCATTGCAACGGTCGGGCTAATAAACGAAGAATAACAACCCTCCATTCACTGCTTGCCACGTAAGGAAATACACCATAAGAGAAATAGACTTCACCACACATAAACACTCCAAGCAAAAGCAGCCCTCACTAATTTTGCCCACAAGAGCACTTCGTGTTTTCATCTCTTCCTCTTCCTCATTGCGCCTCTCTTCTACCGCCACCATCTAAGTCCATCGCCCAAGACCAAACTTCAAGATCATGCATCTTCTTTGTGCTGAATAAATCTTAAAGAAACTTCCATAATTCTTGTTGTCTTCTACTTACTTTATGTAGAAACATATCCAAATGATCTACCTATTGCAATAAATATTTTTTTTCTTTACAAGTATGATACAACATAATATATGATTAACGAATATTCAATATTTCTCTGAGCTATATCAGAATCCTATACCAGTTGTAAGAATTCATTATGTTTCACATTTTTCTTTAAATGCATTTAATTTGTGTTCATATCTTGCAAAATTACAGGAGCCAAACCTATTGAAGCAGACCTCTAAACCAAAAATTATAGCTTGTATGCATAAATTTGAAAGACCAGAGAAAAGGGGGCGGATGAGAGAGATGAAAAAGACCCACAACTAATTGCAAACGCAAATTTAATAGATTTATTCTTAGTATCTCAAACTAATCTTTGGTTTAGGGGTTGAGATCTCGCAGCCAAAAAAACGAGAGGGTTGGAGATCTCACAGTTTTCTCTAGAAATTGAGCTCCGTTCATGCCACCATCTGGGTCGAGCTCCGTCTAGGGGTCGAGTTGCCATCGGGATGAGTGTGGGGTCGAGATCTGAGCTTCGTCGAGGGGTCAAGTTGCCTTCAGGATGAGTGTGGGGGTCAAGATCTTCATTTGGGAATGGGATGGAGTGGAAGACGAAGAAGTGAGGGAGGCACTGGAGGACTGTATGGGGTCTCTAATACGTGGTGCCCAACTATTGGAGGGCTGTTTATTGAAGAGAAGCAGTCGGACTGGTTTGCAAGGATTCTCTTTAGTCTAAGTTACGAAAGAAACATTAGTGTGCGTGACTTGGAATTGGAAGTTGGGACTAAAGGTGCATTTGGATGTTGAGCTGAACTCAGTTGAGCTCAGTTCTTTATGAATAGTAGTGAGTTGAGTAGTGGAGGAAGTTATGTGGGGACCATCTAAATTGAATTTAAAGTGTGTTTGGATGTTAAGATGAGTTAAATACTTTTTATGAGAAGTTGAAAAAGGTTGTTGGTCCCATGTATAAATACGTGTTAAGTTGAAAAAAGTTGTGGATCTCACGTGTAAAGAAGTTTTGAGTTGAGATGAGTTTAGTAATTTGAGAGTTAGATATTTAAATATTAAACTCAGCTTAAAATTAGACTGAAATCTGCTGAGTTTTACAACCAAAGGTTAACCTAAATTTAATGACAAAATTACCCAACACATTGAAGCATCACCGGGAGACAAGCTAGCGCACCACGTGTACTGGAACCGATCGGCTAGGTCAAATTGGGTTTAACGAATCACACTAGTTCAGTCTCTCGCACGCTTTTCGTCTTCTCTTCGGCAGATCCTCCAAATACTATCCTCCTCCACCTAATGACCCTCTAAAACCCTAACCCTCCATTTCCCCTTCATTTCGTAAACCTAACCCTACTCTAATTCCTGAGCCATGTACCTCTACAGCCTCACTCTCCAGCGAGCCACCGGCATAGTCTGCGCCATCAACGGAAGCTTCTCCGGCGGCAAGACCCAAGAGATCGTTGTCGCCCGCGGCAAGCTCCTCGAGCTTCTTCGACCCGACGACAGCGGTAAGATCCAAACCCTTCTCTCCGTTGAAATTTTCGGCGTCATTAGGTCTTTAGCTCAGTTTAGGCTTACTGGGTCTCAGAAAGACTATATTGTTGTCGGGTCCGATTCCGGTCGTATAGTTATCCTCGAGTACAACAAGGAGAAGAATGTTTTCGACAAAATTCACCAAGAAACTTTCGGGAAATCTGGCTGTCGTAGAATAGTTCCGGGCCAGTACTTGGCCACTGATCCGAAGGGTAGGGCGGTGATGATTGGGGCTTGTGAGAAGCAGAAGCTTGTTTATGTGTTGAATAGGGATACGGCAGCGAGGCTGACCATTTCCTCTCCATTGGAGGCGCATAAATCGCATACGATAGTGTATTCAATCTGTGGAGTTGATTGTGGGTTCGATAACCCAATATTTGCTGCCATAGAGTTGGATTACTCGGAGGCAGACCAGGATTCAACTGGGCAGGCAGCAAGTGAGGCCCAGAAGAATTTGACTTTTTATGAGCTTGACTTAGGGCTTAACCACGTATCTAGGAAGTGGTCGGAGCCAGTTGATAATGGCGCAAACTTACTTGTTACTGTTCCCGGAGGAGGGGATGGGCCGAGTGGTGTGTTGGTTTGTGCAGAAAATTTTGTGATATATAAAAATCAGGGACACCAGGATCTTAGGGCTGTGATTCCTAGACGAGCAGATCTGCCTGCTGAGCGAGGTGTTCTTATAGTTTCAGCAGCAGTGCATAAGCAGAAAGCGATGTTCTTCTTTCTGTTGCAAACAGAGTATGGGGATATTTTCAAGGTTACTTTGGACCATGACAATGACCGTGTTACAGAGTTGAAGATTAAGTACTTTGATACAATTCCGGTTACTTCCTCCATGTGTGTTCTGAAGTCAGGGCACTTGTTCGCTGCTTCAGAATTTGGGAATCATGCTTTCTATCAGTTCCAAGGGATAGGTGATGATGCTGATGTGGAGTCTTCGTCGGCTACATTGATGGAAACAGAAGAAGGTTTCCAGCCAGTGTTTTTCCAGCCTAGACAACTTAAGAACCTTCTCAGGATTGACCAAGTGGAGAGCCTAATGCCAATAATGGACATGAAAGTGGTTAATCTATTTGAAGAAGAAACACCCCAGATATTTACCCTTTGTGGGCGGGGCCCTCGTTCATCTCTTAGAATGTTAAGGCCCGGTTTAGCTATTAGTGAAATGGCTGTGTCAGAGCTTCCTGGTGTACCAAGTGCGGTTTGGACTGTGAAAAAGAATGTTAATGATGAGTTTGATGCATATATTGTGGTGTCATTCTCAAATGCGACTCTCGTTCTTTCCATTGGTGAGACAGTTGAAGAAGTTAGTGATAGTGGGTTTCTTGATACGACCCCCTCACTTGCTGTTTCTTTGATTGGTGATGATTCTCTCATGCAAGTTCATCCCAATGGGATTAGGCATATTAGGGAGGATGGCCGTATCAATGAGTGGAGGACTCCTGGAAAGAGGACAATTGCTAAGGTTGGCTCTAACAGACTTCAAGTGGTCATTGCACTTAGTGGTGGTGAAATTGTGTATTTTGAGGTGGATATTACTGGCCAATTGATTGAAGTGGATAAGCATGAAATGTCAGGTGATGTGGCTTGTTTGGACATTGCCCCTGTACCTGAAGGAAGGCAAAGATCTCGTTTCCTTGCAGTTGGTTCATATGACAACACAATTCGTATCTTATCATTGGACCCTGAAGATGGCATGCAGATTCTGAGTGTGCAAAGTGTTTCTTCGGCTCCAGAATCTCTCCTTTTTCTTGAAGTCCAGGCATCAATAGGTGGGGAGGATGGTGCTGATCATCCCGCCAGCCTTTTTCTTAATTCTGGTTTACAGAATGGAGTTCTGTTCAGAACAGTTGTAGATATGGTGACTGGTCAGCTTTCTGATTCCCGGTCTCGTTTCTTGGGACTGAGAGCCCCAAAGCTCTTTTCTATTATAGTACGAGGCAAGCGTGCCATGCTTTGCTTGTCAAGTCGACCTTGGCTTGGTTATATTCACCAAGGACATTTTCTTTTAACACCTTTATCATATGAGACTCTTGAATATGCAGCATCATTTGCCTCTGACCAATGTGCAGAAGGTGTAGTTGCTGTTGCTGGTGAAGCTTTGCGGGTTTTTACCATTGAGAGACTGGGAGAAACATTTAATGAAACTATAATTCCCCTAAGGTACACACCAAGAAAGTTTGTACTTCACCCCAAGCGAAAATTGCTGGTAATTATTGAGAGTGATCAAGGCGCATTCACAGCTGAAGAGCGAGAAGCTGCGAAAAAGGAGTGCTTTGAGGCTGTTGGAACTGGTGAAAATGAAAATGGTAATATGGAGCAGATGGAGAATGGTGGTGATGAGGACAAAGATGATCCCCTCTCGGATGAACACTATGGCTATCCCAAGGCAGAATCAGACAGGTGGGTTTCTAGCATTAGAGTTCTTGACCCAAAGACAGCTACTACAACTTGTCTGCTGGAGCTTCAGGACAACGAAGCTGCGTTCAGCATATGCACAGTGAATTTCCACGATAAAGAATATGGTACTCTTTTAGCCGTTGGCACAGCAAAGGGACTACAGTTTTGGCCCAAAAGAAGTTTAGCTGCTGGTTTTATTCATATTTATAGGTTTTTAGAGGACGGAAGGTCACTTGAACTATTGCACAAGACACAAGTAGAAGGTGTTCCTACTGCTTTGTGCCAGTTTCAAGGACGACTACTTGCAGGTATTGGAAATGTTCTCAGATTATATGATTTGGGCAAAAGAAGATTGCTTAGAAAATGTGAGAACAAACTGTTCCCCAACAGTATTGTCTCCATTCACACTTATCGTGATCGGATATATGTTGGTGACATTCAAGAGGTATAATTGTTTTTCCTATTTTGTTCCTAGTTTGATTTGATATATGTTGGAGACATTCAAAAGGAACTCTTTAGCTTTTGCTTGATCAGATATCCATATATGTTGTCAAAATTTAGTTTTGGGTTAGAGTTGATGGGTTTACTTGCTTGGGTGTATACTGGGTGTGCAAAAGTGGCTTGTGCACAGTGAATTTTATATTTCCCATCATACTTACCCTTTTTTCTTCATTATTCCATAGCTAACTATCTTCTTGGCGTGCTATCTGCAGTCATTCCATTACTGTAAGTACAGACGTGATGAGAATCAACTGTATGTATTTGCTGATGATAGTGTTCCAAGATGGCTCACTGCATCATACCATATAGATTTTGACACCATGGCAGGTGCAGACAAGTTTGGGAACATTTATTTTGTGCGGTTACCGCAGGATGTGTCGGATGAGATAGAAGAAGATCCAACTGGTGGGAAAATAAAATGGGAGCAGGGGAAGCTGAATGGAGCTCCCAACAAGGTAGAGGAGATAGTGCAGTTTCACATTGGTGATGTGGTCACCTGCTTGCAAAAGGCATCTCTAATTCCAGGTGGGGGAGAGTGCCTCATATATGGCACTGTGATGGGGAGCTTGGGAGCATTGCTAGCATTCACCTCTCGCGATGATGTTGACTTCTTTTCTCACTTGGAGATGTATATGAGGCAGGAACATCCGCCTTTGTGTGGAAGAGATCACATGGCTTATAGATCTGCTTATTTTCCTGTTAAGGTAATCAGTTATTATTCTTTCTTTTGTGTTTCTTGTTACCCATCTATTCATTCATAATGGATAATCGGATTTTATGGTTTTTACATTCTTCAATGACCCTTGTACCTTGTAAGGGTATTGATATGTATCTTTCTTTAGATTAGGTTTTTTAGATTCAAGGCTCCATGCTCTGGTTTCAATTTTCTTAAGACTGGTGGATTTTATCTTATTTCTTGTCTTCTTTTATCAGAGTTTCTGGAATTTAACTTTTGGCTGGTCTTATGCTTTGTGGTAGTCTGGATCATCGGTTTGCTGTTTCTTGTGTAGACCAAATTGGATTGCACGTTTTGCATTTTTTAATCAATTTTTATTGCTTACCAAAAAGAGAAAAGTTGACGATTATGATGGCAATATTTCATCCATAGAGTGCCTTTTTGGAATAGAGTCAAGTGGTGATGTCTTTCTCATCTTTGTTCCTCTCATAAGTATGTGTAGAACATAGATGCATGCATACCTACATACAATAAATTTCTTTCATGCATCCAATGTATTGTTGTTAGCATTGTTGTTATTACTACAGTTTGAAGTGTGATTTTTTTTTTGTATCTCATAATAAATAATTTTTTTTGATAATTAATAAGAGAATTTTATTACCAAGTAAATAGGGTATCTCATAATAAATAATTAAAAGGTTTATTGTGCATATTGAATCAATGTGGCGATCGTGTTCTAACTTCCTGCAATGAATTGTAGATTTTTTTTACTGTTCTAGCTTGCTTCCTTCCATGATTCTTTTGGTTCCATTAATTACTGCCTTAACTTTTTCACTATGAAATAGTTCTGGAAGTGCTGAGTTATTATTTTGTAGGATGTGATCGATGGAGATCTATGTGAGCAGTTCCCAACTCTGCCTCTGGATTTGCAAAGGAAAATTGCCGATGAATTAGATAGAACTCCTGGGGAGATACTGAAGAAACTTGAAGAAGTTCGAAATAAGATCATTTGAGGAAAAATCAACTTAAAGGTGCCTTTTTTCATTCTATCTATCTAGTTATTATTATTATTATTATAATTATTATTATTACTACTATCATTATTTTTTTCGTTTCCTTTTCTAGATTTTTGGTTCATCAATACCCCTACATGTAGGAGGAGAACATTAGCATGTACGGTTATTTCTTAATGTTCATGTGACTGCTTAACATGCATGGGCAGACAGCTGAAAATGTTGTTCACTTGACATGTTAGGTATATTCTGAGGTTTTAGATTTAGGGCATGTTTGGATATCTAGAGTATATCAAAATTTTGTGAATAATAGTTAAATGGTTTGAGTGAAGATGTTTTATTGGGTTTTGGGGAGAGAAAAAGTTGAATAAAAATATTTTTTAATATAAGTATTGTATTTGAGTTTATGAAAGAGAATAGATAAAGTTAAAAAATTGTTTGAATTTATTTTTTAATATAATTTTTGTTTTCACTTGTGTAAAATTCGTATTGGTTTTTTTGTTTGAGTAATGATTATGTAATGATTAGATGAAAAATTTGAAATTAAAAAGTATTTTGTGTTTGAGTGATGTTTGAGAATGAAGTTACGAGAAATTTTGGGAATTTTGAGAATTCTCATGTTTGCCAAACATGCCTAATCTGCTTAAGGCAGCACGCCTCGGTTTCCTCGGTGTTCACACCTAGAAAAGAAGGTATTAAAATCCTGAAAGAAGCCTTTAGAGCTCTCCTGGTGAAAGCACTGAAAGGTTCACTCTGATTAGAATTGGCAGATTGCATGAGTTTATATAGGCAGGTGGGACGGCTTCTCTAACAAAATTTGGACTACTGGTGTGAATAGGAATTACATGAATTAAGTTTACCAAACAAACTCTAGACCAATAATGGAGAAATGTAAATAGTAATTAT
Organism: Juglans mandshurica; assembly: GCA_022457165.1. Lineage (NCBI taxonomy): Eukaryota > Viridiplantae > Streptophyta > Magnoliopsida > Fagales > Juglandaceae > Juglans > Juglans mandshurica. Next base: position 1,632,439 of record CM039628.1, read on the forward strand.
AAGTAAATATATAAATAAATAATATTTATAACAGCAACAACAGAACTAGATTCAGAATAAGGTGCTTCTTTTCTCAACTGGGTTCGTGAACAGAAAATATCTTCCCCATAATTTATCTGTATTTCTAGGTCATTGTTCTGATCTACGTGGAATTTTTCCATTAAACAGGTGAGGGGATATCAGTGGTTAGTGCTCTATGTGGAGCACCCTGCTGCCTGTTCTTGCACTGATGAGAGCATGCGCGGCGCAAAAGAAATATCCTTTCTGACTCTAGATGAGACAGTGGCCCAGTCATTAATGTTGGGACAAGTTAGCTAGTTGGGAAAAGTTGGGATAATTGGAAAAATAAGTACGCAATACCCCACATTTCCAGACTGCATTTTTTTGTTGTAATTAGTCATTTGACCTCGATGTAATCTTCATGGAATTAATTATGTTTATTGACTGCTCTATGTGCTTGTATATCTCTATCTGGTGTGTGGACAATGCCTGCACGGCTACTAGATTTGGTGTCAACTTATGTTACTTATCTGGGTTGTTAAAATCTCAACGTTACAGGATAATGTTATGTGATATAATTGCACGATTTGTTTGGTATAGAATTTGAACAATGAGAAACTGCTGCCGGTAGAAATGATCAAGAGCAACAAGTATGCTTGTAGCAGCCAAGTTGGGATTTCCATTTCTCAAGTGGATCTTATTAAACTGTTTTGGATTTAATCCTCCATGATTAAGCAGAAGGAAACTCATTCGAGGGTGTTTGGGTCCATCAATATATATTTTTGGAGCAGTGAGATACTCTTGTACAACTTTTTTACAACTACCTTTTTAGGTGAGTGGTATTTTTGTGTAATAATGATACTTTTATCACCCTTGAAAATATCCTCTTATCACTTATCAAAAAAATATTTCATCTTATCTAAAGCAGAATTGTACAAAATGGTTGTATTTATATTATTACTCTTTTTTTGTGGTTATAATTGCGGATTTGGGGCTCGAGGTATTTAGTTTGAAACAGGCGTTCAATTGTTTCTAGGCAAGCAATCTATAAAAGTTGCGGAGTGAAAAAAAATGCATTAGAAATTTAGAAGCCCCACTTCCAACCGGGAAAAAGAAAAGAAAATGGGAAAAAGGAGACTGTCTCTTTAACAATGAGAAATGTTTTGGCAAAGTCTTACAAAAAATAAACTTAATGTTGTGGTACGATAGATTGTAAATTTACTTTTATTATAAAGTAGATTTAATGTATCATATAAAATTATATTAATTTATGACTTTATTTTTGTTGGATTTCATTATAGCTGTAGCATTAACAATATGCGAACTTTGATGCTTCTGTGATACTCTTTCAATGTCGGATGGCTCTTACCATCTTACATTAATAATTGCAGCTCGATACATGTCAGGTTTTATAAAAGCAACAATTTTCCTGTCCTTGTTTTTTGTTTTCTTTTGTGAGATGCTTTTCCTTTGTTCTTTTTTTTCTTTTAATAATTTTTATTACAGTTCCCATTCAGGGGACTGCATTGCAACCTTAATGAAACGCAATGTTTCGAGGAAAATTGAAACCCCCCCCTCCCGGTGCGTGCCCCCACGAGGCTACCTATCCCCTTCTGAGTTTCCCCTCCTCAGTCGCCGTCCCCAATTCGTCTCTACCAATCTCATTGTCGTCACCATTGTCCCATCGAGAAACAATTCTGAATAAGTGTAAGTGGAATGTGAGGGAGAAGTTGAAGTATTTTCTTGCATCACCCTTTTCTTCTCTATTTTTTTTCATTTGTTGTTCTACTTCTCTGTGCCTCTAATTTGTTGTTTTGCTTCCTTTTTTATCACCTGTAAGAAAAGTACTACAGATCAATTATTTTGACGCAAGATGATATCTGTTTGGTTTTTTTTATGCAAGATGATATCTGTTTGGTGTTTTGATCAAAGTTTTAAAAATCGTTTCGTACCGGCCGATACGACCGATATTTGCCGTACCGGCCACTAGGTCGGTACAGATACTACCTGTATTTCGTACCAGCCGGTACCGGCCGTTTCGGCCTAAATTTCGGCCTGTATCGGCCTAAATTTCGGCCTGTACCGGCCGATATTTCGGCCTTCATTTTTTTTTTTTTTTTTTTTTTTCATTTTTTCAAACTATAAGTTCATTTTTTGACCCCCAATTTAGACTAGACTATTTATAATTTATATATATGTATGTATTTATATATAATTTATTCATATATAAACTATTATTTTAGAATATAATTGTTATATATATTTCTATCTATAATTTATTCATATATTGACTATCCCGAAATGGTATACGAAACGGTACCGGTACTGAAATATTTCGTTCCAGTGCCTTGACCGGTACGCCATCCGGTACGATATTCAAAACATTGGTTTTGATTCAAGAAAAGAAAATAATTGATTTGATCAAAAGCTTTAAGACAAGTGCTGAGATTTGAAAGCAAGAAATGTACAGAAGATGCTACCCAGATTTTACTCATATTTTCAATTTATATATATTTCATATTTTACGCATATATTTTTAAGTGTGCAAGAAATGTACAAAAGATGCTAGATTTTACGCACTCAAATCAGATATGATGAAATTTTATGAGAATTAATGGCCATTGAATAGGATTCTCATAAATGGCCATTGAATAGGATTTGAGCTGGATGTTAGTCGGTAGGATTTGAGTACAAGTTTGGGATAAATGATAATGAGAGCGAAGAGCTATAAACAAAATCCTTACCTGTGGAGGAGGCCGGCGAGGTTGTCCCATCGATGTTGGAGGAGCTTGGTGGAAGAGGTCGTTGATGGTGGAGGATGGAGTTGATGGGCACAGAGAGGGAAAAAAAATTTCAGAAGCCGTGAATGAAACTCTTCTTCTAGGTTTAGTTTTGAATCTAGGACAATTTAATCAATTTAATACTTCACAGGTGCGGACTGCAAAGGAGTCCCAGTTCTGGGACTGTACGTAGCACAACCCATTTCCTCCCCCCCCCAAACAGCGATACTTTACTACTCTTTTGTTTTTGTTGGGTCTCTCTTATTCGTTAGATATGTGTTAGGATTTAATCGAATTTCAAATAATTTTTTTCAGCCAAAATAGCTCTCCTTTTAAGTGCATAGCTTAATACACAAGAGTCGAGACAAAGCATTTAAGAAAATTGCTAGGAAATAAAATGAATCTCCTGGTTGTTTACTTCACACGCATTGCCACGCTGAAGTAGGCATTTGCTAGCTAATATTACTGAACCTTATATATACCGGCCACATGAAACAACAATCATTTGCAATTTTCTGCGTTTTGTTCAGTCATTGAGAAACCGTCGTTTTCATGCTTCTGCTCCCACTCCAACCTTGGATTTCTTACGATGGATTTCTTCTCCAACCAATCGATGATGTCCGAAAACACACGGTCCGAGTTCTCTGCTGGCTCTCCGTAGAGCAGACCATGCCACATTCCTGGATACAACTTGAAGGTTTTGTCGTGGCTGGAGGCCACATCATAAAGCAGTTTGCTTACCGATTTGTCGGTCACTCTGTCCTCATCCCCATGGAGGACTATAAATGGTAATGAAACCTACTCGAAGACAACAAAAATTAGAAGTGTACTCAGTGTGTAAACATGTTATAAGAGTCATTACACATACCTCCTGAAGTCTCTGCTCAAGCTCGGAACTGACCCTCAAAAGTTCATAGCCGGTTTTCAATCGAGGCCGACCTTTATAGCAATATGGATTGTCTCTGATCTGTTATTATTTACGTAATATGTTTTCATTAGCACTCGGTACGTAGTAATTCCCAATCGCCGGTACTGTTGAAAGCTTATTAAACAAGAAAAAAAAAGAAGAGTAAATTAAAGGGTGAAGATATATACCTGTTGTCTTGTCTCGGGTACTTTAAAGGCGACATCGATGATATCTTGGGTTGGGATTAATTTCCACGTTGGAATTACGTTGCAAAGCTTTGTCAAAATGGATGTCACCACTGGATGTGGCCTCATTTCATCTGCTATCTGTCAAAAATATGAAGTTGAAAACAAATTCAAACAATTTTACAGTAGATCTGGATTTAAAACACGCCCAGATCTCAATTTGTGGAAAAACTCGTTCGCCTTAATGTTGACAATCGAATCCAGACATTAAGGTCTTGTTCAGATATAAGAAACCTCTCAACTTATCTTATCTTGTCTCATCTAATTATTATAAATTTTTTAAATTTTTAAATAAAATATAATAAACAATTCAACTTTTTCAAATCTTAAAACAAAAATGATATTAAAAAATGATGTTCTAATAATATTTTATTCAATTTTTAATTTTTAATTTTTATCTCATCTCAAACTTACTACTCATGATCGGTTTCTATTTTTTGATAGAGTAATGCTATTCATCATCATCCCATCATTTCATAATGTAACATTAGATGATTAAAGACTATTTATTATATTTTATTTATGAATTTATCATCTAATATCATATTATGAGACGATGAAAATTATAAGAATTGAAATGATGAACAGATTTTTTTTTTTTAATTTATGAAAAAAATAGCCAGAAGATTCCAATTCTAGTCAAGAGATCCAAACGGAAAAAATATGCTAGAACTCCTTGGGAATGACAGTCTTTTTGTCCTTTATCAAGTAGCCAATTGTATATTTGTTTTGACCGTACGCCATGCATAACATTAGGAGTAGGACCCATCAATCAAAAGGGATTCGGCAAATTTTCTATTTTATAAACTATCACATGTCACATGTCACGAAAATGGTTAGACAAAGATCAATATCTACGGTCGAACAACTCATTCTAAACTGGAAATAAAATAAATAAATAATAACAGAGTACATTTAAGATCCATTGACCTACAACTTCTTTGGGCTTATATCTTAACCTATCAAAATCAATCAATCTATACTTTAAATTATTTATCAATGTGAATTAACCATTGCCTTGAGAACATAGTACGTACCTTACACATAGGTGCAACCAAGACTGCACCATCCCAGTAGTCTGGCTTCTTCGTATGTAATAGTAGAATCAGTGCCCCTCCCATGGATTCTCCCAACAAATATCTCATCTTCCCCTTGTTCTCTTTTCTTTCTGAGTATCACCCACCAACCGTAGATCAGTTAAAAGATTTTAAATCATGCTAAATCAGTGAAGCATATTCAATTTTGAGAATAAAAAAATTATTCTTATCAGTCATTATTTACCGTCCTACATTTTATATTCTATGAAAAATATTTATACATCATATAAAAAACATCCCCTCGTCCCATAAAAAATTATAGGAATAAGGTGTGATGTATACCGTTGCTGATTTGTAGCAAATATCTCAAGAATATCCGGTCAATTTACATGTACGGGTGATTTTTCTTTTACGTGTAGGAGAGAGAGAGAGAGAGAGGAGGGAGAGAGAGTAAAATCTGACCACATATGCTTGTGAAATGATCAGAGCAGTCATCCGCGACAACGTCGAAGCTGTTAACGTAGCCAGCCAATCCTTCTGATTTTCCGTGGCCTTCATAGTCTATCCCGTAAACTGCAAAGCCAGCGTTCACAAGCCGGGTCGCGGTACCTAATTCAATCACAACCCGTTTATATCTTAGCATAATTTATCGATTTTTCTTCTTCATTTTGTCGTTTGATTTGTAAGTATATATATTTGGGTCTCAAAATTATATAAATGGGGAATGAAGCGGATCATGAGCAAATTAATACTTACTCTTCATGGTGATGCTGCACTCCATGGCATAACCGTGGCAAATGAAAATCAAGGCTTTAGGTTCTTGATTCACTGGAAGCCATCTGCATGTGAAAAGCTTCAATCCGCGTGGATTGATTATGTACTCCTGCAAAAATTGTTTGAAGATTGAGAAACAAAATTATATTTAATCACAATATATTCCAAATACATTCAGAAATTCCAAGAAAAAAATGAGAAAAAAAATAAAATAAATAAAAACAGGGCTAACCTCTTCATATCTAACATCCCCTGTTTGACGCTCCGCCTGTGCCTGCAAACCATGTTTAAGGAACAGATCAAGGGAAAGTGCATCAGTATCAGAAGGCGTTGAAATGGGTGCAAGAGAGAAATAGTACTCATGTATGAGAGAGGGACAGACCATGAAGAAATGAACAGAATGGACTTCAGAAGCTCGAGAGAAGGAGAATTAGCAAAAGATCAAACTTTTGAATTACGTACGTGAGACAGACTATGAAAAAGAGATTGAAAAGTTCTGAATATATAGCAAATTAATAAAGAAAGAAAGATAATGATAAACAAAAGAACTGAATGGATGGGTTTTTATAATCGGAAAAAGGAAACGAGGAGCTAGCGGAGCTGTGAGGAAAAGCTTTACGCGTTCAACCCTATTAATTATCTACGACCCAAAATAGACCCATGGGAGTATATATCCTTTCTCTCCGACGACGTCGGAGTATGAGTATTATAACCAATATTTAATTTACTTGTCTTTTTAATTGGAAGCTAATTAATAAAGGATATGACAGAAATCCATAACTTAAATATAGTAAAAGATTAATCCTAGAAACAAGTTTCCAATAAACAAATCTCATACAGGCTGTCTTTTGTAAAAAATTAGATAATAATTTTTTTTACACTTTTTTAAAGTGAAATACTCTACTTTTTTTCAAGGATATGTATGTGGCTTGTCTATTTTAAACTCGTACAGATCATTTCTCATATTAAAATATATAGTTATATATAATAGTGGGGCCAAATAATTTGTTAATTATCCATATAATTATCTGTCGATTTGGCTTGCTATATATGATAACGTCTGACCCTTAATTTCGGAATTGCAACTTGGCTTATAAGTTGACTCTTTCATTTATCGTATTATTTGTTTTTCAATTGGCATGCATTGAAGTACCTCATTAACTTAATTATAACCTTGTAAAAGTATTATTTATGCTATATATATACATATTTATAATATACCCGAGCGGTATATGAGTACGTATAATTAAGTACGGAAATATATATTATTTCCGTTATACAGACAGATCATAAGCAGATAAATTAATAATAACAAAAAGATATAAAAAGACCAGGACGGCAGCTTTGACTGGCTAGCTGCAGCTGCTCAGTCGTCATGCATGAATCTTGCAGACGCCAATAATTGGCTTCATGGGCCACTCGCCTTAATTGCATTTGTGGATACATATATATAGAACAACATGTCCCAGCTTTCAGCTGGATAACGTTGAACTTATTACTGTACTTGCATGTACATTTTCTACACAAAATTAATGATGGTAATGCAATTTGCCTGCATGCATGTCTTTTAATATGCACGCCAGTATCTGTTATTTTTATGAGATTAATAACGTAACCTAGCTAGCTAGCTAGATACAAATGAGAGTACTTATGCATAATAAGTCTGTAATAATTAAGCAGTAGTACTACTTAATTCATATTTAAAATGAGTCCGATTTCTTATATGGATCATCGATCATGTATATATATTTCGATCCATTCATGTTCATGATTTATAAGAAACGGACAGACCAGAGTACGTACGTAGGGACGTACGACAACGCTGCCAGTTTGCTGAATAAAAACCTAACTTTAGTGTTTTTCCTTTTCCTGAGAAGAAACTAAGTTTAGTTTAGCTTTAGTGCTTGGTGTCCCATCATATACGTACGTAACGATCCGGAGTTAAGTATTTGTCTAATGCTAGCTGGGTGGTGTTTGTTTTTTTCAGTGCTATTTTTCTGTATACTTCTGTTTGGATTAGCAGAATATCAAGCCTCAGACACATAGAAGAACACAAATTTACAGGGTAAAGCCAACCAGATCGAAAAAAGTTATGGTCGTGATGTGAGATAGCATCTAACTGTAAACTAACTAGAAATTAGGAGATCTAAAACGCTAATAGATTCTTTGACCAGCTGCAGCTTTTTGGCCAGAAGATAGGCCATTTGGCCCGCGGGAAACTAATTAATTTGTTATGTAGCTGATGGTCAATTATTAATTAGCTCGATCGTTAATTTCTATTCATACATATATACTTAATTCCATGCACTATGCATTCAAAGCCTGCACTGAAGGGGCCGGGGCCATTAGATTACATAATTATTATGTCCTTCATGATCTTGTTAATTTTAATACTAGTTTATTATTAAGTTAGGCTATCGAGCTCAAGGTGGCTCGTCATCGACTGATAAGGCAAATCAATCTTTAGGGAATTGATGGAGCCGATTGCAGCAAAGGAAATGAAGGACCACACAACACATGTCCAGAACCTTCTATAATAATACAGAAAATAAAGAGTGAGGATATTCTTGTAAAAACAGAATGAGATTCTGTGATACTCATGTCACAATGGTAGAGAGTAGTCAGTTATGTATTGAGTAGTATAAATGATGCAAATGGATGGCTAAAGACGGGTGGAAAATTCTGAAATATGAAAGGTGCTCTCTGAAGCATTTCAGCAAACATTTGGTCTGCACTATTCTTCTATACTTTATTATTGACGACGTTCCAGTATTCAAATTCGAGGCGGATTTTGACATTCGAAGAGGGGGGGGGGGGGGGGGGGGGGTGGCGGCGGCTGATCAAAGAAGTAGTAAAGTGTTATTAATGACGTCATGAGTCTTATTCATCAACAATATCGGCAGATCCAGGCTAGGACCCCCATGCAACCATCACCCTGTATCCCCACTACAATAGGCAGCTTTGAATACAGTTGGTACGGTTCCGAGGCAAAAAGATCACACCATGAATATAAAGTCCGCGACCTATTTATAAAAAGAAGAAACAAGAGATCGAAGAAAAACAAATCATGACTATATTGATACTGATGTTACTTTGCATTATATATTAATGTGGGCTAGCTAGCTGTTACGTACGTACATTGACTTCGGATCGACATAGACGTACGTTGACAATTTAGATCGTGGATTGCATGACGTGCCGATCATGGCAAACCCTCTTTTCATGGGTCAATATTAATACACATGATACATATATATATATATATATAATGTTGAAAAAGCAATCAAAATTAAAGGACAAGATATATAGATGAGGACGGTGGGGGGAAGAACTAGTATAACTAATATCGTGTTGGAAAGATCTGAATGGATTGAATATATAGCAATAGAGCATGCGTGCAGAATGGTACGTATATATTTCTTCAAATTAGAAATCAAACAACACATGATATAGCCAATTAACTTTGTTCCAGCTAGCCATGGAAAATAAAATACGGAACAAGAAAGAAAAGAAAATATATATATACTATACATCACACTTTCATCCTATTTTGATCATATTGAGTAGTATGTGGCACATTAATCACCATTAAATGATAAAGAAGCATGTAATAAATAATCATTTAATGGTGATAAATGTGTCACATTATACTTAATGTGATGAAAGTGAGATGGTAGTATACTGTATAGAATTTTCCTATATATATTAATGTTTTTTCTTCCGGCATTAATATGATAGAAAACTGCAGTTGCAAAGTCAAGGTCTAGAATTCAATTGTCACCATAGACCATAAAATCAGATATTATTAGCGATGATATTAAGGAAATGCATCAATAGTAGGCCGGGCGGGAAGGACATTTGGAATCACTAATTATGAGATCAGCTGCCCTGATCATACGTTTAGACAATATTTAATTAAGATCGATGGAGGTCATCCAATCAAATGATCATGCATTAGTCAAATAATTTTAATGACTCATTAATTAAATCATATTATGGCTGCTTAGGTTTTCTTAGAATTAATTTAAGTTCAATACATTTTCTTAGAACTTAGGTCCGGATTTTAAGATCTAAAATTGAAGAAAGATATATACATTGCATGCACGTGTTGACCTGTAATGTATATTTATTTTGCATTTAATAATACTGGAGAGACTAATATTAATAACAATAAATACTATTAAATCCGAGCTTAGGACTCAAAATAATATGATGAGACTCACTTTGACCTTGAAAAAGGTTGCATCTGGATGTTGAGATCATCTCAAATGATCTTAAATAGTAGTATTTTGTGGAATCTCGTTGAGATGTGTTTGAATGTAAATATGTTAAAATTTGTGTTTAAATGTATGAAGTGTGTTGATATGAGTTTAAATTTTTTATGATTAATTGAAAAAATGGTGAGTCCCGAGACTATTTTTGAGGTAGACTTAGCAACTAAATACAAAAAAAATTGCTACAACTACAGAGCGATTACACAAAAATAATGCCACATCATGTTGTTTCACCTATGAATTTATTATTTAATACCATATCATGGGATGATGAGAGAATGATGAAAAAAATAATTAATAGATTTTTTCAAAAGAGGAGGGTTGGTTGGATTAATGGGCTGGAAATAGGCCCAAATATATGGACGGGATTATTTCTTTTTCTAAAAATGGGCTGCATTTTGGTCTAAATATATAAATTCTTAAGCCCAGACCATTACTGGAAAGAATACTTTAAAAGGAAAGTAGCCTAGCCCATTGTACCAGCCCGATCCTGAATTCTGTGATACAACCCTAAACCCTTAAATACGATCCCTCAACCCCCCATTTTTCCAGGGTTTCATTCGAAGAGAAACAGATCCGCCGCAGGGAAGCTCCGAGACTTACATCAATGGGTACATGTCAAAACTCGATTCTCTACTTTTCCTTTCAATGTTTCCCGAATATATATTATTTCTGGTATTTTTGTTTTCGAAGGACCTGTCTCTTTTAATTCTGATTTGTGTTATTATCGCATTTGTGTTTGTGAAAATGATAAAGCGAGAATCAAGGTCCATGAACTGCGTCAGAAAACCAAGGCGGATCTGCTGAGCCAGCTCAAGGATCTTAAGGCCGAGCTTGCCCTCCTGCGCGTCGCCAAGGTCACCGGTGGTGCACCCAACAAGCTCTCCAAGATGTACTTTTTATCACTCCATTTTCTTCTTCTGGTTTTGTTTGTAAAGCCAAGTATTTGTTTCTGATTCTTCTGTGTGCCATTGTTTCCTGTTTTTACAGAAAGGTGGTGAGGCTGTCGATTGCGCAGGTGTTGACGGTGATTTCCCAGAAGCAGAAGGAGGCTCTGAGAGAAGTTTACAAGAAGAAGAAATACCTTCCCCTCGATCTGCGTCCCAAGAAAACCAGGGCCATTCGTAGAAGGCTCACCAAACACCAGGTAGTCTATGCTTTGATGGAATTATCGAGATTGGGATATAGTTTATTTTGATATGTCATAAAGAAGAAACTTCATTAAAACGTCCTAAACGCGCAATCCAAGTACAATGCTATGAAGTTAGTTAGTTTTTTAAATTGTTTCTTAGTTTATTTATGTCGTTTAAGATTTGCGTAGCTGAGAATGGTACACGGCAATGGTACGAAGTTTAGTTCTAAACAGAAAAAAATTACTGTTAAGTTTAGGAACGTTTAACAGGAGGACTCGTGTATTGCATTTCTTGTATTGTAGGGATTAGTAACTTGGGCCATATGATTTAGATAAGGTCGATTAGGTTAAAAACAAGGTGAGGTCAAATGACAGTAGCAACAAACTGTCAAGAAGTGATGAAGTTACGATCCTAGAAGATTCGTATCAGTATGGTGAAGAATACCCAATTGTTATCTGAATAGCCTTTGTTGTATAGTAGGACGTTGGTAGCTGTTTCAGGAATGTGCAAAAACATATATTATTAGATGGTCTTTGTTAATGTAAAAGCTGAAAAGATCGTGTTAAGACATAAATGATAAATTCCTTCAATGAGCAAGCAACCCAGAGATTTCCCTAGTTCCAATTATATCTCTTGTTTGCTTTGGTTATCCGTTATCTGTGTTTTTATGAGTTGTGTTGACGGCTGTGCATTTTGTGCTTCTTGTTATTCTTGTCTAATTAAAACGTTTATGTTTGTGCTTTGAGTATTTAGCTTGCCCTGTTACCTAAAATGAGTTTATTTCGATCCGTTTGCCCAGGCATCATTGAAGACTGAACGAGAGAAGAAGAGAGAGATGTATTTTCCCATGAGGAAGTATGCTATCAAGGTGTAGGGTGTTAGGGACTTCAGCTTGAAAGATCTTGGTACCTTATTTTAAAAAATCCCCTCGGTTGATAAAATTTTGGCGTTTGTTTAGTCTTATTAATTAATGGTTAGAGGACTTAATCTTACGTTCTTGTTTGATGTTTGAAAGTTGTGGATTATCTCATACTACAGTGGGATGAAGCTATTCTTCTTTGATGAATGCGTCGTGATCTCTCTTGTTCTTTTTTATTTTATTTTATTTTATGGCCATGTTATTTCTGTTTTATTCATGCGTAATCTGTAACTTCTTTAGTTTAGCCGTATGATGATCCTGCTGGCCTGCGGTGAATAGAACAATCTCGATGATGATGCGTAGCAATTCTTATAAAAAGGAATGTAGGAGCTGGTCATGAATTCGGGTTATGAGTCATGACCTCTTATGCTCGAGCGTTCCGGTCGATGCGAGTTCGATGGCTTTTAGAAGGTCATAGACTCATAAACATTCATTGCTTCGTGTTAGATGTTTTGTGGTTCAACAATTCTCGATAAACTTGGTTGAATTTGGTTTTACTGTCGCGTAGAACTTCATTTTTTAAAATACACAATCCCGTATAAATGCTTTTTTCTGTTAAAAATGCTGTTCTTAATATAAATCAAAGTTCCTATTTTCTTCCAAATGACTGATTTTAATACGAAAATCACCAATGGATGACAGCAAAAATTCTTGGAAATAAAACAAACTTCTACTTATATGATAGAGAATTGATATTTGTAGTTGTAGGGATTGCAAGTTTTGCGATTTTTTTTTTTTTTAAATGGGTAAATGTAAGATCTCCATAAAGAATTATTTTGTTAAGAATAATTTCAGGATGGTAAATTTTATTAATATACCTTCATAACAGTGGTCCGTGGAATTTATTACATCATGAGGGAGGATCCTCCTCTCTAACAAACCCCTCCCCCTCCACAAATAAAAAAAGGGCTTTTATTATATTTTACCTGTCAAGTCAAGCAATTATCTTGAGTCATATTATGACACGTGGAGAGGAAAATTATTTTGTGTCATATTATGATTTGCAGGATTAGTGAGACTGGTGAATGGTGATGGAGTGTATATATATATATATATATATACACACTTAATACTTGGAACCGGTCGCATTTGTTTAAAAAGTCAGATCAACAGAGAGTGAGGTGTTCGTTCATTCAGGAGTAGTTCCCATCCCTTTCATTATCATCGATAGTCGCTTCCGAATCTGGTTTTGCTAGTTCAAAGGTTCAACTACGATATTCTAAACTCTTTTAACATTTTTATCCTACTAAAGGCCGAGTGGCCTAGATGGTTGACTGTCACCGTTCTTGGTTCATCGGAATGATAATATATTTAATTTATATATATGCTATAAGTTTTTTAGTTCATAATCATGGATCCCCTGGCCCTCTGCACGTCATATGCTGCTTTCTATTCTCAATTTACATTTTTAAAAAATCAAGGGCGATAAACAAAAATAAATAGATAGAAAATATTGGATTTCAAGTTGTATTATTGCTTTGAATGCTTCACAAATTAAATCTTGAAACAACTGTTCTGGTCAAAATTCAGACTGCATTTCAAATGTTCCTATAGAAAGTCATTAAAATGCATGCATCAACAATCAAAATTCTCACAAAATATATTCCTAGTAGAATTATTACAACTGCGAGTCTATGATATTGGAATTGCAGTGAGAAGTATAGCCTATAGTTTTAGAGCTTATTATAACTTATATTTTAAATAATAAGTTCTATTATTAAAAACTTATTTACTGTTTGATAACCATATATTTAAAACACTTTCAAACATGTTATATTTGTTTGGAAACAAATTAAAAAAATGATTTCTGAGATAGAAATGTTGATCAGTTGTTTTTTTAAATATTATATTTTTAAAAGTTTGAAAGTTATAATTATCTAAAAGTTATATAGGTATTTTTGGCCATTAAATTTTAAAAAAAAATTGGAATTACATTTCAGATTATTCGAAAAAACACGTTTGAGGAAAATCATCAAAATACTTTAATATGTAACACATAAATAACCTAATCTTTTCATTTAAAAACTTTTAAGATTATTTAAACACTTTTTAACAACCCTAACGCAATCTCAAGCGAGCCTTTAGTTGAATATGAACAGAACACAATCTTGCTCAGTCCACTTAATTGTTAATGCTGATATTTGAAAAAAAAAAATCAATCATCTTTAGGGACCTTAGATAAATATTACTAGTTGAAGTCCATGCATATTGGACGTGCAAAGCCGCAACCTCTCACTAGACCAATTCTTTCTCGTTGAAGACAAAAGGTATACAACAATCCAAACGATAGTTCCAAAAAGTTCAATAAAAATTTAAGCATAAAATATAACTATTGATTTCGAGATATCTCGGGGTGGATATATTTTGATATTTCTTCTCAATTTTTGCTAACAGAAATGGTCAACTCATTCCTAGTCATTTAAGATTGTGTTTGGATGTTGAACCGAGTTGAGTTGAATTAAATTGAGATAATAAAATATTATTATAATATTATTTTTTTAATATTATTATTATTTTAAGATTTAAAAAAGTTGAATTGTTTATTATATTTTATATTGAAATTTAAAAAAATTATAATAATAAGTTAAGATGAATTGAAATAAATTTACGAACCAAACGAATCTGGTGATTGGGGACAAACACTAATTACGATCCTGACACGTGTACACCCAACCGAGTCAGTCAAGGATTCTCATTAGTGCAATGAAGCAAATCCACCTTCATCGAGTGGAAACTAGCAGCTTTGAGCTTCTTCCTCTTTATAAACCCCAGAAACATGACCCAAAACCAACAACTTATAACTGTAACCTCTCTCTCTCTCTCTCAATAGTCAAAACTTGATTGTCTTCATCTTTGAGCTTTGAAGCTCCTCTTCAGTTTTGAGTTCATACCCTTCAAGGCTCCATGAAAATATCAGAAACCCCAAAGAATAACAAGTTCATCCCTAGAAGATTAATCTCAAGTCTCATCTCTTCCTCTAAAACCCTTTCTTCTTCCTATTTATTTCCAAGCTCTCGCTCTAGTGTTCCCTCAACCCCTACCGTCAAATTCTCCATATCCATGATAGAAGCAAACATTGAAAATGCTGAACCAATCATCTCCAAATGGGATCCAAACTCTTCCTCAAAGACCAAAGTCACCTCTCTCTTCCACCATAACAGAAAAGAAGCGTACGAGTTTCTCAAGTCTGTTAAGGACTTGCGACGAGCTATGCATTTCTTAATCAATGAAAATTCTACGTCCAAGAAGCTCATACTTGCTCAGAACCTAATGCAAATAGCCATGAAAAGGCTTGAAAATGAGTTTTATCAGCTTTCCAAAAACCGTGACCATCTTGATCCAGAATCAGTATCTGGGCGGTCCTCAGGTGGGTCAAGAAATTCCGATGGTGAAGATGAGGTTCGAGCAGATGAGCTCGAAATTGCTGGTGAGTCAATCACTGAGGTGGAGAAACTCTCAGCAGTTGCCATGACGGATTTGAAATCAATAGCCGAATGCATGATTAGTTCAGGTTATGGAAAAGAGTGTGTGAAGATATACAAAGTTATAAGAAAATCTGTAGTAGACGAAGAATTATCTCACCTTGGAATCAAAAATTTCAGATCTTCTCAAATTCATAAAATGAACAGGGAAGACCTTGAGCATATGATTAGGAAGTGGATGAATGCAATAAAGATTGCTGTGAGAAGGCTGTTTAGTGGAGAAAGAGTCCTCTGCGACCATGTGTTTTCAGCATCTGAGACGAGCAGGGAGTTATGCTTTTCAGAAATAACCAAAGGAGGAGCAATCAATCTATTCAGGTTCCCTGAACTCATTGCCAGGAGGGCAATCAGTGAGCATTCGCTGGACAAGATCTTCCAGCTAATGGAACTTTATGACGCAATCTCCGTGTTGTGGCCAGATATTGAACTGATATTTGAATTTGAATCAACCTCAGCTATCAAGTTACAGGCTCTTTCATCACTACTCATACTGGGAGACTCCATTCGTACTATTCTATCCGAATTTGAATCAACAATCCAAAAGGACTCGTCAAGAACTCTGGTGTTTGGGGGTGGCGTTCACCCGCTGACCCACTCAGCAATGACTTACATATCTTCACTTGCAGATTTCAATGGTGTTCTGTCCAACATCATTACGGATAGCTCACCGTCATTGACTTCACCACTACCAGAATCTTACTTCGAGAGTCCACCCATGGAAAATGGTCCAACGCCAGCAGTGTCAGTCTACCTAGCTTGGCTCATATTGATTCTTCTCTGTAAGCTTGATAGCAAAGCTAAACTCTACAAAGATGCCTCTTTATCGTACCTATTCCTTGCCAATAATCTCCAGTTCATTGTTGAGAAGGTATGCACAACCAACCTGAAGCACCTCCTAGGCGCTGACTGGGTATTGAAGCACACCGAGAAAGTTAAACGATATGCTTCAAACTACGAATCAATAGCTTGGACTAAGGTCATCTCATCATTACCAGGGAAAGATTCCGCAGAGATTACTCCTGAGATGGCAAAGGAGTGCTTTAGGAGGTTCAGTTCAGCTTTTGAAGAAGCATACAGAAAACAGACATCATGGCTTGTACAAGACGGAAACTTAAGGGATGAATTGAAGGTGTCAATAGCAAAGAAACTGGTTCCTGTGTATCAAGAATTTTTTGATACATATTTCATGATGCTAAGTGGGGAGAAGAATATGGAGTTACTGGTGAGGTTTTCACCTGATGATTTGGGGAATTACTTATCAGATTTATTTCTTGGGGCTTCCACCTCAGGTTGTTCTACTTCTACATCATCATTGCAGTTAGGGAGATGTCTACCCCGCTAAAAAAACACTGTAATACACTACAACGCAAGATGTATGTAATTCAGTTATGACTGGTATTGGTGCCTTTCTATGGTCTTTTCAGATATTTCAAAAGGATAGACGGAGTCAGCCATATATGAATGATAATCATTTTGGAACAATACTCCTATAATTGGGATTCTATAGGGTTTCATCAAAAAAATATTCCAACCAGCGTTTTGGAGAATATAAATAGTAATTTGAATTGAATGCCACAAGCAAAAGAAAATGTACATATAGGATAAGTTGATATTTTCAATCAAAAAATCCTCATCCCGTATCCAGATGTGAATATTGCAAGTTAAATAGGCATCTATGCCAACTTATCAAGTTTCACAATATCATAACCAGAGCATTAGCATTGGATTGACTATCCTATTCTTTAAATTTTGACTTATATCTAACTTTTTCACTTTTAGCTAATCATTCAAAACTTGAAGTCTACATTGGATTAGTCATTACACTCTCTATAATAATAAATTATTATTATTTATTATTTATATTTTTTTAATTAATTTTTATTTTTTAATTACTTGTTTATTTTATTTTCATAATCTTCAATAACCTCCAACAATCATATTTATTTTCATTTTCACAATCCAACAATCTATAATATAATAATATCAAAAAATACTTTTAGACTTGGTATATTTCTTTTCATATTTGAAACGAATAATGAGTTCACTGTAGCTTATATTTTTTATGAAAACAATTTAGCTAATTCAATGTGGGGTAAATATGGATAATATTTGTTAAATTTGAAGATGAAAAGACATTTGACTAATCCAATGCCAATGCTATGAGTAATTCCAAAAATTCTGATACAGAAAGTAAAGTTTAGAAGACAAACAATTCACTTAAAGTGACTGAATTATAAAATAATCTGTTTAAATACAATGCATAACAAAAAAACGTCATACTTAATGGTTGACATTTTCAACAGAAATCTTCCCTTGTATGGATCTGGTCAGGCATATTAACTAAAAAAAAGTCAATAAACTTTGAAAACCACAAATTAGATGTATGCCACAAGTTGATTTTATTACGCTCAAGTTGGTCTTAAGTTGACTGAGCAAGCTTTGAACTATATTAATTCATGTCTTACACAAAGGTAGATATATGTTGCCAGCTATAGGTTTCAACTTTCAACATTTTTTAAGGAGAGGATAAACTCTGTAGAGATAATAAGTACAAATAACGGCAAATATATAATGATATTAATAATAACTATGCAGTTGCCTTCTGCTCTGCTGGCCTAGGAATGGATTGCCAACCTGTACAAATGTGGAGAATATCTTTAAGAGAATCTGAGGGTGCTTCCATTGACCATGTCGGGTAAAATTCACTTGGATGGAACACACATTCTTCACTGGCCCCTGTCAGTAAGCAAGCTTGAGCTCCATTCAGAAACAAGTCTCCCTCAGATCTTATTGAGCCAGACTTTGCCTCTTCCATATCTGCTGCCTACGGAATCATTGCAAGAAAAAAAATTTGAAACACTGACAAGAGAAGGCCCTTTTTCTAATTGAGAGCACATCAATGCATATAGATAGCTTATATCTTCGCAGTTGGAATGATTTACTGAATAATAATAGTTCTGCACATTCGAGTCTAGACACGAACCGTTCAGAGATTCAGCTTCTTATCTAGTATAGATGACATGAAAAAACATTTCTTATCCAAAAATAAATAAATGCAAAAACATTTGTTTCTCTCTCTCTCTCTCTCTCTCTCTCTCTATATATATATATATATATGTGTGTTAAATATAATAAAGAAAGATACCGAGAACTGAGTATAAATATATGCCACCTTTATGGCCAGCACGCCAAATATTTTTAACAGCCAGCCATTGATTTTGCACTTCAAGGCCTTGTCCATGTTACAGAGAAGACAATAACTATAAAGATAACTTAGTGAGAATGTGACACTACTCATTCACTGCTTAGGGCTACATGGCCAACCAATTAAGGATGGCAGAATAACAGTTATACTGTAAATGAAGCATCATGGTAGGCAGGGTAGTCACTCAACAAGCAATAGCAAGGAAAGTGGGAAGCAAAAACAAGTGGAAGCTGGAGCTCCCACGCAAGGCAAGTAGCATGTGTTAAGCGGTAGCCAGCAAGAGATCGGGAAGCAGCAGTGTCAAGAGATTTACCTTCTCTGTATAATATTCAAAAGTTTTTTTCTTCTGTCGTGCTTCATATATGTTGCATTGAGAGTATATCTGAAAAAAAATATTATTTCAATAAAGAAATGGCTTAGATTTTAAACTTCAGATAAAGGCCATATGCCTGCAGATATTCTGGATGCAGACAACTTACGATGATCAATCAGAAAATGAGGAGCCATTTACCTGGGATTCCACACTGGCACAAACAGCATATATACCCCAGTTTCTGGTGTAATTGTTGTATAGATGAACTTTTCCAAATCTAACGCGAGGGTGCCTTTGCCGTGTCCCATCGAAAAAACAATGATGAATTGTCACCCGAATGCATCTATCACCAATGTGAGAGGGGTCTGCCCCAATAAGCATTGTCTTGTCATGCTGAGTAAAGTAACATCTGGTACCAAAAGAGGAATAATCTATCAAAACTGTTTAATGCCAGTACTCACTCTGACTCTGTAACATGAGATAATCAGCCCACCTTGAAATAGTTATATCAGTGCTTTGCCTGGTAATGTCTATAAGTCCATCGTCATAATCACGAAGACTGCAGCGGTCTATCCATATGTGCCTTGCATTTGGTTTTATTTGAATACCATCAACATCGTGCCCTCTACCGCCTTCAAACTCAAGGTTGCATATGATTATGTGTTCACATTCTTTCAGCCTTAAGCCCTTGCCCGTGAGCTTTATCCTTTGACCCCGACCATCAATTGTCTTATAAGATGATACACTCAAGTAAGACGAAAGATGAATCACACCTGAAACTTCAAAAACAATCCAGAGTGGCTCTTTTCTACGGCAACCTTCACGAAGGGATCCCGGACCATCATCTAGACACAGAATATTGGCAATTTGATCTACTATAAGAACTTAATGCACGATTCAGAAAAATCTCGAACACTTAGCAATGTTGATAGATTAGACCTCAATTAAACAAATTTATTTCATATAATGCGATGCATCAACAAAAAAAAAAAACAAACAAACAAACAAACAAAAAAGAACTGCTATAGATCCAAAAGACATAGCTGGGCCGTCTGAGATACAAAATAATTGTTAGGAATCAGCTATATAAAGACCGAAAACTGTTTGAAAATCAGCATCGGAAGTAACAAAAGGCATTTTAATATTATGTAAAAATGTATATAGAGGTTAAGCTTGCTTTAATAATGTATTTATATAGTACACCCTAGAAGAAACGAATATAAAAAATAAAACCTACGGATCAAAGATATAAAACGAATTGCAATCCCGTATCAACAACCTCAAAATCCGGAACTTCTCAAGGGACGTGTAATCCGATCCCATAAAACGATACACAACAAACCGGATTGGAGATTCGAAATTTAGCGAGATTTAAACCACGAATCCTGATTTAATTCCTAATTAACAGCTTCTTAAATCCATATAAATCGAATAAAGAGCAAATCAAGCCCCAAGTGTGACAGAATATCGATCAAAAACTAAAGACAAAGATAACCTGAGAGAGTGGTGACGCAATAGACCGGCCCATTGAGGCCTCCGACCGATAACCGTCCGAATCCCTCCGCACGACCTGCTAGTGATCTCAGGCTGGAATCCACATCGGCATAAGGTAGGGACCCCATGTTCGTCTTCGTTGGAGCTCGAATGCCGAGCCTGAAACAAACCGTTAGTTAAGGAAAGGGCCAGTTAAAGAAAAGCCGTTAAGACGTCGTGGAAAGCTTAGAGAAATGCCGAGAGTACTTTTGGGCTACCTCCGTGATCGGAGTTGGGCTATAAGTTCCAATGGAGCCCATTTAGGACAAACTCATCTTCTGAATTTGTCCCACAGCCTTTACATAATTATTATACAATTACCAAGTAAAGACAAATACTTGATTTATACAAAAATCTTTCGTAAATAAGTAATATAGTTTAATATAATTCATCATATTATAAAACTCTTTTTTATTTTAAATTATATCTGATATATTATAATAAATCATGTCAACGTGTAAACTTTCTTATGTAAGATTTCTGTATAAACCTGACACTTCTCTAATATTAAAATTAATTATGATACTTATAAGTTTGTATGTTAAAAAATCACTTAGTATGAGACTGAAACAATTAAAAAAATCAAAATACAAATGTCTTTTATACTAACTAATGTTGCAGACTTTGATACCAATGTTGTTCAGTATGTCAATAAAAATATATTTTTCTAATAAATATTTTGACTACAAATAGTTTTAAATTATTAATTCATTATTACTATGTATCGTAATTATGAAAAAACTGAATGCTCCTTTTTTATTACTTTCTTTTTGTCAAGCGTTGGGCCCTTCTCATCATTCGATGTAATTTATTAACAAAAA
Organism: Juglans mandshurica; assembly: GCA_022457165.1. Lineage (NCBI taxonomy): Eukaryota > Viridiplantae > Streptophyta > Magnoliopsida > Fagales > Juglandaceae > Juglans > Juglans mandshurica. The sequence continues at coordinate 1,653,862 of CM039628.1, forward strand.
AATCTTCTTTGCAACCAACTGCATGGAGCCTCAACACACCTAATTTGTTGGGTTAAAAATATATATATATATATATAAATATATATATATATATATATATATATATATATTATGTGAGGTGTGTGAAGAGTGTAATGTACGGCTTATATCAAGCAACTCTCATTTATTAAACCTCTTTGTACGTGAAATTTATAATCTTTTTCAAATTAACACATCTTTATACGCGATATCCATAACCTTTATCAATTTCTCATAAATATATCTAAATTTATTTTAATGGTAGGTTTGGATAAAAAGTTCAGATGAGATGTTTAGTTGAAAGTTGAATAAAATATTGTTAAATATAATTTTTTAATATTATTTTTATTTTAAAATTTTAAAAAGTTGAATTGTTTATTATATTTTTATATAAAAATTTAAAAAAAATATAATGATGAGATGAGATAGATTTGTATATCCAAACCCACCAGTCACATCTAATTCATCTTAAATAAATCCTACAAAATTCATTTCATCATATCAATTCAATTAACAACCAAACCGTATTGTCCTACATGGTTTGACGTTTGACATTGTGCGCGTTTTGTGGGAGTGAATTTATTATGCATCCACTTGTGTTGGCTTAAATCTGAAAGTAAATGACTTCCATCAATATGCACAGCTGGCCTAGGGCATTTCTTCAATTTTTCAAAATCTCTGTCCAGCTTCGATGTTATCATTTTATTTTCTCTTTTAATTGCTGAGTGGACAGAGAAAAAAAAATCCTTTAAATTTGATTAAGAACTTGATAATTAAATGAAATAGGTGAGCAATAGAATTGAATTAACTTCATAAGCTAGTTTGCCTCACAAGAAATTAAAAAAAGAAATGAGAAATGTTACATGCACACAAAGATTTTATAATAATAAATTCATAAATTAATGTGATTTTATGTAATTCGTTATATTTATTTTACAATTTAACATACTACATCAAATTATAAATTTATTTTTATATAATTTGTATGTGACTGAAGTATTTTTCAAAATACATACACCCGTACTAAAATCTTAGCTAGATTTAATTTGTGGATATTTTTTAATTATGTGTATTTTCTTCCCCGTTCAGCTATAACCAGCTTAATTGCATGGGTGTTTTTGCCAGAAATAGAAAAAGGTAAATAATGACTATAAATACTCTCCAAGTTTTAAAGGTTTAACTTGAAAAATTATATTATCATTCTCGCACATCATATTTTATTTTATTTTGTTTTTTCTCTTGTGAAATATGTGATTTGTAAATAATAAGTAGAAAAACTCAATAAATGAATAATAAAAATAAAAAAAATGTGATGTATAAAGACGACTAGAGTAGTTCGTAGCCTGATCAACGCGTGAGGGTCTGTCTCATTATGGATGCCTCGTAATTAGGTTTGGGATCACACTCTAATTTCCCAAACCTCGAGTGGTGGGGACAGAAGGAGCCAGGACAACTGTCTAGCTCCTACCAACAAGCTAGCTGGGTGGGGACCCTCCCGGCCCTTTGCCCAACCAAGGTGTGTTTTGGTGGCCAAGCCTGCAGGGACTCCCACCTAGCTATCCTTTCCGGTTGTTATTTCGATGTCAAAATATCAAAACTGGTGTTGGTGAGGGTTTAAAATCCGTGCCACAACATCACTTTGAAGCACTTTAATTACTGCATGAAGCACTTTCAAAGATTTCGGATGCATGATTTATATAGTTTTTAAAGCTGCATGCCTCTGATCCAGTGCTAGCTGTCGATCGAACTTGTTGACTTTATGTCAAAGATGGCACTGTCCTACGTACCTGAATCTTGATTCACAAGCTCATTTTGGTGCAAGCTCGAATATGCAGAATGTGGGTGGTGGTTCAGATGCTTCATAGGATGGAGCTAGGCTTGACTAGTGACGATCGACATGGTAAAGTACTTTCCTTGAAAAGCAAAATAAAATGTTTCGACGTAGGGTTTTTTTTTTTTTGGCTCGTTTCCTCCCAGCTGCGATTGTATGGTAGTGGAGATCACTGGAGTAGGAGAGCCTTAACCGTGCTAAAATTGTTGGGTTACGCGGATGTACGTAGTGAATTCACGATAATGAGACGTACTACATGATGAAGATTGAAGAGGGTGCATGCTGACGAAAAACAATAGAAGTATCAATTAAGCGTGCTCGTGTAATGGATGGTCTCATAGTACTGGGAAGAGGGCATTATAAGATGAAGGCTCTTTAAAGGGACATGTTATACAGAAGTCTTATATTCCTTTACATCACTTAAAAATATGTGATTTTATTTTTTTATTCTCATACTTCATATTTATATTTTACATGTTAAGAAATATGAGGATAAAAAAATAAAATCATATATCTTTAAGTAGAATATAGGAGTGTAGGACTTATATCTAAAATTTTTCTTACCAAAATAGATATTATTATTATTGTTGTTGTTGTTGTTATTGTTGTTATTATTTATATTATTATATTCAGTTATAGTAGTAACTTGGTGTTTTGTAATGGAATGATCATAACTTGCTTTTTCTCGAGGGCAACTTGATGTAGTGCATGATGTGGTGCGAAATTATAAAAGAACATGCCATGATGCAATATGTCTAATTATAAGCCATGTTGCAGAGGTCACTAATACTTCGTTAGTGAGTCTAAAGCCCCTTTTGGTTTCACAAACCATCTCATCTTACACCATCTCATCTAAACATTCAAATATCATGTAAATCCAAACACTTTTTAATTTCAAATTTTTAAAATTTTCATCTAATCATTACTTATTCGTTACAATTTTTTAAAATTTTCAGACAAAACAGAAAAAACAATTCCATTGGGACTAGTCCGCCCCCATCACCTAGCATCAGGGCGGGATACCCCGCTCTCAGGATATAGGGGCGGGGGTGAAAATCTCACCATCTTTACCATACAGGGCGAGGTGCGGGGAGGGGATACCTCACACTGTATGGTGCGAGTAGCACCCCTAATATATGTATATGGTTATATCTGGGATTGATCCGGCCAGCTTGTTTTATGAGGGTGACTAGTCAAGCAGTCATACGTCAAGTAACACTACAAGATCAGCTTTTAATTTTGACTTCCAAGCATAGAAGCTGTCAAAGTAATGCAAGGGTAAATTCCAAGATCGAATTCACAGGGACAATGAGAATTTAACAAACATTTCATATTCACAAGATAACATATTACCGTTTGTAGTGACAAGAAATTTTGCAACGATAAGAAAACAGTAAACTAAATGAGCTAGCAATGAATAAAAAAATATGAAATGAGAAATAAATATCAAAACTTAACCGCTAACAATATTGACACCTAAATGAGGCTATTTACTAAGGGAGTATGGAGTGAATTATGAGTGAAATTGTTGGGAAGTTCAAGCACAAGTAAAGTTGAAAATAAAAGTGAATCTATTTTTCTAAAATTCCTAAGAATCGAGAGATTTAAAAAAAATGTGCAGAATTTGACTTAAACTTGTAAGAAGCAATCAAACAAATACTTGGGATGTAATTTTCGCCTACTAATTTGGTGATGGATTTACTTCTCTTTTCATCTTCTCTCAACCATTCTCTTATTCCTAGAAATCATGGTCGGATAATATAGCAATGAACCACAATTTTTATTCTAATAAAACTACTTGACAAAATACATGACAACCATAAAAAAGTGAAAGAAAACCATCAAAGTCATATTACTTGTTCAAGCATCAATTGTGCATTTACATTTACAACTGATCTAAACCAAGAACAAAGAACTCTAATCTTTTCTAGATGCACATTGAAATATAATCCATCAACTTAATCATCAAAAGTACTAAATATCAAAGAAAATCCAACCCAAATCAGTTATGGGTTACTCATTGAATCCCAAGCTAAAAATCTAGCCTATCATCTCTAGATTAACAAAATGCCCAAGAAGATTAAATTCAAACATCTTTAATAACTGCTCTAAACGAAAATTGTTGAATAGAAAAATACTGTAACCATAAAATTTGCTGAAGCTCCGAAACTCAGAAGAAAAACCAGACGAAAATAAAGAAGAAGCAAAAAAAAAATAGACGGCGCACGAAAATTTCTTTTTTTCTTTTATACTCTGCGTTTTGCCTCTCAGCCCCTCGCTTCCGCATTCCACTTCGTGCATTTTGCTCCATTTTCGTGCGTTTTGAGTTGCCCCCCGTTTCGCATCTCCAGCCCCTGCATTTCGACTCCAGCCCAGGTTCGCGTTCCACTTCGTGCGTTTTATCCTCAATTCCTGCGTTTTGAGCCTCTGCTGTCGTGCGTGAATGGGTCCTGCTGTGAGTGTGCGAGTGGTTCTGCATGCACTCGTCTCCAGCTCCTGCTCGCGGTGAGGCCACGATCTAGCATCTGCAGCGTGCGCCTTGCTTCACTTTTCTTTGCCTCGCAGTACATTTCCGAGTGCGTGAGTCTTTGTCCAGCCCCTGCGTTTTGCATCCTGCGTGGGTTGAGTTTCTTCTTTTGATGTTGTTGTGTCAGTTGGGTATTCCAAAAATACCCATGTGTTTTAATATTTTTTTCATAATGCCCTGCAATATGAGAAGTAAAATTTTGGAGTATTAATTTTGATGTGAACTAACTGCAATACAACTCCTTTCAAGTGCTAAATATCAAAATTTAATATTGAGTCAAAAACTAAAATTTACTACATAATTAAGTGTTTCATTCATAATTTGGTTAAACAAATCATTCACTTTAACAGCTTAATCATGTAGTTTTTGACACTTTTTCAATCCGACCAGCTTGTTTTATGAGGGTGACTAGTCAAGCAGGCATATGTCAAGTAACACTACAAGATCATAGGTGAGTAATGGATACGTTAAGACAAGGTCCACAATATCCCTAGAACAAATAAAACAATTTCCAACAAATTACCTAATTAAGGATGTACGTCAAGGTAAATTATAAATTGGTTTATTGGTTTGATATGTAACGTTGGTTTTCCTCCACCTTAAAGAGGACTCTTAATAAATTGAGGGGATATTTTCTTATTAAAAAAAGGTATATTATAAAATTACATCGTGTACAAACCGAGGACATGAGGACCTAGCTGGTGTATAAAGAGGCCAGGGCACCAGCCTTAATTTCCGACCCTAGAAAGATGGTTAATCATAGCCATGTTGTATTTATTAGAGATGGTAATTGTTAGGTAAGAGATAAATGTCCAAGTTGCGCATAGTATGTCTATAAGACTGGAGAATATTAATTTCCACAAAACATACATAGAACACAGAGGGAAAACACTCTATTTCATTCTCACTCTAGCTAGCCATGGATCTCTTCATGACAATGTGTCTATTACCTGTGTTCTATGTTTTCTTCTGCATCTGCAGATCGGTTCTTCAATGGAGGGACCAAGGATGCTATATGTTGGCCTACGAGTGTTACAAGGCTCCTGTGGACAGGAAGCTCGACACTGATTCCTCCGCAAGAGTCGTCCTCCGAAACAAGAATCTGGGATTGGAAGAATACCGTTTTCTCTTCAAAACCATTGTCAGTTCAGGGCTCGGCGAAGAAACTTATGGCCCACGAACTGTCATTGCGGGAAGAGAAGATTGCTCTACTCTTGCAGATGCCCATTTGGAGATGAGTGAAATCATCTTCGATACACTTGACAAGCTTTTTGCCAGGACAGGTGTTTCTCCATCAGAAATCGACATACTTGTCGTGAATGTGTCCTTGTTCTCTCCCATTCCCTCTCTAACATCTTGCATTATAAATCGTTACAAGATGAGGGAGGACATTAAGGTTTTCAACCTCTCAGGAATGGGCTGCAGTGCAAGCCTAGTTGCAGTCGACCTCGTCCAGCACTTGTTCAAGACCTACAAAGAATCTTTTGCTATTGTTGTGAGTACGGAATCCATGGGTCCGCACTGGTATAAAGGCAAAGAAAAATCCATGCTCCTCTCCAACTGTCTATTCCGCGCCGGAGGTTGTTCAATGCTCTTCACAAACAATAGAGCTTTGAAGCATCGAGCCATCTTTAGTTTAAAATGTCTAGTTCGAACCCATCTCGGCTCAAGCGATGAAGCATATGAATGCTGCAAACAAATAGAAGATGAGCGAGGCTTCCTTGGTTTTCGCCTCACCAAAAGCCTCACAAAAGCTGCTGCCAAAGCTTTTACCGCAAACCTCCGAGTGCTAGTACCCAAAGTACTGCCAGTAAGGGAACTGCTCCGCCACTTCATAGTAGCACTCCAGCAGGTTAAAACTGACAGCCTGGACCTCGACGCAGTGGGATCGTATTTGGATTTTAAGGCCGGAGTAGACCACTTCTGTATCCACCCGGGCGGAAGGGCCGTTATCGATGGGGTTGGCAAGGGTTTACGGCTCAGTGAATATGATCTTGAGCCAGCAAGAATGGCTCTCCACCGGTTTGGGAACACATCGGCCGGTGGGCTTTGGTATGTTTTAGGTTACATGGAAGCTAAGAAGAGGCTTAAGAAGGGTGACCGGATTCTGATGATCAGTTTTGGAGCAGGATTTAAGTGCAACAACTGTGTGTGGGAGGTGCTGAGGGATTTGGACGGCGGCAATGTTTGGAAAGACTGCATAGATAGTTACCCACCGAAAACACTAGTCAACCCGTTCGTGGAAAAGTATAGTTGGATTAATGATGAATATCTAAGCTTTGTCAGACTTGACTTAGATATCTGATCATGAGTTTTCCTGGTTTACGCTCATAGCCAGATCTTTTCCCTCTTCATTCGGTGTGTTGCATCTCGATCGTTTATGATTTCGTGAAAGCTATATATGTTAATTTTCTACTTGAAGGACATGTCCCTGTTATGGTAGTTGGTGTCGTATAATTTAAATCGACTTATCATATTAATCCCAGACACATCAGCATGCAGCACTCCATCGATCTAGTGATCATGAAAATAAAGTTTGCTCTGCTTTCGAAATGTACGCTCCTAGCTGGCTGTTTCTTTGATTTGATCAGTAGATTAATATTTCATATCAATGAACTGTATTCATCAATGGTTTCTCCTCGTTATAGAATTCTCTCTCTTTTATTGATAATATTAAATTATTAATGCTAGCTGATACTTTAGTTGGAATGAAATCGTGTCCTTCCGCAAATGAAACTCCAGTCATTGTAATAAAAATAAGTATTTGTGACGGTTTATTTGTGATAATAATAATTATTTACGATAAAAATATGAGTTTTGTTATGTACAAATAAGTTTGCGTACCAACCTACATATTAATGTTGTTGCATTCATATTCTAAATTCAAATTAGTACTGTTTTCAATAAAATCTACTTTCTGACCAATCATATTGAATGAGTGCACGTATTAGTACACATAATCGCTTACAATTAGATTTTTCCTCAAAGATATACTCATTTTAACAAAAAAATAATTATTTTCGCAACAAATAACTGATTATAAATAAATAGTTTTCTAAGCAAAAATATAGTTGAGCCATGGAGTAATTACTTAATCACAACTGATCGTCTCAATCCACATGATCATCTCAAAGATAATGAAAATAATACATGATATCAATTAATATTCATCGAGTAATTAGCATCGATCGTACGTTAAAATCCTCATGCTGATCACAGAATCTTTCTATATATTCTCAGGTCAATAAATTCTGACCTACCAGTAGTTCTTGCATTGTTGATAACTTCTTTGATGCACATGGACGTAAATGTAGTTTGGCAGTGTTAAGGGCCGGCTCGTCTGACCTGGTTGTGTTAAAAAGTCTTCTTCTTTTTTTAGCCCAAGTTAAAACCTAGCTTTCCCAATAAATGTGAACTACGTATGTACTTGGCATAGAATTAAATGCCATGTGACGAAGAGCAGCTTATGCATATAGATATGAGTAATGCTAGATATAAGTTTCAAATAGACAAGTCTCATACAATATCACTACAAGAAAAATGAGTTTTTGTAACCATTTAATTGCGGCGAAATGACTATTTACAGGTAAATATTATAATCATGTTATGCATATATATATATAAATGCTACGTACAGTTGTGGAGTATACAAGTATCGTGGAGTCATTTTGAAAAAGAGTGGAGTCCACTATTAAAAATTTAATTTTTTTTTATGAGTCTCATATTTATTAACTTTTTCCAAAATGATTGAACGGCGTTTGTGTACTCCCAACTGCAAATAGAGAGAGAGAGAGGGGGGGGGGGAGAGGGGGGGAAGGCGGATGAAGCCGCCGGGTCAGGGTGGTGGGGATCCAAGGTGGCAGCTCCAAAAGATAATTTTTGGGCTGATCGCTCCGTTTTCACTAACTATTTTGCCGAATGTAATTCGTGACCTTTCATTTAAGTGCCACTGCAAGCCCATGAAGATCGAAGAGGAAAGCAGAAAGAAATTAATATGTTTGCCTCCCATACATATATATGTATGTATATCACACACACATCATGTTTAGTGCCACTGCATGCATGCCCACAAGTACCTAGCTCCCATCACATTATGATAAATCTGCTTGGATTCCCAACTCCCTGACTGGTTAAATCCTTCGCTCCTTTGAAAGGTGCAGAACGCAAGGGTCAATATTTCTGGTACTACACAGTTAATGCTGATTATTAAAAGCACCTATCCCTGTACGTAACATATTGGTCTTGTCAGCATTAATATATATTCAATATCGCTAGTTGGCCTAATAACAAAGTACAAATCACGCTTAAAAAAAAATTATTCATTTACAACTAATTAATTTATATGAAATAATTATTTATAATTAAAATTAATTACAAACAGTTTTTTAAAATTGATTATAAAAATTCATTTTTCTTGTAGTGTCAATTAGTTAATTAAGAATTCACCACGGCGCAATGCAAATTAATTCCAAGCCTGGGCATCAATTCGAATGATTTTTGCCTTTATAAATTAAGAATACGAAGGTGATGTTAATAATTCGAATGATCTTTTTCCCCGAGTACGTAGCTGGGGAGATCTAACTGCAAGGCTAATCAGTGGCGGAGTTAGGTTTTGTTTAAACATTACTCTGCACAAAAAGTTTCAAACACATGATGAAATATTTGCACCGGCCCATGCACCGTTGCTCCTTCTGCCGTATGTCTGAATCTCGCACTGCTGCGACTCAATAATGGTTATCGAATGCCTGCAGTCATCATGGACCAATTAAGACGACGATTAACGTCCATGGCTCCATTCTCCATATAGACAGGCTGCATGCCTCTCAGGCTATCGCACTACTGAAGTAATCAGTCTTTGATTGGCTGCAAGCTCAACGAAGATATATGCACGAAAATAATGTTCAGTAATACTTCATTTTTATTCGATCAGAACTGACAAGGATATCAGATTTCTTCAGATAGACGAACAAGTGAGCTTGAGTTGATCCGGCGCGCACATCAAAAGCAACGCTCAGATGTTGCAATATATATTTTAGAAATTCCCAATTATGAATTACATATCTCCATTTAAAATAATTAATTAAAGAAAAATACTTTAACCTTAAAATAATTAGTAAATTTGAGATTTGATAAATACTTTAGATTATAAAATTATTTTATTATAAATGTAAAATTATTTTATTATAAAATAAATCTAACTAATTTTACGAAACTATATCCATCTATAAATTTAATTTTATATAATCTGTGTAAAGTTATTTTAATCAAAAGTCATTTCGTCGTCTATTAATTTTGACTCGTGCATTTTCAATGGAAAATGATAAATGTATGAGCATGATCACTGACAATGCTGGCACTGTTTATTAATGTACTATTTAAATCCATACTTTTTCCCTGTGAAACCTCCGGTGCCTGTAGCATCGCTCCTTTTCGAATGCATGCATATACAAGTGAGAAAAATAGTTAATATTCACCGCTTCATATTTCATATTTTATAAAATAAATTTTTATATTTTATAAAAAAAAACCCTCACACTCTATAAAAAATTATAAATATAAAATATGAAAAAAAATAATAACTGATTCATAATAAATTTCACATGTGAATGGTGGCAAAGTGATCTTATCGCGTAACAAAAATGTATTTTGCATTTGGTTTGTGTAATCAGATGGAGAGTACACTTTTTAAAAAGGCTAGTCATTATTATCCATTCGGAGGGTCTTAGCCATTTTAATGATTTTGAAAACCAAATTAATAAGCAAATGAATTTGACAACTTCGATGGTGCTGATTTGTTGACAGAGAAAATAATTTACATAGATTGAGGCAGGATGTTGAGCTTTTATGTATAATAATAGGTTGAGATAATAGAGTGAATTTTATAGAGACTATTTAAAATGAGTTTAAATATATTTAAATGTTAAGATAAGTTTAGATGTATTTATAAAAAGTTAAAAAAGATTGTGAGTCCAACGTGTAAATAAATGTTGAATTGAAAAAGATTGTGGATCTTACATGTAAAGAGGTTTTAAGTTAAAATGAGTTTAATAACTTGAGAGTTTAATATTTTTTCGAGCTAGAGTTAGTTTTCTTCTTCTCTTATTTTTTTAGGTTTGGATTCAAAATCCAGCTTAACTCATCTCAACTCATCTCATCTCATCATTACAATTTTTTTAAATTTTCACACAAAATATAATAAACAATTCAACTTTTTCAAATCTCAAAACAACTTTTCCAAATTTCTACACAAAATATAATAAATAATTCAATTTTTATTCTACTATTCACAAACCATCTCAACACATCTCAACTCATCTCTGAATCCAAATATCTAGCTAGAGTTGGTCCTAATTCATCTTATCTAATCAATATAATTTTTTAAAATTTTTATATAAAATATAATAAACAGTTCAATATTTTCAAATCTCAAAATAATAATAATATTAAAAAATAATATTCTAATAATATTTTATTCAACTTTCATTTTAACTTATCTTACCTCAACTTACTATATAAAATATCTCACCTAACTAACAATGTTAATCATTTGCAATGTATATTCAAATCTCAATTAGATCTTATTATAAAGGAATATTGTATAAAAATTATGATTTTGTGGGCAATGAATGCCGGACGTTCTATAACATATATCTCCGGTTTTCCTTTCCTTGGAAAATGCCTGCTTAGAGCACTCTCATTGAATTAGCTAAAGTTAAAGTACATTTTTTATAAATGTAAGATGAATTTAGCATTTAGCTATTACATTCACATAAGTTTCTACATTGGAATAGCCATTTTTTTATTATACGACAATAAAATGATATAAGATGAATTTAACTTTGACTATTCACATCAAATCTCCAAATTGGATTATCCATTTATTCATTATATAATAATGAGTAATTAATAATTTTGAAAAAATTTTAATTTTTTTAATTATGAATTTATTTTATTTTATCATATTTTACTATTCATAATATTATATATTAATTAGTAATTGTATTCTAATTATATTTTTTCAATTATCATTTAAAATGGAGAGAGAAATAATTGATATTAAAGGGAGAGCGAAAGAAATAATATAAAAGGGATTTGATGAATGAATAGTGTGTTCTAAATTTGAAAATTAGTTTGGATATTACTGTAGCTATTTGGAATATAGCTAATTCAATGTGAGCAATTTTATGACCTAATAGCTAAATTCTCATTGGATTTAGCTTTTAGCTAATCCAATGAGAATGCTTTAAAGAGAGTAGTTTGAATCACGATTCCATTTCATTTCTCTTATTCCTGCTCACCCCCATTGAATATTTAATTGAGATGAGGAAGAAATGTGAATATTTAATTAATGAAAATATATGAATTTGATCATTTCTGTTAAAGTCCAAAATAGCACAATAGGTCGGAATAGAAAAAAGAGTCATTCCCGACCCATGGTGGTGACTCGGGCCTCAATCAGTGTCGTCTAAATCCCATGGTGATGGTTCGTTACGTTGATACGATATCTGTATATACATCCACAATAATAAATAGAAAAATAATATTGAAAATATAAAAAGATACACATATTTACGTGGTTCAACAAAAAACTAAGTCTATGGGTCATTTGGAAGATAAATTCACTATAGTAAGAGTATTTTACAGTCTCTTGTGGTTTATCGTTTCTATATATACAATAGAGGTTGAAGACACATTTTTCTAGGAGAAGATAATCTCTTTGAAGCTATCGTCGTGAAGTTGATGATGACACATTTCTTGATTCGATCAGATCCTCTTTTATTGAGGTATCGCGAGTGGCTAGTCAAAAGTTCAACTTTAAGTTACTTCCTTCTTTGAGTGTCTGACTTGTTTTCATCTCATTTCTCATTTTCCTGTTAGTTCTCTTATTTTATCTAACACCATACTTTTCCTTTTCATCTTATCTCATTTCTTTATTTTCTCATTTGCCTCCTGATGATGGATCTTTGATGGGCTGAGCCTAATATATCTAGACCAGTTATCTTTATCCCCTTCAATTTCCTTAATTATATAGTCCAACACGTTTAAAACAGTGAGTTCAGTTAATCAACTAACTCGAACTTGCAGCACAAATAATAACGAAAGATTGTTAATCCATATGATTATACACAATTATGAGTAATTCTAGATTATAAAAATTTGGTTAATGTCATTTTTTTTAATAAAAAGAAATCAATAAGGAAAAGGTGAGTTTTTGTTTATGAAAATTGGATGTAATCGGCTGGAGGAAGCGCATGGGAATCGCGTCCCATGCGGCATAAATGAAACAGCACCGTTTCATTCAATTCGTTCAAAACGTCGCTTCACGTCTCGTCTCGTCTCGTCTTTATCTACCCATTACCTCATTTCTCCTTCGTCCTATTCTTCTTTGCAATAACATCACCCAAGAAGGTGGAAAAGCAAGAAAAGCCCACCATAAGAAGTCATAATTTAGGAAAGATAAAAACCACGAAGAGCATGAGCATATTTTATTTGTAACCATTACCTCTTTTCAGAGAACTCTTTTGCGATGATAGAAATCAGAAAAGCCATTGGACTACATTCTACTAATCGGAACCTAGAATCAGAGTGACGAAATATAAAAAGGACATTCTACAAAATCTCTTCAATTAATAAATAAAGAATGATGAAATTAAAACAAAAATAAGAAGAAAAGTCAATGAGATAGGTCGATTACGCATCATTTTCCTTTTTCTTTAAAATTCCTTTCGATTTCTGATTTTGGAGGACACAATCATTTGCTTTCGGTGTCCTTTTTCTTCTTTCCTTTTCGTTTTTGAGTTTCAGGGAAGCCCTGCAGGCTATAAATCGTTCAGACTTCGATTCTTTCCGCGTTAGTGGGGCGCGGCAATTTAACATATGATTATTCTCTTCTTAAGTGGGAAGACAACCACATATCTGAGTTATAGAAGACGATCTCTTTGCTCTATTGTTTCCATTTTCTTCTTCTTCATTTTTTTTAAATATGAGTTTTGCTACACAACTTCCACCATACTCTACACTCTACATTTTTTTAAATTTTTAAATTTTTTAATATTTTTTTAAAATTATTTTTGAGTTTATTATTTTTAAATTATTTCAAATTTTTTATTCATTATTCATATAATAAATATTTGATAAAAGAAAAAAAAATTAAAAAAATATGGAGTGTGTAATGTTAAGAGGTTTTATTTTTATTTTTTATTTTTTTTTTAGAGAATAGGACGGGATCCTAAATTTTATTGATAGCCCTCACTTATGGTGGAGGAAAATCGTGATTACAACAGGACACCTAGGGAATACAAGTAAAGTTCCAAAAACCTAGTTATCGTAAACTAAACCGTCCAGGAAACAAAGCAATTACCAGAAAGTACAGTTCGAAGCAAACTAATAGCCCTAGACAAGACAGGAACCTGCAAAAGAGGAAACCAAAGAGAAACAAAAGCATATACATACCTCGAGTGAGTAAGACAGTAAAACCAAGAAACCACTTACCAAGGAAAAACCTTTACGATATCTGCAGATAAGGTAAACCAATTCTGTCCATGCAGAGAATGCCTCTGAGGCGGCTAGGAAACTCACCAGACCAGTTAGAATTTAGACCCTCAGCTTCCCTTTTAGCAAGGAAGTCAGTGACAACATTACATTCGCGAAAAACATAGTGCAATCTATAATCCAAGCAGTTAAGATAAGTATGTAAGTCTTCCCAAAGATTAATTGTTAAGAGGTTTATTGTTAAGAGGTTGTAAAGATTTATTATTTTCTCTTACTCGAGATTATTGATGGATGTGTGTTGTTCATGATTGATGCTCAGATTTTGGAATTGACAGAAGTGGAAAACGAGGCAAGCTACGCGGGGAAAAAGGAAATATAGGAGAGGCAGTGGTAGATGGGAGATGGGGAAAGCCAATGGTATATAATGGAGTCCAACTCGATATGACAAATGAAATTTGAAGTTTTTGGTCCCACACGGAAACGAGGAAATAAAATCCAACCAATACCACTGCTACATAGTGAAGCATTCTGACAAGCCTTTAAGCTGTGGAGCCGTGCGGTGAGCACAGAGCGAACTATTCTTTCGCCTTTTACTAAAGAATACCGTGTGCTCGTCGCTTCCAGCGGCATACAGCAATTTTTTAAGGGGATTTTCTGTGGATGTCCCCGCAATTCCAATTCAAATTTTGCATATTATAGTTTTTTCTCTGATATGAGAAACAAAATCTTCGTTAGAATATATGGGTATTTCCCAAATTGGTTTGTGTAGCAACGCCATAATAACTCTCAGTAATGTTAGATAACAGTCTTACTTGTAATCAGTCTTAGAACGTGTAAGTTAGACGCAGAATGATATTGGAACGTGCGAAGCTGTTTTAATGCTAAAGAGAAGTGCGAGCCTAGAAGAAATAGCAAGGCGATGGAGTCGATCGGTCAAGGAAATTAACTGGCTAGAAGTCCCACAGGGAAGGAGAGTGAAAACTCCGGACAGCGACGGAGCGAACTATTCTTTTGCCTTCTAAGTGCGGTTTACGATTAAATAATTTTAGATAAAAGTTAAAAGTGTAAATTTTATTTTTATATTATTATTATTTTAAAAATTTTAAAAAATAAATTTTTTATTTTATTTTTTATAAAAATGTTAAAAAATTATAATAATAAAATGAAATAAAACATTTTCAACCCCCAAGCTATGTTGGAACAATCTAGTATTGAGGACTATTAACTCCACCTTTGTTATTTCAACAAGAATAATGATTTATGCAAATTCTAAATATACGATGTGCAGCCCATTTGTAAAATAGTAGATTTCATTAGGGGTGGTAATTTGTATTTTTGGGTCATGTCAAGTTATAAATATTTAATTATATAAGTCAATCCAAACTTAACTCGTTAAGCTATCGACCTATTTAAATAACAGATCATGTCGTATCACTCATTTTGATATATTTTTATGTTTAATAATTAATTAGAAATAGATTAATATGATACGACTTATTTTAACTTTTTTAATGTAAATGAGTTGAACTAACACGCATAACTCATTTAACATGATTAACATAATTTTACATAAAATTTAAAATATATATTAATCATAAGTAACCACAATATCTTACAAAATATAAGACAATCTACTAAAAAAATATCAATATTTTTCAATTTTTAATACATAATAAAAACAATATTACAAATAATACAATAACAAATATGTGTATAGGTCCATAATTACAATCTCAATTGTTGACGATGTATAAACATCCCTTATACCAATAATAAAAACATAAACATACTAAGAAATACCAATATTACAATTCAACAATTATAAAATTATAATTTTGAAATAAAATCTAAATGGGTCAAAACCAATTGATTTCAGATGAAATGGGTTGTCCCATTATTGACTTGTTTATAAATAGTGTATTGACAGGTCAACCCGTTTTTACCATAATCCGTTAACATCAAACTTAAACCCGCTAATTTAATGTCATATTTCTATTGAGTTTACGGATCATGTCACATATTGTCACTCATAAATTTCACTATGAAAAAATATTAAAAAAATTAATTTTTTAGTGGGATTCACTTTTTAATAAAAGGTCTGTCCAGAATTTGTACAATTATTAATCTTTTAACAATGAAAGAAATGTAACGTGAGGCGATCATGTGATGCAATGTTGACTGTCACGTAAAAGCTGAACCTAAATGAACTATGCAATCGGGCATTGGGCTGAACAACCAAATTTTATTCGATTGGATGGGATCATCTTATATCTCAAGTCTCACTCTCAATAGAGAAATGAAGAATGGCCACTTTGCCTAGCCCAAGCCTAGTTTTGTTGTAGACTGTGGCCCAATTGCCAAAACGTGATATTTTTTTCACACAAATCTCAGGTCTCCGGTGTTATTATTGGAATGGTCCTTCGTGGCCTCGTCCTCTTCGACCTGATCTTCTTGTTGGGTGCTTGCAGTGTATTAAAGATTGAGAAAGGTTTGTTATATATAGACATTTTATAAAAATAAAATTTTAAATTAATGTAATTTGACGAAGGATATTAGATTGTAAAATATTTGTTATTATAAAATAGTTTAATGTTTTAATTAAATCATATTATTTTGTAAGTTACTTTTATACTCTAGACAGACATAACACTTTTCTTAAATATTTGCGTAACGCACGTGGTGAATCCAGCTCTAAATCGACATGCCAACTCTGAATCCAAACTGTTTGAGAACACAACTGCTATTAAATATTCTTAATATTTTCATCTATTTCCTTTCCAAACATCACTCAAATAAACAACATTTTTTAATTATAAATCTTCAACCTTTTCATTTAATAATTACCTAACAATTAAATTTTTCTCGAACTTTCAAACAAAACACAAAAAAATAATATATTTTTTAAAATTTTAAAACAAAAATTATATTCAATTTTTTTTAACTTTATAATATTTTTTTCCTCTCATTTTTCAAAATCTAATAAAATATCTTAACTCAAACCATTTAACTACTATTCACAAATTATTTTTACTGTTCATAAATATTATGAGATATTATTAACATCCAAACCTGCTCTTATAGATGTTTTAAGTAGTGTAACCACTGGGTTTGGGAATAAATATAAATATTTAGGAATTTAACTTGCTCTATTTTTCACCAATTTCCAAATTAATGGCATCATAGCAAGGTTTGCTATATCGTTTACAGGTTTAATGATGTTATATTTGAATCCAACGTTGCAGAATTAATATATTAGTTCAATCAAGTCTTCTCTCCGCTTTGAAAGCTTTTAGAGATCAGAAAATATAAAAAACATCATACTGTGCATAACATCATTAACACACCATGTGTTGGATGAAAAAAAAAATATATATATTGGCTGGGAATGGTGTGGCTTCCGGCTGCTCCCCAACAGAACTCTTTAGAGATTTGAGGTAATTACTCTTGAGCCCGTTTGAATAGTAAAATTATTTCATTTTATTTCATATAATTATTATAAATTTTTTAAATTTTAACATAATATAATAAACAATTCAACTTTTTCAAATCTCAAAACAATAATAATATTAAAAAATAATATTTTAATAATATTTTATTCAACTTTCAACTCTCATTTCAACTTATATAATCTAAACTCACTATCCAAACAGTATTTTAATCAATTTTTATATTTTTCACTGCAGCACATGTATATGAAAGGCAACTTAGTTGTGGACTAGCTAGCAAAAGTTGGTGCCAACGGTTTGTCTTACTTTTATTTGTTTATTTTTTTAATCTTCTTTTTGGCTTAGATTAGCATGGGACTAAATAAAATTGGATTTAATTGATTTGCCAAAGTTTAGACATAGATTGTAATTGTTACTATTTTTTTTCACGTGCTTTGCTTTTAGATGGTGGTTAATTCAATTTACATTTTAGTGTCATGTATTACAGCTGTTAATATAGTTTTCTCATGCGACCGTTTAGTACATTGGATATTGTAGATTACATTTTATGATGCATAGATAAATAATACAGTTTAGTTTGTTTAGGACTTGGTTTGAGATTTTTATAATCCCAAATTTGTTCTTTGTACTTTATATTTCTCTACAAAATAAAATAAAATAAAGAATATTAATAAAATTAGAATAACATCAATCTTTCTTAAAAATCAAAAAAGGAAACATTATTGCCTTCCCACCCTTTTCTTTCGGGGGAAGGACTTGCCTAGTGAAGACTTGGCGCGGAAACTGAGAAAAGAGTCGCATGCTAGGCAGAGAATCTCATCTCATCTCCGGTGATCAAGATAGGCCAGCTTAGATATAGAGATCCCTTCATTTTATTTTATCTCATTTTATTTTAATTAATAAACTTATTATTATTTATAAATTATTTAAATTCATCTCCTCCTATTTTTTACTATACAAATAGATAATAATAAATGAAAAATAATAATAAAATAGTATTAGGATATGTTAAAGTTTAAAATAATTTTATATTTTAAAGAATTTATAAATATTAAAACTTGTAAAATGAATTGCAAAATCGAGCAGGTTTGGTGGACTCCAATAAGTAAGTAGTTTCGCGGCAGCCGCCGGGGATTGGACGTTTGTGTGATGAAGTGGGACCGGTATTCGGTTCCCAAAAGCAGATGCTCTCTTTCTCAGCACCTTCTGTTTACTCTCTCTTCTTTTTTGTCCGCTTTTTATCATCTCCTCTAATCCCTTGCCTCATCTCTTCCCCCCTCTGCATGAACTCCTAAAACGAACTCCCTGATTTTCCATCTTCTCTTCCGATTCTCGCTAGATCATGGCATCACCAATCGCAGAAGGTACCCTTTCTCTCTCTTTTTCTTCAGTTTTCCAGCTGGACCTTGTTGTTGCATCTGATATTTGCTGGATTTGATTCGTTGGAGAATCCCTCTCTCTGTCTCTGTCTCTCTCTCTCTCTCCTGTCCATCTCTGTATTCAGCTCACTCCATAAGCAAATCGACTCGATAAAGCTTAGTGTTTGTGGAAACAAAGTTTGTTTGTTTGTTTTTTTTTTTTTTTTTCAGAAAACAAAAGAATCGGAGCTAGAGTAAGTTGTACGGGATTTTGAATTGTTATCTAATATTGACTGAACTTTGATTTATTTGGACAGGAGGTGATAGAGATTTAGAGAAGGGACTGATGACTCCACCACCAAGTCAAAACCCTCTCGCCGAGCCGTCACCTTCGCCATCTCCCTCGTCGACGGCTCCGGCTTCGGCTCCAGCGTTAGTGCTTTCCAATTCCGGTAAGCGGATTGATCAGGCGGGGAAAAAGAAGTACGTAAAGCAGGTGACGGGGCGGCACAACGACACTGAGCTGCACTTGGCCGCTCAGCGTGGTGATCTGGCCGCCACGAAGCAGATACTCAATGATATCGTTTCGCAGATGACGGGAACTCTGAGCGGCGCGGATCTTGACGCTGAGGTTGCAGAGGTCCGGGCTGCGGTTGTGAATGAGGTGAATGAGTTGGGAGAGACGGCGCTGTATACGGCGGCCGAGAAAGGCTACCTTGATATTGTGAAGGAATTGTTGAAGTATTCTAGTCAGGAGACTGTCACGAAGAAGAATCGATCTTTGTTTGATCCGTTGCATATAGCCGCAAGTCAAGGACACCATGGTAATGGATTCAAGTAGCGTTTATCTTGTTTTGACTTTTGATCGTGTGCTTTAAAAATTCGATTTCTTTGTTTGGCTCAGTTTCAACTGCAGTAGAAATTGTAAGAAAATGAAAATTAAGTCCACGTCGGTTATGGCTGTTTTAGAGATGCATCTAATATTACTAGCTAATTAATATCTAAGGCATCGTTTGGTTTTGGAGATGAGATTTTATTTTTGTTTTGGGATTTGAAAATGATGAATTATTTATTTTATTTTGTGTGGGAATTTGAAAAAATTGTAATGATTAAATGAGATTAGTTAATATGAGTTCTGAAAGTGAACGAGGTTATTCTCTTGAAGGTTTCGTTACACTGAATACTTTAAACAATACAAAGGTTTATGTAAGGTACTCATGCAATCGAGAGCTTACAAGTTGTTGGACTGCAAAATTCTTTTCCTGAGAAAAATGGTTTCTTGGCAGTCATCAGTCTTTTTTTTTTTCCTTTTTTTGACAACTAGGTCATATGCCATCAGCCCATCAGACTCTTGGTGACGGTCATCAGTCTTTAAATGCACTTATGATAGATAGAAAACTTGAGAATCTATTAACCACATGGTTTAAATACGTCGACTTTATGCTAGAGAATCCTAATTGACATCTTACCACAAAAGTTAGCGGCCACAGAAGTAGTGATTTATGACTGTTGATTCAGTATTAGACATGTATATTTACCTTTAAGAAGAGATTATCATTATCACTAAGGAATGCAGGGTTCAAGAAGTTTTTTCCAGGCGCAACTGGCCTCTGTACTATTGGTTTCCAATTTATGGTTTTATTGCTTTTGCCCGTGGTATTTTTTTCTTGATCTTCGGGATGACATGTTTCCATTTAATCTGCTCGATATCATAAAGTTTTTTAACACTGCAATAGCAATTGAACAATATAATGAGCACCTGTGGAAGATACACTTTCCCTGCAAAGGCAGTACACTTATGACGATTTTTCTTTTGCAGCCATTGTCCAGGTGCTCCTAGATCATGACCCTGGTCTCAGTAAAACAATTGGTCCGTCAAATGCAACTCCTCTTATATCTGCAGCAACAAAAGGCCATACGGAAGTAGTTAATGAATTACTTTCAAAAGATTGTAGCTTGCTGGAGATATCTAGATCCAACGGGAAAAATGCATTGCATTTGGCTGCCCGACAGGGGCATGTTGAAATTGTAAAAGCATTACTGAGCAAAGATCCACAGCTGGCACGAAGGACTGACAAGAAAGGGCAGACTGCATTGCATATGGCTGTAAAAGGGCAGAGCTGTGAGGTGGTGAAATTGCTTCTCGAGGCTGATGCTGCTATTGTTATGCTTCCGGATAAATTTGGTAACACAGCGTTACATGTAGCTACACGGAAAAAGCGAGTAGAGGTACTATTTTTTGGCTAATCCTGCATATTGTTGTTTAGATCTGTATCCTTTGGAAGGTTCAATTGTCCACATCTTTCAAATGTTGGTAAACTTGGAAGCTATAAATTATGAGAAGTGCTACAGTCACAAAGAGATCCCACAAATTGACATGATTTCATATAATATGTTAGATTTACTTTACAATCAAAGTAGGTTTGCAATCTAAGATACCACATCAAGCCACGTCTTTGTGGGTTTACTTTTGTGGGATCTCTTTGTAGTTAAAGCGTTTATCATAAATTATAGTTAACGACTTCAATTCAGATTAATGTCAAATGTGCATGAAGTATATATCTTTTACCTTTTCAGCAATGTGCATGCTCTATTGCTTTTGAGTCTGTCCAATGTTAGAATGCCTGCACTTGATCCCTGCACATGCTAGCTTGGATTGTCTCTTTCCAACTTTGCAATTAGCATCTCTCTGTGATTTCTGCCTGCTGCTTATTCGATTGCCAGTGCAAATGAAGTATATATCTTGCTATTCATTCTGAAAGAGAACAGTTTCATGCTGCTTAAATCTTTCACTGACAATGTTTTCCTCCATATTTTAGCACCAACTCCCTGAAAACTAGTATATTTAGTTGCTTCTGTATCCTTATCATGTTTATTTTTCTCCAAAATTGATTTTGATGTTCTACACTCGTAATAACATAAGCGATTGAAGCTTTAGCTGTATGTTAGAGTAAAATTATCCGACTTCTGTGTGGTTTTCTACATATGCCAAGTTTTCAATTAAATGATCTTCCTTCATATAAAATTGAAGTATACACATATTTAGGGTGAAAAGATTGTCCTGAATTGATGTTCCCTTTTCTTCTTGCAGATAGTGAATGAGTTATTGTCCCTTCCTGACACCAATGTTAATGCACTGACCAGAGACCACAAAACAGCTCTTGACATAGCTGAAGAGCTTCCCCTTTCTGAAGAATCCTCATTTATAAGGGACTGCCTTTCTCGATGTAATGCTCTCAGAGCTAATGAACTGAACCAACCAAGGGATGAATTGAGGAAAACTGTGACTCAAATTAAGAAAGATGTTCATATCCAACTCGAGCAAACTAGGAAAACTAACAAAAATGTTCATAATATTTCTAAAGAGCTCAGGAAACTTCACCGAGAAGGGATCAACAATGCCACCAACTCAGTGACTGTGGTGGCTGTGCTATTTGCTACAGTTGCCTTTGCAGCTATTTTTACCGTGCCTGGTGGAGATCACGATAATGGAATGGCTGTGGTGGTCAAGACTGCATCTTTCAAGATTTTCTTCATCTTCAATGCTATTGCCCTTTTTACGTCTTTGGCTGTTGTGGTTGTTCAAATTACATTGGTTAGAGGCGAGACAAAAGCAGAAAAACGAGTAGTGGAAGTAATTAACAAGCTGATGTGGCTGGCTTCTGTGTGCACTTCGGTGGCTTTTATGGCCTCCTCTTATATAGTGGTTGGCAGGAAGCATGAATGGGCAGCAATTTTGGTCACAGCTGTGGGGGGAGTAATAATGGGTGGGGTTCTCGGCACTATGACTTATTATGTGGTGAGGTCCAAGAGGATTCGTTCAATGCGAAAGAAGGAGAAGCATGCCAGGAGCGGATCCAACTCGTGGCATCACTCTGACTTCTCAAACTCAGAAGTTGATCGGATTTTTGCCCTTTGATGTGTGCAACTTACAGTCTGTGGAAGTTTGTAGGATCATAAATGGAAAAGATGCACGCTGAACGAGTACAAAAGGTACTTAAAAATGAATGCCTTTAAGTATAACTTTGAACTTAAACAAGAATCAATAATTATGACAATTATATTTCTGTGCACGTTTATGCATTTGGACGATTCTATTTTTCTTTTTTTGGGTCCAAAACTCCAAATGATCATAATATTCTTACTAGTAAGATGAGAAACCACATATGCACACCTCAGTAACACAAGCTAACCGCACAATTCCCGATACCAAGAGTGTGGCCATACACTAAGGCGAGGTTTGAATAGTAAGTTGAGATGAAAGTTGAATAAAATATTGTTAGAATATTATTTTTTAATATTATTATTGTTTTGGAATTTGAAAAAGTTGAATTTTTTATTATATTTTGTGTGAGAATTGGAGAAAGTTATAATGATTAGATTTAGATGAAATCAGTTGAAATCAACTTTGAATCCAAACGGGCGGCCATGCACTTAGATAGGCAAAAGATCTATGCAGATATGCATGAAATCCGAAAGAATCAACCCTATAATTTTATTTGTGATGTTCAGTCCCCTATAGCTGATGGCATTGCTAACAGCTCTATGAGATATAGACTAGTGTTGAATGTTGAAATCTTCATCCAAGTTGTAAATACGTATCTGATCAAGAGACAGTTTTGAACGTTACAATCCCCGTCTAAATTTGGATGCGTAAATGATTAAATAGATCGTACCCCTGAAATTAGATATGCAAAGACAATTCTTGCATGGCGTTTCAGAAACATTTTATCGAACACCTCGTGTGCGTTGTTTTCCTTTGAAACCAACCACCATTTAACTTAAATATTTTCCGTGCCGAAACCAAATATAAGGCAGAGTTTGATCCATAACCTTTTGGAATTGGATACAATTCTTCGGGGTTATTACTTAATTTAAAAACTCAAGTAACAAAAAGGACAAGCTGATGTGATTAGGTATCCTTTTCCTTCTTTCTCCTTGTAGATATACGTGGAAGCTGGGTGGAGAAAAGGGTTTCCCTAATCCTTGTAGATAATGCTCAACGACATCAAGTTTGCCTTTTTATTTCTTTCCTTTGGCTCTAATCCTGTCAAAACTCTGGCTGACATGTATACTTAGTTTAAGGTTGAGCAGACCCACCACGTAAATGAAAAGAATGGGAAACGAGCTACCTGAAAGGCTGTTTGCTTGCACCTGAAGATTTCCTCTCATATTAGTTACGGTCTTTCCTTTGTTTGGCTTTGTTGGTGTTGCTTTAGTTTACCCGTGCATCTATGGGCGGTATAATAATTTTAACACCTTTGCCATATTTTCAGCTGCTTTCTATAACTTTATAAAAGGAACGTGTGTTGCCATTAGGCAGCACTTGGCATATTTAAGGGAGGCAGGGTTAACTCTTGGTTGCTTTAGAGAGGTGGACAGATGGGCGGCCTTCCAGTCATTATTGATTCCGTGAATAGATAATTGAGTAGAACAAAATGATACTCATCTTATGTAGTTTATACAAACGATGTCATCTTGTGGAAGAGATGGATTTCTTTTTATTTTTATCTTCCAATTTTTCACTTCATAATCACAGTAGAAGCTGCCAATTGTGGAAAATGATTCTTTGCTTTCACTTCGTAAATATTTGAGAAGATTGTCTCTCTTATTTTCGAAGAGTTAAAATCCGATCCACTTCCTGATGAGTCATTATAAGACAGGTGAATTAAGCCCACACATGGATAGCTTCCATGTTAGAAGAAACAAGGGTATAAAATCCTACTCTCACTACCAGATTTTTAGTTTTACAGTATACCTGAAAATCGAAAGTGATGTCTCAATGATCCCTGAACTGGAATCACTTAGGAGCAGCAAAAGGTCCAGAAAAGATAGATGTTAGAAGTATGCAAGTATAAAAGTGGACTTGTTACCTGGGTGGAAGATATTCAGCTCATGTTTCAAAAATCAAAGGGTGAAACAGTTTGTGCATAAAAGAAGATTTTATATGTGTAATCTCCCAATCAATCAAACTTAGATTGTTAAATCCTAACAACCCCAAGGAATTGGCCCAAGTGGTGAAGGACTTAGTCTTGGGGTATCACTCACTTCAAGATCTAAAGTTTAACACCTCATGAATACAAACAATCTTTTGGAATCACACTCTCGGGTGAAAAACTAGCAATTTAACCAGTTCTGTGTAAAAAAAACTTCCGAGGGTGCAGTGCACGGGACCATAATTTATTTTATAGGGGTGGGTCCAAAGGGCTTTGCCTTGGAGAGGTTTCCTGACATTAAAAAAAAAAAAAAAAAAACTCATTCATTTTTATTCCTTACAACTTATTTTGAGGAAGGGAGCTTTTTATTTTTTTTTTCAATTTTTCACAAACGTCGACTTGATGTTCTGGTCTAAATTGTCTAAAAAGCCATAGTTCTAGTCTTGGATCAGAGCATGGCGAAAATCAAGATTATGAAAGGAAAAAAGGGTAAGAAAACATCATTAACCAATTTAAACATCGTACTCCTCCTTGTTCACCAACCCCCACCCCCATCCCGCGCAAAGGTCTGCCTTTCTTTCTTGATCTTCATGAACTGCAATCCTGGAAGTTGGCAGGAATCAGTAAAACCCAACTTCACTAACAGTCTTCCTGGAGTGGAACAGCTGCTGAGACTCCTTGCAATGAGCAATTGCTCCTTGAATTGATATCTCGATATCTGAACTTGCGCTGCTGCATCTCTTGAGAAATGGCAACTCATGGAACCCATCTGAATTGCTTGAGCTTGAAGATGAAGAAGAGACAGATGAGGATGAAGACTTGTTTGTTGAATGGCGTTTGATAACCACTGACAGCAATCTCCTACGGCGACCGACGCCATTCTCAGCATCATTGTCTTTGTCAATGCTCCTTGTGATGCTTTTTGATGTCGAGCATTTATCCTTCTGAATTTGTCCCAACGGGGTTTTGTTCGACTCTTTTATATAGTCATTCATGTATTTCTTGGCTTTTGAAATCGATCCTTCATCTGCATCCTTTGTAGCCGTTGCGCAGGGCTCACGTGAACTACCAGATTTACTGAAAATAGAATTGAGGTAAACCCTGGAAGCCTTCTGCTTTAAACCAAGCAAGGAGTGCTTGAGCTTTTTGGTCCAAGACTTCTTAGGGTTTTCACCAATCAAGCCACTGACTTCAGTTGAACTGTCCGAGATATACTCATCTAGGCTCAACTGATCTCTAGTAACCCGGAAAGATTCTGAGGGTGAGATATTGCAGGATTCAAATGGGGTATGAGAAGTGGGTGTTGGGGCAGTAGTGTTTAATGGAGTGCTATAGCATTCTTCAAAGATATATTTTCTTGTATCATAAGCAGAGCCGGAGCTTTGCAGGAGTTTTTCTACCATTTGCAAACGTGGGGGAAAGTGAAGAGGAAGGAGCTTTCCTTTGTAGAAGAGCTCGTCAGCTGGGGAAGTTGTATGCTCTCTTTCTTGAGAGCTGGAAGACATTTGGAACTCAAACTCTCTGTTGTGCGGAGGGGAGCTAACAGAATAGCATAGGAAGTTCGAGTATGAGCTGACTTCCATGTCGATGAAGTCATCGTCTGCATGATCACATGATAGGAGGTTCACGGCCATTTCAACTCTATATTGTTAAGATGATTTCTCTCTCTCTCTCTCAATGAAGCAGCTTATCTTTTCGGGTGGAGCTGAGCATTACGAGGAGGTATGACGGATAGTCCTCCCTCTAAAAGCGTGGATGAATGGAAATAAATAAACTGTAGGGAATTGTCATATTTTTTTATAAATCTTCGAATGCGTCCAAATATAAGACGCAGACAAATTATGGGATTTTTCTAATGTCTCAGCACTGACCCTTGTCTACGTTTCTCTTTTATTGTGGCTCATTGCTTTTTCACCATTGATATTTATGATTAACAAATGGTAAGAGTGTCGTCTTGTTCTGATAAAGCTTCTTTTGAAGGAGTTAAATGAGAATCAGTAATGGTTTTAAAGTGAATTATGCAGTATTATACTCTCGTAAGCTGTTTTCTTTCAAAGCACTTTGGGGTCATCATCAATTCTTGATTATTTGTTGGGGGTCATATGCCTGTATTCCATATTCTCGACTGTCACATAGAGGCAACATCGCCATCAAGTTTTAAGGCTAGAACACCCACATGGAAGCAGTTATGTAACTTCATATTGTCGTTAAGAAGATGAGACTCATGTCTATTATCAATATCCACAGGCGTGAAACTACTTTGTCCTCGGTGTGTTAGGGTTAGTTTATGAGTTAAGTTAGGCTTTGTACAGTTGTTTTTTGTTGCCTTACGTGGTCTATTTGCAGGAATATCCCTGATTTTGGCTGTAAGAAAATGGAGAGCTGTTGGTTTCAAGATGGCTTTGCTGCTTCTGTGTCTGCTTCGTGTGAAATGGCATCCATGCATCCTACTGGTTGCTGTGACTACATGTATTGTCTCTAAATAGTGCAAGATTGATTGTACTACACAATCTAAAGCTATTCCAGACTTGTGACTTGCTCAGATTATGGCTTTCCTTGATTAATCAATATATCTTATCTAAAGGGAAAATGGGAGAAAACACACGAAATGTTTGAGATGGGTGAAGTACTGCATGTATCTGATCTTAAATTTGATTAGGGAACTTGATAGTCACAGATTAAGAGAATGTACCTGAAAAGTAGTACATATTTCTGGCTTTTTATGCAGAACTCTCCAAGCCCCTACGGCTATCACTATCAGGCTATCAGCTACATTCAAACTTCGAACCTGTTTATAGCTTTAAACATGGCTTCTGCACTCTCAAAACATAATATTTTATTCGTCTGTCTCCGTGCACCAGAGATTAAAAAAAAAAAAAAACGACCTGCATGAACTGGGAAAAAGCCTTCCATTCTATTGGAGGAAACCTATACTAAAGAACGACTTTATACTTCGCGTGCTTTTATCACTTTCACTGGATTCCTGGGTTTGTTTTACTTTTTCATTAATTTTTTTAATCATTTATCAGAAATTTTGTTTGAGCTTCTTCATGATTATGCTATCAACAAATGCATCTGCTCGATAAACTTTCTCGACCTTTAGGCTTTTATATTGCATCTTTTTAAAGTTTAAAAGTCTTTTTTTTTTTTTTCTTGTCTTGGATTTACATAGTTTTTGAACTATATCTTTAAGATTTTGGGGTTTAGGATATTCAACAAACATAAAAGATGTTTTGATGGCAAGTTTCTTTGTTGAGGGTAGAGGGTGGGGCTCATTGGAAATATATATGCATGGAAGGTTTTTGTGTTTTTTGTTTTTTGCTGATTACGGTAACAAGATAAGATATTTGAAATGATTGAACTTGTTTTGGTCTAAAATTATTTGGATTGGGATTAGTTTTTTTAAAATTATCAGTTACCAAACGTTTGACCTTATTGAAAGCTAACACAATGATAGCAGAGAGACACAAGAACCAACCTATGATCCGACAATACATGGTGGGGAATGGAAATTCTGGATGGAATGCTTACGCAGCTCGAGACTTTGTTTTTTTTTTTTTTAATTGCTTCTTCATTTGACAGTTGACACACACCACACTATGTTTAGCATTCTCTCTTGTACAGACACGTCTTCAACCACTGACAATGAAATAATTAGGAACCTTCCATTCTCAAGAACGAGACAGTTAAGAGTTGTATTGTTTCTGTTGCATTCACAAGAAATTAAACAAATCAACTGCTATTATTTCATGCAAGTTTTGTAAAATTCTTTTTAGTTGTGTTCAAAGCATGGTGTGGTGTATATCAGTGTATGGCTTAGCTGTTAAGAATGACTGAAATTTTAACAACTCCCCACTAAATTTTCCCTACAAAATCTAGAGCGTTCTGCTCAGAAGTGAAGATTAATACTGCCTAACAAAAGAGAAAAGTACAAGCAAAGGACAGCCATACATGCATCCATCTAAATGACCCACCACCACCCAGGAAAGCTGGATGCTATAGAGTAGTAATCTGATTGGTACAAGGATAAACCAGTAGAGCCGACTATTGGGGGTTCCATTGCCGGGTATCCAACCAGCACCAAGAAAAAAATAGAAATGTAACAGCACATATAGAGTTCCAGGCAATGTGTTTTGGTAGTCAATTTACAGACTGCCTTTTGAAGGGATTTTGTGCGAGGGGTTCCCAGCCCAATAGCTTGTGTACCCTAGTGCTGAAAGCATGAAACCCTGTACAATAATGATGTTCTACACAGATAAAACAGATCTCAACTTCTATGTCTGGAAACTTCTCTGACAAATCAACATTTAACAGAGACCATTAAAACCTTTGTTTCTGAGTGAGAGAGCACGACAGGCCCCCTTCAACACTAACCACCTTGTCCAAGGAGACAATTGTGGCCACATTCTCAACTCAAAAGTAGGCAGTCTTGGGAACGGAGTAAGATATTGCAGAACAACCCTTATCAATTTATATATATATATATATATATATATATATATATATATATATAGAGAGAGAGAGAGAGAGAGAGAGAGAGAGAGAGATTATAAATAACTGTTGACTGACCCCCTTACACGAATGTTGCACTTGAATGATGCAAGCAGAAATCATCCTTTAAGGTTCCATATTTACTTCCATACAAGTTTACTTGATTTGTTTAATACGTTCCTTAAAACATGATACAAGTTTGAGAATCTACAGAAGAATGAAAAAAATAGAAACTGTATAAATTGCTACAAAGAAGTTACAAAGAGAAGCTTGATATCTAAAAGGGAGCTTCGTAGAGGTCAGAATGCAACACGGAAATGTATATCGTACTTGTACATATGCTTGCTTGTTTACTACTCTTGGGATAACTGGATAGCCATGTATGCAGTCGAAGGTTTATTTGCTTGTTGCTGAATCACCAGCTCTTAATTCTCTTTCAAGCTCATCGAATTCCCAGTCACCAATCTCCTCAGCAGAGTAGTCTTGACCAACCTTCCCAAACTCGGACTCCAACTTTGCAAGTTCTGCTTCAGTGTCTAGCATCTGCTCTGCCATGATTGCAGGTGATCTTGGCTGTTCGTCTTTCTCAGCCTTTAGTGTTTCAGTACCCTGCATTGGAGGAGGAGATGGAGCTTTCTGCTGCTTCTCAACAAATTGAGTTTCAGCCTTTGGGGTTGGTGTCTCCATCTCTAAGATTGGTCTCTCAATAGACTCAAATTCTGCTCTTAACCTTTCAATGTCATCAAAAAGCTCCTTGACCATCAAATCATCTTTCCTGGATTAAGAGAGGCCAAGTAAATCACTCTAGAGGGGAAATGATGGACCCTCTCCCCCACACCCCCCAAAAAAAAAAAAATCATGAAGCAAAAACCATAACAGGTGAAGTCATGGCCATAATATTGAACCTGGAATATTTCCCTTCCTGAGCATAATATTGCTCCTTCATGTTATCCACTACACTGAAGGTGGTTATGATCTGACACGAAAACAAATCAAAAGACATATAAGAGGTCTATTATTATTTTTTCCTTCCATTCCTTTCTTCACAAAGAACCAGATACATGGAAAAAAATGAAGTCGTAGCTTCATCCTCCTGCTCCATCCCATTTTTATCAATCCAATCTCTTTTCTTTTCTTTGTTCTTTTTTTTTTTGTTTCAGACCCACCCTTGGGGAGTAAACCCCTAATACATGACCACCCACCCGTTACATGTGTACCGGGTAATCCAAGAAAACTCCTAATGTGAAATCAAACCCAAGATGTCTGAGTTACTGCTGGGATTCGAATGCGTAATAAAGCTTGGATTATCCAGAGTTGATGGAAATGTCATGTGCATATAATAGACACTTGTAAGTCACTTATTTATGCAACCTCATTCATGATGCTTAATCTGAAGCAGAACTGGTATAGGTGAAAAGTAGTTTCAAGCTTTTGCGTTTTTAAAAACCAGGCTGAAAGATGATAGCACAGAAAAAAAAAATTAGCCAAAAGGTAGAATTTTCAATACAGTTGAAGAGAATCCATAAATGAAGCTTTGATATTGTAAGCATGAACATGTCAATATCTTAGTACTTTGAAATAAATTACAGCTTTTGGTAATTTGTACCTTGGCTTCATAATCCAAATATTCCTCCTCAAGATTTTTTCTTGGGTTAAATACTTTAGAATCCTCATTATCCAAAGTCGATGCCTTCGCTGACCTGTCTCATCAGGAAAAGAATTAATAAACTGCGTTAAATAGGTCATAACAATCTCAGTGCAACAAAAGGCATTACCCCTCACTCAAATTCTTTAAGTTATCCACAAATTTTCGAATACGGCCGATTGATGGCCCCAACTCTTTCTGCAAAAGGGGGTACAAGTTGGATTAGGGTAGGGGAGAAGGTGAGAGCTTACAACTTTATCCACTACTATAGGTTCCATTGCTGGAATAAATCTTTGTTCTTTTTTTGGATAAGTAGACTTGAAAAAATCTTCATTATAAAGAATATTAACATACCTTGTAATTAGAAAGGAGATGAATGGCCAAGTTTACAAAATAGTCTTCATGCCTCTCCAGTTCATCACTAGTATAAGCAAAGAAAAGAAGGAATAGTAAGTAACCATGCATGAAACATAAGGAAGAATAGGAAGTAAGGGCCACTGCATTTATAGTCCACTGGGTAAGAAAGTTAGAAATATGTATGGAAAATGCTTAAAAAGAAAAACTCCCTGGTGGGCACTACTCAATACACTGAGTCAAGGTACATACTTGACCTGCTTCTCCTTAGTTTCTGCATGCGAGCATTGAAGAACCCAAGTATCTTCCAGAAAATTAATCCATGTGCTGAGAACATCTGCTTCTAACCTAGCTGAGGCTATGGATTGGGAAAGCTCATCTTCCTATAAACATTTTCCATAGGATATTTTGGGTATTTGGATGGTAAGTAGCCAGTATAGATGCACTGCAGAAAAATTATGATCACCATAAAACAAGAATCCAGACCTTCGTTTTCAAGTGAACAACAATCTGATTATTAGCTTCCTCAAACTGGTCTCTCTCTTCTCTGGCATTGCGAAGGCGTGCATGAGCAGCAGCCAAGGAAATGTTAACCTACATCACATGCACCGGCTTAAAAATATTCACAATCAATGACTTATAAAAAAAAATCAGAATCAATGAAGGGCAAGAAAAAAGACAATAATAAGAAGGTTACTAAAATGCCTAAAAAAGGGTTGACGAGCCCTTGTTGATCGACTTCAAACTTCTTTGAAACTACTCTAAAGACAAGATTACGGAATAGTGACTTTGGTATAAGATTGAAACCTTGACAATGTTAGAGGTATTTGCAAAAGCATGTATTTAAGGTATGAGTTCTCATCATAATAATTAGTCCCATAATAGTTATAAGGCAGATTGTTCTTTGGCAATCAGACAAATTTTAGACATTAATAACTTTTTCACTAAGTAAACATTAATTAAATTTTGAAGACTGGTATGTGTGATATGCAAAATTCCATGATTGAAAGAGCGAGCTTTGAATGGATTTTGTACACAAGTTTATCACGAAGGAAAATTTTGGTATTCGTTATACAAAAGAAACAAAAAGAAAAGTATATTAAAAGCATCCAATAGTATAAAAAGTGCAGAAAATGAGATCAACTATTATAGGTGAAGAGAACCATTTTGACAATTGGATTTAAACCATTGAAGAGTGGGGAAAGGTTAAGTTTCATGTGAGACGAGAATCAAACATGACAAGAAAACTTCTCCCCGTAATACAAATAACAGTTTTTGACAATAGAGAGGGGGGGAAGAAAAAGAAGGCAGAAAAAACCTTTTTCAATTCAGCTTCAAGATCATCTCTTTGTATTTCAAGTTCTGCTATCTCAGCTGCTAATACCTGGAAACAAAATTATGGAACAAAAAATTAAAATTTTTCTCCTAAAACAAATTGGAACAGCAAGTGTAAAAGCCACATGCTTGTAGCAAGCATGGCCTTGTACCACGTATCTTTTTTTTTTTTTTATAAGTAATCGATATTATATAAATAGAGATAGGCAAAATCCAAGTACACAAGATGATATACAAGAGATAAGACCTATCTAGGTCGAAGTAAGGGAAACTAGAAAGTCAAGAAAATTCAGGCCATTAAAGTCTAGAGCAATGGCCCATAAACATAAAGTACGGAAAAATAGAGTTCTAAGTTCCTCCGAAGACCTCTCTCATTGTTTTCGAAAGTCTGATCATTGCGCTCTTGCCATATACACCACATAATACAGGTCAGGATCATTTTCCACACCGCCTTGATTTGTTGAACTCCTCTTGGAAGTGTCCAGTTGGTCAGTAGATCTACCACAGTTGCAGGCATAACAAAGGATAACTCTATCCGGCTAAAGACTTCCACCCACAAGGTTCTAGTTGTCTCGCAATGTAACAGGAGGTGTTCCACTAACTCGCCAGATCTCTTGCACATGCAACACCAGTCTAGTATAACTACCCGGCGCTTCCTCAGATTGTCAGTAGTCAGAATCTTCCCCAACGCTACTGTCCATGTAAAGAAGATCGCTTTCGGGAGTGCCTTATTTCGCCAAAGTCTCCTCCATGGGAACGAAATATTAACGGCTTGGGAAAGGGACTTAAAGTATGGTCGAATTGAGAAAATGCCCATACCCGCAGGAGTCCACCACATCCTATCAGCTTGTTGTCTATTCGGCTTCACAGAATAAACCAGATTGAAAAAAGCCTCAAAGATGTCCACTTCCCAGTCTTGTGCCGCTCTACTAAACGTGACGTTCCACTGCACTTGGCCCCTGATAAAAGCATAAGATCCTCTATTGAATCTTCCTGGTTGCGTGCCACTCGGAAAACTGCTGGAAATGCATCCTTTAGAGCCTCATTCCCACACCATATGTCCCTCCAAAACTTAATACAAGAACCCCTCCCCAACACCAATTTAGCATGGCTACTGAAATCCCCTCACCCACGCGGCCACGCCTAATGTGTTTCCAAACTCCAACACCGCTGGCCCCATTTACCTCTTCAGTGCACCAGCCCCCCCATAAGCTTCCATATTTACAATCAATTACCAGTTTCCATAAGGCTTCTGTCTCCGTGTTATACCTCCATAGCCACTTCCCAAGCAAGGCCCGATTGAATGTTCTTAGATTTTTTATACCCAAACCACCTGACGAGATTGGTCTACACACCTTATCCAACTGACCAGGTAAAATTTGAATTCATCCCCTATCCCACTCCATAAGAAATCACGATACAGTTTATCAATCCGAGCCGCTATCCTTGCAGGCAATTGGAACAAAGATAAGAAGTACTTAGGTAAGTTAAAAAGGGTACTCTTGATGAGAGTCAACCGGCCACCTTTCGACAAGTACAATCTTTTCCATCCTGCCAGTTTCCTTTCTATCTTCTCTATGACTAAATCCCATATGAATGAGGCCCTAGCAGCAGCCCCCAACGGCAATCCTAAGTAGGTCATGGGAAGAGAAGCTACCTTGCACCCAAGAATACTGGCTAGCTGCCTTGTGTTACTCACGTTCCCCACTGGCACTAACTCTGACTTGTCAAAGTTAACTTTCAGGCCTGATGCTGCTTCAAAACATAATAACAAAGCCTTCAATGCCCTCAACTGGTCACGATCTGCCTCATAGAACAGGAGTATATTATCTGCAAAAAGTAAATGAGATAAAGTAATAATACCCCTGTTGGAATCACCAATTGGAAATCCAGCCATAAACCCATGCGTAACCGCCGCCGATATCATCCTACTCAAGGCCTCCATAATGATAACAAAGAGAAGTGGGGACAAGGATCTCTTTGCCTTAGGCCGCGAGAGCTACTGAAAAAGCCTGTAGGACAGCCATTTATCAATACTGAGAATCTAGCCGTAGTAATGCACCAACTCATCCAGGAACGCCACCTAGCCCCAAAACCGCACCTCCCCAACAAGCACAAGAGGAAACCTCGCAACACCGCGCCTCCACCAAAGGCGAAGGAACCACCAGTGGTTCTATTGCCGTCGAAGCATCGACGTCCCTCGAAAAGCACTGGAATGGACTCGGCGGTTCTGTTGTCATGCGTTGTAGTTCAACCAAACTAGACTCCGGCAGTTTAGTCTCCGTCGGTGGTGTCGTCGCCTTCACCGGGGCCACTTGAGTCTTCACCAGCACTAATGGCTGAGGCCCCCTCGTCGATGGGCCTGAGGCAGATGCAACCCGTCTCCTCTGAACAGGCCTCTTCTTTACCTACGTCCCCCGATAGTGAAGCCCAACACGTGGGCCCGGCCCTAGTTTTCCTTTTCCTGAGGCCTGCTTTAGTTGCATGGGCCCATTTGGTTCTTGGCCTAGCACTATAGCCTTCTTCCCATCCCCCTAGCCCATGCCCACTTCCACTAAAACTTCCTCGTGAACACACCGTTTCAGCATATTAATATTAGAT
Source organism: Juglans mandshurica (assembly GCA_022457165.1). Taxonomy (NCBI): domain Eukaryota; kingdom Viridiplantae; phylum Streptophyta; class Magnoliopsida; order Fagales; family Juglandaceae; genus Juglans; species Juglans mandshurica. The sequence continues at coordinate 1,688,896 of CM039628.1, forward strand.
TGTAAATCCTCTGCGTGCCTTTGCATCTCCAACACAGCCCAAAGGAAAAATTCCTTATTAAGACCGACATTTCCCCTGCCATCCCCCTCCAAGCTCTGAGCCCCTACTGAAACAACACCACCTCCAGACTGCAGCAGTGCTTCTCCACTAATTCTGACAGGTTGTCGGGATGGGTCCAAGACCTTCGGTTTTTTTAGAGCTTCTAGGTACAAACTGTTGGAGGGACGAGCTGCCATCGTCACTAACGGAGCTGACCCAAAGGAGCCACCTTCTCACCCGGCTTCCCTCAAAACCTCCACCATCTTCCTCCAACCCATTTTGTCCCTATCTTCCGGAATGAATATGCAGTTCCGGCGACCTCCTCTATCGTATTCCACCAGTGCCATGAAAACACCTGTGCTATGAAGCCCTTGTCCCCTTCCCTATGTCCTGTAAAGAACTCCTTCCTCCCAGCCATTAAACAATTTTCCAGGGCTTTAGTGAACCATTGAGCCGTGGCCAACTCCAAACTCATCTTCTTCACCAGCTTCCACCCTCTTTCGGTAAGGAGCACCATGCGCCCATCCCTTAAAACCTCAAAGGACTTTCGTTCAATATCAGCTACTCTCCTAAGACCCATAATCCTTCCCTGCTGAACTAAATCCCACGATCAAGCTCCCACAAATGCCATTGGGACGAAGCAAAAAATTGTACGAGGGACGTTGTACGGAGAGAAAATTTTTACCACTAACATTGTTACACCAAAGAAACGTGTTTTGAAACTGTTTTTTTGTACCACATATCTACCATAAAGCCTAGGAAGATCAGCAGCCACAAAGGAAGCTATACTACTTCTAACTGTGAAATAAATCTTCATAGCATCCACCCCACCTTTTATATGTTACACAACTATGTGGTACCACTAAGTGAGAAACATTATGAAAGCAGGCAACAAGATGTTTTTGATAGCGAGAGATGCATCCACATAGATGGAGATGTTCTTAATAATTGTAAAACAGCATAAACCATTAAACCATTTAAATGTCAAAACAAGTCCACATAATAATTTCTATATATACATAAACGCATATAAATGTGAATGTGTGCGTCGTTACTTCAATCTTTTAATGTTTTTCATACTTTGTATAACAATTTTTTCCATATAATTTTGAACTAATTCTCATCCCAAATGGAAAGTAAATGAGAAAATACGAAGCTTTAAAAAAAAAAATGCATAATACTTGCTTTTCTGAGTCTTACTGATAACTGTAAGAGAATGGTGTCTTTTTCTTATCTCTTATAGTTCACTGGTACCTGACAAGAAAAATGCATTGCTGTGGAAGCAAGTTACCTTCTCTCTTTCACTAACTTCACTTGCTTTGGCTACACGAACTTTTAGTGCCTCCTCTTTCTGTAATCTGCCAACAGGGAAGAGAACGAATAGTTTAAAACGTAACAAAAAAAGTAACAGCGGATTAAGTACAAAATAATGCCATAAATCATATTCAAGCAATCAGCTAGTCATTTTTTTTAGATTAGCACCAGAAGTGATTGTAAAAGGGTCCAGGTTTGCCTTGCATCCTGTTGGTTGGTATAGTTAGGATTTCTTGAAGAACCCTCCAGGATCCCAATTTAACATTTTTTATCAGTTAAAAAAAATATTTATAAGGATAATAGGCGTAGCCCAAGTACATAGAACGTATACAAGAGAGAACACTTAGTCCAGAACTAGATATAGATACAAGGGTAGCGTGGAAGCTAAGCCCATTGAAATCTATAGCAATTGCCCAAAAAAATAAAGTATTGAAGAAGAAGATTTTGAGATTGTTCAGTGTTCCGTATCTTCAAAGTTTCAGTCATTCCTCTCCCTCCAAATGCACCACATAATGCATTTGGAGACCATCCTCCAAATTGCTGCAATCTGTGGGATGTCGTATAAATCTTTCCAGCTAGTGAAAAGATCAATCACCCTTTCAGGAATAACCCAACTCTACTAAAGACCATCCCACAAGGTGCGAAGTTCGAACTCACAATGAAGTAGCAAGTGATCCACTAGCTCTCCATTCTTATTGTGCATGCAACACCCATCAATTGTGATAAGTCCTCATTTCCTTAGGTTGTCTATGGTCAGGATCTTCCCCAAATGAAGTTGTCCATAAGAAGAAAGCCGCCTTGAGAAGCGCCTTAGTCCTCCAAATATTCCAAGAAAACGGATTGTCGTTATGGCTAGAGATGGCCTCATAGAATGAATGTACTGTGAATTTCCTCTTCCTATAGGCAATCAAAAGCATATTATCTATGTCCCCTTCTCTTACTTCCATGGAGTACAATACATTGAAGAGCTCGGATAAAACCCCAACTTTCCAATCCTGAGCCACCCTGAGGAAATTGACATTCCATAGTGGAGAACCACTTGAGATTTTCAAGGCCTCTGGCATAATGCTAGTGACTCGTTATGAAAACATGGCATAATGCTTTTTATGCCTTTTGCCAAACTTAATTTTTAAGACAACAGCATAAAGTGTTTTAATAAGTGTTTCAACAATATAATAACTGCCAATATCTTTGACAATATAATAAATGTGATTCCTAAAGATCTTTGACAATAACAACTGAATGAAAAACATCTTCCAGCTCATAAGTGCAGTAAAATTTAGATTTGAGGTCACAAATTTAAGTATGATTTCTACCTATGATCTGAAATACGTTTTTCAGATTTCGTCGCGGAGCTAGCAAGAGATTCTGATAAGACCTTCAACTTGTCAACCTGCTTGTAGAAACAAAACAATAGTGGTGACAGTAGCTTTTGAAAGCCTTTTAAGGAAAGTTAGCATTACTGATTAATACACATACAAATAAAAAAGAAACAAAATAAATGTAATCAATTCACACTACGAGAAGGCCACTCAAAATATTCAGACAATCTAATGATTCAGAGACCACCGGGAAGAAAACAGCAAGAAGGGGAAAAGCAAGTTAAACAAATTACTGTCAGGAATGGGCACAAAACATACAAGACATGCCCCATTATGCTAGACTTAACTTGGAGCCATTATCAGAAAAACACTAAAAGGTATGGTTCGGGGACTTGTAGATGGGTGTCATGCCTTGATTTTCGAATAATTGTTCCATGTAAATTTATAAATAAAGACAAATATAGCCAAGACTGCAGAATTGACGAGTGTATATCGTGCTAATATGCTTTTTGATCAAGCTAATGTGCAATAGAGAGATTACTCATATATGGAACAAGTCTGCACTCATCTTTTAGTCAGAGAGTTCCTCCTTCCAGCAATAGCACATTGCTTTTTCCAGACAACTATGTCAGCATGTGCTGAGCACCACTATCAAGCCCTTCACAATCATTGACCTTTATACTACTCATGCAATTTGCCACTTATCACAAAATTACTAATTTCATTATCTTGTTCCAATTCCTTAGCTCCTATATACATACAATGACTACAAATTATTCAGCCTAGTAAGATTGCACCCGAATATGGGTGTGTCACAAAATCCAATTCTCAGAACTTGCAGTGTAGCACTTCAGGTAAACCCAAAAGACCCGCATGTACTCCCAGAAATCAGAAACTGGGACTGTACCCGTAAAACACAACAAAAGCACAGTATGATCTATGTTTGAGAAATGTAATAAGCAGTGGTCCAACAGCAAGAGAGAAGGATACCTTTTGAGCATGAACCTCAGGAGTATCTCCATTGTTTAAAAATTTCTTTTTCAATAAGAGCCCTTCCAATCTGGAACAAACTCTAATATGTGCAAGCGCTTCTTTTAGAGCCTGCACAAACATTTTTTTGATAAGTTAGAGCCTACCACAAACATGAAGCAACCAAGCTCCATTTTTCATAGCTTCCCACTCAATAAAGGGTAGAAAAGATTTTTGCTTTCCAGAACACTTATTAGTATACACATCAAGAAAGAAAAAAAGATCTGGATTCAATGACAATTTTGTATTCAATAAGATTGGCCTATTCACAAAAAACAGGCTCACCTCTATTGTTGCTAAAGTTGTTTCTTTGGGTGCATTTCCAGGGCCTTCATCTAAATGCTTCTGGGAAGCTGCAATTTCATCAAGCTTTTTCTTGAGATCAATGGCTTCGGCATCTATTCTGTCAATCAAATAAATTAAGAACGAAAAAAACTGTTAACTTTGTTCCTTTTTCTTTTCTTTTTTTTCCCTTTAAAACATAGAATATGAGCACCAAAAGGGATGCAACCCAAGAGATAAGCACCAATGGGGGCTAGCAAAGCAACAAGAATAGAAATAAAAGGGAATATGCTAGGTGAAAAAGGAAAAATAACCAATACAACAGCAGCAAAAAACTTGTAGGCAATCAGGGTTTGCATTTGCAACAGATCACTTTGAGCAGCTGAGCTGTTCTGTCCTCACCTTCCAAGATCGGCATTGACTTTCAACCCTGTAATGGCACCTTGCGCAAATTGAAGCAATTCCTCCCGCTTCACCTGCAAATGAAATACACGTCAATAAACTGTATGTTACTCAAAAGCACAGCTGCACAAGGAGAGAAAAAAAAATAACTATAAATACTTTTTATTGAGAAAGGGGGTGGCGCCACAAGAATTAGTTATCAAAATTAAGTACTTCTGTAACATATGAAGTAACCTGGGTTTTTCTTTTCTATTGGGTCATTTTTCCTTGACCTAGTTTTTAATATTGCTGTTGTACTTTTCTATAGGAAAAGGTTTACTTCCTATCAAGGTGACAAAAGAATTACAGGGGTAAACGTATAAACTACTCTTCAACCCAGCAGACTTGGGAATGATTTTTTTTTTTTTTTTGGTCCAAGGGAAGTTGTAGAAAGGTAACACAATATACTTTTCCAAGCACTAGATGGCCAAAATCCCTCCATGTGTGCATGTGTGTATGTAAAGCACACTTCTTACAATTTTTTTTTCTTTTTTTATGAGGTAAATTTTATCCAAAGCACAAAGGGGCCCAACCCAAATACACAGGAAGTATGCATTGGGAAACACCCAACTATAGGGATGAATAACACAATTCCATAAAATTCAGAATGCTACAAGCGGAAATTATTTTACGACACCATCCATACATAAAGAGAATTGAGCTTAATGGCTCATAACTCGTTCACTCACAATCTTCAAAAGTCCGAGTATTACATTCCCACCAGATACACCGCATCAGACACAAAAGGGAGCTTTTCCAAATCTCTAAGTAGCTATGGCTACTAACAGGACTACACCAACAAGCAATCAAATCCACCACCCACTGAGGCATTACCCACCTCGTAGGGGCATACTTTGCACATAAAGAAATTAACCATTAAAATGGTGGTTTTCTTTTAAATTTGATGTTTGTTTATACGTATTTACCAATACTTCATCTTGGTAGCTTGAAAAAACTTTTGCCAGATCCTGTATGCTGCTCACTATTGCATTATGAACTTCTGTTCCTCCAGTAAGACAGAGCCTGCAGGTGATAATATTGTAAAAAAGATTCAGATCTTCTTAAGGATGAACAGAAGTCAAGAATTTAACCTATACTACATTTGCCTCAAAAGACCAAAACTAACCCCAAAAGTGAATACAAAATTAAAGATAAAATAAAGCCATTTCCTCATCATGTTAAAATTGAATTGATTGAAGTTTTTAGCATACACCCTGTGTACTTGGCTACACCTATTAATAACATTTTACATATAAAAAAAAAAGATTTGATTGAAGATTTTTTAATTCCAGTGAGATACTAAATAAATGCAGGAACTTCTCTCCCATAATCCACCACAAGCTGCAATGGTGAGAGGACTGACCCAAACATTTCCAGGAGCAGAGAAACTTCATCTTCAACTGGTGCTTCAAGAATCTGAGGCACAGAAAAGAGTTAACCTGCGTTAACCTCCACAATTACAAATTAGCAATTACAAAACATAGAGATTTTTTCATTATTGTGTCAACATGAAAGGAAAAGTGAGCATTGTCTAAATATTGAGAATAAAGGCATACACTAGACTGAAAGGGCCCAGAGGTGTGGCTCATTATTTCCTTTAATCCAATATTTAGACAAACAACCAAAAACCACATAAATTGGCAAACCATTTAGGCCTCATATAATACTGCTTGATACATTTTCAAGGAAAAAAATGTAAATTTTTGGCAAATTTTAATCTCCATAGATAATAGAATCATCATGCATTGATTATCCTCCATTAAACATGATCAGACTTCAAAGAATTTCCATATGCACACATGGATTCACTTAAACACTAACCCAATTCTTGACTGCCGAGAATTGGACACAATTGGCATCCTAACTACATCATAAAAATTTTCCCAATTCTAGGTATACCACAATCACAAACCACCCAAAAACACTAAAACTCATCAAACAATTTACAAATATTATGGAAACATCCATTGTAAATATACTAATCGCTTTCCTGCGGGGAGGAGCGTTTTGTCCCAATCGGGCTTGGTGTATACTAGTCATTAGGGGTACTCTATTATGGGCTAGGTGCTCTCTCTGTATACACCCAGTGTACTTGGTTACGCCTATTGATATTAATAAATTTTTACTTATAAAAAAAATTACTAGTTGGCTTTAGGTTTCCCCTAGTCATAGAAATGTTAAGGAAGAATCAAAATTATTAGTAAAAGTGGGAAAGATTTAAAATTCTCTCCTTACACATTCTCTGTCCTCATGCACACACGTAATCCCTTCTCCGACGCTTCTCGCTGGAGTTCACCTTTCCATTCCTCTTTGTTTCTCATTGGGAATCCTTTCCCATTTCCTTTTCTTTCTTTTCTTCCTATTCCTGGTTCTTCTTCAGAGCTACTCAGATGGAGGGAGGTAGGCGTTTTACGGTGGAATAAAAAACCTTCGTTTTTTCAAAGGTGGGTGGTAACAACTTTTGTATCATTGAGAGGAACAGAAGAATGGTTATGTTTATCTTCATAAATGGGACGTCGGCATGCGAATTAGGTTTTGGCACAATATTTGGTGTGGTGATATTGCTTTGAAAAACGCTTTCCCCTCTCTTTATAGGATTGCATCAAATAAGGGTGCCTCTATGGCTGATAATATGGACATCTCCATTGATTCCTTTCAATGGTCCATGAGATTTATTAGAGCTGTACAGGATTGGGAGGTGGGAGACATTGCTGAATTTTACAGCGCCTTATACGTGCTGAAACTACAGGCAGGAAGGGAGGACAGATTACTTTGGACACTTGCAGGGAACAAGAACTTTTCAGTCAAATCCTATTACAAGGCATTGACGACTCACTCTTCCAATGCCTTCCCATGGAAGTGCATTTGGAGGAGCAATGTTCCCCTAAAGGTTGCTTGGCATCCTATGCGAAAATATTAACTATCAACAAGTTGAAAAAGTGTGGCCTCTACATAATAGATTGGTGCTTCATGTGCAAACACAATAGTGAATCAGTAGATCATCTGCTTCTTAACTGTGAAGTAGTCAAGGCTTTATGGGATGAAATCTTCACCAGGCTCGGTATCGCATGGGTAATGCCTAGGAGGGTGATAGATTTATGGTCATGTTAGAAAGGGATTCAAGGCAATCATCACATTGCGGTTGTTTGGAAGATGGTGCCTCTATGCTAAATGTGGTGCACATGGAACGAGAGAAATGGTCGTTGTTTTGACAATAGGGAACGCTCTCCGGATGGTTTTCGGGGCTTTTTCTTTCATACATTGTTGCTTTGGGCTTCATCTATTGTATTGAATGGAACGAGTTTTAATAACTTTTATGCTGCTTTCCGCAGTGCATAGTTTGTAATTAGGCTCAATCTTGTATACTTCTTGTGTACTTGGGCATCGCCTAATTACGTGGATTAATAAAATCTATTTTTACTTATAAAAAAAAAACAATTACAAGTTGCATCTCTGAGCCTGTATTTCAATGCATCTTACAGTTTACTGGACCAAAAAAATAAATTAATTGTGGAATTTTGACATAATTTCAACATGTAACAGCATATTTTGATTTCCTATGCCCGGCTGCTTGAGGCTTGCGTTGGCTGACTAAACTCTTGACCTTATAAATAAAGCTATAAGCACACTTACTCACACTTCTTTCACATATTCCTCATGGAATACCAGTGTATACAGTATAAACACGATACTGAAGTTAGTTTCAACTGATTCTCAGCACATTTCAAGTAAAACTATATAAATGCTTGAAGTTAGTTCAATGTACCATAGAGATTATTATGCCCTCCAAAGCCTGACTCTGAAGAAAAACATCACGAAAATTCATTGGCTCACCCCCAAGATCAGAGTCATAATACAGGACCTATAAGAGGAAAAAAGAAATTAGGAACAATTATCTAAACCCAAATAACAACTAATTACCAACTGTTGCACACGAGAAAGCTCACCCTAACTTGCAATCTTGCAGTCATGCAATGAGCATTTAGGATATTAAAATGTGCAAAAACATGACTCATACTGGTCCGAAAAAATTGATGAAATGATAAGGTTTTAGAATAAATAATTGACGAGTAAAAATTCTAATCATCATAACATGTATGAGGACAGAATCATGGTCATAACAATTATCATGGTCAAGCAATGTAACAGCTAAGGCATTCGATTTTTTGTTTTCTGAATGAAGTAACAAAACAAAATAGAGAACAAAAACAAAAAAGTTCTCAGTGAAGTAATGAGAAGTTAAGCAATAGAGTGTGCAACGTGAAACATTGATTCGAGATAATTCCCTTTGGATCTCATGGTTCATACTATAAATAAAGCTAAAAAATATCAATAGAAAATGGTAACAACAACCAATTTTACCAACAAAAAAAACACCGCCTATTTTAACGTGGAAACTCAAAAGCTTCCAACAGCTCAAATGGCCCTACGGCTGCTGAGGAAAAATTCAGGGCCATCAAAATTCATTACACAGTCGGTCCAAGAGGCATGATTGCCCTTAAAATGATTTGAATTCCAATTGTAAAGAAACAAAAAATGAAACTGCTTATGATAATATCATAGTACAGCAATCCTAGCATTTATAGATTCAAAAAGAGAAAATTAAAATAAAAAAAGCTGGGTCGGGGGGTTTAGTCACCAGAGATGGTCGTTTTGGGCTATCCTTTCCTTCATCCAAAGAAAGATGTTGCTCAAGGGTCTTTTCTTTATCTTCGCGTGGAGCTCCAGATAATTTTTCAATATCTTTAAGCACAACCAACCATCTTCTCAGTAACTGAACTCTTTCAGCGCCAGTACAAGAAACTGCTGCTTCTTCCAGTCTTTTAATGGTCTGCTTAACACTTCTGAAATTCCGGGTCCCCTGCATATGCGTGCAACTTAACAAAGTGGGATAGAGTGTATAAACCGTAATAAATGCGTTTGTTTATTGTCTGTAGCAAAAAACTGTCACAAGTGGTAGGTCTCGCCAACCACTACGAAAACCACTGTGTGAATTCAATTATGTGCTCTCAAGCGATTATATTCTGCGCTATTTTCGATTAACTTCCTAATACGAGTCGCCTCATGAATTTGGATGGAAACCCAAAACACCGAATAAGGCAATCCACTCTTCCAAATACTAAAACCCGATAACTTGAAAATGGCATGTATTTTTTTATAAGTAACATGAAAATAGCACGTATATATGTATTACACCTAAATGGAACAAAAAAATCAATTCGAATCAAACTGGTTTTCCCATATTCCGACTATTATAAACCACAACGAAAAAGAAAAACGCAGGAAAGTCAGAATAGATAGATAATAGGAACAATACTATGCGATCCTGAAGGATTTTGGCGCCTCCAGCTACGGCTTGGCCGGCGTGTTGAACGACGGAATCGGCGTAGTTCTTGACCGTACGAGTGAGGTTGTTCTTGTTGCCGACCTCTACGGCCTTGCTAACCGCAGATCTAAGCCACGACATTTTGACCCGGTATCCCAGAAAATCGCCGAGGAAAGAAGAAGAAGATGACGATGATTATAAAGTGATAGCGAGATCAAGCATGCAAGACGCTTTGGGAAGGTTTAGGCCACTGGACGACGGAGAAATTGTGCAAAAGTCTTCAGTTTTGGACGATTTTTGGACACTGGGCGAGGCGGTCTGCGAGTGCGAGCGACTCAAAATGATCATAAGATTAGGCAAGTTCTGTAGCCGAAGCGGCGTCGTTTTATCGCTCTGTGGAAGCCAAGCTATCTTAACTGCACCCTACAGATTCCACTGTCCACGTAATAATAAATGGATCGTATACTTCTAAAAAAAAAAAAGAAAAAAAAAAACTGAGCATTAATAACTGATTTCTGAGTAGCATTACATCATCTCATTTCATTTTTATAATTTTTTAAAATTTTTATATAAAATATAATAAATAATTTAATTTTTTAAATTTAAAAATAAAAATTATATTAATAAATTATATTTTAATAATATTTTATTTAATTTTTAACTTTCACCAAAAAATTAAAAGAAAAATATATATTTTCCCTTCACTTCCATAAATAGATAGTTTAAAGTTTAAACGCTGGTTTATCTCTTGCAGTGAATGTTGCAAGCAATAAAACCTCATACGTATATCTTTGTGTGTTTTTCACATAAAATAGCAATGTGTAATCTAATGCATTTATCTTTTAAACGGTTTAATGGTTAGAATAATTAATTCTGATTATGATTAATTTTGGTAATTCAATGAATATAAATCCCTTCTCAAAGTACAGATGATAATGAGAGTGCATTAGTCTTGTTTGAGTTGGACCTCATCTCACCATATTTGTTAGTTTTATGCATGCGTGTTTTGTGATAATTACATCAAACCAAACGCTCCTGTAATATCAATTTTGATAAATACATCTAAATTCTTTTATAGTCATCTCAAATGAACAAACTCATAAAAAAATATATATATATAGAAATTAAGTTAAAATTGATAAATTAGTAATAAAAATTCAAAATAACAAATAAAAATATTTATCTTCAATATCACTACATTCTACATGCTCCTCCACCTCCTTAATACTAATTGGTTTACTACCCAACCAATTTTGAGTGCATATGAATGCTTGTATAGTCTCCGACACTAATGAGCTTCGAAATGGGTCAAATATAAGTCCACTGTGCTGAATGCGAACTCATATGCAACGGTAGAAATAGGGATGACAAATACATAACGTGCAATATCCGCAAGGATAGGATATCTAAACAAGTTCCTCTTCCACCAAGTCAAAATCTCAAATTTTGGTGTTTTTGGTTCAATCACATCCGACAAACACCTATTTACCTTCGAACTAAATACCAAACTATTTTGCTCCTCAAAATATTGCTCTAGAGTTATATCAAAATCTTCACAGTCTAGATTATCCCCAATAATACTTGAGGAATTTTCATGAGCTACGTTTGATATTACACTACCTAGCTCATGAAACTCGTGGTATTGCTCAATTGAATGATTCATAAGCAATCTCACTTTGGTCTCGATTCTATCTCCCCATTCATCCACTTTGCACATTTTCAACCAATATGCCAAGATTGTAATCTTATATCGAGGGTTAATAACAAAAGCTACATAAACAATCATGTTCATCCTATCCATGTTCTCTCAATATTTATTAAATTTAAGTTTCATATTAGACGTCATGCTCATCAACACATCGTCCTCACTTAGACACATTTTGTTCAAAGTGTGCTCAATTGTACAAAGTACAGTGAGCCAGAGATTTTCAATGTAGCATCATAATAAAATTTTAAAAACTTAATAAAAATTTGAATCATTTGCCAATCCTAGTAAGAAGGCGCCAAAAGTTGTGCATCCCTCATTCCCATTAGTACAAAAACTTTTTCGTATTTTTTAGCAACACTCAACATTAAATATATGGAGTTCCATTTGGTAGGAACACCTCGGCATACCATTTTCTCACACGAGGCCTCGTTTAAATTCAAAACCTACCTCAACTCATTTTATCTCATCATTATAACTTTATCAAATTTTCACACAAAATATAATAAACAATTCAACTTTTTCAAATCTCAAAACAATTTTTTCAATTTTCCACACAAAATATAATAAACAATTCAACTTTTATTCTACTATTCACAAATCATCTCAACTCATTTATGAATCAAAACCACTCAATGTTCAACTCATTTACACATATTTTAAACCCATCAAGTATTGCTAGTGAATACCTCACAAATCTTATTACCTTTTTAATATTATTTAATGCATCATATATATTTCTTAAACCATTACATACAATGAGGTTTAAAATATTATAATATTGAATGTCAATTCACACTATATAAAAAAATTGGCAATTATCACCCTTAATTTTTCAGAATCATATTTTCCTAACCCCTGAAGACTAGATGTTTTACCATCCATCCTAATTCTAGAATGTGATGATGATTTATCATTCCCAATATTTTTTTTTCTCTCTAGTGGGTGAGTCTTGATAAGCGAATCTAAAGTGGTATAATATTGATGAAATACCATTTTTATAACAACATCAATAAAGTTTCAAGCAATAAATACATTAGGCTCTAGGTTTAATGAGATCAACAGACTTAATACTCATAAAATGATCATATACAATAGATTGATTGGTAGCCTTCTTGACTCTTTTTGTCTTTGGAGGGAGGAATGGTGTGAGGTTTGCAGTATTCGTGGAGGAAGGTATTAAAGGACTAATATTTTCCTCTATGTCCAATAAAATATGAGCTGAACCACTAATACTATCACTAAAACTACATTTCATATATTTTAAACATAAAAAAAAATCAAATCAACAGCAAAACACACATATAAATATATATATATATATATATATATATATATATATATATATATATATCCAAACAAGCACACAAAAACTGTCATTCACGAGAGCCAAGATTTTAAGAAATAAGAGCATTCTGCTCTACTTCAATGGTCTCTTTTGCAAAACACTTGCAAAGTTTGTACATCAGTTACATCATACGAGTTCTATAATCTGTTATTTAAAAAAAGCAGTACTAGATGAAATCAAAATGTGAACATTTTCAAAAAATAAAACAATTATTTTGGTCGCCCAGCAATTGTTGCATGGGAGATCAAGTAAAACTAAAATAAATAAATATATAAAGGAAACAAAGAGAAAATATATTTACAACCGTGAATTGTGCAACCGTCGCGTAATCGTTTTGAAAAAAGTAAATAAAATATGAGACTCACATGAAAAAAATTAATTTTTTAATAGTGAACTCCACTATTTTTCAAAACGATTACGCGGTGGTTGCACGTTGCACGGTTGTATGTAGAATTACTATAATATTAATGAGCAATGTTAGTTATAGTCTTTAAATAAAGACTGCATTGTAAGTTTAGGTAATTTTATTTTTAAATTTTGTTAAAATTATAATAATATCTTCATTAAAATAATATTTTTTTATTTAATGAAGGGTTTGCATATACAATTCTCATTTGAAACTGCAAATAGAATTTATCTAAATTAATAGAAAAAATAATTATGGGTCCCCGAAGAATGATCCATTTTCCACAAAGAGTAATCTTCTCTGCATTCGGTATTCTTAAACTATCGGTCGAGTATCGGTATAAACAATCGGGCTCCGTAGCATTACCTACCCATGGGGGAGAAAAAGAGACTGGTACGCCCGGTTCAATAAAAGCAAACCGCGAAGAAACCTCCGTATAAATTCTGAGCCGCTATCTCTTCGCACAGAATAACAGATCTTTCCCATCAATCAAGTGGAGAGAGAGAGACAGGGGAGAGAGATCTGCGAAACCAAAACCTACCTAGCATGGAGCGCCTCTCGGAGAGAGAGAGACCAAGCAAGCGTGCAAGAGAGGATCGGGACCACCGCGATCGGGAACACAAGCACCGATCCTCTAGGGACGAGAAGCGCCGCGAGTCTGATCACCACCACCGTCACCGATCTCGGCGTGACCATTCTCACAACGAGCGCGAAGGTAGCAGAGACCGGGATTCGAAGCTCGAGCGTTCTGACGACGACGAGAGGGAAAGGGAAGGGAGCAGAGAGAGAGACCGTCCTCAGCATCGCGGAGTGAAACGCGGGCCGTTGGATGCCGATGACGAGGATCATCGCGAGGGATCTCACGAGAGGGAGGGTTCGTTGGAGAGGCGCCACTCGCATTCGCACAAGCGGAAGGAGAGAGGAGTAAGCGTGGAGAGGAGTGCTGGTGGCGAGAAGAAGGCTAGGGTTTCAGGGAGAAGGCGGTTTGAGGACAGGGAGGAATTAGATGGAGAAGAGAGGAAGGAAAGGAATGACAGGAGGCTTGAGGATAGAGTGAAAAAAGAAGAGGGGGAAGAAAATGATAACGATTTTGAATACGGGAAGCGTGTGGATGGGAGTGAATTGAAGGCTCAGGTGAAGGAAGAGGTGAGTGATGAAGAGCATCTCTGTAAGGCCCGGAGCGCCAACACCGCGAATGCTAATGGTTTATCGGGAAATGTAAGTTTTTCACAAACCTTCTTTTCTTTGTATAGTGTTTGTTATGGTATTCCAGTTGAATTTATCTATGTTTTGAGCCATTTTTTGGCATGAAAAAGAATCATAGATGATAGAAAGCACATGTTATGTGTGAATTGAAAGCCCAAAGAAGTTTTGAACACTAGCAGACTCAGCGTGTTATGCTACTAAACACGTGGCGGATACGCTAGCTTCTCGTGGTTTGGCGGTTAGTGAAATTATTGCAAGGATATGTTTATAATTGTGGTATAATGATGAGTTTCGTTTCGTAGCTCCTGTTTAAACAATACCTTTACCAACTATTGAAATAGACTGGCCAAATGTTGCTTGTGAAGTATCAGTCGTTCTTACATTATTTTTATGCATATAATTTCGTCAATTTAATTGAGTTTTGTACTTGCAGGATTTGCTCTTTAGAAATAAGGTTTAGTATTATTAGAATCAGTATTTTCGTTCTTGATTAATCAGGTTTCTTAAGTTTAACCATATCTGTAAAAGAAAAGGTCTCTCAAGTTTAACCAGTGAACAAGCTTTGAGGAAGTATTTGAGAGAACCAAATTTGTGGATGAAAGTCAAATTGTTACTTGCCTGTGGTGTGCTGAGACATTTTGTTTATCTCCATGCATTAGGGGCTGTTAATTTTTGGATCGATTGTTAATAGGGTACGATCCAGCTCCGATATTGTCCAGGTTAAGCCAGTAATGATTGTCAATCTACCGAGTTGAACTTGAGTTGAGTACCTAATCCTTTATGATCTTGTTGAACTGCTGTATTGGTGGATCAGGCTGATTTTGTATGATTGTGTTTCCCTAGGATATTAGCATTTGTCGTATTTTAGTGCACAAGGTTCAGTCTGATACTGCACTTGACTTACATACGTAGCTTACGATAAAACAATCCGCAAACTTTTGCTTACCTCATCTGATAGGATATTTGTATTTGTCGTATTTAAGTGCACAAGGTATGGTCTGATAATGCACTTGACTTACATATGTAGCTTAAGATGAAACAATTCTCAAACTCAATTTTCTTACCTCATCTGATATGTGAAATGATTATGGGTTAAGTACTTGTGTTTGATGGGTCATCTCTTTGAATGACTGTTGTTTGAGGTAAAAGTTCACACCATTGTCTAATTTTCCCATTCTGTTCAGAATGTTCATATGGTGACAGGCTAAATTTGTAATGGTTGTTACAAAATGCTAGGTTTTCCCTATAGTGTTGAGGTAGCATGTAACCATCCATTTAAAGTTATTCAATGATAATCAGTATGTGGCAAGTGTCATCTTTGTAAATGATTACTTTTCGCTGTTGGTTTTCTGCTCTAATTCTCACGTTTTTATCAACTTGTACCACTCTTCTCAAGGTGTTTATATGGTGGACATAAAGTTGTAATATTTATTATGAAATGCTAGGATTTCCAACTAGTGTTTTGGCTGAATGTGACTATCTTCCCAAATTGGACAGAAACATCTAGACACATACTCCCTGACTGAAATTCACTTTTGATTGATTAGTCTATGTCAAGAAAATAGAAGCTATATTGTGACATATCAGATCTATCAGGCGCAAGTTCTATTTCAATTGCTGGATGAGCATTGTTACTGAATAAATTAAATTTCAGGATGCAATTGTTTAAAATTCTGTATAATGGTAACTTATATGTAAGTGGAAGTTATGGATTAATCTGGAGAGAATTGTTACGAATTTTTTAAGGATACAATTGTTTAAAGTTTTGTATAATGATAAATTATACATAAGTGGAAGTTATGGATTAAAAATAATTATCTTTTTTATATAAGTGAGAAATATATATAGACCTTTTATGATGAAGCATTTTTATATTTTTTTATTAAGCATTATTATTTTATGTTTTTGCTTAAATTTATAGCATATGTTAGAGCTGCCTCGACGACAACTTTATTTTCCCTTCTCATAAAACATTGGCATTCTTGACATTTACTGTGGATATTTCAGCGCATTCCCTTTATGCCCTTTTGAATTTATTTACCTATTTTCATTTTTGTTTCCACCTAATTCTATAGCTCCTATTACTTATACAAAAATTATACAGCTCCTATGGCCTAGTGTATAAACTTAATTATTTATTTTTTCACACAGGGTGCTGCTCTGGAATCACTTACCATGGAGTCCAGGAGTGTGCCTGAGTCCTATTTCCCCCCTAGTCATCCCATTCCTACAAAGGTATCTTCAATTTCTACCACAAATGAAAATAAGGGAGTTAGTATTACCAGATCTCATGAGGTTCCTGGAAAATCTAGTACAGATGGGACATCTTCAGCTGCTGGAAAAAGTGGAAGTCTATCTCTTGATGCTTTAGCTAAAGCTAAGAAAGCTTTACAAATGCAAAAAGATTTGTCAGAGAAGCTGAAGAAGATTCCCTTTGTAAGTTGTCAATCCCAGAATACTTCCATTTATCTCATTTATACCTTTTTATAGTTAAGCTTTTCTTCAACTACTCTCTCTCTCTCTCTTTCTCTCTCTCTCTCTCTCACGTTTAAAGTTGTACACATTTAACTATTATATTGATCATGTAGTTGAACAAGGAGGGACTGAAAGCACCATCTGTCATTAGTGGAACAGGGCAAGGGACAATTATTTCGACTGCCCCTACCAATGTTTCAGAGGGGATGACATCTACTTCATTGACCTTACCTTCTGCATCTGCTGCAGCCTTTGTGAAGCCACCAGTCACTGGTCCTAGTGCTTCTGTAGGCCTCACAACTCTACCCAATATTGAGGCAGTAAAACGTGCACAGGAACTTGCTGCCAGGATGGGGTTTCGTCAGGACCCGGAGTTTGCTCCTCTTATAAACCTGTTTCCAGGTCAGACGGCGGCAACAGAGTTCATCGTTCCGCAGAAGCCAACCAAGGCCCCTGTTCTTCGTCTTGATGCACTTGGTAGAGAGATAGATGAACATGGAAATGTGGTGAATGCGACAAAACCAAGCAACCTCAGCACTTTAAAGGTTTGTTGGTTTGTTGATATTTTGATCCGTTCAGCCAAGTTTTGATTGGCAATAATTTTTGTAGGTGCTCTAATCTTATCTTGTTAACTTTCCAGGTCAACATTAACAAACAGAAAAAGGAAGCATTTCAGATTCTTAGACCTGAATTGGATGTTGATCCAGAGACAAATCCTCATTTTGATGAAAGGATGGGTATTGACAAAACTAAACTTTTAAGGCCTAAGAGGATGACTTTCCAGTTTGTTGAAGAAGGCAAGTGGTCAAAAGAGGCCGAGCATATTAAATTGAAGGTATTAATTGTTGCCTTTATTTCCTCTTGCTCATTTTGACTAGTTCAACACCTGTTTGAATGGTTTTCATTTTGCCGTTACAGAGTAAATTTGGAGAAGCACAGGCAAAAGAGCAGAAAGCAAAACAGGCACAGTTGGCTAAGGCAAATGCAGCACCTGATATTAATCCAAATCTGATAGAGGTAGCGGAGAGAGTTATCATCAAAGAAAAACCTAAGGACACTATTCCTGAAATCGAGTGGTGGTAAGTGGGTTTGATCTGTTCATCTGGTATGCCTATGGGAAAATTGTATGGTATAGTAGAAGTGCTGGGCCTACAAACAGAATTACAAATAACTACCTGACAAACTGGTGTGACTTAATATAGCACATCATATCTACTTTACAATTCAAATAGTTTTACAATCTCACTTATAAAAAAGAAATAGTTTTACAATCTAACTTACCATGTCAAGCCATGCCAATTTGTACGGTAACTTTGTGGATCAAGCATTCCATAATATAAAGGTTATGCTAGAAATGCCAAATCTGGTCAGTTAGCGTGGGTCAGGATCCCTGCTAGATATGTAATTTAATTGCAGAGAAAGCTGTAAGCTGATATTCACACTGGATTCTTTGCTTCTCTGTAAATATCCAGAAAGCTTCGAGTAGCCTATGATTCGATTGTTCTGTTTCCCAAGTTCATGAAACACTGAGAGTTGGACTGTGACTATCATTACTGAAGTTGAAGTAAGGGCTTAAGGCCTCCATTGGGGCCAAAGTTCTCTCCACCTCACTTGTCTAAACTGTTTAAAACAGTACATTGATCGTTTTAGAAACCACGGGGTTTTCTCTACCTGATGAAAAGCAGAAGGGGCCAATTTATTTCCTTCTCTGTTTGCATTTTGTATCTTACAGATGGTTAAGAACTGCATCTTAGCAACTTTTTCCCCTTATGTTTTATTCTTTTAGTTAAACTTGCTGGAATTATCAGGGATGTGACTCTTTTGCAAGCTGGTGCTTATGGTGACATAACTGATGGAACCATGGTAGAAGATAAACTGAAGAAGGAGAAGATCACTATCTATGTAGAACACCCACGTCCGATTGAGCCCCCGGCTGAGCCAGCTCCTCCACCACCTCAACCCTTGAAGTTAACCAAGAAGGAGCAGAAGAAACTTCGTACTCAGCGACGGCTGGCTAGGGAGAAAGATAAGCAAGAGATGATTAGGCAAGGCCTGATTGAGCCTCCAAAGCAAAAAGTTAAAATGAGCAATTTGATGAAAGTTCTTGGCTCTGAAGCCACCCAAGATCCAACTAGGCTTGAAAAGGAAATCAGGAGTGCAGCTGCTGAACGGGAGCAAGCTCACATTGACAGGAATATTGCTCGCAAACTCACTCCTGCTGAGCGCCGTGAAAAGAAAGAGCGGAAGCTTTTTGATGAGCCAAATACAGTGGAGACCAATGTATCAGTTTTCCGGATCAATGACCTGTCACACTTACAGACCCGCTTCAAAATTGATGTTAATGCCCAAGAGAACCGCCTGACTGGATGTGCTGTGATCTCTGATGGTATTACTGTTGTGGTTGTTGAAGGTGGAAACAAGTCCATAAAAAGGTATGGAAAACTCATGCTTAGGCGCATAAACTGGGCTACTGCTATAAAAGAGGAGGATGAAGATGGTGATGAAAGTGATGATAAACCTGCTAACAGGTGTGTCTTAGTGTGGCAAGGAAGTGTTGCCAAATCGAGTTTCAATAGATTTACTGTTCACGAGTGTATGACTGAAGCTGCTGCACGGAAGATCTTTGCCGATGCTGGTGTTGCTCATTACTGGGAACTAGCCATTAACTTTTCAGACGATCAAACATAATTGGAGAAAAGCTGCATTGATGGAGAGTATTTTCAACTCACATTGGATTTGTCTTTTCAGCTTGAGCTGCTTTGTCATTCAACATGTTGGTAAGTAACGAGTTTGTTAAAAGTTGATGTTTCCAACTGTCGGCTGCCACAGTTGAACTGGCATGCCCATTTATCTAGACCTTTTTAGTTTGGTGTAGTACGAAATTGCATAAGTTGGATCAGCTTTATCTGCAAGTCGCCGTGGTGGTACTAAGTGGCACGTCTTCTATTGGCATATAAACTGCCTCACGCACGTCTGTCTTGGCCAGACCGGGACCGAGAAGAAGGAGAAGAAAGCCGGAAAAGCCTGCAAATCCGAAAATGCTAGGCCTTGTCATCCAGGTGGGGAATGCACCTGTGCCCCTGATTATCATCCAAAAAGGTTATCGACTTACCTGTTGATGGCTATAGTTCGGATGATCAAGATATATTTTGTGACGGCAGTTGGGCTTTTATAAGTAAAACATGAGAGGCGAGCAATAATAATCTGGATCCTCCAACTAATGAAATTCAATTTTTATAGACTACCAATAAAAACCAGTATTTTAATGGCTTTGCACAAAATTATTCAAATAATAATAGCAAAGAAAATAAAACAATGGCTTAGTTTTACATGAAAACTCTACTAATAATTAGGAGCTCCTAAGAAGTGATTTATCACAAGTACAAGAAAAAAAAAATTTCCTTTCATTCCCTCCTCAAATATGATACATTTACTTTGTTCTATCCTCACCAAATAACTGACTTTTTAACACCAAAAATTGAAATCTACTCGGCCGCTACACTGCCCAGCACCATTTTGTGATTTCGAATCTTCTTTGGAGGAATAATTAGGATTTTTTCATTACGTTTCAATTACCATATTGGATCGGATCATCTACCACTCTCCTTCATGATACGACGACAGATTGTTGAGGGCGGCAGGATTTTCCCCCACTTCTTTTTCAGTAATGAACAAATACAATTGGGTACAATCAACTTGACTATAACGATGTTCGTGTCAGAAAATCATTGACAGCAAGACTAGCATCTCCATGGGCCACAGCATCTTCTGGCTCTGGCATGTAAAGACTCGAACAGGATGCCTGTAGTACATCAAAACACATCACATACAGTCAAAGTATAGCAACTACTAAACTATACATGAGCTTGTAGACGCCCCCATCTCAACCCCACATCCAGTTGTGACTGATGATATGATACTTCGGTCAACACCCTCACCCCCCCCCCCCCCCCCCCCCCCCCACACACACAAAAAAAAAAAAAAAAACCCATACAAACACACCACGAAAAAAAAAAAAACTCAGATGGGACATTGATTTCATTAGGGATATTGTCTGGAAGCAAATTAAGTTCTGGACTGGTCCCCCTAAGAACTAATAGCACAAAATAGATACTATATAGAAATGTAAATTAAGGTGACATACTTTTGTGTCCAATAGCATCTCTCCACTGTTATCCGGAATAAGACATGCACCATGTGCCTTCAACCAAGCCACGCACTCCCCTAATCCATAAGAGTCCTCGTCACATTCTTCATTCTTTGGTGTGGTGAAGCCCAGCACCTGAGTAATGTATGAAACAGGAATTGTTGGGCGATAAGAACGAGACATGCAACTCACGGCTTTATACCGCATCTTTTCGACATACAGATCTGCAAATTCATTGAAAACTTTTGTTAACTCGTATATTGATCATGAAGACTTATTTTAAAAGAGCTTTGCTACACAACCTCTACCACACTCCACACACACTTTTTAAAATTTTTAAATTTTTTTTTTTGAGTTTATTCTTTTTAAATTATTTCAAAATTTTTATTCATTATTCATATAAATAATATTTAATAAAAGAAAAAAAAATTAAAAATAATGTGGAGTGTGGAGTGTTAGGAGGTTGTGAAGATTTTTTGATTCTAAAATGATTCCATAACGATATACCCACCCATAAGGCACGTATTCAAGTTAGGAGCCGTCTTGTACAGTCTAAAAAACAAAACATAATTTCCTGAAGTGACAGCCGCACGAACTGCAAGGGCATGTTTTACAGCTTCATCCTCTTTTGCTTCAACTGACAATCTGATAACCCACGAAGACAGACGTTAAAAATTCAAACGGTTAATGACATAAAGGGAACATATGACATTTACAATAAACTCAAGACTCATTACGTGAACATCATATCATACATGCATCCAAGAAAATGTATAAGCCGACACTATGTTACAACTTCATTATTAAACACAAATCAATTAAAATTGAAAGGAATTCACACAAGTTGATAAGCATACTTGCTCAATGAAAGCCATGTCATCTATCTACTGATTAACTAACCTCGACATCGATGATAAGAGATCTCTGTAGTTATTAGAGTGCAAAATGACACCGAGTAAGTTGTAAGCAGAAAACTCCATATGACATCCCTCGATACCTTCAGCATAAAGGGTTTTTAATTGGGATTGGCACTGAAACAACATAGAAGAAAGTCAATCACTAACTCCAATTTACAATCGCATTACAACATCTAAGGAATTACAGTAACATATATATAGCAAAGGGAAACTCATAATCATATTTGAAAGCTCTTTTTTTTAAAGATTAAATTCTATCTCTATCTCTACTTTGTCCATCAGTCAAAATATATACATAAATACATATATATTTCTACTGGCATGAAAATTCATACTACTTTTAAACAAAAGCAAGAAACTCCTACCATGTCGCATTGCATTGGCACCAAAAGGTTGTACATAACTTTTGGTGCCAACTCACTCAACCGGAATCTTGACTAAAAAAACAAGATAAACTCGTAACAGTTCAAACCGAAGTTGATCCAAAAGCTCAATTCATAACAACTAGACAAAGTAAAAATTGGGTTAGGAACTCCATATTAAACAAGAAAAAGCTCATCAATTTAGACCGAGATTAACAAGATTGAACGCAACCCAGCAACTAAAAGCATATAACTCATGGCTCTTCACATTCTCCTAGATATATAATTATCTCCATGAAAATTTGTTGGACCCAACAAGTTTAATGATAAACAAGATATTAATTGAGTTTTTCCCCCTTTGTAACAGGGGAGTATCTGTAATTTCTTAACTAGAATCTTCAAGTGACAAAAAAATAAGTAAATATCTTGTATATGATTAGTTCACTAAGACATCAAAGTATTTTTCAACATAATTCATTTTTTTTATAAGTAATTTCCAAAATAATTCATGAACATGAAAAGGCGATGAGGGCACATCTATACACATCACCCCAAATATTCTCCAAAAAGAAATGGATAAAAGCATTAAAGTAAAAGCTACTGATATTGGAACTTATGACTATGATGTGTATACACAATTCTTTTTGGTACCAGTTATGCTTCAGAGTCTGGTAGTGTAACAACACAAAAATGGTAATCGTAACATAAAGATGGTTTTTAAATGAGAAAATGAATCATAGCCTATATGCATGAAGAAAACTTAACAAATTCAACAGAAGTAGGGAAATGAGCCATGCGAAATAGATATATAATAGACCAAACAAAATGGTATTCAAGGAAAGTGAATATCTCCAACCTGATTATACTCAGGCAGGTCCCCAACCTCTAACGCTAATCGGGCATGAGTTTCATACACCTGAAACATGAGTATGAAGAATGAACAGCATAAGCAATCTCTAAAGACACACAAAACATATGTATAAAGTTGAAGTTACACTTGGATCAATATTTTTTCAAGCCCACCATTAGATTACATGTCCCCAATAATCTGATCATGCAAACCAAATTTAGCACCAATACGATGTCATTTACTTTCCTTCAGAAACTCAGATATTTAATAGTTTTTTAACACATTAAATCATAAATATGTTTAAATGAGATTATTCTTAACCTCCAATCATCTTGATATCTGGTGATAATAGATATTTGACAAAAATCGTAGGTAGGTGGTCATTTAATCAAATTGTGGGTTCAATAAAATATTGATCCACTGAAAAGTTATTGAGAGGTGTAACAGAGTCAAAACGTTGAAACCGCCCATATGTAGTTGTGTGTGTGTGTGTGTCATATAGAATGTATTCAAAGCAATGAGAACAAAATTGAACATTCAAGATGAGGTGGGGAGCGGAAAAATGTAATGCCACAATGTTAGAATTCCCCGAGATTAAAAAGAAAAGGAAAAAAAAATGAAAAAGATGAAGAAAGGGATCCACAGGCCATCCAAAAAATGTACATGAGAGATCACAAGTCTGCTGAGAGGGGGGGCAGGGGGAAGGAAGCACCATAATGCATCATATATACCTTAACTGTTAGCTGATTGCGAATATGTTGTACAGTTAGATCTTGGCGAATAGACTTCAGCTGATCACATTTATATAGGTAATTCTTCTCAGATTTCTGAACCATATCAAGAGCTTGTTCTAAAACTTCTTCTGGTCTTACCTGTGAAGTTGAAAATGAAAATGAATTATTTTGCTTGTAAAATGTCATCAGTTTCTTATTCAGTTTGTATTTGAATAATGGATGCCTTAAAAGCCAATGATAGAAAGTATTTACACTAGTGGGATCAGGTGCAGAAGTAAGACGCAAATAACGTTTCTCAATCTCCTGGCAGGTCCCCTTGACAGTAAGGGAATCCCAGTCAATGTCCTCAACGGCTCTGGTGCCACCATCTTCAAAGCTCTTGCTAAGCACCAAGGCACTAGCCCTTCTACCGTATAGGTTTCCACCCCCAGCATTTTTGGGTTTAAAGTGCCTGTTTTCTGATTGTCCTTGCCGTTTTTCAAAACGCTTAGAGCGATTTTCACGTCTCTTTCTTTCCTCCGGTGTATTCGCAAGTACTATTGCACTAGAGTAATATGCCGTTAAGCTCTGTTCCTTATCACTATCACTAGATGCATCACCATTATCAGCAGCCTTGAAACCATCAGCTAAACGCTGCTTCTTAACCAGCCTCTGCATGTTCTTACTTGCATTCTTCTGGTCCAGTGGAGAGTATCTAGTAGCACTCAAATTATTCTCCTTGCTCTCATTATTCCCCACAAAACGCTGCAAACAATTTTTTAGCAATGAAACAAATTACTAAGAATCTAAACCAAATATGTTTCTCAGAACCAAACTTGTATAAAGATATATACTCATAGTAAAATGTGCAATCCATTGCATATAGAGAAACTAACAAAACAAACAAGAAAACATGATTCAAACCCCCCCCCCCCCCCCAAAAAAAAAAAAAAAAGAAAAAGAATTTGAGCAAGGAAAGAAAGCAAATAATAAGGATTCAACTGCTGTTGTACAATACAAGAAAGAGAAAAGGGGGTCTTTCCTTTTATTTATTTTTCTTTTGGGGGGGGGGGGGGGGGGGGGGGGGGGAAGAACTGTCACAAGAATACCTTTCTGTCCCTCTCGTTGGCATTCATCCAGCCACCATATTTCACAGTATCAGTCACCATAGATGCTGATTTATTAAGTAATTTCTCCTCTGGTAAAGGCTCCCACCTACTTTTCGGTCGTCTACTTGGACTTCTTTTGTGCTTTGGCAATGCGGCACCCGGAGTTGAACACTGAAAACTGCTACAGAACAGAACACACTCAAGGATAAATGATAATGCCATGGGATTCTACCTAAATAAATATGCCTATCCAAAGATCAATATAATTTATGCTTTAAATTTATATGTACATAATACAAGCTCAACAAAGAATCAAAGAAGATGAAGAGGAAAAAGAA
The DNA here is from genome assembly GCA_022457165.1 of Juglans mandshurica. Classification (NCBI taxonomy): domain Eukaryota; kingdom Viridiplantae; phylum Streptophyta; class Magnoliopsida; order Fagales; family Juglandaceae; genus Juglans; species Juglans mandshurica. The sequence continues at coordinate 1,714,225 of CM039628.1, forward strand.
GAAAAACAATTTGAACCAAAATCTTTTTTTATCGGTAAACAAAATTTTATTGATCATAAAAATAGACAGGACCAAGTATACGGAACATATACAAGAGCATCGCCTATGCATGCTAGTTTAGTGATACTTGAACCCAAAATAAAAGGTCCAATAATTTTTTTCATAGTTATCAATCCAAGAAAATTAAGACCAAGGCAAAGCCAAATGTTCTTTTAAGTCAAGGAAAAGCCAAACATATACAAAATGAGATGCAGAATATGATACTAAATTTAGAGAGAGAAAGAAAGTACTCTTTGTCAGCTGCATCCGCATTTGGTAGTGGGAAAAGAGGTTCAATATCCCAATCTCGAGTGTAAAGTGTACCATCAGCAGTTGCCTTTGTGATCATCTGAAAATAGAAACAAGAATGTACAATATTTTTCATCAGAAAAGTACTAAATAAATGCAAGTACAAATAACTAAATTTCAATGGTATTGCTCGGGGAAAAAAATTATATGGTATTGAAAAATTAAATGGATATAACACACATTTAAGAGTTCAAATATATACATGTATTTATGTCTGGAAGCATGTATGTCAGGAGAGCAGAATCTTACATGTAAAAAGTTTTGTTAATGAAGCTCAACAAAAAATAAAAAAGGTAAACAGTTTTAACCGTTACCACAGAGAAATGTATGTTACTAATATGGAGAGCTTGGCCTCCACCTTGGGATGTAAGATCTCTCATTTGCAGACGAAATATCTTGGCCTACCCTTGGGTGCACCATTCAAATCAAAATCAATTTGGGATGATGTACCTATCCAAAGGTGGTAGAGTTACTTTAATTAAAAGTACTCTATCGAACTTGCCGATTTATTTCTTATCATTATTCCCGCTTCCTACCAAGGTGGCCCAACGCATTGAGAAACTTCAGCAAGATTTCTTATGGGGGGATGAATGATGAGTTTAAGTTTCACTTGGTAAAATGGGCCACAATATGATGCTCCCCCATATTAGAAGGAGGTCTAGGTATAAGGAATTTACAGGTTTTTAATAAGGCTTTATTGGGCAAATGGTTGTGGAAATACCACCAAGAACGGGGGACCTTGTGGAGAAATATCATAGACCCGAAGCACAGTGAAGTGTGGGGAGGTTGGTGCTCAAATGAGGTAAGTGGGCATATGGGGTGGGGCTTTGGAAGCACATAAGAAGAGGATGAGATGCCTACTTTAGAAATACCCGGTTCGAGGTGGGTGATGGACTCAAAATCAAATTTTAGCATGACATATGTGTAGCGATAGGCCACTCAAGTAAGCTTATCCAGAAGTTTGTGGCATAGCAAGAATGAAAGAAGCCTTGATTTCGGACCTGTTGGTACATCAAATGGTTCTCCTCAATGGAGTGTCACTTTTTCATAAATGCACAGATTGAAAAATCGCCACAATATCGGAGTTTTATGATCTCATATATTCCACTCACATGAGGGAAGTTTATGCCAAGATGATGACAAGATTTTCTAGCGTCACTCCAAAATGGGGAAGTTCATTGTCCGCTCTTTTTTTTTTTTTTTAATCAGTAATAAGATTTTATTGATTGTAGGAATAAGCAAAAGCTCAAGTACACAGGTCACACTATCCGCTCTTTCTATCAAGCCATGCACACACACAACCAACCCATTCCCATTTGGAAGACAAGGGCACCTTTAAAGAAACTCTTCTTTGTATGGACAACTTTGTTAGGGAAGACACTTTTTTTTTTTTTATTGGCACCAGGTGTTCAGAAATAACGTCCCGACTAATCTCGGGGGTGCATAGGCCCTTGGCAAGGAGTTTCCCGCAAGTGCACCTTGGGTAATTCAAGGGAAAAATCCCCCAGTCCGATGGCCTTTACCACTTGAGCCAACCCCTAGGGGAAGATACTCACACTCAACAACTTAAGGAAACGTCGATTCATTGTCATGGAGTGGTGTTGTATGTACAAAAAGAGTGGGGAGTCAGTTGATCATTTATTACTTCATTGTGAGATTGTCATGACATTATGGAACAACTTCTTCACTCAGGTGGGATTAACTTGGGTGATGCTGCGAAGGGTGATCGTCGGATCGATTTCTTAGCTTCTTGGAGAGGCCTTCATGGTAACTCTCATATTGCATCAATATGAAAGATGGTCTCAATATGCTTATGGTGGTGCATTTGAAAGGAAATGAATGACATAAGCTTTGAAGATCAAGAGTGATCAATGGAAGAGCTTAGGAAATTGTTTTTCAATACTTTACTTCATTGGTCAATTGTAATTGATTTCAATGGAATGAGTTTCCATGAATTTCTTGTATCGCTGAACTAGCATGCTAAGGCAACACTCTTGTATATGTCTCGTGTACCTGGGCTTTTGCCTATTCTTATGATCAATAAAATTTTGTTTACCGATATTAAAAAACAAAAACCGTTACCACAGACAAATCAATCTCAATACACCCAAAGCCAAATTCTCGTATCTTAGAATTGACAACATGACTCTTCTGAACTTTGTCAAATAGGTCAAATGAATCAATGACGAAGTAATCATTACACTACCAATTGGAAGAGATGCTCTCACCTTTTACCTTTTTAAAGTATAATGCTCAAATTTCATTGGCACTTTACTTCATAGAGAAATCTAATGTAGCAATGAGGGAAACAAGTGGCTGCATGAACCAAGCTTTCAGATTTTATTTGACGGTACTTATGTTACCGCATTCAAATTAAGGTCGATACTATACATACCCTCAAAACTTTTCACAAAGACTTTAGTTAGTACTTTTCTACTTCAAAATAAATAAAGATAATCCGAAATCCATATATCCTTGAATTAAGAAGGGTACTCATCATTATCCTAAAGGGGGAAAATATATTGTTTTTACGCTATCCATTGTTCAAAACTCCTTCTAGATAGGTGCATTTCTTGTATACTTCTAGTATCCTTGAATTGTGCCTTTTAATAAAGTTTTACTACATATAAAAAAAAAAATTATCCTTTGTTCACTTAAATCATGCCAAGGTAGAGAGTAGAAGAAAGAGTAAAAGGGGGGATAGAGAGAGAGAACATATAGAACACAATTGGATGCATGTAACTAGCAACCAGAATGACTAGCCACATGGCTCACCTCCTTCATGACAGCCTGACAGGCTGCCATTTGTGTATCGTCTTTACACCGAGCCAAAGCCCTTTCAACATAACCACGTAGTGACTTGGGGAACATACCTGTCTGCACACAACAAAAGATTCATTGACAATAGCATGAAACATTATTCATGCATCAAACAATTCTAGTGTCAACTTATAGAGCCATCAAATTCCAAACTTGCAAAACTAACCAAGTGTACTTAAGGCAGCATGACATGTAAAGCCACGTAATATGATTAAACTTTCCCAAGAATTGTATTCCAAGAATTTTACCTCAAAAGGAACATGAACGAGTTTCCAGCATTACAAAAAGAGGATGGTCATTCTAGTTCAGTGTCTTATAACTTATTTTAGAAATATTAAAAGAGTTTCCAGTTTCCATTACACGCCATCAGTACTTGTACCTCAATGCAAAATAAATGACCTCTCAGCATTTGAAAGAAAAACAATTATGTTCTTGCAATGCATTATTTTAGTAAGTATATCTTGCTGCATCTGCCAAATCATACGTTCCTTATTATTAGAAGATATGCAATTAAGAAAAGTCGGTTTGATGAATGGAAACAGTCCATGTTACAATAACTTCTATGGAAGGTATAATTTGAAAAGACGACCCAATGAGCAAAGCAGGAGTCTCACCTTAAGTATTGAATCTGCAGCATCATTACACATTACTTTCTGATTTGTTGTTGGGAGTGAAACACTGACATAAGCAGGTTTTGCTGATGCACTGGTGGTAAAGCTATCCTTGTCGGTTTTTGGCAAACTGAAGGTCAAATTTGAAGCAATTCTAGGGTTTGTTGGGATCTGGAGTTTGCTTACTCTTCGTGTATCCAAAGGTGGAACAGTTTGTATGGGTAGTTGATAACTCTGAGGCACCTGCTGTGTAGCATGATAATGTACATTAGGTCCCTGAGAATACACAGCTTTCTGTTGATCCTGAAAGCTATCATAAGTTCTTGAATCCAAAGGCTTTTGAGATTGGGTTTGCATGGGACTAGTATGGTGAACTTGAGAGCTTGGAGCTCCATGCTGCCAGTAGACGTCATTGGCACCACTAATTCCTGCAGTGGGCTGAGAGAGACAGAGAAACAATTTAACTACCAAGTATCAGTGCAAAATAATTAATTAACCAAGGAAAAGACTGTTCGATCTCTCATGAAAAAAATACGGCATAAATATCTGATGAAATGCAATCGCATGACTAAGAGTTTATTGAAATACTCAACGGAAAATTCTTATGTGTGAGAGAGAGTGCTTGCATCATAATATCAAACACAAATAGGAAAAGGGCAAAATCAAGACCTCTAAACCCTGTAGAGAATTTAAAAAATAATAATAAGTCTGTGTAGAAGGAAATTAAAACCTGCACTGAAGGAAAGGCAGATGAACCAGAATCTGGCCTCCAAGATGGGGTGTAAGAAGGTGGTGTTTGGCTATTTGAAGTTTGATATGCACCACTAACACCAGGAATTGGACAGGCAACATGAGACTTATTAGTGCTAGAGATATTCTCCGTGCCAGGTGCACAGCTGACTTCTGTTTGACTGTAATAATCTGCCCATTGCTTGTACTGCTGTTGATAATGTAAGGAGGGTTCAGGTGCAGTACTTGAGCTATAAGCACCAGCTGATTCTGGAGTGTAGTTTGTATATTGATGGGTAGTATAATTAGTATAATTTCCATCACTCCACGAGGTAGTCTGATTACTGTAACTGCCACTCGGGTAACCTCCAGCTGTCTGATAATCACCAGGATTGTAGTAAGTGCTTGAATAACTTGCAGGCCCAGCATAAGACCCTGTATTCTGAAATGAGGAAAGAGGCTGATAAGGAACACCTGTATTTTGATATGCTCCTACAGGTTGTGAGTAGGAGTGATTAGATTGCTGCTGCTGATAGCCGGAATGGTTAGATTGTTGCTGCTGCTGATAGCCAGAATGGTTAGATTGTTGCTGCTGCTGATAGCCGGAATGGTTAGACTGCTGCTGCTGCGGATAGCTGGAATGGTTAGACTGCTGCTGCTGCGGATAGCTGGAATGGTTAGACTGCTGCTGCTGCTGATAGCTATTATAGTAACTCGGGTATCCTGCGCTTCCATAACCGTATGGATCAGTAGAGTCAGGGTATGATGCATATCCATTATAATCTTGTGATATGTTCGATGTTCCCAAACTCGATGAACTAGAAGGCAGGGGTGCTACATTCAGGCCATCTTGAGCATTTCTAGTGGGTGGCTCTGTGTGATAATCATATTGGTAAGTGCCGGTGGTGCTAGCAAGAATCCCATTCTGGGTGGAGCTATGATCAGCCCGGGGAATGGTCCATGATATGGCATCAGGCCCAGTCGTTTGGGGAATATATGAAGAAGTCTGTCCTTGACTTGTGTCAACTACATGCTGATTCTGAGAAAGAAATGAATGCAATGTATGTAATAGCTGTTAACATTTGCCGCAACCAATAAAACACATAAACATGAGAAATTCACTCAATAAGGAACTTGGACCATATTAAGTGATATGATGACACTAGAAAGAGAACTATGGAATACAACAAAAGAACCTAGAAATACAATAGTAGCAGATCAATGCAAAATGTTTCCTCGAGCAGGCCATCCAAATCAGTCTAGATAATTCCTTTTCCAAATTGACAACATACAATTTATTGCATGTAGGCCCAATGCATGGGAATGTAAATTTGAGATTTTTACTGACAATGCACAAATAGTGCAGCAGGGACTTTTAAAATACATTTATGTTGACGGAATTATGTTAAATTAGGGAGCAGCCAATTTCTCAGAATAATTTATTGGAATTGGATAAAGAAGCTCTTGTTCTCACTTACTAATATAAACCAGCAGCGGCTATGATTTTTTTCAATAGGTCGAAATAAGATTGTTAGTGTTGACATAATCCATTGAATTTTAAACCTCCCAAAATAGTACCACTTCAAATATTTACTGACCTATGACCGACCATCATACTAGCAGATAAACGTATTCCTCATTAGCCATTTCTAGGCATGTTGAGAAGCCATAAAAGCTCTCAAATGGATTCACTAGCTTTCAGACACTAATATAGCTCATGGAGAGGAATTTTCATATTAGATTTTCATAATAAATCAATCCACTAAGAAACGAATCCCAAATGAAGCATTTATTAAAACTCTACTATCGAGCAGAGATTAATAGAAAGAAATAGAGCCTCGAAATTACCTCTAGCGAATAGGTCTCCGCGGGAGCTAAGGTCTCAGTAGTACCGCCTTGATTCATCATCTTATCCACATCCTGATTAAGCACAACAGGAATCGAATTAGCCAACGCATAGTTTTCACCAAAAATTTAATCAACCACAAACCCGCAGAATAAAGTAACTACAAAACCCTAATCGGCTCAAAATTAATCGGAAGCGATCCAGACCTTCAAAGAGCTTGAATTAACACCCGGAAGTCGAATGCGGACCGATTCATTGGGGAGATCTTAAGCAAAAGTTGAAGATATGCAGATGAAAATTTCAGGTAAAATTGGGCGACCGGATTATTACGTATAACCCCCAAAAACAAAAAATAAGCACGCACCGAGATGAAGTTTATAAGGCCGGAAACAAAGAAGTCAATGAATAATCAAACTCAGAAACGAAAACGATTAGAGATGAATAGAGTGAACACACCGATATAGGAGTTAGGAGATTTCGGAGAGAGGTGGTTCAGGCGGGGCCTAGGTTGGGTCGTGTTTGGGGGGCACAGGTGATGGGACTTGGAAACGTTGTTTGGCGGAAGGGGAAGGTTATGGTTATTATTTGGGATTGTTGAAGTTTCTGCTTCCTAATATATCATCCTCAAACCGTCAAACGTATTACGATTTGATTTTTATGGTTAGTTCAAACCAAAAATCAATTATATCAATAAGAAAGCACGAGGGGGGGAAAACAAACGAAAACAAAATCCATGACGTAAATATATTTTTTAGTAATTTTGATACTGTATTTTGTTTGGACGATGCTATACATTAATTATTATTCACTTCCATATTACTTGTATAAAAAAAAGAGCAATGCTAGGTACAGTCTCCAAATGGGGACTGCAATATAAGCCTAGGCTATTTTAATCTTAAAATTTTTTAAAATTACAAAATTATCCCTCCTAAAATTATGTTTTCTTTCATTTAATAATGTGTCTGCACATGTAGTCCCCACTTGAGGACTGCAAATATAATTTCTCTAAAAACAATTATTCACTTCCACACTCCAATAGCTTTTTTTTCATAATTTGCAGAGTGTGAGCCTGTGATGTAGTAAATATTGACTGATGAAAAATATTATTCATTTTATTTTTCTCGATATTCAGTCCACGGCAATTTTTTTTTTTAAAGAACTTTGGTCGAATATTTTTTCTAAAAGTAATTTTATGCCATGAAATAAAGCCTCTGTTGTTTTTTTTTTCCTATCAATGTTTTTTTTTTAGCTTAATTTTTTCCTATCAATGTTAATCGAAAGGAAAATGCTATCTAGTATCTAGATTATAAAATTATCATTTTACACGCATAATAACCATACATACCATAAATCTTGAAATTCAAAGTTGGAAATGAAATAGAAAAACTTGATTTATTTATTTTTAAATTCATTTCATAAATGAAAGATTAATCTGGTATTAACGAAGTTACAAACATATCCCAATAGTTTCGAGATCCAGTAATAAAAAAACAAATGGAAATCCATAATAAAAAGGTTTGGTTCAATGATCTGGTTTTTAAGGTGAGCAATTCTAAGTACAGTTCTTATTTGGAGATTGTAATGCAAGCCTAGGCTATTTTAACTTTAAAACTTTTTAAAATTACAAAATTAATTCTCTTAAAATGATATTTTTTCTCATTTAATAAAAGACATGCACATACAGTTTCCAAATAAGACTGCAAATAGAATTTAAAAGACAGGCCCATGAATAAGTTGCATAGATAACTGGAGAAATGGCTACGATGAATGAAGGAACAATAGCATGTATAAAGATGCCGTTCTTGTTCGTCAAAATAACGTCTCAGTCAACGGAGATTCAATAATATGACCACGAGTTATGATAGCCTTTTTGAGAAATTCTCTTATTTTATCATTATAATTTTATAAATTTTTATATAAAATATAATAATTCAATTTTTATCTCAATCATGAGTTTTAAAATCTCATTTATTTTCATAAATAAAATGAGATAAAAATAAAAATTAAATAAAATATTATTAAAAATTATTATTTTAATATTATTTTTATTTTATAATTTAAAAAAATTAAATTATTTATTTTATTTTATACAAAAAATTGAAAAAAGCGAATAAGGTGAGAACGATTGTAAGAACATCCGAGACCTAAATCTATACCGCCCGCTAGTGGCCTAGGTAACTAGCCAGGGTGGTTACTCTTCTCTTTTTTTTTTTCTTTTTTTTTTTTTCTTTACAAAAATGAAAAAATTATTTTTAACTTATTTATTACATGCTCTGTATAATTCCTGTCAAAAACTTGGCCATCCTTGACATATATTTTCAATCATATTCTCAATGGGTTCCACCTCTTTTGCGAGATTCTGATAAAAACTTGTCTCAAATAATTTGCACTGGTATTCATGAAATTTTCAAGAACTCCCATCATCCAAACATCCACTAAAACTGCAAAAAGAGTTGAACCTTCCTGTGTGCTTTGACCTAGTAAAATGTCCCCGATAAGACTGTAAATTACCGAGAACAAAATCATAGCAGAGAATCAAAATCAAAATCTTTTTCTCTTCACTCGGGAAATCTCATCAAACCCATCATCATGCCAAACCTGCCCCCCGCCTCGCCTGTAATTTGCTTCCTGCTCTTCAATGCTTCTTGTTCTTCTAGGTGCATTTCCTGGCCGGTACTTAATTCTCCGGTCAAACTCCCTGTCCCTTAAATTGCCTCTTTGACGGAACTCTAATTCGTCTTCTGGACAGAACCTAAAAGGCCTAGGGCCATCCTCTGAATTAAGATGTAAACCCTCACCATCGGCATCACTGTAAGGAGGCCTAAATGAACGAGCAGGTCCACGTCTCTCACCAAACCTTCTTCTCTCATCACCATTTGCATCACCACCAAGCTCATGCAGTCGACCGGTATTCATGACCCCCCCAAAGTACTCATCACTGTCTGTTCTTTCTCGGGGATCCATAACGTCAAATCGCCTGTTTCTAAGTAAAATCCGGCCAGATTGGCTCCTATTGGGAATTATAGATCTTGGATGACCATGGTCGCGTCCAGAATCCAAATCCCTCAAATCATTAGATGATCGTGACAAATACGGCGGGGAGCCATGCCTTCTGGCCATCAGGTCTGCAGGGAAACAAGGGTGATCTGGGGACCTCTTCTTTTTTCTTTTTTGATAAGAAGGGTGATCTGGAGATCTCACCCTCTCCATCCGGTATATTGGAGATCTTCGATGAGTCATTTCTGGATGTCCATCAAAACCATCTTGGGATCTTCTCCTAGGAGATGGCCATGGGACAGGAGAACGAGATCTGGATCTTATTGGAGATTTTGAATGAAGTCGGGGAAGACCCCTTCTCTGAACAGAAGAAAAGTTCCTACCACCTCGGGCAAAATGTCCACCTACTCCCTCATATGCAGGTTGAGATCGTGTGAACATGGGTTCCATAGCATCATCATGAAAAACCCTCATGAGTTTCTCGCTATGCCTCAGTCCAACCACTTCAGAACCATCTTCTTCGACACATCTACCTGGGCTCACATTTCTAGGAACTCTGCGAATCATTTGACCACCACCACGTGCAGCAGGGCTATCTCTCCCTCCTGGAGACCGTCTTCTTGAGGGCATATGGCGAAAAATAGCTCTCTCCTCATTTAAACGCTTCCTCCCTCCCCGACCAGTGCAAAAAAATGCACCATCAGGTGGAATATTATAACTATTATATTCCAGGTCAGCATTGGCGACAGCAGATGCATATTTATGTCTGGAGACACGAAACTCTGTTGGAACATTATAAAATTCTGAAGTGAAGTCACGGTCTGAGTCCCAATCACCATGTAAAGCGTCTAACCGGCTAGGGATCCTCCCTCTGCCACGCCCAAAATTTAATCTAGAATTTCTGGGCGAGAGATCTTGGTGCCTCTCTCGTGAAAATTTGCCAGAACCATCGATGTATGACTCATCTCTGAACAAAAGTAAAGGCAAGAAAATCAGATATTAATACAACTACTTAGCCCTCAAGAAAAAAGCTATACCCTCAAGAAAGAAGCTATATAAACAAGTAAAAAAGGGTAAAAGAATGATTACCTCCCTCGGGGATGTACTTTTTCTCCCTCAAGTGCTACATCAGGTAATCTTTCACTCCCAGCTTGTGTTGGCAATGACCTAGCAGAAATAGGTCCTGTTTTGCCAGGGGATGATGCATGAGAAGCTCGAGACAAATTTATAATGCGGCTCCGATTACCACCACCGTTGGCATCCTTAGCTGCATCATCACCATTTGCAGATGCTTCCATATTTGGCAAACGTGTATCAGTATTTTCCAGGAAGTCAATTTTTTTAACATCCTCCTCTAACTCCTGAGTAACAGTGGCAACTGCTTCTTGGTTTCCCTTAGTGGTTTGCTCAGACGATAATTCTGTCTCCTGTTCCTTTAAGCAATCTTTACTACCTGATTGATCAAATGGGTTTCTTTGTATATCCCTAATTGGCTTCTTCAATCCATCTCCATCATGGGATGAAGTGGGGTCACAATCACCATACTGTCCCACAATGTCCGTCTTTCTATCATCAGAGTCACCATGATCAGCAGGTTCAATTACTTCTTTCTCACATATGGGCTCCTCTACTACATTATGCACTAGAGGTTCTCGGACCTCACCATCTTCATAATCGTCTTCTTCACAATCTTTTTCTGTATCCAGAGCCCTTGCTAAACGGTTACCATCTGACTCATAATCAGAACTATAAGAATCTTCTTCTAATATATCAGCTGATATGTTGATTTTCTCCTCATCACTTGCAGAATCTTCACTTCCACGCATATCAGGGAGGTGGTCATTCATGTGTTTTAATCTGCACTGTTCAGGATCATCAGCATTTCCATCTTCAGCTCTTACATTAGCAATCATCACAGAAGTACTCGATTCTTTATCATTATGACACACAGATATAGCAACTGTTTCTGAAGCAACCGGCATAGCACTTTCACATGCTTCCTGAGGCAGCACCTCCCCATTAAGATAGCTCCCTTCAGTGAAATCAGAATGTTCTAAATGGTTTGTTACATCACTGGCTATAGTCAACCCAGTTGAACAAGAAGGTTCAACTGTAGGGAAAGACATCTGTGCAGGCATTGCCACAGCAAAAGAATTATTACTCAAACCCTGACTGACCTGTTTGCCTACCTGTGATGTCCCCTTCACTGTATCAAGGGCTTGTTGACTACCCTCACGAACTGGTTCAGTTTTAATGGCAGCAGGACCAGCTACTTTCAGCGTGCTGATATTTGAAGACTTGGTAAGACAGCCATCATCTAATTCATGCTTTAGTGTTCTACTATTATTTAGCAATCCCATATTTTTGGCTTTCGTTCCCAAGTTATCTAATTTGGTGCCATCATCAAATGGCTCCAATTTCACAGTCCTATGACTAACCGTGCTCAAATTTCCAGTTGAAGCCATCGATCCTGGCAAGCTCATACTAGGAAGAAACCTGCCAAAAGTTTCTTTGGTAGATAAGCTGGAAGGTTCCTGGCTCACTTGTGACCGAAGGGAGGATGGACTAAGACCTAACTGAAGAGAGTCAACTACTTTATTTTGTCGGCCAGGCAGTCTGGATGATAAGGTAAGATTAGCTCTGTTCTCACTCTCTACATGGCTATGCTGTTCCGAAGAAGCAGCAATTCCAATCATCCCAGTTGTGCATATCAAAGGTTTTCTTTCATGTACACGACCAGTTGCATTGAACCCATCAATAGATGCTTGACCTGATGCTGCATCACTGGCAAATCTTTCCCATGCATCCATTGTAGTATTCAGATCCCAGTTTGCCCTATTAGCACTCTGCTGTACCCCATTATTCAATTCAACATCATTTTTGCTGCACTGGCTACTGCTACTTCCCTTGCTCAAAGACAAATTTAGCAAGCCAGGCTCTGAAGCACCCTGAATTTGTTGGCCTCTGTTTTGAACTGCCAATGCTGGAAAAAAATGTTCCTTTACACCTAATGTCAATTCAGTATTCCCTGCAGCAGTAGGAATTTCTGCTTTACACTTCCCTTCAAATTTTTCTTTGCTATGTACCTCTTTCCCCATATTAAGTGCATGAGCTTCATCTGGTGCTAACTGCAAATTCAATTTTCCCACTGTTATTGGACAAGCAGATTTTTCAGCCACCATAAGCTTGTTTTCGCTGCCCATTTTATCCAAAGAATCAGGGTGACTTCTTATGCTTGCTTTCTCGAGTTCAACTCTAGAGCATTTAGGATTGCTTTGGGCCAAAGCAACATTAAAAACATCAATATTTCCTTTAGATTCCTCAGATATGGGTTTCTTGTTTGCATCAGATATACCTGAAGAACTTGTTGCAACACTAGCATTTGACATGGCAGACCCCTGAGGTGGGCTAGAGTGATCCTTCTGAAGTAAATTAGATTGTTCCTTCCGTAATAAATCAGATTGTTCCTTATGTAGCAAATCAGAATGTTCCTTTGATGGGGAGTCAGATAGTTCCTTCTGTAGCAAATCAGAATGTTCCTTTGATGGGGAGTTGGATTGCTCCTTCTGTAGCAAACCAGAATGTTCCTCTGATAGGGAATCGGATTTTTCCTTGTTTAATGGAAGTGCAGGAATCAAAGTAGGTTCAAGTGGAGGAGTAGGAGAACAGAACAATGGGAACCTCCTCTTCTTTATGGGAACACCTGCAATGTACTCGGATTGTTCCTTCTGTACGGAATCAGAATGTTCCTCCGATAAGGAATCCGATTGTTCCTTCTTTAATGAAACTGCTGGAATCAAAGTTGGTGCAAGTGGAGGTGAAGGAGAACAGAACAATGGGAACCTCCTCTTCTTCATAGGAACACCTGCAATGTAATCGCTAGACTGCCGGGAAATGGGTTTAAGCCCAGTCTGCAAACAAAAGATTATTTAAATCAAATATTCAAAAGAACCAATAAATTTGTATCGCTCTCCAATCCAAGCAGAAGCTTGATAAAGAAATAAACCTCTTCATTGCCTGATACAGGCATGACTTCCGGATTTGCTGAACTTATAATCCTTCTCTCTATCCTAAATCAATAGCAATTCCTGGATTAAATTTCTAAAGTTGCTCTTGATTCACTGATATTTCTAAGCTACATAAGACCTCGCAATTTCATGCAGTTTCCTGAATCTTAAACTCTGGATGGGATAACATGTAGTAATCACCTGCAAACATAAAAGATAAAGCTACGCCATGATGACTTGGTCCAGAAAGACGAAAGAAACAAAATTTTAAGAAAACAAAAAAAGTTCAATAATAACTTCTCGATCAAGTCAACCAAGTAAACAGCCGATTTTGATTCGTAAAATGATAAAACAACTAGATCGCCAAGAAAGCAAAATCAGCATAAAGGACGAAAAAACTTTTTAGGATACAATTGAATCTTTATCAAATACAAACTGTAAATCTAAGAAAATAAAAAAAAAATGGTCTGAATATGATCTTGCACGAAAAGACAAAACAATTACATGCCAAAGTGATAGGATCACTGATCAAACTACGCATTCAGTCCTTAGAGGTCAACTTCCCAACGCAAAAACACAGAAAATCCACAGGTAATTTTCCTTTCACGGACACGTCGAAAATACTTTATCCGTAAAAACATGCAACAAGATTCAATCCTTTAATCCAAACAAAAAACGATTTTCTAGGAATCATCTGTTAGGGAAAAATGCGTCCAAAAATCATAAATGGAAAGCGAGATTTTCCCAATGACGATAAGAAACATTTCCGAAAATGTGTTCTCCACGACCAAACACATCATCCAAGAAATCGATCAATTTTCTCCACCGTCTTTCACAAATCAGGCGCCGAAAATGGAAAAAGAATCACATCGAAAGAGGGCAAGGGGGGGGGGGGGGGGAATGACTTTACAATCATTTCCAGGAAAAACCTAAATCAGGTTAAAATAATCGAAATACATAATTAAACGGAAAATTTTAAAAAATTAAAAATAATATAAACAAAACCTATAATTCCCAGGAAGTAGCTGAAATCCGAAAATCAACACGCACATGACGAAAGGAGAGGGGAAGAGGACCAGAACACAATCGGTTATTTAAATGGAAAAAATTACCTACTGAAGACAGAGAGAAGGGGATCGGATGAGCTTGGTCAAGCTCTGCAAGCAACTTCCAGGAATGGATGTGAATGATCAGATCAGCCAAAGAGAAACGGAAAGACAAGGTAAGAGGAAGAGAATCTAAACTAAATTAGCCTTAAATCTCAAGCCTAGGGTTTGTGCTTTGCATCCGCACGCAGCCATCTATTTCCTATCTATGAATATATATATATATATATATTTATTATAATTGCGGTGGGCAATGTGCTGTGGATTATTTTTTATATTTATTCTTGTATTAGACTTTAACGTGGGTGGACGCGTAGAGTCTTGGTCGCGCGCACTTTAGCCGGAGAACCTGACCTCAAATAGTTACCTGACACGTGTACTGTCTGTGTCTTTTCTCGGAAAATGCCCATATATTTTCCTTTACATAAATCTTTAACGTTGTGTTATACCTTTCTTTTTTTTCGACTTTTCTGGAAAGCGGACTTCCGCGAAGTTACGGCTTTAAATTAAGTCAAGGAATAATATAGATGCTTTCACACTACACCACCATCTTCTTCTGACATATTTGCGATTAAGTCCCTACACGTTTGGAATCTTTAACCGACAGCCCATATTGTTTTCCAAATGACTCTGCTATCCCTCGCTTACCCAACTCCCCCTTCCCTTCCTACCCAAACCCCCCCACCCTCGGAAAATAGTTACAATTCCATAACTGATATTTGTAGTTTTGAATTGTGTAAGTATTACATAATTTTTTTTAAAAAATAAGTAAATACAGAATTTATATAAGATAATAATAATAATAAATTTTATTTTTTTTAAAACGATTGTACGGTATTTATATATTCTACTATTGTAGTTGATATAATTTCAAATTATTAAACATTTGGATCATTAGATATTAAAAGACATATTATCATTCAAGCTCCATGTAGTTCACAGGGTTTGGTAATCTTATACAGATCAAGTTATTTGCTATTTAAAATTTTGTTATTCAATTCAATTGAATAATTAGATAATATAATTACGCCGACCAAGCTATTAAGGTGTCTTAATTACCGCATTCAAATTCCACAAACGATGAATTACTCGTGAAAGTTGGGTAGAGTCATATTACAAGATGATATTAAAAAAAAAAAGGGTAAGTTCACTTTGTGTAACAGGGAACATGAAGTTAAGTGGAGTGGATTGTGTTGAAGTTGTTCAAATGGTGCAAGATTTGCAAATAAACTCTCCCAATTTTATGTTCAAGAAGCCTTAAAAAGTTTGGCTTTATTTGTTTCACTGATCATCTCATATCATCATTATAATTTTTATAAATTTTTAAATAAAATATAAAAAATAATTTAAATTTTTTAAATCTTAAAATAAAAATTATATTATAATATTATTTTATTTAACTTTTAATTTTAATTTCATCTAATCTGTATAACCAAACAAAATCTTAATAGATGGAAGTGACACACAAACCAGATATAATTGCAACACGTGCCAAGATCAAACTCTTTAAGAACTGAAAAATCAAAGCAATTTATCACAGTCATGTTAAGCATATCACAAGTTTAATAGTAAAATACTATTAATATATTAAATTAATAATTATTAGTTAATAAACTTAATATGTTAATAACTCACATCACAATATTGTACTTATAAAAGATATTTTAATTGAAAGCAAGTTCTCATAAAAATTTACTTATACCGAATTTAAATAAAAGTAAATTAAATACTTTTATTGACCTTATATTTGTACCCAAGCCAGACTTATCCGCACCGTTTTTCGCTCGATAAATACGGAGGGAGAAAATAAGCAAAGCCCTTTTTACTCTTCGAAGACAAAATCTAGGGTTCTTCTTGGTTCTCTCGAGGTACGCCGCGCGCCTTCCTCCTATGTCTGCTCTAGGGCTTGTGTCTCCGTTTGGAGTTTTTCTCCCTCTCCACTCTCTTAATTATCCTTCTATTGAATTGAGGTATTCGGTCAATTGATTACACAAATAATGATATTTCAAGAGCTGGACTTCCTCCCCCCCCCCCCCCCCCCCCCCCCCCCCGAAAAAAAAAAAGAAAGCTGCAATTATGCGGAAAATATTTATTTTCCATTTTCTCTTTTTAAAATTTTGTTCATTTTCCCCCTCCTAAGCTGTATGCTGTTTCACATTTTGCTGAAAAGACGAGGGTGAATGCAGTAAATCATGGGCGCATTATATATGCGCGTGTGTGTATGTATATATTTCCATGTTTGCATTTGTGTTCTTATGCGTTTATGGTGTTTGGGCCGGTGCTCTCTGAGTACTTGATGAACTAATAATTCATTTTCTGTGCGTAAAAAGATGCCTCGGTACGATGACCGCTATGGTGGAACACGTCTCTACGTGGGACGCTTGTCGTCGCGGACAAGGTCGCGTGATCTTGACGACCTCTTTAGCCGATATGGAAGGTACCAAAAGAATTGCCTTTCGTATGTTGTGGTTGCGGTAGTATGAATTTTTTGCTTTGGCTAGAAGAGTATCAAGTTGTTGCCCGATGAAGTAATCTAACTTGTCTTCGATAGAGAGTTTTAAGTGTTATGACGGACTTTAAGCCTTTCATCCTGATAAGGAATGAAGTCACTTTTGTTTTAATTGTTAGAAGTTGACACGTTGTGGAGCAATGCTACGTACAATCCCCAAATGGGGACTGCATATGTAAGCCCTTCATTAAATGGAAAAAAATGACAATTTTGATAAGGATATTATTGTAAATTTGAAAAAAATTTAAAGATAAAATTAATTACGCTTGCAATGCAGTTTCCATTTGGGGATTGTACATAGCATTGCTCTTAGAAATTGTTCCCAACTAGGTGTTTTCTCTTGTATACATCCAATGAACTTGGATATGCCTATTGGTATTAATAAATTTTTGCTTATCAAAAAAGTTATTAGAAATTGTCGTATGAGGGTACATTTTTCCTTTCTTTTATGCATTACTCTATGCGATGTGTTATGATATCTGTGTGGTTTTTTAGTCCCATTTTTAAGCTTCTTCCAGGTTATTGGTGGTCATGGACCTAGGTTCTTAGACGTCTGGGTGCATGGGAGAAAACGAGGGCTTAGCCAAGCCCTTTTGTGCTAGGCATTTAAATATTCATTTAAATATCTGTGTGAGAACTTTGTACCCCCCACGTGTCTTGCGTGGTTTAACTCAAATGATCTTCTTGAAGGTTTCTTGGCTTTTGCCTAACCTGGAGGTCTATGGTGAGAGGGTGAACCTTGGTGGATTTGGCGAGTCTTTCTATAATGTTATTGCGTGTTTTTATGGAAATGGCAACAATCTCAAAGTGGTGTTTAGTTCATCTATGAGGGGCGAAGTGTCCAACCCTTCGATACTTGTGTCTTGATGGCCTTACTGTTTCTGGCACCCGTTTACGCAGAGTACGCGATGTGGATATGAAGCGCGACTTTGCCTTTGTTGTATGTATACCGTTCTTTGTTCTGATTTCTCTCTCACACCATTTTTTTCTCATCTATGCACTCCATTCAAATAATCTCTTTAGCAAGTATGATCTTGTTTTTTTCCTTAAATGGTTGACAATCCCAGGAATTTAGTGACCCTCGAGATGCTGAAGATGCAGTATATGGTCTGAATGGCCGGGAAGTTGATGGAAGCAGAGTCATTGTAGAATTTGCAAAGGGGGTGAGTTAATGGAATTTATTTTACCAAGCCAAATATTCTCTCTTGGTAAAATTTTGTCATGTTATTTTCAGAAGCATGCAATGTATGAACTATCTGATTTTTTTCCTTCTCCTTGTCATGGGCAACCCTTTTTAGTGAAAATCGTGAATGATTGTGGCCCATACAAGCTCAATTTGTTGAATTTTGTTATTTAGATCCATGTAAAAGTGCAGCATTTACCTCTATGCCTTTGAACTTAAATAAGATTTTGATCTACACTGTTGAGGCGCTTATTTATTTCTATTTTGTGGTTTATGCTTATGGTGAGTCTTTTGATTGTGGTAAAGTTCATGTGTAAAGAATTGTGGTTCCAGCTAGTGGCTCAACCTCTTGGCATGTTACTTCATACTAGGTTTTAAATAAGGAACCAACATTTGTTATACATAAATGATGGTTTAGAGGAAATTTCGGCTAATATAATTTAGAATCTTGTTTTCTTTTGAAACTGATGGTCGAATCAGGCAGAACATGGTCTTGTTTTTGCTTTAATATCTAACCTGAATGTTCTTTTTTTTTTTAAATCATTTGCCTTTTTGGTCTTTGTTCTCATTTCTTTTCCATGCTATTGAAGAAGATTTTTCGAGGTAGAAAAGCTATGCTAAATGTAATTTGGGATGTGCATTTAGGGGCCACGTGGTGCTGGTGGATCTCGTGAGTATCTTGGTCGAGGTCCTCCTCCTGGATCAGGGCGCTGCTTTAATTGTGGAATTGATGGCCATTGGGCACGAGATTGCAAGGCTGGGGACTGGAAGAATAAGTGTTATCGCTGTGGGGAAAGAGGCCACATAGAACGGAATTGTAAGAACAGTCCTAAGAAAGTTAGGTACTGGCTCTCTGTCACGGAGGCTTTCATCCTTTTACAAATTTTATATTCCTGGAGTTTATTCACCAAGAAATTTTCTGGTACAGAGGTGGAGGTGGGCGGAGCTACTCAAGGTCATTGAGTCCTCAACGTGGTAGAAGTCGCAGTTACAGCAGGGGTCGTAGTTACAGGTATGGACCATCATCCCTGTTATGTGGTTTGTACACTGCCTTTTGTATAAAACAAATAAAATGATTTCCTCATTACAGAGTGCCTTTACTTATTTCAATTAACCTTCGGTGTGTAATAAATTTTATTTCTGTCAGTCGATCTAGATCACCATTAAAGAGAGAACGAAGCCTTGAGCAGGTTGAAAGAAGATCAAGGAGCCCCCGTGACAGCCAGAGCCCTAGGCGGCACAGGAGTTCACCACCACCATCTAAAGGGAGGAAGCATAGTCTTACACCTGATAAGAGCCCACAAGAGAGAGGTAGCCCGTCCCAAAGGGATGGCGGACAGGCCAATGGGTCTGATTACAGTGGGAGTCCTAGGGGAAAGAGCAGAAGCCCTATGGATGATGCTGATGAAGAGGCCCCACAGGAGCGGAGCTATGGAAGCCCTGCCAAAGAAAATGGCCAGAGTCGCAGCCCTAGTCCTAGCCGTAGGGATGATAGGAGCCCTGTTGAGGATGACGATAATCATGGTTCTCCAAGAGGCAGCGAGTCAAACTGAAGGCATTGTTAAGCGACGGAATACAACTTAAAAGCCGGTTATTGATAAAGGTTCTGCTTTGTCTGGGTAACTTTAGTCTTGAACATTTCCCAACCTGTTAGAGATTTTCTGAACTTTTACAGTTTTACTGGAGAGGTATTATTTATACAGTTCCAGTGATCTTAACTGTACCTTATGTCATTTTACTAGTTTTCTTGTGCAACAATAAAGATATGGCGTCGCTTGTCAGACAGTCTGGTTTTCTGGTCGTGTCCATGCTAGTTTTATTCGTGACCGATGATACTTTACGAATCAGATTTCTGGATGGAATACGGGGCAAGTTCTGTTCGGTGTGCGTCTTGGACATTATAGTTGTTGCTTAGCAATTCATGTTCATGTCACCTGGAAACTGGAAGAAGAGTGCTGCCGCCAGCAGTGACCGCTGGGGCAAATTCTTTTAAAAAATTTTGTTAATTTTTTTATTCATATTTTTTTAGTATTTTTAAACATTTTTTAAAAATATATAAAAATAATAATACATTAATAACTACTTTCTTTTAAAATAAAATAAAATAAAATAAAAATAATAATAAATATATGAATAGTCAAAATAAATGGGTAAAATATGACGGCATATAAGCTATTAAGCATTATTCTGGGAAGAATTCCAAACCAACTTTATAGCTCACGGATTTGCAACATTTGGAACTGCGTGGCATACGGAGATATTTTTCTTCTAATCATTTTTTACGAGCTATTATCCAAATCGTTTTAAGGGGGAAAATGCAAGGTCTTGCAAGCACGAATTAATTTCCTGTTTAAGTTCCCAAAAACTTTTAAAAATCTTGGCAACTTGTTATTGACTTAATTAAAAGAATAATTATATTCTAAGGCTTTTATATAATATTTGCATAATTTAATTTAAAAGATAAATTTTAAAATTTAAATCTTATAAATTAAATTATATTAAATCATCAATTTTATTTATAACTATTTAAGACTTTTTATGATAAACGGTACGGAGCATGTATGTGCAAGTCTCCCAACACAAACCAACAAGGCATCCCTCTTGCAGAAAGGAACCATGTACAGAAGATGAACTTTGACTGCAACAAAGACAGATATCATTGCAAGATTTTTCCCCTAAAATAATTGATTCACTAGACAGGCCGGAATATGTAGACCTCTATGATATGTACGCCTTAACCAAATCTGAGTAGTTGCAGACCAAACCTGTCCTAGGACACGCGATTTTACCATTGTTTTTCTTGGCCATTTCTTCGAGAGCCTGCCAACAAGCATAGTGAATAATGAGTTTGAATAATAAACTACAAATGTTCTTTATAGCAAGAACAACGCGAACCTTAGTGCTGTAAACATAGCCATTAGGCAAAACTTGTGGAGGGTTCTCCGTGTCCATCAGCTCTTTTGTTATGTTGCAAACAAGTTTCGAGTGATTCTGCTTAGAGTGTGTTAATGGCATCGCTAGTTTTCGAAAACTATCCTGCGATAGAGGGTCTTCCTTGGTGCAATCATCTTCATAACAGTATCTAATCAGGTCAAGGCAACAGAACATATAGCAACTAGCAGTATCCCTTCTGAATCCGTAGCCTTGGAACATTTCTACTTTTTTACTTTACAAAAATTAAATTTTGAAAAAAAAAAGAGTTTTTAAAAAATTTCTGATTCGAATGTCCTAGGATAGAAATGTCATCTAGTGTCCAAATATATTATACTACCAAAAAAACGTCAGGTAAAATGTCCTTGCTGTTTTGTCCTTGGTTTTGATGTCTATTGCAAAAAAAAAAAAACGTGCTTGCAGATACATATTAGATGTGGAATTGAATATGGATACGGAGTTTTTAGAGCCAACAAGCCTGCTTGCAGATAAATATTCAGCAAAGGTTCTAGCGTCATGCCATATAATTTGCAGAATTCCTGTTTAAATTGCTCCACCAGGAAATCCCATTGTTTGGGTTCAAATAAAACCTGCACCAGAACCAAAACCCAGGAGGAAGGACAAAGTAACCCATATCAGCTCTCAAAACCAAAACAAGACCAATCAAACAGCCATCATAGAAAGCAATACAGAGGTTTAGGCAAAATGAACTTGTGGCATCAATTACCATCTATCGATACAGAGGTCTATGCCCTTAAAGATTTTTAAGGCAGTATCAGGCTTCTTTTGACACATAACTACCGAATATGAGCAGTTATTTAAAAAGAAGTCAGACATCGAATATTGCAAAGGGGTTGTCGAGAACGTCAAATATGCTAAAACACAAGAACTTGGGAGGCTAAACGACCCGACAAAAAAACAATCGAATGACAAAGCAATGTCCCAAATGGTGAGAAATTGTGAGTTGCTCTATCAACACTTTTGGCCTCTTCTCCCACTGGGACTAAACAACTACAATGAGGATGATGCCCTTTTTTCCTCAGCCTCTCGGCTTGAAAACCAAAAACCATCTTAGTTGTATCATAATCTCATCCTACCCGAGGCCTGGGAGCCTAACAAACACCCAAAGACCTGCTTTGTAATTGATTCAATTGGCAGGTGCTGCACAACCTCTAGCAGTATCATATTCAGTCTTGGAAATTGGTATGGCAATGTAGGACAAAAAGACAAGAAAAAGGTGTATAGAAAAATATGGTTCTTCCGACCCATTGCAGTATCAAAGAAGTGCATCCGCTACACTAATATACAAAACATTTTTTCTGAACAAAAGTGATGAGGTTCACCTTGTATGTAGCACATTCGGTATTACTTCTAAAGGCCAGTGTTGCCATGACCCTCTGCAACTCTTTCATATGGATGGCACCCCAAGGTGCAAGGTACTTCTGCGCATATGTTATAGCTTGCAAGTTGTTTTCAACTCGCACCAACTCTATGAACTCTTGATGTCTTAATTGGAACTCAAGTTTGCTCTGCATCATTAAAACCATTCATTAAGAAGAAAGCTGGCAAAATTTTGGGTGTGGTAACTGCATTCAAGAAGAAAAAATGTCATGATGGAAGTTATAATTTTACCAGAATTCATAGAGGATATGGTTTGGATATGATGACCCAAGGAAAGCTTTAACCACATATGAGCTTATTCTCCAAACGGACTAATCAATATTACACTTAGAGGTCATTGGAATCATTATAAAGTCCATTTTCAGCTACTAAGGAAACAATATGAGACTTGACACTTGATGCACATTTATGATGCTCCTTCACCCTTATCATTAGTGAGATGTTAAAATCTTCTTTACATTGGGTGAGTAAGAACTGGTAGAGGTGAATGAGTATCATAAATGTGCATCAAGTGTAAAGTCTCACAGTGGCTCCTTAGAAGGTGAAATTGAACTTTAGAATGATCGCAATCAATTTCAGTTGTAACATTGACAAGTCCA
This sequence comes from Juglans mandshurica, assembly GCA_022457165.1. NCBI lineage: Eukaryota > Viridiplantae > Streptophyta > Magnoliopsida > Fagales > Juglandaceae > Juglans > Juglans mandshurica. The sequence continues at coordinate 1,737,312 of CM039628.1, forward strand.
TTGGGAGAATAAATTCTTTTTTTTTTTTTTTTATAAGTAATCAAGAAGTTTTATTCATAATAATAGGCAAAGCCCAAGTACACAGGAAGTATGCATGAGAAATACCTATCTATAATGTACAATAGAAAGAAGAAAGTCATGGACATTGAGTCCATTACAAACAATAGCCCCCACCCAAGAAAACAATGTTGAAAGCTCCTCCATTGTTCTCTCTTGGTTTTCAAAGCTTCTTTCATTTCGCTCCCGCCAAATACACCAACCCATTGGGAGAATAAATTCTGATATGGCTAGAGCTTTCCTTGGATTATCAGTTCAGAACACCTACCCTAATCAGTGTAAACAAGTTGAGGTTCAAAGTAGTTCAGTCCAAGGAAATAAAATTTGCTTATTATGCTGAAAACGGTAGCTTTCAACAAATTAAACAGAACAATCTCAAGTCTAGGGCCGAAGTGTGGAAACTGAGCAGATCACAACTGAGATTTTTGGCAATAGTGACCAAAAGGAAGGAGCCTAAAATATTCTAGTCCCGTATACTTGGGCTCTTGCCTATTCTTATGATCAATAAATCTTGTTTACCGATCAATAAAATAAAATAAAATATACAAGTGTTGAGCAAATCCAAGTTACGGCATAAGTTTTTTCCTAAGCAAGCAGAGAAAGTAGCAGTCCTAGCAAAATCATTTACCCACCAATTATAAATAAAGCCAATAGAATAGCATATACCTTGGATTTCTTCAACCTTGACTTGTTATCAGCACACCAGGCTAGGGCAGGAGCTACCTTCTTATTTTGAAGAGCATTGATTACCTTTTTTGCTTCTTGGAATACCTCAATATCCACAAGATCCTGAGACATGAAATTTAGTCAGATTGGCAGCAGATGAAAGGTAGTGAGTATACAACAGAAATGACAACGTTTACATAGAAAAGTGTAAAATTCTATTTACTTAAAATATGGGAGAACTTGTGTGCATGAGCCCCATGTCACAGGTTCGATTCCCCCTGGGATCAAACTGCGATTTAAGCGGGAGGCCATGGCGGGGGGTTGCTATGCTAGTCTCTCCGAGGGTTTAGGTTCCATGGGTGAGTCCTAAGGGTTCTACCGTGGTGGTTCCCCGCCGTCAATATAGATATATATAAGAAGATTACCTGTATATTGCTGCTTTTGGCCAGCTTCACTGCAGCATCGTGGTATGACATTCGCAACATGTAGTCTATGAGAATCCGCTTCGAGCGTGTGTTATTCCAATCCAGAAAATTCTCGGCATCTGCCAACTCCAAATGATCCACCCGAGCACGGCATCTCTGTGCTTTCAAGTTCCCTATACGAGTTCCCTCTTCCAACTTTAATAAATCAAACATGTGAGAATAATCAGTGTTATGAACTTCAAAATAAAAACTCACCAAGACAGGTCCCTTCGGACCCACCCTAAAGAGCAAGACCTTATTAACGTATTTTAGCACATCCAGGGAACTCCTGATACGGAACCCAACCCAGATATTGTCTACTGCTCCCTCCATTAATCACTAGTCTGCACGGTATAAAATTACTTAATCTAAGTACAAAGTAAATATCAGTTTCATAGTTCTCATTTTATAAATTTAAAACAAAATAATATAAAAATAACTGCCTTAAACTTGGATAACAGTAACAATTACGAATAAAATAAAATTTTAATCCCTGGACAAGTGGTAGCCTCTTTAATATGTTTTTTGATATGTTTTTTTTACAGTTATTTTTATATAGATTTATTTAACAATTTTAAATATTAAAAAAAAATTATAATATTATTTAAAAATAATTTTTTTATACTTCATGATTAAGGAAGTATTTTTTAATAATTGTTTTTACTTCATGATTAAGGAAGTGTTTTTTAATAATATTATAAATTTATTTTATTTTTTAAAAATATTTAAAAGTATTAAAAAAATTTCTATAAAAAATAACTGAAAAAAAAACACATCAAAAATCACATGTTAGAGCCAGCGGTGGCTCTAACAGTACTCTAAAGCTAAAGCCCCCTCTCCTGATCCCGCTCTCGGTCCCGCTATATTTTTTTTAATTTTTTTAATATTTTTTTTTACTTTGTGATTAAGTAAGTATTTTTTAATAATATTATAATATTTTTTATTTTTTTAAAAAATATTTTACAATGTTAAAAAAATACATGTACAAAAAAGTAAAATAAAAAAATACAAGATTTTACACTGAGCGGGACCGGGAGCGAGGGCTGTAGAGGCGTCCTTTTTTTATATGTGTTTGTTTTAATTTTTTTTATATAGATATTTTTAATATTTTTAAATATTTTAAAAAAATAAAATAAAAATTACAATATTATTAAAAAATATTTCCTTAATCACGAAGTAGAATAAAAAATAAGGAAGTATTTTTAATGATTTTTTTTTTTTTTACTTTCTGAATAAGGAATTGTTTTTTAATGATATTTTAAATTTATTTTTTTAAAATATTTAAAAATGTAAAAAAAATCTATATGAAAAATAAATTAAAAAAATACAAGAAAAGTACATGTTAAATCCAACGGGAGCTGTAGCATGACCCTTATATACATAAAAGGAAGGAAAATGATAGTGTCGCCGTTAGTTTTTACCATTCCTTTTTACCGTTGTAATTTTTTTATTTTATTTTTTAATTTTTCTTTTTACTTAGTGATTAAGAAAATATATTTTAATAATATTATAATTTTTTATTTTTTAAAAAAATATCTAAAAGTGTTAAAAAATACATGTAAAAAAATACAACAAAAAAATAACACCTAACGGTAGTTCCCATCGGGAGCTGGGAGCGGTGGACGTAGCACCATCCAAAAATTTTATTCATCCTCATACACCATATTTTTTTTTTTCTATTTTTTTTCTCTTATCAAATATATAATATATGAATTATGAGTAGAATAATTCAATAAACTTAAAAATAATAATAAAAAAATATGTAATATGTAATGTGTAGAAAATTAGCAAAACACTATATATATATATAGAAAAATTGTGAAATAAAAGCTTACAGAAGTTCGTCTCCCGAGAATGAAAAGTCCCAGTAATCCAATTTTAAGAAATGATATTTACAGTTGTGGAGTGTGTAAATATCGTATAATTTTTTTAAAAAAGTAATAACTACAAGATCTATATAAAAAAAAATTAATTATTTAATATTAGATCTTGGCAGGTTTGGGGCATGGGATGAAACATAAAATTTTCATCTAATCTCATTTTATCTTATTTTCAAACATAATTCAAATACAAAACTTTTTAATTAATCATTACAACTTTTTTAAAATTTTAAATAAAAAAATAATTTCAACTTTTTCAAATTCTAAACAAAAATAATATTATAAAAATATATTATTACAATATTTTAACTTTATAATATTTTTTATTCAACTTTTTCTCTCTCATTTTCCAAAACTCAAAAAATAATTAATTCAAATTATCTCACTACTATTCACAAATTATTTTACTATTATTTACAAAATCTTCATTTCGTCTCACTCTCCAAACGAGTTATTCATTTTTAAAACGATTACGTGATTTTTACTGCTATATGAAACATTACTTTTCAGTTTTATTTTTTCATAATTTTAACGATCTCATGACATAAGAAAGATTGACTGTTGATTTGTAGTTATATTTTTTCCTATAATAAAAGAAAGGTTGAGGTTGTGAGTTATAACTTATAATCTATACGGACAATTCATCTTTTTATAAAAATTAAAAAAGAAAGACAGAAGTCATGTATATAATCACGACTTGTAGGTAGTATGTACTGTAGAATAATACAAAGTGCTAAACATATCAAAAGAATCTCTAAAAAATTATATGTGATGTGTGATATATGAATAATGAAAAAATTTTTTCTTTATTTTAAGTTCCATAATTTAGAAAGAAACTCTAACAAATTCAAATCTTAACAAATTTATTGTTCAAGTAATGTGTTATAAAAAAGGGTTATGTTTCTTGTTTATAAAACAGACAATATTTAGTGATAAAATCTTTCTATTTTGTTTCTTATAAAAACTTTAGATTTTCACCAAAAACAGAAACTGAATACTCACAAGAAACAAGTTTGATACTAACCACAACAAGAAATAACAGTATTACAAGATATGACCAAATTACAGATATCAAACAGTATAGAACAATAGGAAGCACAAAAAATTGCTCCCTTCTCTGCTCTCTCTCTAAGCTGCCATCAATGTACAAAAAATGAAATCAAATTAGGGTTACAAGGGATATCAATGAATATATATGGTACAACAGATGCAGACACGTGGAGCAATCCAGCGGTTCAGCAATTTTACTCCTCAGATGCAGTCACGGATCTCCCACGTGATTTAAGCAATTCAGCCTTGAAAAAGCAGTGGTTCTACCAATCACTACACCTAGAGGGGGGTGAATAGGTGTATTCCAATTTTTAAGGTATTTTCAAAAACAGAAACAAATAAGCAGTTAATCAATGAACAAGAATAATTAACACAATGATTTTGGTCACGAAGTGGAAACTCATTTGAAGAACTTCTTCAAATTCTAAAACCACTCCGGGTGTAAGGCACCACCTAAAATCCACTATAGAAAAAGTTCATTACAACCAATATAGAAACACTCACAAAACCTTTGTAGTTCCTAAACTTGGCTTGCAACATCACGAGTGACCCACTCGATCTCTACACGCATGTAGTGTTGGAACTTCGACCTTCTATAGCTTTCCACGAGAACCTCTCGATCTCTGCATCAACAGCAGCTCCGGAAACCTTCCGGCCAACAAAACGTCCACTTCAATGGACTTTGAATGAGATTTGATCTTGAGAGTGGTGTGGTGAATTTGTGTTTGTCCAAAAGAGATTCACAAGGTGAGGAATAGGTTTCTCTCTTTGGCTCTTGATACACTTAAGGTTTTGCTCTGTTTTTCCACACCACAGAACATAAATGATCTGTTCTATTTATAGTCTCAGCAAGTCACGGCGCCCAAAGCATGAATTTTAGGTTATCTTTGAACATTGGCTCGAGCAAGGTGTCGAGCGAAGGTCGAGCGCACGTTATCTTCTGAAACCGCTCGAGCGAGGTGTCGAGCGAAGGTCGAGCGAACGTCTCTGTATGAGGTCTGCTCGAGCGCAACATCGAGCGAACCTCTCTGGATGGGTTCTGCTCGAGCGCTACGTCAAGCTCACCTCGAGCGAACCACTCTGTTTGGGTTACGCTCGAGCGCTGCGTCGAGCGCACATCGAGCGAACCACTCTGGAGTCGAGCGCACATCGAGCGAACCACTCTGGATGGGTTCCGCTCGAGCGCTGTGTCGAGCGCACATCGAGCGAACCACTCTGGATAGGTTCCGCTCGAGCACTGTGTCGAGCGCCCATCGAGCGAACCTCTCTGGAAGGTTCCGCTCAAGCGCCAGTCGAGTGCCAGTCGAGCCATGTTGAGCACACTTCAATCTTTTTCATTTTAACACTGCATCAACACTTGTTACAACTCAACTTTACATAGGTTTTCACAAGAATATGTCAATTAACACATTTTTCCCTCAACAAGCCTTAATTGTTTCAAGGGTCCAGATTGTGCCACATCAGATCCATGTTTTTATAAAAGAATAAGACAAATTAGTAAGTAAACAGCAGAAGATAAATTTGTTGACATACATATTACATAATGTTATATACAATCATGGAGTGCGCAAGCGATGTACAGTCGTTTTGAAAAAAAATGAAGTTTATTATTAAAAAATTATTATTATTTTATATAAATTTCATATTTATTCATTTTTTAAAAATAATTACACGACACTTACATACTACAATTGCAAGTATCATTTCTCAAACCAAGTCAATACATCTATCAGCCAAATTATTATATTTTAGCATTGCGACTTGTCCTCACCCAAAATCTGCGGCATGGGGAATAAAACCTCCGCCAGAGTGACAATAATCAAACCCATACCATACATTCTCCGGCACAAATGTCCTAAAATAGAACATGTTGGAAACCGGGAATATTACATGGCCGCCACCATCTTGATCACGACGAAGCACCTTCACCCAACCAGGTCTCCAATCGTCCGATCCGACTTTCTTAAGGTACAGCGAGCACACCCTCTGTCTCATGCATTGCCCCTTTGCTTCGAACATGTCGATGGCACAGCGTTTGAACCCACCGTATACTGACTTGGGGTTCTTCAGAATCTCAGATGCTTCACAATGATCAAATTTCCCAGTGAGTCGCTGAATCTGACACTCACATGATCTTTGGTTTCAGCGGACGGTGCACATGTTGTCTCGATCTCGACTGAGTAGGAGCAGTTTTTTTGAGCCCGGTCGTTTGCTGGCAAAATGGTTATGGAGACAAGGGAAGTCTGTTTTCTGAGGCTGCGGTTGTTCTTGTGTGGAATGATGCTAGTGACTGCAACTCTGACATATTTATACTGCAATTAATTATGCAGAGTCCTCCTTGGCTAGATTCTCTGAGGATATAAAGAAGCTAGACATAGGGAAAATAAAAAATAAAAAGATCAAAGGCGATTTAAATCCATCACTTTGAGAAAGTTGAGATTCCCATAATTACTTGTTTTCAGTCGGCTGGAAAAAAGTTTGTGCTTTTAACTGTCGGCTGACTAAGATGTACGTGTTCTGTCCACTATTCAAGAACTTCCTGAGTCATGATCACTGTGGACTGACATTATATGATGCTTATCTAGACGAAAAGAGTATCCCTGCATGCATACTGAATTATTTGCATGTAATCTATACATGCAGAACATGAAATGCTTTCGTTGCAAGTTTGAATGGATTTTAAAGACCAAGATGCAACAGTACTATTGAAATATACCAATGTACGTGACTGGATTTTAAAGACAGTAGTCTTCCAACGTAAAATTAAACCCCAACTGGAGACTCCTGATCCAGATTATGCTTATCTTTATGTCTCTCAGAATATTGAATTGTTTCCGGCAGAGTCTTTGCATGCAGCAGCTTAGCACATGGATTTCCATTACTGCTTACCACTAACTTCGGCACCCCATGTGAGTTTGAGCTTTTATTGAAGGGTAATATTTATATATATATATATCATAATATATATATCCCTACGTACGTGGGTAAGACAGCGAAGATAAACTCAAATGCTTAAGGGCCAAAAGGAAGACGTAAAGGCTGGTTTGGTTCCTTGACTGCACCCAACTTAATTAGTTGAGTTTGGTTTAATTTAGACTTCTTTTAATATCTAAATATCTAACTTTTAAATTATTAAACTCATTATAACTCAAAATCTCTTTACACGTGAGATCCATAACTTTTTTCAATTCAATACATTTTTACACATGAAACTTATAACTTTTTTTAACTTTTAATAAATACATTTAAATTCATCTTAACATTAAAATATATCTAAACTTATCTTAAATGAGCTATACAAAACCTTCTATACCATTTCAACTAGTTACTATTTATAAAAAATTCAATTCAACATCCAAACCAAACTTTCAACACTAACGGCATCAGAAGTCACTTACCAATCTACATGCAAAAGTATTCTCCGTACAGGAAATAAATATTGAACTCAGATTCTCAGAAAAATATATTAGCATTATTAATAAGATCAAAATAATAAAAAATAGTGGAAAGAAAGTTGCTCCGTTTGGTTCCCATGATACAACCAACCGAATTGAACTCAGAATTATTTAAAAGGTGATTGTGACACCTAATTCAAAAACTGTTAAGATTTCCTTGATTTGAGTATTGCAATTCTACACAATTATTTCCAAATTTGTAAAAGAGTCGTACGTCTTTCAGAGCGACAAGTCTTTCCTACGTTTTTGTTGATTTTTGTTCGGAATATTGGATCACTCTTAAGAGAAATCTTACAAAAAAAAATCTTACATCACACACTTCTATCATGATTAATGGTGTGATTTATCATTTATATTATTCTATTTAAACATACACATATTTAAGTATTAAAATATATAAATAAAAATAATAAATTATATGTTGATTAGATAAAAATATGTGTGGTATAAAACTTACATATAAAATTTTTGTAAATTAATTACAGAGGTTTTATATCTGATTAGCTCGATGTGTTTTCAACATCACCCTATTCATCCACCATAACTTAAAATGATGTTTAACTCCTATTCTAAGAGAGCATCTGTCTCATTTAATTTTAAAAAAAATTATATTCATCATTTCCATATATCACACGCCATATTTTTTATTTTTATTTTTGTTCTCTTATCAAGTGGTATATAGATAATAAGCATAAGAATTCAATTAGTTTAAAAAGAATAAAACAAAGAAAATTAGAAAAAAAAAGTGTAGTGTATGGTGTGTGTGAGGATGATGAGTAGTAGTAAACTCTTCTCTTAATCCAAACTCATGATAGATAGATTGTGAGGCACACTCATCTAGGACTGTTCATTTGGGTCAGATTTTTTTCTTGCCCGGTTTAGAATTCGAGAAACCGGATTTCAGTTGCTCCGGACCAGAACCCGAATTGCAAAATCCGGATATACTCGGTCTGGGTACCTGTTTTAAACCCGGAACACTTTATTTATTTATTTTAAATTTGTGAGTTTGGATCCCAAACTCATCTCAACTCATCATTACAACTTTTTCAAATTCCAACACAAAATATAATAAATAATTCAATTTTTTCAAATTCCAAAATAATAATAATATTAAAAAATAATACTCTAACAATATTTTATTATCACAACTAAACTCAATTCAACTCAACAATATTTTGACGTTGGAATGCTTCTTGGTTTAAAGTGCTGTCTTTTTTTTTTTTCTTTTTTTATCTGGAAACCAATTACGGTGGTGTTGTATGTAATGAAAAGGCACTTGAGTTGACTCTATTAATGGATGATTGCACTGGTGATAGCTTCCCATGACAAGCAGTTATTAATTGCAATTTCTGTAGTCAAAGTAAAATAATTAAAATACCGAATAATATATACTAAATGAATACTGTCAACTTCACAAAAAATGAAGGGTACAGAGTGTCTGTTCGTCATGAGTCATGACTGGCATCAAACATGGCGATTCACTAATTTTGACCATTTTTAAAAAATTTATACGGACAAAATCGTGACAAATAGGATTCTACAAACATACGTGTATGCCTTTTTGGTTTCCATAGCAAAACATTCAAATTGAGGTAAAAAAAAAAAAAAGTGTTCCAGGTTTAAAACTTCAACTCATCTAGATTTCGGTCTGGATTTAAAACTCGAGTTTTGGTTTGGATATATCCGAGTTCTTGAGTTAGAATTTAGATGAACAGTCCTACAGTCATCATGTTGCCAAAACCATACAACCAGTTGAATAAACTAGCATGCCAACTATGGTTTGGTTTCACAAATCTTTCAACCAATTTCATCTCATATTAACATTCAAACACTATTTAAATATAAATATTTTTCAAAATTTTCATCTAATTATTCTCTAATCATTACAATTTTTTTAGACTCAAACAAAACACAAAGAATAATTCAATATTTTCAAATCGTAAAACAAAAAAAATATTAAAAAAATTATATTTTAACCTCATTTTAATTTTATAATTTTTTTATTCAATTTTTTTTCTCATTTTCTAATATCCCATAAAAAATTTTAACTCATATCATTTCATTATTATTCATAAATTTTTCATTTCATCTCATCTATATAACCAAACGAAACCTTAGACTTCTTCTAAATTTCGTAAAGTTTTATAATAAAAATTGTTCATAAAAGGGAGATTTTTCTATTTAGAGGAGAAAGGGAAGATGAGCTAAGGTTGCCCTGGTTTATTGCACGTCAAAGTCAAAAAGTCAAAATCCAAAGTCGTAAATTAGAAACATAATAAGATAATAAAAAGAAAAAAGTTAATTAAAAAAAAAGAGAAAAAATATATTAATCCGTGCTATAAAGAAAGAAAAATAAATAAAAATAAAAGAGAAACAAGCGCCAATGACAACTCCATGACATAATCTCTCCTTCCCTGAATCCCTCCCTCCCCCTCTCTCTCTCTCTCTCTCCAGATCTACCCCTTCAAACGTTCTGGCAAATCGTTTTTCTTTTGTCAGAACGTTCCAATCTCCGATATTGATGATCTGTTTAATCCATCGGATAAAAGGGTTATTTCCAGCTAAGGTTATAATTCCGAAACTGTACACTCTCAGGGGTAGAATATTTGTCATAACATAGATTCGAGGTACGTTCAGAGGTTCCTGTATTGTTAATTATGTGCCATAATTATTCTATTTTCTCTTGTAATTTCTTTTATTTAATTTCATCATATACCCATAAATTTGTATGATCGTTAATCGCTGGCAAATCAGTGGTGCACGTTTCGATCTTGTGTTATGCTCCAATAATTTCGTAGAATATCCATTTCTTTGTTTGTTCTTGAATAGATGCCATACTGATGTCAGTTATAATTGGTTTTCTCTTGTAAATTTATGCTTTACATTTTCTTTTCGTACCCATCAAAAACGTTTTGGGGATATTCTACTGCACGTGCATATATTTGCGATTCCTGCATTTTTTTTTTAATTATTATTGTTCTTTCACAACCGTGCAGGCTGGTGGTGTCCGCAATTTGGTTTTTGTCTCAAAATCGTGTCGTGCACCCATAAATTCTTGTTATCTTGAATACGTGCGCGGTATGATGCTGTCTACTATTCTTGTATTTTTTCTTTTCTTTTCTGTTTTTTCACTTTCTGCATATATCCATTAACGTATATGATGTTTTACACGTTTACAGATTAATGGTGTCTGTATTCATCAATGAGTATAGATTTCCGGGACACGTGACTCAACTTTGGTAATTGAGGATAAATTAGTGCAGAAACTAGGGTTTTACTTGGTATTCATAAACATTTGATGAATAATTTGATTGCCTGGTCATTTGGGTGAGAACATGTAAGGTATGGTATCAGCTGCATTATTGAGGATTGTGTCGCCCTGTTGGAAACCTTCTGTTGAGGGTGAAAATTCCAGGGATCGCAGTGATGTAAGTGGTCGGGTTGATGGCTTGTTGTGGTCCAAGGATTCAGGACAACATGTGAATGGAGAATTTTCGATGGCAATAATTCAAGCAAACAATCTGTTGGAAGACCATAGCCAACTTGAATCAGGGTCAATGAGTTTGCTTGAATCAGGTCCTCATGGAACATTTGTTGGAATTTATGATGGGCATGGAGGACCTGAAGCTGCCCAATTCATAAATGATCACCTGTTTAACAATATCAAGAGTAAGTTGTTCTTCCACCAATTTATTTATGAATTCACTTCTGAATTCATTTGCGTTTGTGAAATTAGTTAATATATTTGTGTGATGGCTTCTTCATTTTTGGGCTCCTCTATTCTCAAAGTGGCTAATTATTTGTTGAATTGTCATTTTCACTATTTGCACTTCGAAAATTCCTTCAATTGAGAGTTGACGTGAAGTTATCTTACTATTTAGTGATAATGCGAGTGACTATTAGAAATAATATTTCATGGATGATATCGCCTGGAAAATAATACTTTTTTTACATGTTTAAGATTTGGAAAATAATTTAATTTTGAGATCCCTACTCTCTTTCTCTCTCTCTGATTTTTCTATTTATTTATTTCTTGGTTTTTACCCCATCTTAAAATCTTTTTAATTAAAGCTAATGCATATTTTACTGACTTGACAGCTATTGGTGCTGCAGAGTTCACGTCAGAGAATCAGGGAATGTCAGCAGATATTATCAACAAAGCATTTTTGGCAACTGAAGAGGAATTCCTCTCTCTAGTAAAGAATCAGTGGCTAAGCAAGCCACAAATTGCTTCTGTTGGTTCATGTTGTTTGGTAGGCATAATATGTAGCGGATTGCTTTACATTGCCAATGCAGGAGATTCTCGGGTGGTGTTAGGAAGACAGGAGAAGGCTGTTAAAGTGTTTAAAGCTGTTCAATTATCATGTGAGCACAATGCAAGTATGGAATCTGTGAGGGAGGAATTGCATTCGCTGCATCCCAATGATCCACAGATTGTCGTTTTAAAGCACAAGGTGTGGCGTGTGAAGGGTATTATACAGGTGATTTCTTGAGAGATTTGTTTTCAATAAGTTTTTTCTTTCAGTTTCCTTCTTTATCTTTTACTAAATTGTCTTTTGTTTTACCTATCAAATAAAAACTAAACAGTCTGTCATTTTATATCCTTTGTTAAGTCATTGCATCAAAGCCCTCTGAATGTACGTGACTCTATTAATCAAGGATATGCTGTTGGGTTGAACAGAAGATATGAATTAGTTATAATGGATAGTTTTGAGATTTCTGTTTATATCCTTGGTCAGGGCAAACTTGAACCTGTAGGGTTTGGTTTGGGATGACATGTCTGAAACCTGCCCCTCTGGCCATCCATAGTCTCAACTCTATCATTTTCCCCTAATTTAACTAATATAAATTTCTACTGAGGGCTGAACCAGTAGATGCTTCCTATTTGTTTCTTGAATGGCTCTCTATATTAAATGGCCTTTCCACATGGATGCATACGGTACACCCATTATCTAATCCTCAATTATTGCTTGCTCCAGGTTTCTATCAGAATTTTCCTTTTGTCTCACCAAGCAAGTTTAGGCATTGAATTTTAAGAATTTATTTTATTGGTATTAGTTTGAAATACTTCAAGTTTTTGGGTTTTTAAGAGATATTAGCATTCTGCATATCCAAAATCAGAAAGCTGAGCATGGTTCATGACTTATGGAAGATTTCTCCTCGGGAAATCAGCATGGTGCTTACACAAGGATGAAATGACTGGATAGACAATCACTCTGTTGACAGATCTTTTGTACTCTTGCAGGTTTCAAGATCCATAGGCGATGCCTATTTGAAGAAGGCAGAGTTCAATAGAGAGCCTTTATTGTCGAAGTTTAGACTGCCTAAACCCTTCCACGAGCCAATTCTTAAAGCTGAGCCAACGATATTGGTGCAGAAACTCTACCCTGGAGATCAATTTCTTATATTTGCATCGGATGGCCTATGGGAGAACCTAAGCAATCAGGAGGCAGTTGACATTGTTCAGAGCTGTCCACGGAGTGTAGGATTCCTATTTCTAGTTTTGAGTTTCATTCATATTTATGCTGGATATTGTTGCCATGCGTTTATTTCTGACTGTCTTTGGGAAAAGGGTGATATCAATGCTACCTTAGTGGTACCTTAATTCCTTCATTAACTTAGACTAGAAGCCTGTTGCCTTTTCCCCCCTCTTTTCAATAAGTTGAAGTTAATGGTATAATCTTCTTCATGTGGGAAAGGTAGATACTTTCCGTGAAAATCACAAATAACTAGAGATTCTCTTGTAACCTGCAAGAAAATGGTTTGTTCTGTGAAGCTGGTGCTAACATAAGTTCCTTGTAAGTCATTATTCGTTGAATTTGCTGCAGGAGGTATTTAAATATTTCCTATATTTTGCAGGGCATTGCACGAAAACTTGTCAAAGCTTCGCTTTGTGAAGCAGCCAAAAAAAGAGAAATGAGGTACTCAGACTTGAAAAAGATTGACAGAGGGGTGAGAAGACATTTTCATGACGATATTACAGTTATTGTTTTGTTTCTCGATTCCCATCTGATCAGTCGCAGCTCCTGGCATGGACCCTTACTTTCAATCAGAGGAGGTGGCGGTATCTTTCCCAACACCTAGTTTAAGAGGTTATGAATGTCTATCTTGAATCGTATTTTCTTCAATTTGTATCGAGAAACATTATTTTTTCTTTCACCCACCCTCAGAGAGAGAAGTTAAAGAAACATCTTTTCTATTTTCAATTTTTTTTCTGAATGTGTAGTGCCGTTTCTTGGAAACATTTTCCCCATATAGCCATGGTAGGGTCAAACGGGATTAGTCGGGACTTTGTCTGGACACCTTGTGGTGGGAATAAAAAAATAATAAATAAATAAATAAATGATAGGATCAAACGACTAGACAGGGAAATGTATTTTTTTATTTATTATTATTTTAAAGTTTTTGTGAGGGTAGATAGGATTACACTGTTTTGCTTACGAAATAAAAAATGTTACCGTGGACATGTGGATAATAGTCAGTTTCACTTTGTCTTGTTGCCTTTATATGGTAGCTGTTAACAGGTTATCAGTCATATTCGAAGGCAACTCAACAAGGTCAACGTGTTTATTGTTGTTGTGATTCCATTTTATGCCTTTCCAAATTGATTAAGAAGCAATTCTATATTTATTGTACATGAAAATGAAATATGATTAACTCTTAAGTCTGACTTGTTCAGAACTCATAGGCACACTCCCTCCCTCCCTCCCTTCCCAAGTCTGAAGGTGGCAGTCACGATTTCAACTCAGTGAGCGCAAAGTTGTAACTGAAATAAACAGGTTCCAAAAAAAAATGAGATCATTTTTAATAATAATTATAATAAGAGAATCCAGGAATAAGCTTAAGCACTGAGCATTATTTCATGCTTTGTTAAGTTGATCTACACCAAGATAGGGAACCTATTAATTCAAGAGCATGCTACATATAATTGTGGAGTGCGCAAATGTCGTTCAGTCATTTTGAAAAAGAGTAAAGTCTACTATTAAAAAATTAATTTTCTTTTCATGCAAATCTCGTATTTGTTTACTTTTTTCAAAGTGATTGTGCGATATTTACACACTCACGATTACAACTATCATTTCTCTTATTTCAATTGCGGGTTCCTGTCTTCGGCTTGCAACAATCTATTGAACTTGCAATTACCACCATCCGCGTTTTTTGTTTTTTTTTTTGGGCATAATCGCGACACTGCATTCTACCATAATGTAAACAGTTGAAACAGCATGGGACCTCTGTAAAATACCAAAAGTTGTATACCTTTTTAACGGTTTGTAATTCCTGTTTTACACTACAAAAAAGGACAAACAAACTATTTCAACTTCAAGAAATTAATAACAACCAAATTACTTATAAATCCTCCAATCTATCCAGCATTTTCCAAGCCAAAACAAGCATCGGCTCCAACCAAAAAATAATGAAGATTCAAGATGGAGAAAAAAATTGTTCAAACATCTACATCAAACTATTTCCCTGCAGATATATGCCAACATGGCAATTTTGTGATCTTCAAGACCTTGGAGACAGCCATAAACAACGTGATACTGACCCCTTTAAAACAATTCCAACCTAAATTCACTTTAAAAAGCGGGAAGCTTTTATGAAAAATCTTTGCTCTTCGTCTACTTGTCTCAAGAACACAGCTTCAATGTGTGAAGATAATCATCTAAAGGGGTTGTGTGCGAAGAACTTCAAGTACTGTTCCCGCATCTAAACAAAACCCTCAGTGAGGAGTATATATATATATATATATATATATTAGTATCACCACCGGCAAAGCTGGCAAAGCTACTTCAGCAATACTTTCCAAATCTTCCTCATATACACAACTAATGACCATACCGAAAGTCCAGCTGAGATGTACAGTAGCCCAACTCCAGAAGCTACGAAAACCCCTGGCCCTCCAAGACTACACAATGAGGGGACAAATCAAAAGAGAAAAAAATAAAATAAACGGTCAGATACTTCCAAAAAATATTTTTTTTTTATAAGTAAACGGTAGTATTAATAAGGACTTCCAAAAAATATTCACCTAGTTTTATTTCAAGGAAACATCTAATCATCCTGAATCCTGATTAACCAAGAACAACAATAACCCAATAGGCAAGAGAAATAAGAATGAACCTGCTATCTCTGGTAGCCAAAAGGATGGTTAGTGCGGTCATCTGTGTGGCTGTTTTCCACTTCCCCAAGTTATTTACAGCAACAGCCTAAAAAATCCGTTCTTACAATGTATTTCCATGAAAAAGTTCCAATGTCTTTGGAAACAAAAGTATAAGTGTAGGAAAGAAAAACACAAACCTCTAAAAGCTTACTATTTTGGGAAGCAGCCCATTCTCTAACTGCAGACATAGTAATCTAAATAAAAGTTTCAGAATAATCTGTAAGAGATCTGCTATCAACTCAAAACTTTTTTTTTTTTTTATGAATAATCAACTCAAACATTTTTTTCGATAAGTAAAAAAAAAAAGAAACATAAACCAATATTAGCAAACAAGATATAAGCATAATAATTTTCACTGGGACATGTATAATCGCTTAAGGGAAAGAGGGGAAAACAAATAAGGGGAAAGGAAAGGTGAGCAACACATACAATAATAAATATCCTACGAACTAATATGAGTGAAAACATCATGTGGACCTCATTTTGTTAACACAAATATGCACGCACACCGTTCACGCATGCAGTAGCAAAAGATCCTGCTCAACCAAAGAAACAAGGATTCCATTGAATTATCCTAAAGCTTTGCTACTGGTGGTGATCCAACGAAGCGGTGCACTAGACACTAGTGGCAAAGGGGGGAAGGAAAAATATCGAGGAAGATAAAGAAAAAGATGTAAGAAATGCCAAATGCAAGGATAACTGGGTTCACTATGATGGGCTCCACCTGTGGTCAAAGACAATCACCAAAATATTGTTAAAATGAATGAATGAGTTTTTCTAAACCGTGAAGTAGTATAACCATGGCCATGAGAGAAAAACCCACCCAAACAGTGCTTTAATGCTGGACCATAAAGCCCTGAAGGTAGAGGAGCTGTAAATATAGAAAATATTTCACCTAAAAGAAAGCATGTTTTGTCCCAATCTTGTAGCCAAAATTGAAATGAATTACTTTTGGGAGCTCATTTGCAACTTCTTGTGTATAGCATCCAAAGCTTCCATGCCAACAACCCCCACAACCCACCCAATGAGTGTGGGTGCATATGTGTCTAAATTTAATGGCTAACAAGATTAAAACAATTAATAATAAAACATATTACCTCCCTACCAATTATGGCAATTGAAGGTACAGCCAATAGCCATGGTACTTGTCCAAACATGGCAACTTCCACTGGTTGGGTACACAACAAGACCAATGTGGCAGCAACCATAAGCTGCATTCGGTAGGCATGACAATAAAAAAATAACTCGTCAATGTTTCTTGGTAGTTTTTTTTTATCAGTAAAGAAGAACTTAATTAATGAGAAAGTCGACATAGACCAATTACACGAGAAAGCCTACAAGTCTTGCTATTTAATTAAAGCACATTTATGGTATCAACTAACTAAAAGCAAAAGGTTGTAAAGTTAAAAAAAAAAACCCCTTGGGTTGGCTCAAGTGGTAAGACCTTGGTCTTGATGGTATGCTCCCTCCCGGTCTAAGGTTCAAATCCTCTCGGGTGCAAACAATTTCTAAGGGCCATCGGACTAGACCTCCCCTTGAATTTTACCCGAGGAGCATAGGCTCTTGACAATGAGTTTCCCGCAAGTGCACCCCCGGGAGTAGTCGAGACTTTGTTCTCCGACACCCGGTGAGAATAAAAAAGAAGTTCCAATCAAAGATGAAAGACTATACCTTATCAGCTACTGGGTCTAGAAATGCACCAAATGCAGATCCTAGTCTCATCTGAAATTATTCAAGGATTTAGCCCATATAAGATGTCATAAAATTACAAACATTTTCAGAACAATTGTTTTATTTTATTTTGTTTGCTCCTATACAGTTTGAAAGACAAGTACTAGAATACCTTCCGAGCAAGATAGCCGTCAAGCCAATCAGTAACTGCAGCAGAGATGAAAATACTTGTCGTAGCAGTTGGTCCCCACCAACTATCTACGTAGAAGGCTGATGAATGATATGATAATGTTAGTCCCGTGAAATGCAAGGATTTCATACTATGACCACTAAAACATATAACCAACTCAATAATAATCGGCAATTCCAGACTAAGCAATCTCTACAAGAACACATAGAAGAAATGACAAGGGCAATCTCCATAGCAGCTCAGAATACCAGGGCACACCACCTTAATAAAAATCAGGACATCGATCAACCATATATATCATCAACACATATTTCAATCGACCAAATTTCCTTCATATCTTGCAGGCATGAATTACACAACAAAAATCTGAAATTCGAAGGTTTAATGGATTAAAAGATATAACTCAATTCGCAATCTAACCAAAGTCGAGATGAACAAAAATGCAGAAATTTGACGAACAAAAAAACCTGAAATCCCTACATCATAAAGATCCAAACAGAGATCGGATTCACAAAACAAAACAATTTATTGTCTAGAGATTTAGGAATAAACAATCTATATTTGTACTCGCTGCTAAACTCGAGCATTACCGAAAGTTCAATCCGTAATTGTCAGCGAAAAAAAATCGCATAAATTTAAAAAAAAAAAAAAAAAAAAAAAATCGCACCCGGGTCATCCAAATACGTTTCAAACTTTTCAACCAAATTGCGACTAGATCATCAAAACTAACACGCCCCATTCCTCAAACAACGCATTGATTTCGTAAAAAAGATTAACAAGGAAAAAAAGAAGCAAAAACATGGACATACTGCTTACGAGAAGCGGCACAGAGGCGACGCGGCCGAGCGTTAAGATGGTGGGTAATGTGAGCAATTTCGAAGTATGTTGCTGTTGTTCTTTCTGTTGCTGCTGGTTCTGCATTGACGAGGGCGATTGGAATAAATCGTGGCGGTCCTGGCTTTCTGCACTCATATCTGCCACGAGACCTGACTCGGAAGACCCAGAGCCAGAGGCGGAAAATCCTCCTTTCTCTTCGGAGCTATTGCTGCGTAAAGAGAGAGCGGGGGAGTGCTTTTGGTGGACGCCACGAAACCCTATCGCTTTAGGGGCACGCTTATCGTGCGCCGAGGGTGTGAATGGTGCGCACGGGGCTATCCTCCACCCACGTTTATAAATAGCGGGTATTTGCTCCCTGTTTCTGTTGCAGTACAGGGCTTCGAAGGGTATGGATTTGAGCTTTAGTTTGGCGACAGAGTTGGTGCCTGTGGCCGTGGCCGCAGCCGCAGCTGTGGTGCGGACCCATTGGGTGAGGTTGAGGTGGCAGCCGCAAGGCTTGAGGGTGTAAAAGGAAGCTGCTGCTGTGGGCAATTTCAGGCATGACATGGGGTTCGCGGTATTAATTTACGAAGCGGTAGTTGCACTGACTCTGTTGGGTCCGACTTTTGGTTCAGAAGTCCGGGGATTTTCTCTGAATAGAAAAATATATGCGTATCCTGAATTTTTGCGCAATCCCCAGCTCTACTAGCTTTCCGATGGATGCGTTAATGCGTTTCCCTTTTGCTTGCACCGTTCTTTCCAGCTTTTCGCGTCTATGTATTTGTAAAGAGAAATACTTCAAATATTATATAAAAATAAATTTATAAATTAAAATAATTTGATGTGATAAATTAATTTATAAAATTATATTTATTAGAAAATAGATTAAACGAATCTAATAATATCACGTAAAATTGTGAGTTTATTTTATTATTTATTTTGTAAATATTAATTCGGAAATAGTTGCCGTGATAGCCTATTTGTGAGGGTTTTTTTTTTTTTCCCTGCTTTGTGCGTCCACCTCGCCATTTTTTAAGGTTGGTTCCAAAATTTTGACGTGTCAAAATGATCCCTCGACGATGCCGACGTGATAGCTAATTCCTATGCGAAATGCACTCGGTGTTACCAAAATAACTAAATTGTAAGTCCATACAATATTGCGCGAAAAAAAATAAAAAAAAAATCTCATTAATGGAAGTAAAATATTTGTTGAAAATCAATTTCATTAATTTATATTTATATGTAAATAAAATACGAACCTATGATTTTATCCACGATTACAAATGGATGTTACGAGCACGTGTAGTAAGAAACAATACTTGTTTGATTTTAAAAACTTAAAAGTTTCCAGAATTGTGTATGAATGGAGTTTTGCAAGGGACTCTACCATTCCAAGAGCTCTAGTAATTCGGACTAATGGAGTTCTGTCTGGGAGCCGTATCATGCAAAGAAATAAGAATTGTGTATGAATGGAGTTTTGCAAGGGACTCTACCATTCCAAGAGCTCTAGTAATTCGGACTAATGGAGTTCTGTCTGGGAGCCGTATCATGCAAAGAAATAATATGGCTCTTGCATTTGGATCCATTATTTTGACTATATAATCCCGGAGCAAGGGCCCACGTTGGGAAGATAAATTTTCATGAAATCCTTACACCACACAATTTTATTTAATTAACATGTGATTTATTATTTTTGTTCTTATATCTAATTAGTTTAGTTACATAAAACTAAACTATCTCATTTTATCTCATCACATATAATTATTACAATTTTTTCAAATTTTCACATAAAATATAATAAACAATTCAAAATTTTCAAATAAAAATAATATTATAATAATAATATTTTATTTAACTTTCAACAAAACATCTCATCTCATATCATCTGAACTGCGTAATCAAACGAGACCTTTTAAATATGTGTATGTTTAAACATAATAAAAAAAATGACAAATTACATATCAATTAGATAAAGATGTTTAGTGTAAGACTTATTTATAACATTTGTCTAATAGGAATTGGTCTTCACGAAAAGGTATAAATTTGTTAAGAAAAATTATATACACTGTATTAGCATTTCATTACGTAAGATGTGTTATATTTATCACTATTGAATGATAAAAAATATCAAATAAAAAATAATTTAATAATAATAAATATATCACATAATAAAATAAAAATATAACGAATATGGTGTATAATATTACTTTATTTTTAATCACCTGAATAGGAGGGCTCGGGTTGGGGTCCCACGTATTAGCCATTTCATGAGCTCCAAAGGTGCAAAAAGATACAAGCATGACTCTGAGTTGCTCATGTTGTTCCTAATTTATCTAAACAAAGAGCAAACTCACCGAAATGTCCACCACCAGGACAATCCTGACAAGCTCTTTTATACAATTTTTATTTTTAACATGTTAATTATAAGTAAAATTAATAATTTGGATACAAATTAAAATAATATTAATAATTTAGAGTGGCAATTATTTTTATTGATTGGTTGATCGGCAAGAAAGATTTAGCAAAAGATAATTTAAAAAATGATCAGAAATTGACGGAAAAGGCAAACTAATATCCAACGGGCTAAAAGCGAAAAAAATGAGTTATTTTTTCGATTCCTGCGTTAAGAAATAAGAAACCAGTGGGGTCGAGCACATCTAATTAACAATATTAACGTGAGCGGTAATAGCGCACATTCGGCCTGCCTTTTCATTTGCCTCTCTCTTTCTCCGAGACACTGCTTGGAAGTTTCCACCTCCGCCATACGGATTACGGAGGGGCTCTCTCTCTCTTTCGATATTCAGTTGGAGAAAACAAGAAAATCAAGAAGCAGGAATCCGAGATTTCCCACAAAATTCAACGAAGAACTGAATCACAGCCTCTCCAGTCACCACTCAAACCGATCCAGTTCTCGTCAATGAAGGCCACCAAAGCCCTTAGCCCCTCTGTCATCACCTTCGACCACAAGAGGTACGCTTCCTTCTTTCCTGTCTCCACGTATCCTTCCCCTCCCCGCTTCCCTGGCATTTAACTCTCACTTCCTTGGGTTTCCCCAGTCTCTCTCTGCTCCAACAAGTTCCGGTTTATATAGTTATATCCTTCTTTTTTGGTAGGTTCCCCTGGCTTTTATAGTTATATAGTTCGGGGTAATTGCCGATGTTTCGCGGAAAATTTATCCGATCGGATTAGATTCTGATGAGTGAGACTTGCATTTTAGCTTTCATACTTTTACGTATTCATATGTATTTCAATACCGAGAGTTCTTTATAGATTAGTGGTTTATCAGTGATCTTGCTTTCAATTGTGTGAAAAGTTGCATGGATTTAGTTTAGGATTTACTTAGTGTGCGTTCCACGAAGCTCTGTTAGACGGAGTGTGTGAAATGCGTTGTTTTCAAGTTTGTATGGGTTGCGCCGAGGCAATGCCGAGCGCCATGGGAAGTATAATCGAGTTTTCAAGTGGAATATGGAGCTCTTTAGTCTGAGCTGCAAACTCTCGAGGCCGATTCAACGTTCAAGATAATTTGAGTTGCGGTCGTGCTTAGAATTTAATTGACCCTTGCTTGTGACCGAGTATACTGCAATGGACTTGGTTTTGGGCCATTTGGCTTTGGTTGTAACTTGTGATTTAGAATTTGCTTGGTGTTTGATAATGGAGTGTAATCAATGAAAGATTTATTGAATTTGGAAGCTAATAGTATCGGTGTGAACAGGGACGCCTATGGGTTTGCTGTGAGACCTCAACATGTACAAAAATACCGTGAATATGCTAGTATCTACAAGGTTTAATTCTCTTTCAGTTCTTCTTCCTAGTATTAAGTATTCACACTCTTTGTTCGGTTGCTGACAAAAACAATGAACAAAATAAATAAATAAAAAATACGGAGAAGAAATATGGCATAGTCAAGTTTTAACTTTTGGCTGGTCTAAGTTAATGAAAAACTTGAGAGTTTTTACTCTTCCTCTCACGTCTTTCAGCAACCAAATGGAGATTGAAGAGAGGCAATAGCAGAGAATGGTGTGCTTTTATTTAATAAAATTAATTGTTTCAGGAGGAAGAGGAAGAAAGATCAGATAGGTGGAGGTCTTTCCTGGAAAGGCAAGCAGAGGCAGCTCAACTACCTGAAAATGGATTATTAACCAAAGAAGATAAAAAAACCAAAGATGCTGGAGCTTCAGAACAAGAAGCAGACACCAGCTCAGAGAAGGTAGTTGAAGGAGACAACTTAAGTGGCCAGAAGCTTGGTTCAGATGATTTGGCTGAAAATGGTGCCAGAAAGGAGGAGTTGTCTTCAGCTAAGGAGACAAAAACTCACAAGGCCCATATTTGGACTGAGATTAGACCATCTCTTTGTGCCATTGAAGACATGATGAGCATTCGTGTAAAGAAGAAAACCAATTTATTAAAATATGAGCAATGCACTGGAAGTGGAAAGCCACTTGCTTCTCCCATTGAGGAGGCTAGATCCTCTAAAGGAGCATCTGAGGAGGATTCTGAGGATGAGTTTTATGATGCGGAGAGGTCTGATCCTGTTCAAGATGTTCCTCATAGTGATACTGTCAGTGCTCCTGCTACTGTTGCTGCTACTGATGTGGTCCCTCCAGAATTATTGTTTCCTTGGAAAGAAGAGTTAGAAGTTCTTGTTCGCGGTGGAGTGCCTATGGCTCTCAGAGGGGAGGTACAAAAATGCTATAAGGGTGTTTTTAATGTAGTTAAGTATATTTCTTGGTGAACGAGCTTAGTAATTGCATATGATAAAAATTTCAGCTTTGGCAAGCTTTTGCGGGTGTGAAATCACGTCATGTCGTGAAGTATTACCAGGATCTTCTAGCTCCAGAAAGTTATTCTGGAAACAGCACAGAACACAATGGCAAGCAGTCAGACAATAACAGTGAAGGATTAACTACAGATACTGTATGCATTCCAGAGAAATGGAAAGGGCAAATTGAGAAGGTCATTATATCCTATTATCATTCAACTTTAATGTCCAATAGCTTCATTTTGTGGTGCTAATTCTATTCTATTGGGTGTAATTAATCCTAGTTTCTTAATTTGTTGATATTGGTTTTATGTGCAGGATCTGCCTCGAACATTCCCGGGCCATCCTGCTCTTGATGTGAATGGTAGAAATGCTTTGAGGCGCTTACTTACAGCATATGCTAGACATAACCCCTCTGTTGGGTACTGCCAGGTATTTGTACTTAAAACACTCAGTCCAGCATTCTTACAGTTCTGTACGCAAGGCATCAACCAACAACTAACATGGTTCTGTGACCCCTAGACCCTTGATTCTAGAGCTCATGCGACTGCTTCTTGAGTAAAAAGATGTGGTTAGGTAAGTTGTGTCTTAATCAAAGAGAACTACAAGAGCAAAGTGGCAAACCTCCAAAAATAAAACACCAATAACAGAGAAAGAGTTGAACTGAGATAACATAACTAGTACTACTCTCAAGCTTAAATACAATAAGTAACAGAAAAAGAAGAGGCAAACCTTTTACAAACCATTTATACTTTTGAAACACAAGAGGGAAGCGCCCAAAACCTCTGTAGCCACAATTTCTGATCAATTCTGGGAAAATTCCAAATAAGGAACGGCAAGACTGAGAAAGTAGATTCATCTATTAAATGTTGAGAAATTCAAGCTCCATTTAAACTAGATTTCATGGCAAATTGGAGCTGGATTTTTCTCAACTTAGCCTCAAAGATTTATGGTGGATTGCCGGGTGACGAGTCTTTTGCATGCTGCTCCTTACAGAAATTCTGTTTTGGTTCTGCTGCTAAATTCATTCTGTGTTATAGAACTCAAGATAACTATCTTGCTGACTTTTAGTTTATTGGATACAATCTGCATGCAGGCCATGAATTTCTTTGCTGGCTTATTACTTCTTTTGATGCCTGAAGAAAATGCTTTTTGGTAGGTCTGAAATATCTGACACAATCCTTCCCAGAATATATACTCCCTGACTTGCATGGAGGAAAGTTTATAGATGCATTCTTTCCTGGAAGAATACATGAATAAATGTATTATGTTTGTGCAGCATCTTTGTATTGCATTGTTTACTTTTTCAACTCAAATGCCCTTATTAATAGAGGTTAAAAAATCAGGACCTTGCTGGCATTAATTGATGACTATTTTGATGGCTATTATTCAGAGGAAATGATAGAGTCTCAGGTATGCTATTCCTCCCCCCTTCTCTTGGTCTGTGTAGTTTTGCTCCCCACACTATCTATAGTATAACTGTGCAGATTGGTGGTGCTTTTTACCGATAGTCGGTTGTCTTTTTTCAGGTCGACCAACTTGTTTTTGAGGAGTTGGTGCGAGAGAGATTTCCAAAATTGGGTTAGTATATCATTGGCACATGCTATTATCTTTGCAATTTGCAATTTGTACAAAGCTTTTTGGGTAGTTTTTTATGCCACCTTTACATCTGTTGCAGTCAATCATCTAGATTACCAGGGAGTGCAGGTGGCTTGGGTTACTGGACCTTGGTTCCTTTCCATTTTTATGAACATGCTTCCATGGGAAAGTGGTCAGGTTTTATTGATATTATTCTTTTTTGTTAAAGATTATTTGTGTCCGAGTGCATCTTAAATTTATCGGCAAATTTTCTAACACTCGGATATCTTACCGACCTTTGCATATTTTTTAAGGTAAATATTTTTATTAATCAATGAATAAGCATAGCCAAGTACATTACAAAGGTATGCCCTAACTATGTAGGCGCAATAGAGACAAGAAAATCATGTAGATCCAAGCCATTAAAGTCAACAACAATGACCAAAGTACATAGAGTTCTAATAAATAAAGCTTTTAGTTCCTCCATCGATCTCTCATTGTCTTCGAATGTCCGATCATTGCGCTCCTGCCACAAACACCACATGATGCATATAGGGACCATCTTCCACACAGCTTTAATTTGTTGAATGTCTCTTAGTTTTGTCCAGTTGGCCAGAACTGCCACCACTGTCTCAGGCATAACCCAAGCCAAGTCTAGTCTACTGAACACCTCATTCCATAACACTCTAGTTGTCTCGCAGTGTAGTAGGAGATGGTCCATAGACTCACCCCCGTTCCTACACATGCAACAGCAATCTGCAATGATCACCCTGCGTTTCCTCAAATTGTTGGTTGCGAGGATCTTACCCAATGATGTTGTCCACACGAAGAATGCTGTTTTGGGAGGCACCTTTTGTCTCCAAAGCCTTCTCCATGGAAACTGAATATTCGTCTCTTGTGTGAGAGACTTATAGAAAGAGTGAACCGATAATGAACCTTTACTTGCGGGGGTGTCTACCACAACATATCTTCTTGCTGGTTGCTCGGTTTTATGGAGTATAAAAGGCTGAAAAAGTCTTCAAAGCTGCTCATTTTTCAATCTTGTGCTACTCGACTAAAATTGATATTCCACTGGATTTGCTCCCCCGATATCACCATAACTTCAGCCACTGAAACATCTTTGGCACTTGCGACCCGGAAAAGTGAAGGAAATAAATCCTTTAAAGCACTGTTACAACACCAAATATCACTCCAGAATTTAATCTTGGAACCCTCACCCGAAAGAAATCTAGTATGTCGAGTAAAGACCCCCCCCCCCCCCCAATCCTCTTCTTGTGTGTTTCCACAACCCCACTCCATAAGCCCATCTCACTTCTTTAGAACACCGGCCTCCCCATAAGCCTCAATATTTGCTCTCAATCACCAACTTCCATAGGGTTTCTGATTCCTTATTGTATCTCCACAGCCATTTTCCAAGTAACGCCCGATTAAAAATTCTCATATTTCTAATACCCAAACAACCATTGGAGATAGGGCAACATACCTTTTCCCAATTGACTAGGTGGAATTTGAACTCCTCACCCACACTCTACAAGAAATCACGTCGAAGTTTCTCAATTCAGAACGCCACACTTTCTGGGATAGGGAATAGAGACAAAAAGTAAGTTGGTAAATTAGATAATATACTCTTGATCAAGGTAATCCTACCACCTTCCGACATGTACATTCTCTTCCATTCTGTCAGTCACCGCTCTACTTTCTCAATCACTATGTCCCATAATGAAGACGCGTCGAGGCAGCCCCCAATGGGAGTCTAAGGTAAGTCATAGGAAGAGAGACAATCTTACACTCTAGAGTGCTAGCCAACTGTCTTATAAGATGAACACTTCCAATTGACACTATCTCTGATTTGCCGAAATCTGATTTGCCGAAATTCACTTTCAACCCGGACGCTGCTTCAAAACAAAGGAGAAAGGCCTTCAATGCTCAAACCTGGTTATGATCTGCCTCACAAAAAAATAAGTGTCATCTGCAAATAACAAATGAGAAATATTAATAATTCCTCTATCTGGGGTTCCAATCAAGAAGCCAGCCACGAAACCATTATTAACCAGTGCCAAGGTCATTCTGCTCAGCGCCTCCATCACAATAACAAAAAGTAGTGGAGACAACGAGTCTCATTGTCTTAAACCTCGTGTGCTATTGAAAAAACCAGTTGGGTTTCCATTTATTAAAACTGAGAATTTCAATGTTGATATGCACCAGCGGATCCAAGACCGCCACCTCTCCCCAAAACCACACCTTTTGAGAAGGTAAAGAAGAAAATCCCAGTTAACGTGATCATACGCCTTCTCCATGTCTAGCTTCCAAATAATCCCTGCAGTGCCAACTTTCGGTCTACTGTCAATACATTCATTGGCGATAAGAACCGCGTCTAAAAGCTGTCTACCTTTTACAAAAGCATTTTGGGATTTTGTAATTATCTTCTCCAATACCTCACCTAGAAGATTCACAAGCACCTTGTAAATTATCTTGTATACCCCATTTACTAAGCTAATGGGCCGAAACTCCCTAATCTCCTCTGCCCCAACCTTTTTCGGTATCAATGCAAGAAAAGTGGCGTTAAGGCTTTTCTCAAATTTTCCAGCCGAGAAAAGCTCCTGAAACACCCTCATAAGATCATCCTTTAACACGTCCCAACTTGTTTGAAAGAAGCCCATAGAAGAACCGTCAGGACCCGGTGCCTTGTCTTTAACCATTCTCAGAATTAGCATTGGATAGATTCTTGTTGCAGCTGAAAAATAATCTAATGGATTTCTCCTTACTCCAGTTCTTCGAATCTGGGATGTGCTTCTTTTTGAAGGAAACCGGGTCATGCTATTTAGGACGGCACTTGCTTTGATGGAGTTATATGGTACTGATTAACAGATTGGGTCTTTTTTTTTTTTTAGAAAAAAAATTCTGTTTTATGTTATGAAACTTAATTTAGCTCTGTTTCATGCAGGTCCTTCTTTAGTTACAACTAATGATGCTGGAGATGCAGTTACTTTGCTGCAATCACTGGCTGGCTCAACATTTGATAGCAGTCAACTTGTGCTGACTGCTTGCATGGGTTACCAAAATGTAAATGAAACTCAATTGCAAGTCTTGAGAAATAAACATCGACCAGCAGTAATAACTGCACTTGCAGAAAGATCAAAGGGGCTTCAAGTTTGGAGGAATTCTCAGGGTTTGGCATCTAAGTTGTATGGGTTTAAGCATGATCCTAAATCAATGATAATAGAAGCCAATAAAACAGAAAAATCGGTTGATACACAAACAAATGGTAGTTTGTCTCGTTCGGAGTCTGGGTCCACTAATGCAGATGAAATCATTATTAGCCTTACTGGGGGTGAAGAGATCGATTCTGCCAAAGACCTTCAAGAGCAGGTATTTGTGTCTTCTTTTTGCATAATGATTTTGGTAACCTTGAAACAATGAAGTTAATTGATCATTTTGTGTCTGGAAATGCTCATGTATGATTGTTCAGCCAATAGAATAGACCCATGCATGGATGATGGTGTAATCATAATGTTTCTTTATAAAAAACACAATTACTGAACGTATTAATTCTTTTATTTCTTAGTATAGACAGCAGTTGAAGTGATTTGACCTTTTTGAATTGTTAGTAGAGGATACATTAGAGTTATTTTTCTCACAAGTATATGAACTTCATGCAGGTGTGGTTGAAGGTTGAATTGTGTAAGTTGCTGGAGGAGAAAAGATCAGCTGTACTCAGGTTAATATTTTATTTGGATGTACAGTTTCTAACTTATATCAGGACTCTTTTTTCTTTTCCTTTCTTGGTTGCCAACTTCATGGTGCATGTTCTCACATGTCTCTGCTTTGTGATGATAGTAACTTGATTACCTATGAAACCTGCATACTGCATACTGCATACCCATGCGTACTTGAAGCATGAAAAGTCAAGGTTACTAGGAATAGAGTTGACAATTGATTGTTTAGTCATTGATTTTAGGCTCTGGTAGTGCATATTCCCCATTGAATTCCTAATAGTCATCTCAAATTAAACGTAGATGGTTTCCATTTTTTTTTGTGTGGGCTGGGGGTTTTGTCATTGTACTACTTCTTGGTCTTGTTCATTTGTTTGTCTCCCATTGTGCTGTAGTTGTTTTATAATGGTTTCTTCTTCTTCCTGGACCTTATTCTATCCACATTCAATCTATCAGACAGTCTTTGTGTTACTCCCTGTGGTTACATGAAATCCTCGTTGAGATTGAGTGGGGGATTTCTCCATGTATATGTAATATGATTTGCTATTTCAAGGCCACAACCCTTTTCGGGCTATCTTTTCTTTATATTTTTTCCCTTTATCCTCCGAGTTCCACCTGGTGGCAGTCTTATGGAAATGTGGCAAGTTCCTTGATGTAATCTAGTCTGCAAAGTATGATTTAGCTGTTACCGCAAATTCAGTCATGCAATACTTAAGTTCTTTAGTGAGCCATATTTTCTGCTTTTCATTAATAATTCTGGCTTCTTCCTACTTTTTTCAGAGCTGAGGAATTGGAGACGGCTTTGATGGAAATGGTCAAGCAGGACAATCGGCGGCAATTGAGCGCCAGGGTATACGTGATGCAAAATATTTCTGTTCAGAGAGATGCTGTTGTGTAGCTGAGTTTCTATTCATTCTTTGAAAACTTTAGTTAGAAGGGAATTCCACATTCAATTTGCAGGTTGAGCAGTTAGAGCATGAGGTTTCTGAACTTCGCAGTGCCCTTGCAGATAAGCAGGAGCAAGAAAATGCTATGCTTCAGGTTTCATCTCTCCATGTTCTCTAACTGCCTACTTTGAGAAGACCATATATTCTCATAACTTGCTGGCAAATAATCATATAGGTCTTAATGCGGGTAGAGCAAGAGCAAAGGGTAACAGAAGATGGCCGCAGGTTTGCTGAGCAAGATTCAGCAGCACAAAGATTTGCTGCTCAAGTGCTTCAGGTTTAACCTCTGATTTTTTTAGCATTTGGTTTGATCATGTTTTGTTGTGGTGGGTGGTTATTAAATCACACACCACCTTTATTGAATTATATTATGAAAATTTTATAAGTATTGAAGCAAGAGGGTTCTATTCAACCATTATATAATTTAGAGCAGTATCCTATGTTGTGAAGTTTGGTTGCCTGTATATCACTTGACTCTTTACAGCTTCTGTAGCACGTCAAAGCCGCGCAAAAGCCTGTTAATTGACTATCCTTTTGAAATATTTGTAAAGCTAAGTAACTTATCAAAAAAATATATATTATAAAGCCGAGCAATGCCATAATCTCAATATATGGCCAAGAGTCGTCTTGACCAAGCTGATTATTTAAAACATGCTTTTGCTTCTCCATTTTCTTATTCTTAGGCCTTTTCTGTCTTAAAAGTTAAATATCATTTAGGAGAACCTATAAAAAAAAAATTCATTTAGAAGATGTTGACATGTTATTACTTAAGTAATGTCTATGCAATTTCGTTTCATTTCTGTTATACATCTTGTAATGCCATGCGACATGAACCATGTCGTACTGATAAAAAATGCCTATAAGGGAAAAGAAGGGAGGGGTTGTTCTGATGGGATGGATGAATCAAATTGCTCATAACTACGGTTGCTACTATCTCAGATCATAGTATACTCTCTTTCTGTTCCTTCGACAGATTGATTTTACTAATCAATCTCTCTTTACAAATCCTTTAGCTTCTTAGGCACCTACATGGATTTCAAGACAGAGATATGAGGTGTGGCAAGCAAATCCATTAGTGTCAGACTACCGGTTGCAAAAAGTACATTAACTTTTTTGGTTTTAGCTGCCTTTTATATCATTCTTCAATTGGCTCTAAACAGTAATAGCCTTGGGCGTCACTATTTGGAATCAAGTTCGTGGATATTCGACACTGCCCAATCTGTCATATTTCTTTTTACTAAATTCTTAAGATGCCGAAAGCAGTGTGGGCTGTAGTGGTGTATGCATCTTACAATAAAAAGAAGAAATGGGAAATAAGAACTGCTATGAATATGTTAATCAAATTCTCAACTTTGGGCGAATAAATACTATGAAGTGGAAGAATGTGGCAAAATATGGAGGATGGACCTTGGCACATACACAAAAGCATTTAACCAGCCTGGCTGGATCCTCATCTGCATTTCTTGAATTAAAATCCAGACACTGCCCCCTCAGACTTGTTCAGTTTATCTATAAAACAAAGTTGTTAGTTTGGTACATCCTGTTGCGATATCTTTTCTTCCTGTGTGGTTTTTATCCATTGGCTCCATGCATTTGTATATTCATGTGCTAAAGTCTGTATCAGTCAATGATATAATTAGACCCGATGGTTTTGCTAGATTGAATGGCTCTACTATATTCTGGCTTTTCAATATTTCAGAGCTGGATATGATGTTATGCTCCTTTTTGATAAAATACCCTCCACTACACAACTATATGTATGCAGGAAAAGTATGAAGAGGCCACTGTTTCACTTTCTGAAATGGAGAAGAGACTGGTTATGGCAGAATCAATGCTGGAGGCTACCTTGCAGTACCAATGTGGTCAAGTTAAAGCACAACCCTCTCCACGGTGTGAATCCAATTGTTTTCTCTTTTTTTCCAGTGCGTGCAGATTTTTTTGATAAGTTTTTCTTGGGCAGAATTATTCACCGTTTGATTATAGTTGATCATTATTTTCTTTGTACTGATTTTAACATTTTCTTTCTAATTTTTGTGTTTCTTTTTTCTTTGTTTTTCTAATTTCTCTGTTGCCTCAGTCTCTGTTTTCTTCATTAGCTCTGCTTATTTACAGTCCCATCTTCTCCCCCCACCCTCAGCATAGCAATTTTATCTGGATTGCTTGCATTTGATGCCCCTGTGGATGAGATTCATGTCAAATCTAAGTGCAATCTTGCTCTGTAGATCTTCACACCCAGATTCTTTAACAGTACGAAGCAATCAAGAGTCTGCACAAGATCTGCCTGTGAGAAAAACTGGCTTGCTAGCTCGCCCTTTTGGACTTGGCTGGCGAGATCGGAACAAGGTTAGTTTCTATCCATATTCTCATAAAGTGAAGGATGATTGGCTATGAGCACAAACACTTCAAAATCCGCCTAATGTCTTTTATAGTAGCATGCAGAGTAGGCATCATTTTGTTCAATAAGATGAGTTTACAGTATCACTTTTGCCGTGCTTCAAAAGTTGCAAGATTTCTAATCATATGTCGACTGAATGCAACAGGGGAAACAAACTAACATTGAGGAGCCAATTGATGGTGGAAAATCTACCAGTGAGGGACAGAGTCCCAGCCCACAACGAAACGATGCTAATGGTGTGGAAGACAGAGTAGAGAATAACAGGTTTATTAGAATGATACTCAAATAGGTATACTCATTTCAATGCCCCAGTTCCAATATGCTTTTGGCTTGGTGGATATCTCATGCATCAATGTCAGTTCAGGTAGCAGATAGATTTTAGTTTTCTTATCTTTAAATTTGATTAGACAACCTTCATAGAGCACATAGCCATTCATTATTTGTTTGTCCATTAAATAGTTGTAATAATAGGACAGTGAAGAATAGAATGTAAGAAAAAACACGAGATTGGTGGTTACGTAATTGTATAATCTTTGCAGTAGTATCTTGCATTGCTTCGACTAAGCTTCAAGTTTCTAGGAACATGTTTTCCTGCACTCTCTGCATATTAGTTGGCAACCGTATAATATTTATATCCAGTGTCTTGTATTGCTTCATCCTTTGTTTAAATATGTAGTTCTCAGAAGAATTCCAGTTAGGTGCTTGCACATCTCTCCCTCTCCCTCTCCCTCTCCCTCTCTCTCTCTCCCTCCCCCCCCCCCCCCCCCCCCCCCCCCCCCAGCGCAGACCTCTGTAAATGAGCTGTTTAAAAGGCGTGCCATACAAATTCACAGATGCACACTCGTAGGGCGGGTTCGGTTGAAAGGCATGGGGTGAATTATTTACTACCCTTATAGGGTTACTATTCTATTACTATCCATTTTAAGTTCTTTATTTTTTATCTTTTTATTTTAAGTATTTTTTTTAACATCTTTAATCATTAAGAAAAAATTAAAAAAATATATAATTTTATTAATAATCATTTTCTTAACTATTAAGTAAAATAAAAAAATATAAACAATTAAATATAAAATAAGTAGTAAGAGAGTAGTAACCCTATCATTTTCCTTTACGAAAACTTTTGAAAACTCAACGGAGAAATGAGGAAACTAAGGGAGACCTGTTTCTATATAGATACAAAAACCCCAAGCTCAATCTTTCGTAAAAGAATCTTGTAGCGTGAAAGAGAGTGAGGAAAGGGAGGAAAAAATAGAATATACTTCCTGTTACAAGACAGTAGTGGGACTGGCCATCGCACCCGCTATTTGGATTGATGCAAAATTAAGAAACGGGCACACACCATCTGTGCCACCAATAGCAAACAACTAAGCTCCAATCCACTGACCTCTGTATCACAACTACAAACCCATTTCATTACCATCCCCAAGCAGCACTTCAGCTATCAGGAGGCAGCAAAACCCATCTTGGGCTTCTGATGATGGAACTGCTTAGATAAGCTTCAGGCTTGATCAGTCGCTGATCTACTTCATTGCTCCCTTCTGGTTCTAGGAGTGGAAGAACCCATCCGGGAGCCCGTGACTGGCTGGGATTCGGGATCAAATTTTTGGCAAGCAAGGTATGTAAGTGCCGTAACTACATCAGTTATGAGAGGTCGCATATTGGGTTGTTCCTGAACACACATCGCAGCAACAGCAAGGGCTTGATACAAGCCCCTCGCTGGATATTGGCCTTGGAGCATTGGGTCAGCCATCTGTGGAAACGTTTTTCGTTCTTTGAACAAGGGTCGAGCCTGCAGTATAGAGTAAATATATACATTAGAGTGAAACAAAAATACCACGTTTGTGTTATGTACTGGGAAACAAAAACTATGTAATACCATTATTTTTTTAATCTAATTTTATTTTGCTTGTTTAATAAATGATCACAAATACACATTTTTCATTTTCTATCCGAGTAATCTTTAATCATAGATTTAGCCAACAATCTTATTGGAGAACTACGTAATACCATTGCAAAATATGCAAAACCTTTTTCCCAATGTGGTCAGTACTTGCTTTTTAAGTTGACTATTGAATATGCTTCGGGTCAATTCAAACTAAATCATAAGGGGCCTTCTAGAAATGGAATGATCAGAGCATGGATTGAAAGTTAGATTCTGTTGTCAACCAAGATAAGGAACAATAAATCTAGACTAATTTACAATATAATTTATATTGTAAGCACCAATTACAGAAGGTTAACATTTTTCCAACAAAGATCATATTGGAGAAGACAACAGTCTTACCCATGCAACCAGATTGTGTTCCCCAGCGGCCCTTGAGTTGTCAATTGCTTTTCTGCCAGTGATAATTTCCAGAAGAACAACCCCAAAGCTATAAACATCAGATTTCAATGTAAGCTGACCAGTCATTGCATATTCAGGTGCACAATATCCATAGGTTCCCATCACTCTGGTGGATACATGGGTCTTATCCCCAACAGGACCTAATTTGGCCAAGCCAAAATCAGATAGCTTGGGATGATAGTCTTCACCAAGCAAAATGTTTGAGCACTTCAAATCACGATAAATCACAGGGGGGTTAGCTTTGTCATGTAAGTACTCCAAGCCCTTTGCAGCACCCGCAGCTATTCTCATTCTCGTATTCCAGTCAAGTCTTTTTTTATCAGGTGGGAGGTCTGGCATGCATAAGCATGTAAGGTGAATAATTAACGAACAATTTCTATATTTAATCGTTTTTTTTTTTTGGATAATTCGACAAAGTTGAAAGCTGCACACAAAAAGGATGAGCCAACCAAATAACACTCCAGTCACAAATAACAAGCACCACAAACTGAGACATTAACGTTTAACAGTGTGACACTAAGAGTTTTACTGCTTTGGATATTTCACTTGACTGATATAGATTATGATCACATGATTATGGATAATCTTTTTTCAAAAAATTCTTGAAGTTTATGAAACATAAGGGAGACAAGTATCAGCAGCCATGGTAATCTTGTAATACAAAATAATTCCAAAAACTTGGTGATTCACTTAACCTTGTAATCTCTTTTCAGTCGCCTCTCACTTCTTATGTCTTGTTATCTTACTAGAATACCAAATTCTCAAGGCAGAAGGGCATATAAGATGCCTGGCACTGGAGAAAATTATTTAAATTTTCAATGAAGAAATGAATTAGTAATGGTGCTGTATATACCATGTAGATGGTCTTCCAAAGATCCTAATGCCATGTATTCATAAACCAGAAGTCTCTGATCTCCATCAGCACAATAGCCAATTAAGTTAACAAGATTTGGATGGTGAAGTAGGCTTAGCATCAGTACTTCAACGAGGAATTCCCTGTTCCCTTGCAGCCCACTACGATCAAGTTGCTTGATAGCGACAACCTACACCAAACCAAAAAAAATATGTTCCACGTCTAACAACAAGCCTAATTATAAGTTCAAATCTCAATGTTTGATGAACAATGGTGCTAAAACTCCTGATGGAATAATCCCCTGAAAAAGAACCAAAGGTCCTTGTTCTAATGGCATTTCTTTCCCATAAACAAGGACTGAAGGATCCCGAAGAACTCGTAAACTCAACTAGCACCTCCTCCCCTATAAATGCAAGGTGGAGGATATAGTCATATGCTTAGCACCCATCAGGTGAGTGTGTGTGTTGCTGGTGCTTATGCTTTTCTTTCTCCCCTCATGCCTTAAAGAAGAAAAAATTATGATAACTGCTGTCTCGGCAATTTCATATAGAGGTGAGATGGATGAGGGATATAGAGGAAGACAGGATTTCTTTTTGCGATTAATAAACTTTTTCTGTTTTTGAGCCTTGTTTTACTAGATAATAGATCCTTTCTTCAAACTACAAGAAATGTCCCAAATGTGCAGCCAAATAGGACCACCTAAAATGCCTCTGATAAACACTAGCTCACTTCTTCGTTATTGTTTGGTTTTCTATACAAGGAGTACGTAGCTCATCCTGGCCATTGAAGTTAATCACTTCAACAATAGAAAAAAAATTAAAAAGTGTAGTCAACAAATTCAACTCATCACTAACATCTCACAAGATTCTTCTACACAACCAAAGCCCAAAGGAGGATGACCATTTTGTTGTCTCTTTGATTGCAAATGTTTGAACTGAAAGGTCAGCAACTATGTAATTTGTCCACTTATCCTCGGGTCCTCTGCATGACTATTCTAATCAGGGAAATCTACGTTAAAATAGCTAATATTTGGTTCTTCTAAGCTTTTTTTTTTTTTTTTTTAAATATGTATCCAAAGCTCCAGATAATGATAAGCATATACAGCAAGTGTTGAAGATGAAATTTTATCCCAAAACTTTCAGGTTATAACAGTTCAATCTGACAAACTCAACAAACCTGACTGCAACTCTCCAATCGCCCTTTATATACACGGCCGAAACCTCCTTCACCCAAAAGACAATCAGCCCTGAAATTCTTTGTTGCAGCAGCCAAATCACGAAATACAAATGTTTGTGCGGAAATGCGATCAGATCCTCCATCATTAGACTTCTCATTTACAACCAACGGTGAATTCAACTTCGATTTTTCTGAAGCGACAAATTTGAAAGAAAATGCAATTTAAAAAAAAAAAAATACACAGTAAACGACTAGTACAATACCATCAAAACACGAGGTGGATTTTAATTCAAGTTTTAGGATCCATTACTCTGACAACCAAGGGAGAAAAAAATAATCCCAATAGCCCAAACTAAAATCCCAATTGTAAGAGCTTATAATGCCCACGCAATCTTAATCTCGTTGGAAACAGGTTATACGAACCCATTTCAGACTGAGGCAAAAAAGCACGCACATTCATCAGCTGAAATCATTTTCTCAGATAACAAGCCCCGCTGAAACCAAAGCAGATCACGAAACTATCAAGACCCACAATAATGATCCAAACGATAAGGCAAAGGGCGCGTGCCCATGAATCTTAGGCAATTATCTATTGGTGCCTATACATATTAAGATGCAATACAATACGACACTGGCTATCAGAGTGAAAATTAAGCCTGGAGGAAATTTAGGCAGGTTCTTTTCTCACAGAAGTACCTGAGGATGATGAGATCGGATAGTTGGGCTTCTGGTTCTGGTTCTTCTTTGATTTTGTAGGACACAGGAAACAACCCATGGCTATTGTTTCTTAACAGCATCAGAGGAAGTGCGTCTGTGTACACAGCTATTCTCTTCTAGTATATACCTTTTCCTTAGTGACCTTGTTGCAAATTGTACGTCAGTTCTCAAAAGTCCGTAGTTTTTCCATTTAAGCAGGTCAATTAGGGAAAACTACCGTTAAAAAATCATAAACTTGCTAAAAAATATTTTTAAAAAAAACAAATAGCTAAAATTACAATTTAAAAAGGAAAAATATATTTCTCTAAATAAAACACGAGTGGCCACTTTGAAGTTTGAACGGCCAGGATTATAAATAAAACTCTCTCCCCCCCCCCAGCGCCCCTCTCTCTCCAAACTGAACTGCGGCAACGTTGCTTGTTGCTTCTCGTTCGGTCTCCCCAAAATCCAGTAGAAAAAACAAACGCAATGAATCAACGAGCTTCGAACTTACTGGACGAAGCCCTAGGGCTCGTGGACGAGGGGACTAACCCTTGGACGCTAAGCGGCCGAGTGCTTCTGATCGAGGACTGCGTCGAGACTAGCGCCACTTTCCTTCTCCACCACCTCCTCAAGCGCGCTCTCTCCAGTCTCTCCTCTAACGTCGTCGTCTT
Source organism: Juglans mandshurica (assembly GCA_022457165.1). NCBI lineage: Eukaryota > Viridiplantae > Streptophyta > Magnoliopsida > Fagales > Juglandaceae > Juglans > Juglans mandshurica. The sequence goes on from CM039628.1 coordinate 1,774,857, forward strand.
CCTCGCTCTTTCTCAGCCCTTCTCTCACTATGATCGTGTCCTCCGGAAACTCGTAGTCCCTCTCTCTCTCTCTCTCTCAATTTCCTTTTGCCTTGCACGAAGCAAAGTTACCCAGCACCCATTCTTTGGTTTTGGGGGATTTCATGTTGTTATTTTAATTTACTGTCGTGGGTTTATAAAGGGTCATTGAAACTAATTTTTAAAGTACAAACAGTCTTCCATAAAAAAAAATAAAAAAAAAGGTACAAACGGTCAGAATGTACTGGATATTTTCTCTCGAAGACCAATTTGAACTTGTGAAAGTGAAATCCACCATCATCCTCACTATTGCATGTTTTATTTAGCTTTAGTGTCTGGCATTGTAGTTTCGTAAGAGTTTCCAAAGTATTTTACCATGTATTTTATAAAAAAAGGCTGAAATACACTTGTAGTTCCCGAAATTTTGCTTAGGTTCTATCCCTGTCTTGGAAACTTTACATGGTGTGATTTTATCAATAATTGGACAGGTAGCAATATTGGCCTCCCATTTATCAGCTATGAATTAAATTACACACATGGCTGAAGGCGGTTGGTGCACGGTTGTAATTTGACGGCAAAATTTCAGAGTCTTAAAAAGTGTATTCTTGTTATTTATTTAAGGCTATTACTTGAGATATATGGATGGTGTTGTTTAAACAGGGTTGTAACTTAGCTGCTCAAAAGGAGAATAACAGATTATTGTTCCTCGACATGCTTGCGTCAGAATTTCCAGGTAAGAGAATTAGGATATAAGTGGTACTTGCTATTTCTTAGCTTAAATTATAATTGCATTTTGTTCGATAAAGCTTGTGAATGCAGCCTCTCTAACAAGGATGGAATGGTGTACTTCTGTTTGAAATCACTATCTAAATCTCATCTCAAGATCTGTTCATCAACTGCTTTTGTTCATCATGGACTTGCCACTCATTAAGAGTGGTCAAGAAATTATTTTCCGTGCAAAATTTTCACTTGAAATGAACGTGTGCAATGAACTTTATGCGTTCAGTGAAATTTTGAATATGTGAATAGAATTTTGTGTACTCAAGAGAAGTTGTCTACTTTATTCCTTTCCTTTAATTACTATGTTGGAAACATTCTATACCACATACTCAGTCCAGTTGTATGACCTGTTGTTCTTTTATGCGGACGTCAAATTTATTGCTTAAATGAATCGTGATGGGTGATATTTGAATGATACTTGATAGATTCATCTTGACAAGATTTTTCTTTGATTAATTGATGACTAGATGGAGGTGAAAGTGGGCTTGTTGCTTTGTATGGGAAAATTGAAAAAGTGGTCAGTACCTTAATTGAAGAAAACAAGAAGTCTATTACCATCATTATAGATGATCTTTCTCTTTTGGAGGTGGCAGCTAATGGCGCTTCAAATCACGTCTTAGACTTTCTGCATTACTGCCACACATTAACATCAGTATTTGTAAGATGATGAAGCAACTCTTAGCTTTTTTTTGGTCCTACTTTATTTACCTTCTCATACCGTTCTTCTATCAGGGCTGTACATTAGTTGCCCTTAACCATGAGGATATCTATTCAAGCATGGAGAAGCCTGCCCTTATTTTACATCTGGAGTACCTGGCAGACATTCTGATGAAGACAGAACCATTGGCCACTGGTTTGGCAACAGATGTGCATGGACAGGTAGTATTGTTTTATTTCTAGCTAGTCGTTCTTTTATACTGTATCTATCAAGTTGTTCATTTATGTTTTATATATATATATATATATATATATATATAATATATCTCTGTGTGTGTGTGTTTATATGTTTCTCTGTGTGTGTGTGTGTGTGTGTGGGATGGGGGGTACAACTAACTCATCCATGGTCATAGTTATGCTTTTTGTCTCATTACTGGATACAGTGCTTGCACGGGAAAAATCTCATATTGATCCCATTCTTTTTTGATATTGAACTTATTCTTGCTTGCATGTTTTTATGTAGTCATGGATTCTCTGTACTTTCTGGTTGCTTGCTGACTACATAATCTAACTTTTTTTTGTAACTACTTAATATAACTTTCATTGGGCACTTAATGTACATCCTGTATCTAGTTGCAAGGAAATATGTGTATGCTATGTTGATTCTCCAGATGATGCATAGTGACCATCTTTGTAAATAATGTCAGACGATGTTATTGCTGGTTTTTTTTATTTTTTCCTCTCTTGCTCATATCATTTATTGAGAAAAATCAACACCAACCTGCTTCTGAACCGTGGTTACCTGCCAGCGTTACCTATAGGTACAAAAGTCATGCTGTCTTCAACTGAATAACATTCAGGAAGAGTGGACGCTAATATCCATGGAGATTATTTTTTTAATAGCGAGCCATACTAGAAATAGAATGTGTCATGTTTGTTTGTCTACTAAATATGTCTCGTTATGATTGATCATTGAATTTCTTGTGGCAGTTGACAGTTTTGAACAAAGAAACATGGGATGGGCAGGGGAGATCAAGAAACAGGATATTTAATTTTCACTTCCGAATCAAAGAAAATGGTGTCGAATATTTTTCTCCGGGGAGCAGGGCTTGATGAGACACCATATGATGAGGAAATTTAATTTGCAGAATGGATGTATTAATGGGGGCTTCTTTATTCTTTAGATGGGAGGTTTTTTTTTTTTTTTTTTTTTCCCAGTAGTAATTTAAGTTTAAACTAATTTGAAAGGTCATGGTAATAAATAGGATGTAATTTTAAAATTTAAATATTTGATCTACTTCTACTCTGTATAACCCTGTGTCATCTTTCTTTTAAATTTAATTTATTATAATTAGTGATTTAAAAAAAAGTTACGATTATATTAATTCATAACGAGCTGAATATTGTTATATGGGTGCAAAACTAGTATACAATAGCCATGGCTGTAACTCCAACTCTAGCTTTAAGATGAACTAAAGCCAAATTGAGTGGTTTTCTGTGTCGAAAACAATGGTGGGTTCGTATTAAGATGGGAACGGGCATCTTCAGATACATTGAGCATTTGATCGAGAATTCCATTGAGCATCATGTCAGAAGATGTGACCCTCCTACTGGATAGATGATGCAAAGGGCGCAGTGCCGAAATCCCTCAAAGGCACAAGGCTTGTTTTCAGTAGGGTTGACCAAAACCTTCGACCCCAACATTTTTTTTTTTTTTATCGAAGCCAACCTGAAACGATCAGTTTTCATCAGAACATTTTGAACATAGGTTGAATGATCGATCAGTGGTCGGTAATTTAATTCAGCTTTCCAATAGGGTGATCAAATCGACTGTTAAAAACAATGTTTAACGAACCCAACTGATCCCTAACCCAAATCTGATGGCAGGTGAGAGGTCTCGTAAGTTCCACCAAATCTAGCAACGCTCTAGCTTCAAGGTTCCAGATCCCACATCCGAATGTAATAGACCGAATGTCCTTTCTTTTTTTTTTTTTTTTGAACTCCATTACTTGCAAGTTTAGAGACTTCTAAATTGAATTTCAGAAACATACATTTAGCAAATTAGAAAAGAAAAAAAAAACACATATCACCATTACATGATTACACATATTACCTACAATTATAATGAATTATAATCAACGCGAGCTAAACATATGCGTTGACCAAATAATATTGTCGACAATAACATAATTCCTCCTTGCCCTCTAAACATCTTATCAATTGCATGCATCTCCAAAACCCCAATAGAAAAATTCCTAAATGTATAGGCATGTTTCCAGTTCTTATTGGACATCGTTATTTTGAAATTGATATCCATGCACATATCTTCGACATGCAAAGAATGATCTAACTTACGTTCTAGATATTGAAGAGTACTAAAAAGTTCATGCTGCTGCAGACTTTTTGTCATAATGTTCAAGATTCAGAGCTTGAAGCAGTTTTGGCCAGGATTCTGGGATTCCTCCTGGTAGATCAAACTCCAACAACTTCCCACGGCTGCGGTAGAACTCTTCCACAGGTTGAGTCTGCAAAAGTGAGTCAATGTTTAACAAAAATTGAATACCATCCTTGCTATCATTTTTTTTTTTACAAGTACTCTTGTTGTTATAGTTTATTAAGTTAAAACTTAAAACTAAACATTGTCAGGTCAACATATTTTATTAACTGGAGAAACATCTTTTTCTATTGAGCATGAGGTCCTGCAACCCACCCCAAACAGCTAGGGCTGTTAATGTGTCAAATCTAGCAGGCTACTCCAGCCAACATGACAGGGGCATACTCCTCTAAAGCAGCTTTCGGATTAAGCATGTCTTTGAAATTTACCACTTGGGTCCACTTGGGGCGAACTAAGGCCTCAGTAACTCTCAAATAAGACATTAATTATAAAACCACACACTAGGTGTCAATATAACAGAAAAAGCCCTTGGTAATTATAAAACCATGAAATCTAATATCCCAATGATGATAATAATGACAATCAACCACACACAAAAAAAAAAAAATCTATATCAAGATAAGGAATCACAGTATTATCTAAAAAAATCTATATCTATAAGGAACAGTATTATCTTTATTAGTTCAATATTTCACATTCGCATAAAGACTCTTCACAAATTATGTTGACAGACAAGAGTGAGAAATATGGTAAAGGGCAGAGTCAAAACAATTCCCAAAGATCTATGAATAATTCTACATACAACCGTGAAGTGCGTAACGCCGCATAATTGCTTTGAAAAAGAGTGGGGTCCACTATTAAAAAATTAATTTTTTTCATTTGGGTCCCATGTTTTATTCACTTTTTTCAAAGCGATTACATGACAGTTGCATAATTCACAGTTGCAAATATCTTTTCTCCAGAAAAAATCAAAAGTATGAAGGCACAACATCTGTGTTTATTTGGCATATATGCATAGAACTAGAATTATGCTATTGCAACCTCATCTTATGAACAATTTCGTAATAAATATAGGTGCACACTTTTTCATTATCACAACAGGTGCCAAACACAAACTTTTCCAGTGGAGCTAAGTGTACAGCACATTAATCCTTAATAGATAACTGGCTTTGGTCTTACACAAATTTTGAAATATAAAATATTGTAAATTATTTTATCTCAGTGTCTATTGAAAATTTTGAACAGAAAACACAAATAGGCTATGGAGCAATACCATTTCCTTGTATACCCGAAGCCGTTCCTTAACAACTTCTTCCGTATCATCAGATCGAGTAATAAGTTTTGATGCACAGTGTGGAGGGGGAAGAAGTGGAGCCATGTATATTCCAGGGCTTCCGTTCTCACCCTTTATATCGATACAGGCAATATTGTAGTTTCCTCCGCACTCGCTACATATCCTTCTTCCAAGGCACTTTGCAAGCAATGCATCTTCCCGAAGCTTCAGGTTGATCACCAAATCAATATTCATTACCCCCTCTAGAATTTCCTGGAAAGCAGCCAAAACATAATGCAAAATAAAGAAATAAAAATCAGAGCACCGGACACAAAGAACACCAGGAATGATATAAATAGGCAGGGGAAGAGAATAGGACAGAGAATTCCAATTGGATTTTTAAAATCTTCTTACATTGCTAACATTTTCACCTTAGGAAACAAAATGATAGCCGCGAAAAGGTACATATGTGCAACTATTGAACTATTACATTAAAGTAACTAAACAAGAAGCTAGAAGTCCCAGTGTACCAGCAAAAAGTCGCTCACAGATCAGATATATGACTAAATCCCGGGCAATACCTCACAACCATTAGACATTTGCCATTAAAAACGATCAGCACAGAGCTACTTTGGCTGTCTCAGTTGGAATAGCCTCTTAAATATGATAATAGGTACCAAAATCGATAAGAAGAAAAGAATATAAACACACACACATATTGTTCATAGATTTGTAATTTTACTAGCCTCTTCATATTTTTCTAGTTCAGATACAAACATTACTTTCATCAACAGAGCCATTCATTAGAAGAAAGCTCACCGCCTGTCTTATGGTTCGAGGGAAACCATCAAGGATGAAGCCAATTTCACCCTTAGCTTCACCAGCTTCAAGACGCTTGGACAACAAATTTATTATAATTTCATCTGAAACAAGTTTTCCTTGGTTAACAATCTCCGCAAGCTGAAAAATAAATAAAATGAATATGATCAGAATATACACATAAAAACCAAGCAAAAAAAGATCAAACATCAAATTTAATGTTTCAGTTCTTTCAGACCATGCCTATGGTGGATTGACCAAAAGTTCTTGCTCACCCACAATCAAGGAGAAATTTTGAATTTTATCTAAAATCTGCTAAAATTTGCAATAACTAAAGGTAAATTGCTCAAATCTGTACTCTTTTTACACTGTTTCTATGTATCTATATATGCTCAGAAGGCACATCTACAACTGCTAAATTCAAACCGTAGCCAGGGGATAAACCAGGCCAACCCCTTGCACATATTGCCAGGTTCAGATAAATTGGTTGGCCGGTTTTCTGTTCACAAGGCCAAAGCAGTTGGATCATGAATACATTTCAGTGACCGCACAATAAACTCTCTTTAGTAAGTTCTCAGCAAAGTAGAACCACCCATATGGAATTATCTATCGTATAGTTAACTACTTACAGAATTGGAAGTGCAGCACTAATAGTTGGGTTACGAGCATATTCTAACCATAATAACTTCCAAAGAAATTTCCTTTAGTTGCTATTTGAGGCTGAATACCATACGCTCATTTAGCTGACTTGAGCTGTATTTAACTGAAATTGAAATTAAAGGGACCTGGGAAGCGAGGGGACCGGAGGAGGAGAGCTCTTCGCGGACGAGATCGCCGGTGGCGATGTGAGGGACACTGAGGAGGTTGGATAGTCGAGACGCGTAGGTGCCTTTTCCGACACCAGGGCAGCCGAGGAAAACCCACTGAACGGTTCTATCCTGGGGGTCGTGGCGCAGAGGGAGGGGCTTCTGGGCCAGCAGAGACGGTGGTTTGAGGTCATTTTCGAAATTCGCTGTAGAGCACGAAGAGAACGCCCGGATTGTAGAGGCCATGGAGGAGATCGTCGTTGAGCCTCTCGCCCTTAGCAACCGGCCCAAAACCGCCATGGAAAAAGTCAAATTTTCTGTTCTAGAGAGAGAGAGAGAGGCCTCGAAATTTGGCCTGGAGAAGTAGAAAGTATAGTGGTATTTGGCTGGGTTTGGAATCTTTGGATGCTATTTTGAGTTGATGAGTTAGAAAAAATATTTATATCACCTTACTATTTATAACACTCCACACATTTAGTATATTAAGTTAAAAAAAAAATTAAATACATAATGTATGGAAAGTGTAAACTGATATATAGAATTACTCGAGTTAAGTTATTTACGAATGGTATTGATTTGAGATGATTGGAGTATTGAGTTTAAATATGTATAGATAGTTTATATGTATTTATAAAGAGTTAAAAAATGTACTAATTTTACGTATAAAAAAATTTTAAATTGAGATTAATTTAATAATTTAAAATTTGAATATGTAGATATTAGATTTAACGAATTGAATTCAATAATCAAACGGGGCGAATGTTCCTGGAAGCGAGGAGGGTTTTGACGTTTGAAAAAAAGCCACGACGTGTGCACTTGCAGTGCGATCTGATGGAGGAGGATGAGTGTGGGGTTCGAGCGGGTCTTTTTCCACTTTCATTTCACGTGCTTCCACAATATAAAGAAGAAAAAAAGAAAAAGATATTTTCAGGAGACTGCACTGTATCATATGACACAACACAAACAGTACTGGCATCATCATGTGTTTGAATTGAACGGCAAGGCTTGTAATCTTGTATAATGTGTATATATATAGGTTCTTTCTTTTGAAATAAGGTTTTATTAAATGAATACCAATTCCAGGGATACAAGGAATACGAATCTTTCATCAACGGACGGAATTTTTTAACCTTTTGAATTGTTATGTCCAGTTTCTTTTGGAACTGAACTTATTAGGCGAAAAATACCCCTCGTTCAAAGGATAAACTTTGCATCTCAAGCAAAAACTAGACTTTAAAATCCAAAAATAATTCCGTCGCAATTACTCTGGCATTGTTGCGTTGTTTTCACAAAAGGGTCTCACTGTCAGTGCTTCCAAAGAAAAGGAGAGATACGAAATATTCAAAGAGGAGCCACAGTTACAAACATTCGTCCAGAAAAATGCATGAGAATATAATCCAAACCAATCTATTTCTTCGTTACCATTGTTCTAATACAGGTTTTCTCGGCGAAAACACGCACAAGCCCGAACTTGAAATGCATGTTCTAACCAAAAGGAAGGCTTTCTGCCTTCAGGCCAGTTTTCCCAGATAGTCACTAGCTGTTCCCTTTTTGATAGTTAAATTCCCACAACATCACTAACATGAATTTTACATACCAACAGAAAATAAAAAGATAAAATACAATAAAACTCAATCAAAGCACTGAATCACATCCCGAAACACTTCAGTTTACATGATATCACAACCCTCATTTGATGGTCTTCATTGAAGGTTGAAAAAATAAAAATACATTAACATTCACCTGCAGTCATACAAAGGATGTCATTCGGCTACATATGGTCAGCCCGGCCATCATCCTCACTGATTCCATCCCCAGCATGCCTGCAACCGAATTCATCAAATAAGCTACGAAAAGATACATACTGCTTTTATTCAACCTCATCATTAGGTTTTTGGACTGCAGTAGAAGATGAACATAATAGTGGGGCTCAACTTGGCCAGATGCACAATTTGCATTTCCATATGTATCTGTAGTGTCATTTGTTCGTTCATTTTTTGGCCAAGTACAGCTTGTTAAAAATTGAATGCCAACCATGTATATATGAAAGTTTAAAGATTCCATCCTTGTTAGTTCAATTCTAAACTTGAGTCTTAGAGATGAATACCTTGCTATCAGCAATTATATGATGATGTTTTTTAATGGTAAGTTAAGCATACATGCAGTGGGTCTGGGACTCTCATAACATCACTGCAACCATGTTGGATGTTTCTAGAACCCCTATCCTTGAGTTATTTTTCACTAATGACAAATGGAAAATAGAAGAAAATTTTGTGTTTGATTGGGTTATTAAAACAAACCGCCAAGATGTAGTCAGATTTCGAGCTTTTCTATCCAACTGAAGGTTCTCCAAGGCAGCCGATGCTCGAATTACATCCTCTGGGAGCTCGTCACTGTCATATCTCCAATTATAGTCATCCTTCCTGTATCCAGACATCGAGGACCCTCCTCCTCTACGATCTGAGGGCTAGACAGTATCAGATAAAGAAACTCATGAAAAGCAGATAGTTGAAGGACATGGTAAATAGCTTTGTTACTCACCAGATGCCTGGGAAGCAGGAACATGCCTGCATTAACATGCCAACAAGCTTACATGTCAATTGGAATAAAGAAAAAGAAAGGGAATAGAGAGAAATTAAATAAGTTAGAATAAAAAATGAAACAGTAAGGCAGGTGCAGAACCTTCCCAGTGGGGGTAGGCCCCCAGCAACAGATGATGAGGAAGGCCTCCGAGTGCTCCTGGACTCTAAATTGGATAAGGATTCAGCTTCAGGAGCAGTTAATCTTCTTCCTGTACCCCTTGCTTGGGATAGATTCTACAAAAACAAGATCCAAAAGAAGAATATAATTGGTTAATTAAAAAATTTAATAGCAGTATGAGAAGCAGTTTCTCTTAAAAAAGGAAATTTTAAAATGCATGCATCTAGGTTGTTTCAGATTTCCCTCATAGTTCTTAGTCCTTCAAATTATCATCGTAAGAAATTAATCATACATACATACATACATCCTCAACGTAGACACTTCAACTTACATACAAACATAAATACATACGATCTTTGTATTCCCTCAACCTAGACACTTCAATTTTACCACTATAATGTCAAACAGAATTCCCATGAATGTTTTGAATTAAACTATCAATGTCTGAATGAGATATGTATCAAACCTCAAACTTCAAGAATCCTTCAAGCACATCTAAAAGCAAAGGACCACTATCACCATTTCTGTTGAGATCATATCCATTCTTGCTACTAAATTCTTTCAATTCAGTTTTCCAGGAATCCTTTTGCTGCACAATAACCCCCTTATAGGTTAGAAGATAATTGAACTAACTAGTTCAAAAATAATTGCATCAAAATCAGCAATACTTGAAAGCAGAAGAAGAAAAAATTACTTGATTACCAAATTACACTCTGGCAAATATACTTTTAGTGTATGATTTAGTTGTGCCCAGTCCAAGTACTCGCATATAAGAGCAGATAGTAGCCTTCCTGCATTTAAAATAGTGCAACGAAGAGGAGAAAATTAGAACGACAGCCATTTATGACTTCACAGAAAAACTGCCGATGCATCATGTTCTGCAGCAAAACTTCATCATCTTGGTGTATTCCTGGGCTAGGAAACTAGACCAAACTATACAGGTCCATGTGCTCATATTGTAAGACGCCATTTAATATGCAGGATTCAAACTAGGATAAGGAGGAAATTTAGATCGTGTCTGTGACAATTAAATGAGTAAATAACTTAGTTGTGGCAGAAAGAATAATCCCGTGATTATGGGATCCTTGAATCCCTGGCTGGGGTGGGGATTTGGATAGACTTGGAATATTAGTCTTATGGATTTAAAGGCCCAAGAGAGTCCCAAACACACTCTCTCTGTCTCTCTTTCTCAAACCAGTTTGCAGGTGAAACCCTGGCTGGTTAAAATTTGAATGTTTCCTTATTTCTATGATCTAGAGATATAACAGAGAATGAAACTTTTAAACCTTAATTGGCTAACACGTGACTCAAGCAAGCTATAACGAATAAAATGAAACGCATAGAAGGACAGACAATGAATGTGTAGAGGCACCTGAGGGAGAAGCATGGAGTTGTTTTGCACGATCGTTGCAGCTACCTAGTAATGCAGGAGGCAAACCTTCTTCCTTTTCAATTACGCGATCCTCCTCTTCAATTGCCTCAAAAACACTTGCTCTGAGTTCAGCCTAGCAAAAACCAGCAAGATTAATCAATTAGCATGCAACTCAACAAAGCTTAAAGCATGACTTATTGGAGTCAGCTAAACACATCATTTATCACTAAATTTAACAATTCAAGGCCAAAATCTTCAACTCCCAGTTCAATTCGCACCATATATAACTAGAAATATGAAGATAACAATACACATAATAGATAGCTAATTATGGGAAAAAGGACAGACTGACATATGTCCTTAACATAGGAGAGCATGCACCCGCAGGCAGATCATCTTCCACATCTAATTCCTCACAGACCCTCTTCACTTAACCTAATTCCAAACGAGCTTGTGTTCTCTAAAATCCGTATCCAAAATCATGCCACGAGAAAGTCCGTTAGTTTACAAAAATTAGGCACATTTCGTTGAACCAAGATAACAGATGATCTTGCGAGAAGCTAAAGCCAACCGACATCAACCCAGTGTTAGCATGGTCACGCAATTAGCAAGAAAGGAGTGGAAATTAGCAACTGGAAAAATGAATATAAGCACTGGACCATATAAGACGAGAAAGAGCACAAGAAAACTACAGAAAACAAATGAAATTGAAAGCGAAAAATGAAGGAAGGCCGGAAGGGTAATGTGGGGAATTTTACCCGGATCTTGGCGAGGACGCCCTTCTTCTCAAGGGTCCGAGTGACGAGGGTCTTGAGGTCCATCATCTCCCTCGTGTAGTCGTCCATTTGAGTTTGAACGGGGTTTTTCGTGTTCTGCTCACTCGCTGTCGCAGGTTTCCGACGCTTTGCTTCGAAGGAGGGAGGGAGAGAGAGAGAGAGAGAGAGAGAGTAAACGAGCAGGGAAGGTGGGTATGATGATGGGTTTACTTTGGTACATGTGGGCTCTACCGGAGGTGGGTACAAAGGTCGTTTCTGCTCAGAGTAATGAGCCCATAATATAAAGGGCCCCACCTTGGTAAGCCCCACCCCAAGGACTAATTCAAGAGAGCCCACAACTAATAGTTCTTGCTATTCGGCCCAATATACCTCTCGATTGATGCGGCTCGTGCCCCGGCTCCGTTTGTAGTCATGAATCATGTTATAAACTTCTTAAATTCCATGCTTCACGACATCAATGTGATATGTTTGAGTTTTTCATCGCAAGCGAAATGCATATAATCCATGTAATATTGTAATCATCATATTTTTAAAAATAATTAGGTTAAGAAATAAAATAATTAAAATACAACTCATATTTTATATCAAATGAATATTGTTCAATTTGAAATGGATATTACATCATTCCTTCTCAAGCACCTCTAGAATAGTACGAACTGCTGTACATCATTCCTTCTGGTCCCTTTTTTTTTTTTTGGCTCAAAGGTTATTCCATTTGCTTATTTGATAAAGTAAGCAAGTAATTCAGCTGAAGAAAAAGATAAATGGCTCGAGATTCTTTATTTTTTACTTATATTTCATATTTTCTTAGCATTCTGAGAATGAGTTATGCATCAATTACTATTCACTTACACACTTCATACTTATAATTTTTTCATAGGGTGTGTGAGTATTTTTCATAAGGTGTATGTGTGTTTTTCATAAGGTATAGGATGTGAGGTGGTGAATAGTGACTGATGAAAAAAATGAGAATACCTAGCTATGATATAGCCTAAAAGCTTCACAGGTCAGATATAAATAATAGTCTTTTCTTCGCAAAAGTCAGTTGTCAAAGATGCATGACAGCTATAAATTTTCACAATTCCATCTAAGACATGGAGATGTTTAGATTCAAAGATGGGTTGAGATGATTTGTGAATAGTAGAATAAAAGTTGAATTATTTATTATATTTTGTGTGAGAATTTGAAAAAGTTAAATTATTTATTATATTTTGTGTGGAAATTTGAAAAAATTGTAATGATAAGATGAGTTGAGATGAATTGATGTGAGTTTTGAATCCAAACCTCTCCTGAGACATCATAGGATAGTTGCGTGTTGAACAATGCCATAGGGACAAGATATTGGCAAATTCATACTTTTACCTGGTAGATTCATGAGCTCGGATAGACTTTAGCTTGTCTAGGATGTCCACCGGTAAAAATGCACCCTGTCGGTCTTGCATTTTTTTGTTCTCTTATATTTATTTCCAATTTCTGAAATTTCCTCAGATCAAATATAAGAGCTAACTAACTTCCTGAAACAGTTCCTATAGAGGTGGTAATAAATCCAAACCAGTGATTTGCCCAGGGTATCCATCTTTTCACTAATGTATGTTGGGATGATATGAAGTTCCAAAACAGGTAAATAGAGAAACGTAACAGAATGGTATAGGGATCCATATCAAGCATTAGTTTAAACAAAGCATCTCCTAGCTAGTGTATGAGTATTATATTGCCATTTTCTTCAGAACAACCTTAACCGCTTCTTCTTCTTCTTCTTCTTCTTCACAAAACAGAGCCAGGGGCATGAGCCTCCAGCTTAAGAGTTAACATTCATCAGTTAAGCTACTGAGGGCATCAAGATCTTTTTTTTTTTTTTTTATAGGCACCGGGTGTTTGGCATAGCGTCCCGACTAATCCTGGAGGTACACAGGCCCTAGAGATTGTTTGTACCCAAGGAATTTGGAACCTTAGACTTGGTAGAACATAACCCCAAGCCAAGACCTTTACCACTTGAGTTAACCCCTAGGATTAAGATCAACTACTTTATTGATTCACTATTATTAGACGTCACAAAATGGTGTTGTCACCAGAGAAAAAGGAGCCTCGCATGCTTGCATTTAGTAACAGTTTCAATTTTAAATCCAAAATAAAAACTGGCCTTTTCATTTTCATTTCAACGCTTACATTACCAGGTGGGAGCAACGCCAACACCTCCGTCCAACCAATCCAAATGAACAAATTAGTAGAACTCGAGTACACCCAAGAAATAGTCTATGACAAGGGCAATCCCACTAACTCGATACCTGAACTAAGAATTCCAAACCTCTCACGCACACCCACACACACGCCCCCCCGCGCGCGCGCACAGAGCAGAACTCGTGAGAGTATGCTCCTTCATGCCCCCTTAAGAACCAGCAGTCTTCCCGCCCACCCTTTCTCCCTTCAAGATATACCTTATAGTCTTCTCCTAGTAGTCGACCATTCTCACGGATGGAAAGCAACTAAACACCCGAACATCACTCTGCATGATTTTGTCTAGACCACAACGACCTAATGTCAGCAATTTACAATCACCTTATTGTAATACTATCACTAAAAAAACTAAGCTCCACTCCAACACAACTCCACAATTTCCATTTCCTTCAGTTCGCTTTTCGTATAACGGAATCCTTAAATTCCCCTGTAACTAATGCCACAAACAACTACGATAACAAGATTGCCACAAGAAGTAAATGAACAAAAAAGGGGTTGGTTCCAATTACACTTACAATTACAAGAATAGTTCAATCTCAAATGATAGCTTATCCTCGGCCCTTATTTCCCACCACCTTCCTCTTCCAACTTCTTGACATAGGCTTTCAAAACCATCACCAACTCCCTTGCCGGCGCCTGTATCGTGCCGACCACGCTCGATGCGGGACCCTTCAAAGACCCAAGAAGCTGGGCATAAATCTCAGCTCTTGTGGGCATATTCTCGAGCGCCTTAAAGTCACCGGGCCCATAAAACTTGCCCTCGAAAACGGCGCCGGTGAAGTCGTTGTCCTCGAGCTTCTTCTCCTTCTGGAAGCTCCTGTACGGCTTGATGGCAGCGGGGATCTCCTCGCTGTGGACGAAGAGCCAGGCGTTCATGCCCTTCATGCAAGGCTTGAGGGCCTCCCAGGGGGTGCCCTCAATGGCCTTGTAAACAAGGGTGTTTTTGGCAACGACCAGTTTAGTGGACTCCGGTAAGGATCTCCGGAGCTCCTGGAACTGTTTGACAGTGAGTCCCTTGTACTTTATAGCGGCGACGAGGTGACAATTGTCGAGCTGGGTTTTGACGGTCTCGACCGTTTCTTCTTTCTTGGTGCGGGAAATGGCAGAGCGGATCGAGAGATTGGGTTTGGGTTTGGGGGAGACGAATGGCGGGTTTGAAAGGAAACGGTGGGTCTGGGTTTGGGTTCTGGTAAGGTTGAGAGAATGGGAAGAAGGGGTTTTGGAGGAGGGGAAGCTGAGGAGTGCGACTTCCATTGGTAGATGCTGGTGGTGAGGTCGAGGGGAAGAAAGAGAGTGGGAGGGGGCGTTTATTGGCTTATCTTATCCCTTTTTGAGGATAGGAGTTTCTGTCACGCAATGAACGACATCGTCGAATCAACGACTGCGCTCGCTCTCTCTCTCTCTAGAATAAAACGCGGCTTTAACGGCATGGCTATTTATGTCGTTTCCTGAGAAATCATACTCTTACGCAAACAAAATAAGATCCTCCTAAGTCCTAACCCTCGTTCTCAACCCGTCCTCAGCCGATTGCAGAAAACTCCGAGAAAATCCGGTTAAAACCATAATCACTCTCTTGTTCAAACAAATCTACCTCCAAATATTTTCTTTCCCTTTTGTTTTGTTTTCGATTTTCTTATTTTCTAAAGAAAGGAATTCCCGGTTTTCTTTTTATATAAAGTTTAAGCATGCCGCCGAAGCAGCAACCGAAGCCCGACTTGGCGAAGAAGCAGAAGGTCGTGGAGGACAAGACCTTCGGGCTTAAGAATAAGAACAAGAGCAAGAATGTCCAGAAGTATGTCCAAAACCTCCAGCAATCGGTCCAGCCCAAACCCGACCAGACCAAAGCAGCTGCGAAGGTGCTCGTTTCTTTCATCTCCCCCCCTCCCTCCCATTTTTCTACTGTAATTATAAGTTATTTTCTGTTGGTTGCTGCTGCTTGTTTAGAGAGCATTGGAATTTGTTCGTATAGAGAAACCGATCACTAGTGCAAGCTGTGCAGATTGCGTTAGACATAGTGAAACCAGGGGAGAGTTTATTAAGTAAGAATCTTTTGGCTTTCTGTATGTTTGGCCTAGAAATGCCATCGAGGAACCTTCTTTTTTTCTCTATAAATGATCACTTTTAATCGGTGTAGTTTCCACACAACAAGATATTGTGATCTATATATTATCAGTATAAAAAAACATTACAATATCTTTTAATAAAAAAAGATATTGCAATACTGCTTAGGAAATACATGTTTCCCCCAAAAATCATTTTTCCGGTAAGATAATCTGGCAAAACGAGTGGAGGCTGAGTGAATTGCTTTCCTAAGCAGAAAAGGAAGGAGGAAGAGAAAGCAAAAGAGAAAGAGCTGAATGATCTGTTCAAGATTGCGGTCAGCCAGCCAAAAGTTCCAGTCGGTATGTGCCTTCTTACGGTTTTTCAATATTAATTATTTTCATTTTCTATTGTTGTTAGTTGTTATGTTTTCTCATGGAATGGTATGTTTGTGATATAAATGGGTAATGAATAGGTGTTGATCCAAAGTCTATATTATGCGAATTTTTCAAGGTGGGACAGTGTACCAAGGGTTTCAAATGCAAGTTCTCACATGATCTCAATGTCCAGAGGAAGGGTGAAAAGATTGATATGTACAGTGATAAGCGTGATCAAGGTGATTGAATAGACCTTCGGTTGTTGTGTTACAAAGTCACATCTTATTGTCTTGCTGACTCCCCCCCCCCCCCCCCCAAAAAAAAAAAAAAAAAATTTGACTGTTTTTGCTTATTTGATGATTTAAAGAAACAATGGAGGATTGGGATCAAGAGATGCTGGAGAAGGTGGTGGAGTCAAAGAAGACTGAGTATAACCAGAATAAACCAACTGATATTGTAGGTTCATTTAACTCTTTGATTCTTTATTCCAATACAATGTTAGCAGCAGATACTGCTCATACCAACATGTATAAGTGTATGCATGAATGTAGGGGACTGTAGACTAATCTAGTAGTTATATTTCTAGATTTATCTGTGACAAGTTCCCTAGTTTTGGGTGGGATATTAACTCTTTATGTTACGCTAGTTAGCCAACTGCAGGTAGGATTATGAAGTGGGAATTTTCCAAACTCTGTTAGTTGTTTGATAATTTTGGAGTAATGTGATTCCTCGAACTCTGTGTAATAAATGGCAAGGATTCAAATGTGAAATTCTTGTATTTCTGTGACTTTCTCCTACACTACAATGTAAAGGCAATACATTGGCTCTTGTAGAGGAGCTTGACCTCTATGTGCTCCTCAAGAGTTGAAAAGATGAAGCTTTGGGGTGAGAAATCGCCCCCTGTATGTAGATTTGATGGCTGCAGTTTAGGTAATGCAACTCAGCATGAGATTCTACTCATCATTCTTGGTCAACCCAGTGTTGTCTGAATTCTACATATACTAAGTTAATTTTTTATATAAGTTTGCATTTTAATAGAAGTAGGAAGAAAAATTGTTTGATCTAAATGTGTTCCTCATCATGGGGATTTACTTGTTTCTTTCAAAGTTTTTATGCACTGGATCTTTCTGTGCAAAACATGAACCATCTTGCTTTATTTTTAATAAATTCACTTACAGGTTTGTAAGTACTTTTTGGAAGCAGTGGAAAAGAAACAGTACGGTTGGTTTTGGGCTTGCCCAAATGCTGGCAAAGACTGTCACTACAGACATGCTCTACCTCCTGGATATGTTTTAAAATCTCAAATGAAGGCACTTCTAGAGGAAGAGACTGAAAAAATTACAATTGAAGAAGAGATTGAAAATCAGGTGATAATTGTATTTTATTCATTGACTTTGTTTTTATTTTTATTTTTTCCATTCTTCTTATTGCAGTGGGAATATTTTTAATATTTTTGTTCTTTGCCTTCATATCTTTCAATCCAGATTATTTATTAGTGATAAAAAATATTTCAATCCAGATTATTTCATTGTTTCCTTTGCCCTATTTTATGCTCTCAGTTCTCATAATTGTTTGTCTGCTCTTTTTCTCAGCGTGCTAAAGTAGCAACCACTACTCCAATGACTACTGAGCTGTTCTTTCAATGGAAGAAGAAAAAGATAGAAGAAAGAGATGCTGGCTTGGCTGTACAGCAAGCAGATAGGGCTAAGAATGACCGTATGAGGTATATTGTTTTCTTATGCTGCATGAAGTTAAATGATATTTGATATCATGCTATTAAATTAAATTTCTGCATGTTTTAGTGGTCGGGAGTTGTTCCTTTCGGATGCTAGCTTGTTTGTGGATGATGCTGAGGCATATGAAAAGTACCAAAGAGAAGAATCAGAGGCTGTTGAACAGAAGGTAATCCTGCTTCCATTTATTTTATAAGACAAATAGTGATCTGAAACATATGGCACCAGAAAGTCAGGGTCAATGAACTCTTCACCGTCTCCCCATTTCTCTCCCACTCTCAGTCCCAACATCTTCATGGTGCATGGTAAAAACATTCAACAGCTTATTTCAAATCCTTAATTCCATATCGGATGTTCTTTTGGCAGTGGCATACATTTTATGAACATGGAAGATACCCCCTGGTTGTTCCCTATTATTTCAAGTTCTTCTAGTAGCTTTTACTGCTATTTTTTGGAGTCTTCATTCTTTGTTTGGGAAGCATGTGTTTTTGAATTAAGGCTGAAGAATATTATTGGTTTAAAAAATTCTAGAATGCAAATCTCTTGCATACAGCATGTGTACCAAAGCTGCTACCTTTTCCTTTTTTTATTATATCAAGTAATTAAAACTAAAATCTTAGGAAGCAAATGTCTTATATTTCTTATTTCACAACTTAGTGAGATATGTTCAAAATTTTATCATACACTGTCTTCCAAAGCAGCAGTGCAAGAAAAAAAAATCTTAGCAATTGGCACTTTTGGTATTGAGAACAAGTACTTACAGAGAAATGTTTAGGACCTTCATCATTCAAGGCAGACATAAACATAACGTTGTATTTGATTTAGTTTGACATATACGGTTGGATGGTAAAGACCCTATAGTTAGCTGGGTTTCTAATACCATATTCAAGAATACTAGAAATAGTAAAACTTAAATGGTTTTTGTTTATGGGTAAGATAAAGATTTTAATAATGATGCAAAAGTGCAAAAGGGTGTTACCCCAGTATATAGGAAGTATACAAGAGGTCTCCTAACAAGCAAAAGGACAGAGAAAAATGTGTAAAGTAAAACTTTAATAATATAGATAAGGCCATGTTTGGTTACCAAAAATTTTTGGAAATATTTGAGAACTTTGGGAATTTGTTTGAGATTAGGTTTTGGGAAAGGAGAGAAAATTTTGAATAAAAATGTTTTTTTAAAATACGTATTGTATTGGAGTTTGTGAAAGTGGATAGATAAAGTTGAAAAGATGTTTGAATATAATTTTTTAAGATCATTTTTTGTTTTTGAGTTTGTAAAAGTTGTATTGATTTTTGTATTTGAGTAATGATTAGATCAAACGTTGAAATTTTAAAATAGAAAAGTTTTTTGTGCTTAATTGATGTTTGGGAATGAAGTCATGAGAAAAGTGGAGAAATGTTAAAAAATTCTGAAAAATACATGGTTGCAAAACAAGGCCACATCATATCAACAGTGCCAGAGATGGAGTTGGTTTGTATTATGATGTTATCATCGCGGGAAGATTGAAAAAGAAAGGTTGTTGTTTATTAAGTTTAAAATTTATTTGGTGTCTGCCTAGTTGTCCCAACAAAAGAAATGGGTTCGTTCATATCTGGTTAGGTTTTGAATGCAGTACTTCATGCACAGTATGAGAGTGTGAGTGTCCGTACAATTAAAACTTTTCTCTCTATACAACCAAACTCATTTGTGGGAAAGCAACATTTTGTTATCTCCGATGAGTGTGGGTGGCCTATGATGGCGGGATCACGACTGAGTGTTGGGGTCTGATGTGTTGGTGTGATTAGGATGGGGTTTGCAAAAGTTATAGATAGAGTCGAAATCTTTTGTCCTTGTGAAGGATGGAGATTTTCTGGTCATTATAGAGAGGAGTTGGAGGGTGGTGACTAAGCTCTCACTGGGCACTACCACTGTGCGATGGTTGGCAAAAGCTTTAGAGGACTATCTGAAGGGAGAAAAGAAAGACTTTTTCACCACGGTCAGGGAAGGCGACCGTATCTTCTTAGTGCAGAGGTGTTCCAATAGTTGCGGCCGCTACTTGGCGTTGGTGGAGTACGGTGGTGGTGGAAGACGGAATTTTATTTTTGTACCTGAAGAGGAGGGTAGTGGGTGGAGAAGGTTAGGGGAGGCATTGTGGGAGTTCATCTATGAAGGGAGAAACATTTATAGAGGTGAAGTTTCGATGAGACCATCGATGAGGAGGATTCAGCCACAAATCTGCACTTGGGAGGCGTTACTGACAAAAAAAGCTTGGGAAACTCGAAAAGGGAACGGTGGCATGGAGTCTCAGAGAGGAGCTACTACAAGGAAAGGTAACGGACACAGCACTGGCAGAATTCCTCGTATTGTACAATGTCAGGGTGGTGATGGTAGGCCTACTGTCGGCATGGCAATGGAGGAAGTGATTAGTACTTTGTTGGACGTAAAATCTCACTTGAACACGCTACAGAATGAGGTTGATTGGGTAATACGGTGCGTTGAAACTAATGGTGATATGGGGATGGGCCTGGAACGAAGTGGGTCTTGTGGGGGCATGGGTGAAGGTGTAACGAGATTAATGTTAAAAGGGATTGGGTCACTTAAGGGCCAAGGCCCGGTTTCTACCAATCAATTGAACACTGATAAGGAGGGGCAAAGCCATCCGAGTGGGCCAAGTAAAATGGGTCTTCAATCTTCATTTTGGTCCTCAGCCCGGGTGGAAAAAAGGGGGAAGGGAGCATCTTGGGCCCAAGCCCGAAGGCCCACTGGGAACCTTGGTATCTCGCCGAAACACCATGCTCAGATGAGGATCCATCGGCGACGGTCAAGAAGTCACCGACAGTGGTTCAGAAGGAACCGATGGTGGTGCAGGATAAGGTAATGCATGTTTATCCACCACCAAATGCTGAAGTCCCGGCGTTTTGTGGACAGAAGATGTCGATGGTGGGCCCTGAGCCTGTGCCGGTGGTCCAGACAGCTCCGGCGACGGCAGTGGAGCAGATAATGCCATCGGGTGTAGAGGAAAGAGATGAAACACTGCCATCGTCAACTATGTTTCTTGTTTTATGCACATAGAACTTGTTGATATCTTCCATGGAGACAACACCATCCCAAATGGAGGCTTTATTTGCCTTTGTCGAGCATCTTGAGGTGTTATTGGAGGGTGGGGACGTGAGTTTGGATTTCATGGAAGACAGTGTCGTGGGGCTACCTTTGAGGCTTGCAGAGGTTAGTGATGATATGGTAGTGGTTCCTGATACCAATGAGGAAACCAACATGGGGACTGTGGTCGAATGGGAAGGATGTAACATGTTTGGGGGGGAGGGAGATGTTGGTGAAAGGGGTCCATTCCCACTGAACTGTATGTTACCAAAGGAGTTCGGGATTTTTGACTGGGTGCTCAAAAAGGTAAAGGACATCAACATGTTGTGGGAATGAAATGTATGGGTTAAGAAGAACAATTTATGGCGCTTCACACGGCCATTTAGGTGGGTCTTTCTCAGTCCAAGAAAGCTGGATCCAAGAAACAAAGGGAGCTTAAGAGACTTAGGGTGAGTTTGGATCACAAACTCATCTCAACTCATCTCAATTCATCATTACAACTTTTTCAAATCCCAACACAAAATATAATAAACAATTTAACTTTTTCAAATTCCAACATAATAATAATATTAAAAAATAATATTCTAACAATATTTTATCATCTCAACTCAACTCAACTCACTTCAACATCCAAACACACCCTTAATTGGTCATTGAATGAGGGTAGCTCAAGCTGTGTTAGGTCCAAAGGGAAGGGTATTGTTGTTTCTTTATGAAGTCGAAAATTGTATCTTGGAATGTGCGCGGGTTGAATGAGGGTAATAAGCACCTTCGCAGAAAAAACTCGCTTTGGGAATGGAAGGCAAATGTTGTTTGTTTACAAGAAACCAAGTTGGAATTGGTGACCAGAAAGCTTGTGAGAAGTGTGTGGAGTTGCCCATATGCAGATTGGGTGTATCTGGCTTCGAATGGGGCATCGGGTGGTATTCTTGTGATGTAGGATAAAAGAGTGGTTGAAAAAATAGAGGAGTTTGTAAGGGAATACACAATGGCATGTTTCTTTAAGATGGTGGAGGAGAATTTTTTGTGGGCTTTTGCAGGTATACATGGACTGAATGTTGATAACATCAGAAATCGCTTGTGGGAAGAACTTGCTGCAATACATAGCTGGTGAGACCTACCTTGGTGCATAGGTGGTGATTTTAACATAATAAGGTTCCCTAGCCAAAGATCTAGCGATAGTCATTTATGCCCAGCCATGACAGAGTTCTCATATTGCATTTTTTACTAGAATCTGGTGGATCTCCCATTAATAGGTGGTCCCTTTACCTAGTCTAATAGTCAGACGTGGTCTCGACTGGACAGATTCCTTATATTGTCGAATTGGGAAAGTCATTATCCGGAGGTTTGTCAGATTGCCGCGTCTCTGCTCAGATTACTTTCACATGTGGCTTAAAAGCGAAGGTTTCGTGGACAAGGTAAGGCATTGGTGGTCATTGTATCAATTTCAGGGTACCCCATTCCCATATTCTTGCAGGCAAACTAAAAGTTTTAAAGAATAATTTAAAGCTTTGGAATTCTCAAACATTTGGTGATAATGAGGTGCAAAAGAAAACCATGATGGAGGATGAATTACAGAATTTTGAGGGAATTACAGGATTTTGAGAATTACTTAAGATAGAGTCCTCACCTCAGAGGAATTCTCACGTAAGGCAGAGATGGCCTCAAAGTTGGAAAAAGTATTATCTTCAGAGGAGATCTCTTGGCGACAGAAGTCAAGAGCACTGTGGCTGAAAGAAGGGGACAAAAGTACAAAATTCTTCCATAGAATGACCAATTCTCATAGGAGAAATAATACCATTGAGATGCTGAAAATCAATGGTAGAGAGTGCATGGAGGCTCCTATGATCCGGGAACATGTGGTGAGTTTCTATGAACATTTATTTACAGAAGGTGAGGGTTGGAGGCCAAAATTAGATGGACTTGGTTTTGATTCTATTGAGCCACAATTAATGTCTTGGTTGGATAGACCTTTTGAGGAAAAGAAGGTATATGATGTGGTTAGAAAAATGGTGAAAGATAAAGCATCAGGTCCAGACGGCTTTTCGATGGACTTTTTTTAAATACGTTGGGAGGTAGTGAAAGAGGACATTTGAATGTGTTCAAGGAGTTATTCTTGGCTGGGAAGTTCAAGAAAAGCCTGAAGTTACCTTTATTGCTTTGATCCCGAATAAGATTGGAACATCGGAAGTGAAGGACTTTAGGCCCATTAGCTTCATAAACGAGGTATACAAAATCATTTCCAATGTGCTTGCTAACAGGTTAGGGGCGGTTATCGGTAAGATTATTTCAAAGCCTCAAAATGCTTTTGTAAGGGGTCGCCAAATTCTGGATTCTGTCCTAATAGCCAACGAATGTCTAGATAGTAGATTAAAGTCTGGTATTGCAAGGATAATCTGTAAACTAGATATGGAAGAAGCATATGATCATGTAAACTGGGATTTCCTCCGTTATCTACTGAAGAGATGTGGCTTTCGGGAGAAATGATGCATGTGGATCAGGTGGTGTATCTCTATGGCAAGATTCTCAGTTCTGATCAATGGCAACCTCAAGGGCTTCTTCAACAGCTCTCGAGGCCCAAGTCAGGGAGATCCCATGTCCCCTCTTCTTTTTGTTGTCATCATGGAGGCTCTGAGTAGGATGTTATCGACTGTGGTTAGCAACGGTTTTATGGCTGGATTTTCAGTGGGTGAGCCGAGTAGGGGCCTTATTTCGGTTTCCCACTTACTATTTGTAGATGACATGCTAATCTTTTACGAGGCAGAGCAAGACCAACTTGGGACACTGAAGGCACTTCTTCTTTGCTTCAAAGCAGCGTCAGGTTTGAGAATGAATTTCGACAAATTAGAGTTAGTGCCAGTTGGGAACGTCAGTACTACTCAGCAATTGGCAAGCACACTTGGGTGTAAGGTCGATTCTCTTACTATGACATATTTGGGATTACCGTTGGGGGCTGCATCACGGACCTTATATATTTAGGATACAGTTATTGAGAACATAGAACAAAGATTAGCTGGGTGGAAGAGATTGTATTTGTCTAAAAGAGGTCAGGTGACTCTTATCAAAAGTACTCTCTCTAACTTACCAACTTATTTTTTGTCTGTATTTCCAATTCCAGCTTGCGTGGCGGCACGGATTGAAAAACTCTATCGTGAGTTCTTATGGAGTGGGATGGGGGATGAATTCAAGTTTCACCTAGTCAGATGAGATAAGGTGTGTAGCCCAATACAGTCAGGTGGGTTGGGGATAAAGAACTTGAGAACGTTTAATCGGGCACTTCTTGAGAAATAGTTTTGTAGATACAATATGGAACCGGAAGCCCTATGGAAATTAGTGGTTGATTGCAAACATGGCAACTTATGGGGGGTTTGGTGTACTAGAGAAGGGAATGGGTCCTATGGTGTTGGGGCTTGGAAGCAAATAAGACGAGGGTGGGGGGTGTTTACGCTCCACTCTAAGTTTATGGTGGGGTACTCGTATAAAATTCTGGAAGGACATTTGGTATGGGGAGAAGGCTCTAAAGGACTATTTCTCATCCGTTTTCAAAGTGGCATGTGATCAAGAAGCTTCGGTGGAGGACCTCATGGTTCGTTCAAGGGACCAAGTCCAATGGAATGTCACCTTTAGTAGAGCAGTCCAAGATTGGGAGATAGACAATTTTGAGGCTTTTTTTAGCCTAGTGTACTCTATGAAACTGAATGGATTGCGAGATGATAAACTGTGGTGGACACTTGCAGGTAAGGGTACTTTCTCTGTTCATTCTTTCTGCAAGTCCCTTCCACTCCTACCAATTACTCACTTCCCATGGAGAAGACTGTGGAGGAACAAGGTGCCCCCCAAAGCACTCTTCTTCTCTTGGACAACGGCCTTGGGTAAGATTTTCATTACCGATAATCTGCGAAAGCGTCGGGTAATTATCTCAGACTGGTGTTGTATGTGCAAGAATGATGGCGAGACAGTGGATCATCTCTTGCTACATTGTGAGATAGCTAGAGCCGTGTGGAGCGAAATGTTCAGTCAAATAGGGTTAAACTGGGTGATGCCTGTTACAGTAGTTGAACTATTGGCCAGATGGGTGACATGGGGTGGTGCTCCACAAATCAAAGCTGTGTGGAAGATAGTCCCTACTTACATTATGGTGCGTATGGAGAGAGCGTAACGAGCGGATATTCAAAGACAAGGAGTGGACACTAGAAGAGCTTCGAGCCTTATTTTTCCACACCTTATTTCTTTGGGCTATAGCCGTAGACTTTAATGGCCTAAATGTACATGATTTTCTTGTTTCTTTTTTAGCAACCTAGATATGTCTTACATCTTGTATACCTTCTTGTGTACTTGGGCTATACCTATCCTTATTAATACTACCGTTTACTTATAAATAAAAAAGGTTTTGAATGCAGAATATACCATCTTGAATATGAACATTTGTTGCCAGAGTTACAGCGTAGGGAAAAGCAAATTGATTTGATTATTATGATGTCATAGAATGAGATCATTTAAGTTATTCCATTAGGTGGATCAAAGTCTGTCATTTTAGAATTTGCCACATCCACGATAATTTTGCACTTGGATTCTTTGTAAAATGAGAGGAACAATTTAACTTTCATGGCACATCCGCCATTGATAAAATGCTATTTCCTAATATTTTGTCTTAACTGCCAGCATTTGTTTTTTTTTTTTTTTTTGGGGAGGGGGGGGGGGGGGGGGGGGGGGGACGGGTACTCGTAGATGTGGATTTGTGAGTTATCTGATTCAAATAGCGATACTTACCAAAAATAATAATGTCAGACTTGTATACTTCCTGTGTACACAGGCTATGCCTATTTCATTCGTATCAATAAATTTACTCTTACTTATAAAAAAAAAATAATGTCAGACACACCATGGAATATTGCTTCATTCTGTGCACAACAAAGACTGAAACGTGGATGAAAAAAAGCTGCATTAGCTACTTGTTTGATTTGTATTATTTATTAGCTGATGTTTGCTAAACTGAAGTTAGAACTTTTCATATCATGATTACTGGTACCCTTCTCTGCAATGTTTTCTTGAGCTTCTGTAACTTCTCAAGAAAGTCACTTTTTGAAATTTGTTGTTTCTTGATTATATGAACTTTTCAATAAGTTAATTTGTGAGGTATTGACCTGGACATTTGTATTTGTTTCGGTATGGAAAAGCACTAATTATGGAAAAATGTGCGTGTTCAAGTGTGTTGTACATAGAGCATTGTCATTAGTTAAATGTTCGATTTCAGGTTAAAGATTACTCAGCAGCAGGGGAACCAAGCATGTCAACCAATACTGTTGCTGATCCTGAAGAGGACGGTACTCTTGATGATGATGATGATGATGATGAGCTGGACATGGATGAGTTGAATGAACTTGAAGCAAGTTTGTCAAGAACATCTATTCAAATTCGTTAGTCAGGTATTGACACATAATCTAGAGAGTGTGTGCGCGCGCGCGTGTTGGCAACCCTTTTAATGAGAGATTTTGTACTTGGTGTGTCTGATTTAACCGTGATCTGGGGAAATAATTTATAAGCAGCAGGGATAATGCATGTTATGCAACTTTTATTGCTTGGTATGTGCAGTGGTATTGAGTGGAATTCAAATTTTGGGGTAGCTTATGCCTCTTGATCAAAACGGGGGTTCACAAATCTCTCAATTCTGAAAAGAGAAATGATTTGTACAAAATGCAAATAAAAAAATTACATACAAGTTTTTGTTAAAAAAATGAGTATCAGTGTAAAAAAAATATTCTTTATTAGTAAGATTTATTTTTTTTTACAAAAGATTTGTATGAGATTTATCTATTTAAAATTTATACATAAAAGATTACTCTTTTTTGAAGGAAAAAAAAAAAAAAAAAAACACACTGCACCAGCTCAAAGACATAATTACTTATGAAACTGTTAAAAAGTTGGTTTACTTGTAACCACCAACCTACCACTGCTGTACATCAAACCTTCAGTTTTGCTCCAATAACGGTTGCTTACGGCTAGCTTAGATAAATTAACTAATATTTGTTTATGAACATTTTGTTTTGTTTCGTGAGAGTCAATAATTAAATCGCAATGCAGCAACTTGAGGATTAATAAATAAAAGATTGTGAGAGATGTATCTTCTTTTGCCTACATGTTTTCGTCGTTTAATATCTCAAAACCAAATTGTTTAACACAATTTATTAAAGAAACAATCTCAGTACTATATATTGTGATCAAGACGATGAAAATAACCAATCTTCAAATTTGTTACTCGCTGTGAACTTGTCAGTGGTTCTCACATTTGTGTGCTAAACAGTATGTACTCATGTTCACAGAATCACAGCTTGATTAGTTCCAGAATATTGAAACCTTATATATATATATATATATATATATATATGCATGGTCAATTAATAGCCAAGGAATTAAAGAGGATCCACTGGCTAGCTGTCGTGTATGTGGGACCTTCCTTTTGCTGGGATATTTTGATCACTTCTTTAATTACCAAGTCAATAAAAAAAAAATTAACAAGCGGACAAATGAATCGGTATAAATTGGGCACAGAGTAGTCTTTTCATATAAATATATATATATATATAGCTAGTACCATTCAACTGTTTGACTTTGATCTATGAAAGGAAAATGCTGCATGCGGGCTCCCGGTGGGAGCTCCCGTTGGGCTGTAGCATTTTTTTATATATATTTTTTAAAATTTATTTTTATATAGATATTTTTAATAATTTTTAATATTTTAAAAAATAAAATAAAAATTATAATATTATTTAAAAATATTTTTTTAATTACAAAGTAGAATAAAAATTAATATTTAATAATTTGTATTTTACTTTCTGATTAAGGAAGTGTTTTTTTTTTTTTCTGATTAAGGAAGTGTTTTTTAATGATTTTTTTACTTTCTGATTAAGTTAAGGAAGTGTTTTTTAATGATATTTTAAATTTATTTTATTTTTTAAAAATATTTATAAGTGTAAAAAAAATTTATATAAAAAATAAATTAAAAAATTATACATAAAAAAGTACATGTTAAGTTCAACGGGAGCTCCCAACGGGAGCTGTAATATGACTATTTTAAATATTTTTTAAAAAAATCATAATATTATTAAAAAATATTTTCTTAATAATATTTTATTTTTATTTTATTTTTTAAAAATATTAACAAATATTAAAAAATCTATATAAAAATTATTTAAATAAAATATATATTAAATAATAGTACAGCCCCAGCGGAGCTCCGAGCGGGAGCCCCCAGCGGGGGCTGTAGCACCACTCATCACTGAAATTCTGAACATTCAAAAAGGTACGTTGCATTCAAAGCCCCACTGTAAGTGTGACTCCGACCAGATAATGAATACAATTAACAATGATTACTTTAGGTTTTAAGAGAATGAACATTAATATGGCCGGGGTGGAGACGTTCATTTTACAAATCTTAAAAAATAAAAAATCCTCCTATAGAAACATCTAAAAATAAAGTGACCTGGACAGGAAGTCACACTCTTCCGCTTTTTTATTTTTTATTTTTTTTTAAGCAAGCATGATCATCATACATATGTTATATATAATAGGGAAAAAGAGGTACTTATACATCCAGCTTAAGAAAAAGAACCAGTATTAGGTGGATCATTTCTACTATGAAATTCCAACACACATTGGGATAGTTTAATAAGGGATATGTAGCCAAACACATCGTTTGTTACGGCTCATGGCATCAAGTTATGCACCTATCGGTTTTTGTGTCGATGAATTTTTTAAGTAGACCCTCTCTTGAAAGACTTTAGTAACGAGGAGATGTTTGAGAGAATGTTGTATATGGATCAATAAGGAGATGAGGAGGGATTGGTTATGGCACTTATTACCACTTGACTATTTCCTTCAATAATGATGCCGGATAGTTGCCTAAGAGATGCCTCTTCAATAATTAATTTTGCTACCATGGCTTCTCCAAAAACTAGATTGATCGAGTCTATTTTTCTCGAGGCTGCAAAGATGATTTCCCCATAGGAAGTCTCACTCTTATTTAGTCTCTACTAATTATTATAGAGGAGAAATTTCATTTCTTATTTTAAAAAAGGTTACTTCAGTTTTTCAAACTTTTGTCATAAGTTTTATTCTTGTACGTAAGATTAATATAAGGTATAAGTTTCAAATAGATAAATTTTATATAAATTCATTATAAAAAAGTGGATCTCACTAATAAAAACTATTTTTTTTTTTTATACTTTTTTTAAGTGGAATCTACTTTTTTTATAAAGATTTATCTATTTAGGATTTGTATAAATTATTTCTCTTTACCTAAATAACGTAAACGGCATATATACGCTATCTAGCGAGCTGTATTATAAGGAAGTCATCATGAATTAAGCTGATAAAACATGACTAATAATGCAAAGCCAGCTCGTACGTACGTGGTCTCATATATACCACTACTCAACTCCAATGGTGATATATATATATATATAGTCCAACGATGTCACGTGATAGTATAGATCGAAGATGCATGCATGCGCTTAATTGATGTGGAAGTGTGAACGCCCGGCTGGCTGATAACTGTTTCTGTTCGCAAGTAGATATTGTAGTACTGCTCCTCTTCTTTATAAATTATCTTCTACCACGTGTTAATATAACCATTATCTATCAATTAATTAATTTGACTTGCTTCCGAGAAAAACTGCATTTAATTTATTTTTGGATTCATTTTATATATATAAATATATTGAAGAGATATTTTAAAAAATGATGAGATAATTTCCAATATAAAAAAATAGATAAAGATGGAGAAAAAGAAAAGGAAAATAGAGAAATGGAATATGACAAATGAATATTTTTACAAGAGCAATGCTATATACAATCCCTATTTGGGGACTGCAATGCAAGCCTAGGTAATTTTATCTTTAAATTTTTTTAAAATTACAAAATTATCCCTCTTGAAATGATATTTTTTTCATTTAATAAGAGGCCTGTACATGCAGTGGGGACTGCAAATAGAATTTCTCTTTTTACAATAGGACCATTAATGCCAAGCACCCTATAAAAAGGATAAAGTGCATACGTACGTGTCCACGTTTAATTGGATCGTTTTTCTTTAAAAACAGACGCAGCCAGAGAATAACGTTGTGACATAATCCATGATGTTGATGATGATGTAAGCCCTCCCAAGTCAACTAAAACCTTGAGACTTGATGGCCGAGCCCCACTTGCCAGATTCGTCTTCCAGAACTCGCATGCAATGGGTTTGAACTTTGAATTCATTCAACGGTCATCCCAGTTAAGGAACCAAAAAGTAAAACGCATTTGTAGGGCCTAATCTACTACTGAGTGCCCCATGGTAAGAGAAAACCCATCAAACAGAACAAATTCAATTGTTTTGGGTACTTTTATCAATGGAGTTCTGAAAAATAATCAATAACGTTGTGTTTGGATATTGAGATGAATTGAGTTTTTTATGAATAGTAGTGAGTTGAGATTGTTGAATGAGTTTGGTGGGGTCCACTTAAGATGAGTTTAAAATATGTTTAGATGTTAAGATGAGTTTAGATATATTTGTAAGAAGTTGTAAAAAAAAATCCTACCATTAATTTTATACTGTTCACCTAGCAGTAAAAACTTTTCTTTTCTCATCTGGCGCCGAACACAGCATTGAGGGAGAGAGAGCCAATGGGTCCCACAAATTAAAGAGAAAGAGAGAGAAATAGAGAGAGTGTGTTAGTGGGTCCTACAATTAAAGAGAGAGAAATAGAGAGAGGGTGTGCAAATAAAGAAGAAGAGAGAGAAAGAGAGAGAGTGTCATTGAGTTCCATTAAGCGAAACTTTGGTCAACGAAGTCTTAAGAGGAAGTAGTTTAAAATGAAGATACATTGTGTTTGGACGTTAGAAGCACTCTAAAAATGAGTTCATCATCCAAACGAAGCAAGTACTACAGAAATTAGTTTTTTCCTGTTTCTTGTTAATTTTTCTCCCACTTATCCAATAATTAGCAGCTAGATACAGTTTTCTTGCACTTTAATTAAGTTTAGATTCAGGTGAGTTTGATGAAAAAAATAGAGCCACATTCATGATCGTATCTACTCATGTTTGATACAGTCGATCTGTTGAGTTAATTCGCATAATTTTCATAAATCTATAGGATTTTTTTGTTATTTATCCTCCGATCCTATTTTGCAAACCATAGTCTTTTAAATGTTGTAATCTTGTTTTTTTTTAATTTGATACGTTAATTCATTTATTGTAATTATTTTAATTCATTCAACATCCAATTCATGACCTTCTTTTATTCCTTTCTTTTTGTGATATGGTACCAACTACGAATGCATCTCTCTCTCTCTCTCTCTGCCCTGTGGCGTATTGTTGAAACATAATGATGACAGACCCAAAAAAATCCACAACTTTTTACCACGTTGTTACTGTTGAATGCAAGTAACCTACGAAAATAGAACGATCTCACATATCTGGATAATCATCATCCTCTGTAGCTTTAAGGAAAAAAGAGGAAGTAAAGAACAAAAACACTTGAGATCAGTGGTAGAGCGCAGATCAGCTTGTGCCACCATTCGGTTCACTCTTATATATTTTCCCATAGTTGGCTTAACTATCAGCTTTATTATCCAAGTGGTTGTGATTTGTGGGGATGATGGAAAAAAAATAGATTTTATAATTTATTTTATATCTTAACACTCTCATTTACGTATAGATCAAATTTTCATTTAAAGGATAATTCAATAAGTGAAATATTTAATTAAATGAAATAAAGTATAGAATTATGATTCGAATTCAATATCTCTACTTTGATATTATGTAAAAATATCACTTATTCTAAAAATTTAAATTGATAAAAATAAATAAATATCTTAACGTATATAAAAACAAGCAAGTACGTGCAGTTCGCTTTGCTGATCAGGTTGATCAACACCAGCTGTAGTGGGGGAGTAGGAGAGCAGTCAATTTTGTTCGCAAAGTTCGATGCTTTGTGTGAACACGAAGTTTATGTATATATAAATGGATGTAGGTGATGGGGCCGTTTTCTCTCTCCAAACCGTCAATGAGACAAATCTGACTAGGCATCAGACTCACGGAGATGTTTTATTCAACTCTCTCTCTCTCTCTCTCCCTTCTTGAGACATAAGAAGGCATAAGATGTCTGTACTCGTGTGACTCTCAGACACACGCCTTTGAATGCGTGAAAATGGACAAAAGAATGGGGTTGGCAATGGAGTCTTTTGCTTTTTTTTCCTCAACAAAAAGCTGGGTAGACAGATTTAACATGATATTTTCCATTAAATTAATCATTAAACTAACCAATAAAAGCATGCTAGCTCTTGGAAGTGACGCTAGAGCATGAGCATGTTGGGAAAAATAAGCCATGCAAGTGGCAATATATACTAGCTAGCTTAGCTAGGTAAGAGTATTGTCGTTGAATTAGTTAAATATATTTTCATCTTTAAATTTAATAAATATCATTCATATTTACTTCACATTAAATTAATAAAATTATTTTCATTTAAAATATAAGCTACATTAAATTTATTCTTATTTTCAAATATGAAAAGAACTATAACAAGTTTAAAAATATTTTTAAGATTATTATATTATAAATATGAGATTTTACCATCTATATACATATGAGATTATTATATTATAGATTATTAGATTGTGAAAATGAAAATGAATATAATTGTTGGAGGTTATTGAAGATTATAAACTAATTAAAAAAATATAAATAATAAAAAATAATAATAATTTATTATTATAGAGAGTGTGATGACTAATCTAATGTAGACTTTAAGTTTTGAATGATTAGTTAAAAGTAAAAAAATTATATATTAATCAAAATTTAAAAAATAAGATGGTCAATCCAATGCTAATGCTCCGACGTTTAGTTATTGCCCGCCATTCCACTTTTGCTGGCCCTATTTTGTAGGAAGAAACAAAAAGAAAGAAAGCCTCTGTTTGTTTATCTTAATAGCAAAAATACATTAGATTTATGTTTAGTTTATTTTTAGTTAAGATTAAAGTTAAAAAATTAAATAAAATACTGTTAAAATATATTTTTTAATATTATTTTTATTTTAAAATTTAAAAAAATTATAATAATTAGGTTATATGAAATGAGTAGAAAAGTTTTTAATAATTTTCAGCCGTAACCGTCAAGTTTTACAACTTTAGGCCCTTCTGCTTACATTGTACTAGTGCTGCCCTGTAATGCTTAAAGTCAGCCTTTTGCACACGTATGAACATTTTTTATATTAGTAGTACTCGTGATCCTAAATTCATGTCTGCCAATGGCTACATTCGTACGTACAGTTACATTATAATTTCAGAAATGCTTTGGGATCCGAATTGGGTCATGAAGAAATGTCCTGAATGTTTTATTTTATTTTATTTTTTATGATTAAAGAAGTATTTTTTAATAATGTTGTAAATTTTTTATTTTTTAAAAAAATATTTATGATGATTAAAAAATATATATATAAAAAAAAAAAAATGAAGTATAACGTTTGGGACATTTTTCAGAAAAACACTTCGGAAAGCCCTAGCATTACTCTTATAATTTCGATCGAGTAGGTTTTTGTACTTCAGAACCTGTTTCTTCCGTCAAACTATAACTGCATTTTATAATTAACGTATAAAATTCTAATATTAGTCATGAATTTGGGTTTAAACTATATACCAAGGATATGTATTTTTAGGATGAATAAATATAGATAGAAGTCACTATTGGGAACATCCATTTTGTACACATGATGTGGCATCATATAGACCACACAGTTTCCCAAGTGAGTATTGAGAATAATCAACTAGAAGTAGCCACGCAGTGAGTGCAAAGTGTGCACTGCTATAGTGGCTTCTCTCTAGCATTACTCTTTTAGGAGAGGTTTGGATTCAAAATACACTTCAACTCATCTCATCTCATCATTACAACTTTATCAAATTTTCATATAAAATATAATAAAATTTTAATTTTTTTAAATCTCAAAATAACTTTTTCAAATTCTCATACTAAATATAATAAATAATTCAATTTTTATTTTACTATTCACAAACCACCTCAATCTATCTCAATTCATCTCTGAATCAAAATCTATTCGAAATCAAATATGCATTGTCGTGGAATCTGCCGCGAAGAAAAATAATATATATATATATATATATATATATTTATATGATCAGGAGTATTCAATTCACAATAATTGTTCCTCGTAACGAGGAAAACGAATCTTACTAGGATCTGCAAGCTGCTGAGCCACCTTGAACAAGCAACCGTACGTCTCTCACTACAGAAACAGCCATCAATTCTCACTGGCCTAAAAGTGCAAAGAGCCCCCTTCCCCACCCCTCTCTCTCTCTCTTCTCTCTCTCTCTCTGATCAAGCACTATAGAAACAGTTCGTCAATGATATAGTGCCGCATGATGAAAAGGGGGTTTCTATAAAGAAATTAAACAGCAGTTCCTGATGGGTTACCAAGTACTAAGTAGATCAAGTATTAAAAGGTTCATCGGTGCCTTCGTTTAACTTTTCACTCAGCATCATCAACACCCAGCTAGCCCAGAATAAAAGGATGAAACTGGAAACGAATTTTGAACTGGAAAATAAAATCCAACGAGAATTCTTAGCTTCCTTCGTACGTACCCACGACCAAGAGAAGGACTGTAATGAGGGATGGGTTTTAATGTTTTATTATAACGATCGAGTTGCAGCTATATATATGTTTGCAATTCCAAGGAAAAGCGCTTACCACGTTCTAAAACTTGATCAGGAAATGAAGAAATGACGCTGCAATATGTTTTGTTTTCCAGAGAAAAGCAACAGGAAACCCAACTGACAACAATACAACCTAGAATATACAGAATACAATATTTATCATAACTGATAGTGACATGACACATACATAAAAGTAGTACCTCTCTTCTCATCACCCCTACTCGCCTGTGTAGAGAGACATACTGTCACACCTCCACTGGCAATTAATATCATAGTTAAACTGCTTCAACTTCCAAACCCATTTATATAAAATCCAATCGAACGAGGCTAAACAGTAAACTCTACTCTAGACTCATACCGGGGGGGAGGGGGGAACAAGTGGAACATGGCGAAACTTATATCTGATGGATAAGAAATGGTGCAAATTAAGGACACGAGTGGATGTCACTGCCATCTGAGTCAGGTATCTGATCAATGCTCCTCTGAATTGTCGGAGCTTGGTTGTGGGGCAGTTGGAGCAGAGTTTTCGATGCAGCCTACTTTCTTTGCAGCCATCGTTGCTGCAGCCTTCACACCCTTTGCCAAGGTTTTGCCTATCTGGGCTTTAACGTCACCTCTCCTTGGAGAGTTTTTGGCTTCGGGATTCCCTCTTTCCATTCCTTCGAATTGTATAGGAGGTAAAAGAAGCTCAGAAAGTTCTGTTCGGAAGCAGAGTAAGAACAGGAGTGCAGACTCTGCTTCTGATACAAGGAGAGAAGAAATAAGAAAATTTCGAAGAGTTCAGAAAGAACTTGGTGGGGGAAGGGTGTGGTGGGGTGGGCATTTATAACATGAGCAACATGGGTGAGAGGGTTTCACACTTTCCAGCTTTGCTACTCATCATTTCTACACTCTACACACTATATTTTTTTTTATTCTTTTTAAATTTATTAAAACTCATTATTTATATACCACATATTTAATAAGATTAAAAAATATAAAATATTAAAAAATGTGATGTGTAAAGATGATGGATATAATTTTTGTTTGAGTCATACGCCTACCCGCATTGTGTGAACACACACACAGTCAAAACTGAAGTTTGAATTCAAAAAACGTAAAATAAAACTGTAATGTGGAGCGGAGTGGAGTGAGTACTATCGAAAGCATCCATCATACAGCTATTTTTTTTTTTTCTTTTAATTAAGGTTCCAGGCTCACTTGCTGACATCGACATGGTTCAAATGTACCTGTATGATTTTTGATTCTAATGGCAATGCCACTCCTGCCAACAAAGTTTTGGTCAAATATTCACCACCATGAATGGAATGCAGTCAAGGTTCCGCGATATCAAATACTAATTTAGCTGGCCAAAGGGGCCACATTCTACCCCTTGATTGGAATCTTTTTTATTGCCAAAAAAATTAAAAAAAAAAAAAGGACAGAGAAAATCAGCTTTGGTAACTTGAGGATATTGATGAAACCAAGAGCCTTCTTTCTATCCACTACATTAAGATCACACATGTTCATCTATGCACGTACATGATCTATATTCACTATTCATGAAACGTTGAATAATTAGAAAGGGAGAGAATTTGAACCCTCCTCCCACCCCAAACACAAAAAAAGCTAGGGCATTTTATCTAAATTTAATATTGGGAATGTCATGTATCAGCTGGGGAAGCTGCAGGGAGCATCTTTATACAACATATATCTATGTGCATGTTAAGGAATAATCTTACATTACCTGTAGATAAGGTCTTGGATATGTTTATAAAGAATGAACAATACTCTCTTGTTGAACCGATTTAATAAGATGAGTTAGGCTCATAAATTTCTTCACAGTATCAGAGTCTGTCACAGGATTAATAAGGGCACACCACTTATCTCATGACAAAGACTAGAAAAAATATTAACCTGCAAATAAGGGAGAGTGTTGAGGAATAATCTCACATTACCTATGGATAAGGTCTTGAGCATGTTTATAAGGAATAACAAATTTTCTCTTGTTAAATCGGTTTAATGAGATAAATTAAACTCATAAATTAATTAATCACCATGCAACAGAAGGACAGTTCAAATTTTTTAACACATTTTTGAGTTGAGATACTAATCAGGAGTCAGGACCTGGGGCTAACTTTTTTTTTTTTTTTAATCTAAAGCGTGATTCGTGTATAGATCAGGACGGTGCTACTCCCATAGAGGGAGTCCACCGAAATCACCACCGAACATGCAAAATTTTTTTGTCTTTTTTTTTTTTTTTAAATATTTTTTTAAATTTATTAAATATTTCTTTTTAAAAAATAAAAAATATATATTCATTTTAAAATAATTACTTAACAATTAAGTAAAAAAATTAAAAATAAAAAAATGCATTCGGTGGCCACCTTCGGTGACCACTTCTGTGGGAGAAGCAATTTCCAAAGAGGAATGTTCGTAAAATGTATCTAGAAGGATGTACACAGTAAGATAAACAACTTTTCCTGTTTCAGTGAAGCACAATAGCCGAAAGAGAGTCAAAAAGAGTCACTGGACTACGGATTAATCATTCATGCATATAATATTAAGAGAAATGATATTTACGATCGTGAGTGTGTAAGTGTAGTGTAGTTATTTTGAAAAAAGTGAATAAATATGAGATTCATATAAAAAGAAATTATTTTTTTAATAATAGATTCTACTCTTTTTTAAAATGACTGTATAATATTTACGTATTGAATGACGATATGATATATAGCATTAATTGTATATACCAAAACAATGAACTATTTGCCTCAAAAGTTCAACAACTCCATTTGAAGACCAACGGAGCTTTCAGTAATGAATGAATGTGATTATGTGAAAGAGATGGGACGAGTCCTCTGACCATTATGGGATAAGAAGTCGGCCAGTCTTCCTTGCTCTCGATTAGATAGTGATGGCCGAGAAGGTGAAAACAAGAAGCGTTTTTAACAAGGAAATTTTCCAACGATACATTGTATAATATATTGTAATGTGTTAAATGAAAGGTATTATTATAAAATTATTTTATAAAAATAAGATGAATAAGATGATTTTATAATAATACTTCTTATTTAATACATTGTTATATAATATATTATAGATAAATCATTACTCTTTTAATAAAAGGTGATAAAAAAAAGAGCCTCAAGTTTTTAACCATCTATATATGATGGGTCAATGACATTGATGGTTGATTTTGAAATTAAAAATCCAGAGGAAAGATAACATTGACCAACCACACCGGTTTGGTCCCAGATCACTCTCACTGTGATTAGATTGCCCTATAGAACATGCAAATTCAATGTCATATATGGCAATTATATTGTAGCCTAAAGTAAAATAAAATATTCGATCTTAAAATACCATATGCACTTGAATTTTCTTGCTTCAAACACCCCATGAGGAAACGGTCAAAATTCATCGTATCATATGAAACATTGGATGTTTACTGACATGACGTCGATGCAGCCTTAGTGTGAGCCATGAGATGAAAACTGGTGGGTTTGGATGTTGAAGTGAGTTGAGTTGAGTTGAGATGATAAAATATTATTAGAATATTATTGTTTATTATTATTACTATTTTAAGATTTAAAAAAATTAAATTATTTATTATATTTTATGTTAAAATTTGAAAAAGTTGTAATGATTTCATTTTCGCCTTAGTGGACAGTGCTGATCAGTTTATACGAGATTAAGGTAAGACCGACTATTTCAGTCACGTCTTTAGCCCCCTAGCTATTTAGAATCAACGGTTATATGTATATATATATATACATATATTTATATATATTTATATACACATTAAAAAAAATAATCAGTATAATCTCTTCATATTCCACACTCCACAAACCACATTTTTTTTAATTTTTATTATTTTTTTCTTTTATCAAATATTTATTACATGAATAATGAATAGAAAATTTAAAATAATTTAAAAAGAATAAATTCAAAAAAAATTTAAAAAATAATATTAAAAATTGATCAATGCTAGATATAGTTTCCATTTAGGGACTACAATACAAGTATAGATAATTTTATCTTTAAAATTTTTTAAAATTATAAAAATATCCCTCTTAAAATGATATTTTTTTCTCATTTAATAAAGGGCCTGCACATATAGTCCCTAGGTGAGGACTGCAAATAAAATTTCTTTTAAAAATTTTAAAAATGATATAGAGTATAGTAGAGATTATGTAGCAAAACTCTAATGGGACAAGATCAGCAGCCTCTAGATCTCCACCCTGCCAGGATCAGAATTTCTACACGTGTCCAAATCCACTTAATTCACATATCAAAAGCATTGATTACAAGTTTAGCTAGTTATGGAAGTGCATGCACCCGTACCATCTACATCCGCACACTGGGTTCGTCTTCAAAAGTTCAAACCCTGCATAAATACCGGCAATAATATTCCAAACTGCAAAATCTGTCCCGTGGACCTTATCAACATCCAATCCAAAGGCTTGTGCAGAATATTCCACCCCATATATATATAAATATATCCGTTAATTCGATGGGCCTGCTTAAATCGACTCTTAACAGGTTTGCATTTTTATTTCAATCCGTCCGCATTTTCTTCATTTTGATCTTTCCGTGCCTTTGCCAACACATTGAACTTGTTTCGCCGATTCCACCAATACGTCTTTGTACCTCATGCATTTCTCATTGTCGTCTAGATCATTGGTCTGGAAAGAAGCTTTTGGTTTCTATATATATATAAATCCACACGGTTATTCGAGGCCTTTACTGAACTGTAGATAGAGATTTCTAAAGTGAGATAATGGCTACGCTTAGCTGGTGGAGATTGTTTAGTGCTGCGGCCGGCGAGCTTTTGTCTCGAGATCTGCGAGGTGCGCCGATCTTCTGCACCGGAACGTGGTTGCACACGATGACTCTATGGTTCATTGGGGAGTAACGGATTGGGAGAGTGAGCCGAGGTTGTTCCCGTTGGGGAACTCCGACGATGCATCGATGATGATGGGGAGTTACCCGAGATTCCCCATGTACGAAAATGACTTCAGGTGGGGACGGTCTCTGGCAGTGCGTGGTGGTGCGGTGAACAAGTTCAATGGTAAGATCTCGGCGTTTCCTAAGATCAAATACTAGTTTATATGTTTCAATAGATATAGAAGGTTGATCATTATGAAATCAAGTTCAAGCTAAAGCATTTGTTCGTATAGAAAAATAACCAGAGGTTCATTTGGTCCCTTGGATTCGTCTTCAGATGCTTCCATCAAGTCCCCCCTCTTCTCCTCTTCCACGATGCAAGACCTAGTCGGGTCATACGGGTTCGACCCAGTTTTATTCTGATCAGGTTGGATCGGATCGGATCGGGCTTATCCTAGAATGATGTCGTTTCGGTTCGGGTATAAACCCGATTGTTTTTGTTCGGGTTGCAGCCCTATATGTATATATATAATATTTTAAATGGACTACTTGCTTTTTCTTTTTTCATATTAAGGAGTAATAATGATAGCCAATTTTACCTGTTCAAATGCATGTTGAAAAGTCAGTGATGAATATGATATTTTTGGTTATTTACTACAATACAATTTGGAGATTGTTGGGTATCAAGCAATGTTTTGAATACCGTACTGGTCAAGGTACTAGAACGAAATATTTCAATACATGTACCGTTGCGGGATAGCGTTTCGAGATAACATTTCGGGATGGTAGATATATAAATAAATTATATTTCAAAATAATAGTCTATATATAAATAAATTATATATAAATACATATATATAAATTATAAATAGTCTAGTCTGAATTGGGGGTTAAAAAATAAGTTTGTAGTTTGGAAAAAAAAAATGACCGAAATATCGGCCGATACTTTGACCGGTACGAAACATATATAGTACCTGTACCGGCCAGTACGAAAAATTTCAGCTATACCAGCCAGTACGGTATGAAATTCACAACACTGGTATCAAGACATGATCACCAGGCTGGTCTTAGAATGTTGGAAGAATCATGGTAGAATTAGGCTGTTTTGGCTATGTTCTTAACTAATGATCTCGAGAACTAAGGAGAAATCACATAGGCTTTTGGATATCGGATTCTAAGTCTGTCAACAAATTAAAGTCATTTTGTTTTTGGAACATCAAAGGAATCAAATTAATATGGAGACCAAAATTCTTGAGAGTAAAGCGGAAAAATCTCTTGCTACATAGGTTCAATTCCACCGAACGTGTTCAATCCAGCCCGATTCACCGCAACTTCCCATCGTGGGCCGAACTTATTCCCTCTTTCGGGCTAAGAAAACGGGCCTGATATTGCAACCCTCAAACGGATTAACCCATGCTCAAACCCTCGGTTTTTCTTTTGGGTTTTGCGATTGCATTTAGCCACAAGCCCACAACTCACTCCCAACCTCCAGCTCCCTTCCCCCCCCCCCCCCTCCCAAAAAAAAAAAACAAAATAGAAAAAAAAACTTTTTCTGCTTCTTCCTCTTCACTGTGTTCCTTACTTTGCCGGCAATTCTCCGGCGAAATCTCCTATCAGGTAAACCCTCACTCTACTTTCTTGACGCAATCGGACACAATGCCTATTCTCATTCTTCTATACGGGCGAGATCTCAGTTGCGAATGTCATGTCCGTACATAGGCTTCTTCTTCTTCCGTGTGCGTACCTCGGGATTGCTCACTCGTGCAAAACACATACAGAAATAAGCAGCTGAGCTTGAAGAGAAACAAGACATGAAGAGGCTGGTTTTGGAGTATAATGATACAGAAGAAAGAGGAGCTTAATGGATTGGGTACTCGAACAATGAACTGGTCACAAAGTGGGGACAACAGAGGTTTCAATCCGGCCGTGGCAATAGTGGGGAAGGAACTGGTGGTAGGGCAAGTGGGTCACGTCATCGGCATCATAATTTCTCGGGCAGCGGAGCCTATTACGGCTAAAAAAAAGTGAACTATTTTTGTCTCACAATGCTAGAAACTCGGCACTCTTTGCCATTAGTATGGTTTATTCGGGCAGGTGTTTTTTGGCTCGGTCCAAAATCCGGATAACTGGATTTTGGATGCAGTTTTTGGACCAGAATCCGGATTGACTTACCCACCTCTATCCGATCCAAATGCGGTTATGCAATCTAGGTATCGGATTTTAAACCCGATGCCCGATTTCTATTAAAAAAAAAAGAGACAAAAAACTCAAATCACGCCAACGCACGGCTAAATTACCCCCAAAAGATCTCTCTCTCTAAACAATAAACCCTAGCTCCCGCCACTCAATCTCTCACGCATCGAACCCTAGCTCCTCCATATTCTATTCGTGTTCTCCTCCTTCTCATATTTTTCTAGGTTCATATTTCTGTAACTAAATCTTCTTTCGAGTTTCAGAGAGTTCTCAACGACTAGTTTGTTACTTTTTTCACTACATTCAAAGTGGGACCGCGACTACTTGGTGAAGTCGATTCCAAGGTACTGCCCTGTGTCGAACTTGGCCAAGTGGGTATCCATCGATCTCGATGGTTACTTGATGGAGAGGAGTAGCAGATATGGGAAGAAGATGGAAGTGCTTGAGCTTGGAATCCAAGAGATTAGAACGTACTTCAGGCTCTGTATGTCGGGTACAAGCTTGTTTGTTCTTTTTATTATCTGCTCAGACCTCTCTCTCTCTCCCAATTTGTGAACAATGAATGTAAGTTTGGGTAGATCTGGTGATTCCGTCTTCTTCTTTCTATTTCTTTCGGGGCTCGAAGGTCTTCGTCCCTAAACCTCAAACCCACCTCATTTCCAAGCCTCCTTCGCTCTGTAGAGTTGCTTGGCAGAAGATCCGTCCGTGACATTCCTTTCATGGGAGTTTATCTTTGTTTCGTTTCTCTATTTCTTTTGTTGGGTTTCTTGAAAAATGTACACATACTTACTCTTTCACTTTCTTCTTCCATTTTTGTTTCAGATGAATCCTACGCACAAGGTCTACTGATACTAGAACAATGTCTTTCCACTCAGTCAAGTGAGGTCCCAGATGCTAAAAACTCGAGGGGATTGGTTTTTCTGGCTATTTCTACCTCATTCTTGGAAATGTTTCGCTTTTCCTTTTATTTTTTTGTGAAATTTTTAGTTTCAAAAATTTATATTAAGTTTGAGTTTAGTGGATTTTAAAGGAGATTTTGGTGAGGCAATCGAAAAACTTCAAAGAATCCAAGATTTAAAAAACTATTATTTGGGCGTTAAAGGTAAACATTTGCATTTTTTAAGTCTAATTTATTGCATTGTCATTGAATTTGTGAGATTGGACTCAAATAGCAAAAAAGGTATTGACCGTAAGTTTTGTTGGGGTCCTTGATATAGTTGCTGCAATGGAAGCTCTTGTTGGGCTTCATCTCAGTAATTGTTGAGACAATCAATTACTGAAAGTAGTTTACCTAGGGTCCACTCAATCCCATTTATACGCATGGGTAGCTTAGCTTTTTATAGGCTTTTTTGTTTTTCATTTGAGTCTAAAGTTGAGGAATTAGTCTTTTGATATAAAAGAGTCAATGGCAGTGCATTGTGGGTAGGTTTAGCTTTTGTTCCTATGGGTTCTTTTTGGTTATATATTATCTTTATTTTTTGGAGTTTTCTTGTATATATTTCTTTAGCTAAATGCATCCCACATTTATGTCCTTTTCTGATAGTATGTTTTTTGTTTTTATCAGATTTGTTAAAGGATGCAAACCCAAGCACCATAGTGGATTTAATATATTGATGAAGCTTACCTTCTAGAGTTGGAGCAGTTCCATGAGATTATTGTTGCATCGGCCATATTTGGTTCTGCTGATCATAAAACTCTTTAATAAGTACTTAAATTTCAAACAAATAATTCTATTGATGTTTGTCGAATATGTTTCTCAAATGTTTTGGCTTTGTTCAGAATGATTAGGTTTCACCGATGGTTCTTAATCACACATTTTAAGCACCATAAACAACCATGTAGGATATAATGTAGTATTTTTCTTTTTTCTATATTAGTCCATTGTCTAGTAATTTTGTACTAACCTTTTTTGCTTACAGAATGTGCAGGATCTCTCTCAATCAGATCACTTGAAGTTGTTACTTGCCGGAATTATTTTGTAATTCATATCTTGTAATTTTGTATTTTGCAATGTAATGTAATGTGTAAATAACAACATAGTGTAATATGTAGTGGATTGCATGCATTTTAGTTTTTCATTTCTATATATTTTTATTTTGATGGAAAATGTTAGTACTATGCTTTTTAATGATGACTCAGAATTTTTTTTTCATAAAATATATGCTTTTATAAAAAATTATGATTTTCAACACTTTTAAATTTTGTTTTTAATAAATATAGAAGAATTATGCTTTTCAACATTTTAATTATATGCTTCTAAATCCTTTATATGGACTTTTTTTTTAAGTCAAGACAGTGATACTCCACGAAAATTATACCTCATCTAAACTAAAAACAGAAGAAAATCAAAATTTTATTCAATACACAATCCACAACAATGCAATCCAGTCAAATTGTTAACAATTCGCACAAGCTTGCTACGAATCCTCACTCCAAGTATTGTGGCACTTGCAATTACCGAGGAGCCCATTCCTTCGAAAAGCTTGACATCGCAGACAAAGACTACAAAATCAGCCGATATTTATACGCAACTTCAAACATCAACCTCCCTAATTTCTCCCAAAAATCCAAGATGAGCAGCGACGAGGAAGAGATAAAACGGCTAGGGCGGCGCAAAATTCTCATTGGACAGAGAGGCACGGTGACGTTCCTCGAATGGGTATGTGATCTCAAAGATATTCTCCACCCGGCGAACTTTCGTGGAGACCCATCGATCAAGATAGAGTCCGGCTTCTATGGCTTGTACACCAAGAAAGAAGAGAACTGCAAGTATTGCTCATTCTCAACTCATGAACAAAGGATCGGGGGAATTTTCGATGGGGAAATCACAGGGATGAGCTGATGAGGATGAAGGGAGGGAGGATGAACAAAGGATCTAGCAATGGAG
Source organism: Juglans mandshurica (assembly GCA_022457165.1). Classification (NCBI taxonomy): domain Eukaryota; kingdom Viridiplantae; phylum Streptophyta; class Magnoliopsida; order Fagales; family Juglandaceae; genus Juglans; species Juglans mandshurica. The sequence continues at coordinate 1,819,565 of CM039628.1, forward strand.
GGGGTGTTGGGCAGAGTGAGGGACGATGGTCGGGGTGGGGGAGAGGTGGGTGACGCAGGGGGTGAGGGTGGGCGATGCGGGGGTTGGGGGAGATGATGGAAGAATTTCAAATGGGTGAGGGTTTTCGGTGGGCGGTAAGGATCAACTGTGGGGACTGATCTTGGGAGGGCTGAGGTCGTGGTGGGGAGGGCTGAGGTCGGTGGCTGCTTAGCTTCGAGGATTGAGATCGAAGAAGACAAAGGGATGAGGAGGTTCGGGAGGGGGAATTCGAATTTGGGATTCGGGAGAATACGAATTTGAGGGTTGAGAGACGCGAAGCGAAAAATTGGAAAAACCGGTCCACTGGTTAGTGAACCCGGTCGACACGTCAAGTGTGTTAGGGCTGATGCGAACAGTGGGCTAATGCAAAGATTAATTCAAATTTTTAAGTTCATATGTTTTTTCCTCTATAGGAAAAACTGGGTGCTGAATGAAAGGAGAGGAAGAGGCCACGTCAGTGCATGAAGTTTAAAAACCTGTGTGTTCTGCCGACAACTACACAAAAAAACTCTCTATCTTTGCCTTCCCAACAAATTTTGTAAGATTACAAGTACAAAAGTCTGTCGTGGGTCACACATCTAATCAAATTCCAATACATTCAACAATAACGTGGAAATAAATCTGAGCCCCAATCTAGTATAGAGTTTCCATTTTAGAACATATATGGTGAGTAGATGACACGTTCGTTAAATATGAAGGTTTATGTTCTTAAAATGGATGGATTTTTCGGGTTGATATAATCTGAATTTTTGTTTGAATTAAATAGTTCAATTCGGGTACAATAGATATAATATTAAATATTTTATGTAATCTATAACTTTATACGAAAATAATTTAATCACAAAAAATTCTACAAAAATATATCTACAAACTGATATGATTTGATATTGTACTTTACATTGTAAAGCATATATAACGTATCACATCTTACAAATGTCTTGTATTTTTAGCTGTCTTTATTAAATTTGGTCTGCAATTTTTTTATTGGTGAATGCCAACATTCTTGTCAAAATTTCTGCAAAATGCATTGTTTTTAACATAGGGAAGTATTTATATGTTCACTACTGTCGTGTTGATCATGACTGTAATATATATAATAACACCTTCCGCATGTTTCTTTACGAAATCGATGTATCTTGTGACGATCATAATATATAGATAGACTTTGAAAAAAGAAACACTCTCTCTTGAACTCCCATGCTAACGAGTCAAGAAAAATTAAGAGAAATGTTTGTTATTTATTTATTTTATTTTATTTTATTTATGGTCACGGGTGCTATGGTTAAAGCAAAGGGGAAAGTGCTCGTGCGCTTCACGCTCATAACGTACGGTCAAACCTTCCAACCCCCAACTGAAGACGCGTGGTTCCTCCGGGCTAGTAGATCTCAACGACCCAATTAAATAGCTTTGTCAACGGCCCACCCTTAATTAGCTTTGTCATTATTGGTTTCGTATATATTTGTAATTATCTAATTTTATGCTATTATAAATAATTTTATACATTATTTTTAACAAAAAAAATGTTCAAAAAATAATTTAAAATATCTTATAGGAGCAAATATGATCGAAAATGATAACTAGTATGAAAAGTTGCATTCATGAATAAAACTTTTCAATTTGAGAAATGTTTTACTTATAAATCCATCTCACAAAAATAAATTCATAAATCAACATAATTTGATGTAATACGTTAGATTGTAAAGTAAATCTAATATATCATATGAAGTTATTGTCAGTTTATGAATTTACTTTTATAAGATTCTATTGTGGTTATAACACTTCTCTTTCAATTTATAAGTAAAACAAAGTTGACGACGTGCATAAGTTTTTGTAAAGAGAAATGCTTTAGAAACAAAGAGTTTCACAAAAGTAAAACACACAAACTAACGTAACTTGATATGATATTTTAGATTGTAAAGTTATTTTTATTGTAAAATAAATATAACGTATCATAGAAAACTATATATATCAGTTTGTAAGTTTACTTTTGTATGATTTATTTGTGGATGTAGCATTTCTCTTTTGTAAATAGAATATGACATAAGTTTTATAGAAAAAATATCTAATTCCTTCCATATTTTTATGTTTTGAATGGCTATAAATATTCTTATAGTTAAAAAAGAATAGTGATAGGCTAACAATCCATTCACAACTTGTAGATAATTTTAAATATAATAATATTTTTTATTAAATTTAAATAAATCAAATAAAAAACAAAAGTCAAAATAAAATTTAAAATAATATTATTTTATTATATAATTGTATACAAGTTGTATATAAATGTACTATATTGGAAGAGCCAAATGTAAATTTTTTGCTTACAAGCTACAGTGTCTCTCTATGTTTGGATAGGTATTGTTCACCATATATTGATTATTTTATCACTTGTTTTCCTCTCCTCTCACTTGCTCTCTCTCTCTAATTTAATTAAAAATTAAATTATTAATTAACATATGGTTGGCATAATTGCAAAATATGAAAAAAAAATATTTATTATTATTTTGACTAATAGATGGATAATCTAACGTGAGAATTTCTCTTAAATGATAAAGATAAAAAATAAAATATATAATTTTAGCCAAATTTTATCTTTATCTTTACCTAGACCATTGTTAATGCTCTTAGGCCTCATTTGGATTCGAAAATTATTTTATCTCTTACCATTTCATTATTATAAATTTTTTAAATTTTCACATAAAATATAAACAATTTAACATTTTCAAATCTCAATTCAACTTTTTCAAATTTTAAAACAATAATAATATTAAAAAATAAAATTCTAATAATATTTTTTTTAACTTTTATGTTTCATTTAAAATTATTTTATATGTATCTCTCAATACAATTCAGCTCATACTGGGAGTGGAATGGGAATGGAAGAGCATGTTTATCTTTTTAAAGGTAGAACGATTACAATAAGAGGAAAGGTTCCCACGTAGTAGGGTATGAAAGATTCTGGTGTCCGTTATCTGATTCCCGTTATCTGATTTCCCACCAATCGTACGCTTGTCCTTTCCTATTATGTTTCCCAATTGGGAAAGTTGGACGGTCCAGATTTGACGTCAATTATTACTGTTTTTGGTTGGAATCGATATAGTTGGATTTGATGGTGTCAGTGACAAAGGATACGACACGTCTTGTCTCCATTAAGGTCTATCTCTCTCTCTCTTGCGCCTCAACGTTGGTTTGGTTCATTCGCTCTTTGTCCTTACTTCTCTGTAATATCTTTGTTCATCGAATATTTTTGAAAAATTGATTGCAAGTATGTGAATATCTTATAATTATTTAAAAATAAATAAATAAATACGATATTTATATAAAAAAATTAATTTTTTAATAATAGACCTCATTTTTTTTCAAAACAATTACACGACACTTATGCACTCTACAACTGTACGTAGCATTACTCTTTCTAAAAGATATTTTGTTTCTTTCATATATTTGTTTTTTTATATCATGTAATTAATTTAAAGAAATGTTTTAATCATAAACATGTTTTATAAAATTAAATTTAAAAACTAGATGTGATGCGTTAGCTTATAAAATTATTATTATTATTTTAAAATAAATATAACATATTATATAAAATCACATTAACTTTTATATTTACTTTTGTAAAATATTTTTGTAATTATAACACTTATCGTTAATTTATCCTCAAATTACTTAATAAAATTTAACCTTTTGAAACGTAACATTGATATGAGGCGATCTAATGTATTATTTTGAAATAGAAAATTATATACACTGTACTATCATCTTACTATATAAGATATGACACATTTATTACTATTGAACGATCATTTATTGAATGATTATTTATCATCTAATGGTGATAAATATATCACACCTTATATAGTGAGATGAAAGTGTGGTGTATATAATTTAATATTTTGAAATTATTGTTCATGTTTCTATTTCACTTTTGTTTTCAGTCTGAGTTTTGCTAAACAACTTCTACCACAGTTCATATTTTTTTAAATTTTTAAATTTTTTTTAAATTTTTTTTTGAGTTTATTCTTTTTAAATTATTTCAAATTTTCTATTCATTATTCATATAATAAATATTTGATAAAAGAAAAAAATAAAAAAAAATGTAGAGTGTGGAGTGTGAAGAGGTTTTGAAGATTTATTCTTTCGGTCTAATTCACCTTTGCTTCTATATTGGTTGTGGAGTTCTTAAATAGTGGTTAAAAAAGCGATTAAAAGCTGACCAAATAATGATTAAAAGATAAAAAATTAACCCTCGTACTTATTGAGTAGATTCCGATGGAATAGTTAAATGATAGTAGACACTAAAGAGATTATAAAAGAGATAACATGCCAAAATCAATAAATTTTTTTAATGTAAAATCCGAGGATGATTTGTTAACTACTCTTGTAAGAAAATTGAAGTACACTAGACCTTTTATCCGTCGTATTACTTTTATTAATTTGGATTCTAGAGCTTAAAGTAAATAGAATGTTGACTGATAATAATAAGATAAATTGGTAAAATTAACAAAACAAAAACGTAGACAACATTAATTTTTAGCATTTTTATAATTATTTAAAGAAAATAAAAGATAAGAAGGATGCTTCTTGTATTATGAAAGTCACAATTCAAGGGAATGTCTAAAATAATAATACTAAATACAGTTTTATGGTATATAAAGTCCCGAACATTCTATTTAAAAAAATTGGGATCCATCATTTAAAAAATAATTTTTTATTGAATATTAAATTTATCCAAATATTTTTTTTTAATGCGCGGAACTTATACATCTTAAAATTAAAAATATAATTACTCGTATCCAAATTACACATAGCAAAATGTTTCTTAAAACATTAGTGAAATACAAAAATAAGAAATTCCAGAGTCCTACAAATTAATTCATAGATTGGTGATGTTCCGAGCTGTTGGTGTCCAACTTTAGTGGATGCCCCAGCCCAACTGTTTGTATTTGATTGAATCTATGTAGAAGGGGACCAGCACTCATAAAATAGTTAATATATTTAGCATAATTTAAGGTGGGGTGGTCCTAATTGATCAGAGATCCACATGTTCGGCACAGTTGACGTTGTCCAGCCAGCTGGACGTTTGAGATCCGGCAGTGAAATCTCCGTCCATCCTTTGAGCCTGTACGCCTATCAGTAGCCGTCACGTAGAGTAGTACAACAATAAGGAGATGAAAACTGAATGCCTTCGTATTCGTTGGAATTAAAAACCTACGGCTTTTCTATTTAGGGAAAGGGTAGTGCTATGCCACATCCACCTCAATTTAAATATTTTTAAAAATAAAAAATATCAATACATTAATAATTATTTTTTTAATTAATAAATAAAAAAAAATTACATGAACAGTCAAAATGAGTGGACATACTAATATTATTCTCAGAAAAAAGTAATGTTACTATGCCCTCTCAATTTTCCTACTTGGTGTGTCCTTAATGCAAATTGTACTTTTATTTTATTTTTACTTTTTATTTCAAATATTTTTTAAAACATATTAAAACATTTTAAAAAAATAATAATGGATCGAATTGGGAGCTTCATAAATTTTGCTTTTATGTGCAGTATGCCTCGAACGTGTCTGTACTAAATTATGAAAAAGGACGTCATTGTATAGGCCATGCCAAATTTAAGTTACCAACTACTCATTCTTCCAAGTACTTGTATTTCAATAACCAAATTGGGCAAGATTTATCATTTCTGTATACTGTACCCATTTTGGGATCAAACATGCATGCATCAATTTGTCAGCATAAAAAGTATATACCATTTTGGTCCCAAATAACTCGGGATCAATCTAGTTTGATCAAGTTCTTCTAGATTCTCACTCAAACTTCAAAGGTCTAGAGGAGAAATCAACACATAAATAAGTTTCAAAACATTTATTGTTGTTGTGACTTGGCATTTAACAAAATTATATTTCATGATCTACTCGGCATTCCTCTTATCGCATCTTCAATTAATATATATATATATATATATATATATATATATATGTGCGCGCGCGTGTTTGTGTGAGAAATGATAGTTACAATTATGAGTGTGTAAGCGCTGCAAAATTATTCTGAAAAAAATAAATAAATACGAGACTCACATGAAAAAAAATTAATTTTTTAATAGTGAACTCCACTCTTTTTTCAAAATGACTACATGACACTTACGCACTTCATGACTGTATGTAGTATTATTCTATGTGTGTATATATATATTGGTTGTTTCAAATTATATAATTCATCGTTAAGAACTATGAGATTAGAGGACTGTGGCTTACTGGCTGCTGGGCGGCTTGGCAGTGATAATGTTGGGGTAAAAAAATAAAATTACATACTTTTAAATAATGTATAGAGTGTGAAAGTTATGTATAGAACAACTCGATGAGAAAAGAAGGTGAAAGGGATGTAAAGTTGAAACACAGCAACCCAAAACTGCTGTAAGCGTGGTACCACGCTTTACTTCTACCTAGAGAGTGAGCGCATCCCACCTCTATGGCTATTTCTTTCCAAATCCCCAGACTCCCCCAGCATGTTTCTTTTTGTGCCTCACAATCCTCTGATCATCTATGACTATTGTTGCCTCTCTCTTACTGCCTCCTCTGATCCCTTTTCTCTCCACTCGTCTTCTCTCTCTCTCTCTCTTCCTGTGGACTGTTTCCTTGTAGGCCTTTTCTCTCTGATCCATTTATCCACAAAGCCTCAAGACGGCCCCTTTTTTTTTATTAATAACTTGGGAACACGGAACACCTCTCTCTCTCTCTCTGCCCAGTACCGTTGCAGAGAGGAAGCTATACTTTGCAATACCTCTCAAAAAAAGAATTTTTAGCTGCTATTGTTCGGTATTTCTTGAAGAAGATTTTGCCATGCAAATGGGTTTTTCATGTCAAGCTTACAGTGCCATGTAAAACGGATTTTTTTTCTTTGAATATTAAACAGCCAAGACAGAGAGTCGAAGAAAAAGAAAATATGTTGGATCTCAATATTAAAATCCTCTCCTGTACTTCACTTTGTGATGAAAAGGTGGAGACGTCAATGGAAGTGGAGAAGCTCCCACCGGGCTCAGGAACACAAATGGAAGACTCGGGGACTTCCACCTCCTCCGTTGTCGAAGAAGCTCCAAACAACCGAGATCATGAAGACTCTTCCAATAACTCCTATGAATTCATCTTCGACATCTTGAGAAAAGAAAATCACGGTACTGCCAGTCCCACAAAGGAGGTCAAAGACGAAAACCCGACATCGGAACTCGTTACTCGACCCCTTTTCCCGGGTACCGGCGAAACAGGAGGCGAGGAGTCTGAGTTAGGGTCAGGGTTGTCGTCGAGGCCTCAATGGTTGAACTTGTCGTTTTCTGTCTCGGGTGTTCAGGCCGAGCCGAGAATTTTGCAGCAGAAGCAACAGCAGGTGAGGAAAAGTAGGCGTGGGCCGAGGTCTAGGAGTTCGCAGTACCGGGGCGTTACGTTTTACCGGAGAACCGGGCGATGGGAATCACATATCTGGTATAAATTTCCATCTATAAGAATCAATGTATGTTTGTTCATAAATAAACCGTCGTATGTTTCAATGGTTTAATGTTCTTTACTGATCTCGACTCTTATCACATGAGCTGTTTCATAAATGGTTTCATCTTAAATACATTGAGTGAATTTTCATCGATTATCTGAATTCATTCTCTCCTGATGTACAGGGATTGTGGGAAACAAGTATATTTAGGTAAGAAGATGATCTTTAATATTACTACTGGGAAACAAATTCACTGAATAATTTTATGGTTTTTCGGATATTTTGACGAATTCGGGTGTCGGTATTTTTCAGGTGGGTTTGACACTGCTCATGCCGCTGCTAGGTGAGTTTGTTTGTTTAATTATAATATTTTGAATTAACATAATTTGCTTTATGATTGATTTGATTGTCCTGAGTTTGGACCTTGTGATTTCAGAGTATATGATCGAGCTGCGATTAAGTTCCGTGGAGTTGACGCTGATATCAATTTTGACATAAACGATTATGAGGAAGATATGAAGCAGGTGGAAGTGGGATATGTTTTATGGCTGATTGCTGCAATTTGTGAATATCGGATTGCAAACTGACTGTAATTTGATTGATGCGTAGATGATGAATCTGACAAAGGAAGAATTTGTACATCTTCTTCGTCGCCACAGCACAGGATTCTCACGAGGGAGCTCAAAATACAGGGACATGACCCTGCATAAATGTGGTCGATGGGAAGCTCGTATGGGACAATTCATGGGGAAGAAGTAAGAAACATTCCTTTAGCTGAAACTTCATTTCTGATGATTTTTAATCGAGAAATGATATTTACAGTCATGTGCAAGTGCCACACAATCCCTTTGAAAAAAGTGAGTAAATAAGAGACTAACATGAAAAGAAACGATTTTTTTAATAATAAACCTCATTCTTTTTTAAAACGATTGTACCACGCTTGCGCATTCCACGACTGTACTCAACATTACTCTTTTTAACCAGATGTGGATGCCAAAAGTTGGTATATATTGTAGCTCTACTTCTATGCACCATCTTGATTGTTCAGAACTTGTCATTTTGACCTTCCTATGGTGGGAATGAAATCTTATATGGTTATGCAAAAGAAGAAACTGCGAGGGAATCAAATTTCATATCTATGAAAAAATTATGATTGCTTGCAAAAACATATACGTACCTTGGGTTATTCGACACTGAAGCAGAAGCAGCAAGGTCCTTGTGATCACGAATTTATTGGCCTTGGACACTCTGATTTAGATGGGTTCAATCAAACAGAAATCTTTATTTTCTTTCTTTTTTCAATCCAGGGCCTATGATATGGCAGCGATCAAATCGAATGGAAGGGAAGCAGTGACCAACTTTGAGCCAAGCACCTATGAAGGGAAGATAACTGCGGATGACAATAATCAAGGTAATATATATAATAGATTCCTATCTTTTCATTTGACTTTATGGAAGGTAACTCTTTTTCGCACTTAGAAATAAGAAGAATGTTAATGAATTTATTGATGAATTTCTAGTGCTATGAATTCAGGAAAGCCAATCCACAATCTGGATCTAAGCCTTGGGGTTTCTAACAGATCAAAGGGGAAGGACAGTGTGGTCGATCTTCATTTTCATTGCAACAGAGACAGATTACTGGTATGATCACTCTATTTATATTCGGCCTTTTAAGTGTTTAAGACATGTTTTCTCCAAGTCATCTTTTAGAGATGTATGAAATGCATGTGGCCAGTAGCAGACATTAGCATATATTCAGATTCCCATCAGACAGCTCTTACCTTCCCATACCGCCTTGCAGGGGGATCATTTACTTTACCTTGTGGGAAGCTTGTAAATTATAATAGTGTGAATACGACTGATATCGGCAATGGCAGGTTTTACCATTCCTTTGTTCATTTGTTTTAGGTCTCTTCGGTATATCCATGTTATCCGAATACATTTTGCAGTCGCTTTCGAGGTCTGATTTGTGGTAGCTGCCAACTCACCATATCAACCTTCAAATCATTACCTATCCTTCCCTTACTATCTGCCTCTAATTGGTTAAACAATTGCTGGATTGTCGTGCATGTTAGCATTTCTTAGAGATTTTACAGAAAATCAGAACCAGAGTTCAAAAGGATTTGACATGGTTTAACTCGGTACTTATGTTTTAAGAATAATCAATAATCTGGTATTATGATGTGCTAAGCCTTTCTCTCAGATCATGCAAGTGAATTTCTTCTTTTTGATCACTTCAGATTTATTAACTATAACTTAAGTTGGTTATCTTTCTTTTACTTGCAGGGCATTAGGGCCACAGAGTAGACAGATGAAACTGTTTCTTCTCCAAGATTTGCGAACTGGGCATGGCAAATGCAGAGCAATGGGATTGTTAGTGCAATGCCAATATTGTGGTTAAAAGGCTAAGGCATCTATTGGTTACGCAGTTTAGATGAAATGAGATTTTTGTTAAAAGTTAAATAAAATATTGTTATAATATAATTTTAATTTTGAGATTTGAATTGTTTATTATATTTTATGTGTAAGTTTAAAAAAATTGTAATAATTATATAAGATGATATGAAAATGTTTGATTTTGTGAAACCAAATTAATTCTAAATTCATGTGATTGATGACACATCACCAATATAATAAATATCGGTTTTATTAAAATATAGATTAAATAATTAAATTTATTTATTATCATCGGCTTAAATTATTGGAAGCGTGTTGTAATAGGTTTGACTTTTCTTAGGATTTTAAATTTTAGTATTGAGTAATGCTAGAGAGAAGCCACTATAGCAGTGCACATTTTGCATTCATTGCGTGGTTGCTTCTAGTTGATTGTTCATAATACTCACTTGGGGAGATGTGTGGTCTAGATGATGTCATATCATGTGTGTAAAATGGATACTCTCAATAGTGACTTCTATCTATATTTATTCTTTAGTATTTAGGTACTGTTTGGATAGTGAGATAAGATAAGATGGTTATAGATAAAAGTTAAAAATTAAATAAAATATTGATAGAATATTATTTTTTAATATTATTATTGTTTTGGCATTTGAAAATTTTGAATTATTTATTATATTTTATATAAAAATTTAAGAAAATTGTAATAATGAGATAAGATGAGATGAAATACTTTCATTATCCAAACGAGACTCTAGTAGACGGCTTTTCTTTGGATGTAGCACAAAGCTACAAGTCTCAGCACCATTTGAGTACCTTTCTTGCTAGCGAATACGAGTGTGTGCATCTCATCCTCTTATTTTCTCAAATAAATAAGTTTTATATAAGTCTTTTATAAAAAATTAGGTCTCATTAATAAAAAATAATTGTTACATTTTTTTAGGTAGAATTCACCTTTTTACAAGGCTTGAATAAAATTTATCTAACTCGTAAAAATCATTTTTCCATTTTTCTTATGTTACTTAAATGGCTTCGCAGTCAAAAAATTCAGTCTGGTATTCAAAAAATTATTCACTCTATTTAAAGCTAAACTTTATTCTTTGACTCCATTTAAATTTAAAATTTTATGTATTGGGTATATTCAATGAGGGAGAGTCAAGATGAGAATTGATTGTGTTTGCATTTTTTTACAAATTTAAACACTTGAGACAACTGGAATTGCGTGGATAAAAATGAGTGCTGCTATAGATCAGCCAATGTTTTCAAGGGTGTGCAGTAAGGTTCCGTCCCTGCTGCCCCGCCCCCGTCCGCCCCGCCCTGTGTGGCGGGGTGGATTACCCCGTACGCCAAGGGTGGGGGTGCGTGGCCCCCGCCTGCATCTGGCACCAAAGACGGGGGCGAGGGCGGGGCCGGGATAGGGGTGGCCCCGTCGTACGGCCAATTACAAGGTCTGTTTGGATTCTTGGAATCAAAACCAGGTTCATAAACCCTCCACAGGCGTACGCCCAGCACTCTCTCGGATCTCGATCCGAAAGCAAAATGTGGCGAACCATTTCGACGCCCACCTCAGAGCACTGGGTCTCTTCCCTTCATCCACGCAATCTTCCTTCTCACTCAAAGCCCTGCCGAAAATCCTCACCGTCACCCCCGAGTCTCACACTCTTTACGTCCCCAAAGCCCTCATCTTCCGCACAATCGACGCACCCTCCGTCTCCTCGATCCCCGGCCTGGGAATCCGCGGTCTCGGTTCCAATTTCGGTTTGATCGTCGTGCGGTGCATTTCCTCCGACTCTCCGGCGCCCATATTGGATTGGAAAGACCCGGTGTCGTGCTCGGAGGTCGGCAACGGAGACAATGGCAGCGTGGAGGTGGATACTTAAACCCTCTATTCTTGTCAGAGACTATTTCTTCTTCTCTACTAGGTTTGCTTCTTTTTATTCATTTCCATTTTTTCCGAGAGTTGATTTCAGTTTAGGTTTTCTATTTGTTTATCCATTTGTCAATTTTAAAGTGGAATTGTAAAAGCAACATGAAAACAGAGTGGGAAACGATTTCGAAGCTCGTTTATAATTACTTGATTACGTACGAAAGCTATATCCAGAATGATTTGTTTACTCTAGTTTTCTAGGAACATTTGGGAAAAAATACGCCTTTTTCCATTTTCTTTTACATTTACATCTGCTATTTAGTTGCACCAAATTAGCTCACATATATGTTTCTGAAATTTTTAGTTACGTTTTTTTGGGTGTAGTGTGTGAGAAGGTTAATGGAACATCAATTTTATTCTGCCAACATCGCGAAAGACTGATTAGTGTATTCTTAAGTTCAGCATCGGGGCTTGGCTTTGTGGTATGAGACTAATCAACTGGAAGAGCTTGCCAGGATGGCTTGGTAAGCAAGCAAGCAGGCGCCAACTCCCAGTTCTTTCTCTTCTCTCTTTTTTGGGCCCCCTGTGAACATAGGAATTGGATGGATGACTCACTCTCTCTTGAATCTTTGTGAGACCATTGTAAGTTTGTTTCTTTGGTTTGCATGCCATGAATATGCTCATCTTTTTTTTTTACTTGTCAAAAAAAAAAAGATGAGCATCTTTAATATCTTTATAACCATAAAGTGTTGTATATGCGCGTGTATTGTAATTAAGTTAACTGTGTTAATTAGGACAGTTTTGTTTCAGCGTTTGAGTGCTTCCTTAGGTGGAAGTAACTGCTGTATATGGTAGTTTTTCAGTATGGGTCCATTGTCTTGTTTAATGCCCACGAAGATGACGTTGATGACTATTTGAAAGTCGTAGAAAAATAAGCATTGCGATTACTGCCCAAATCGAGAAAGGACGGTAAGGTCTAATGTTCAGAATTCTTTTATTTCAATATTAAGTTACTGGTTTCTCACTTACAAAAAAAGGTTACTAGGTAGTCACTTATAAATCATTTTATGAGGAAACTGTTTTGGAAAAAGAATATCCTACAGTAGCCAGCAGGAGTTAGCATTTCAGTGTTTGTCCAGCATGCGAAAGTTGCTACTACTTTTAGTGACTGATACAGTAGAAAGTACAGTAGATGCCCTTATTTGCTTTAGATTCTTACCCTTGTATTTGTTCCTCTCGATTATGGACACAGCTAAGGTTTTTTAGTACGGAGAAGGATAGGATGGTAATAGGCTTTTCGAGGATTTTGATTGGTGAACCTTAAAATGTTCATTCTGTTATCTTTTTTGGGGACAACCTACCAATCAAAAAAATATCTTTGTTTTATATTCACTATTTCCAGGTGTTGTTACTCTGTAACGTTCCATAGCTGTACATTGTTTGTACATAGCTATTTCAAATTTGTTTAATGATCATAAGACCATTCCATGAAATCATATATAGGTATCTCATATTGATTTTAGAAATAATTGTGCCATCTTCATCTTGTACTTGACATCTTTGCCTTGGGTGTACTGCACCATCTGATTTGTTTGTATACAAGAGGTCTCTCAACCCATCTCATCTCATCTGATCTAATCATTACAATTTTTCCAAATTCCCACACAAAATACAATAAACAATTCAACTTTCTCAAATCTCAAAACAAAAATAATATTAAAAAATAATATTCTTATAATATTTTATTCAACTTTCAACTTTCATTTTATCTCATCTCATCTCAACTCACAATCCAAACCTCCCATCCTCATAGGCATCTTTACATTTTTTACAAGTTCAAATATCTAAGTAACAACATCATCTGGAATCTATAAACAGGTCTTCCCTCATCACTTAATTATCAGTTTTGGTGGAGATTTAATTTCAGCAGATTCATCTTGTTTGGACGACTCAGCATAATCCATACACAAGAGGAGAGAGTTTTTGGGCAAATTAGGGATAACAAGGTCAAATGCATTATGTTTGGATGATGTTGGATTCTGTAAGCCATTGCAAATGAGTGATCTCCTTGAAAACATCACAAGTATCCTTGTTTTTTTATAATTGCAGGACTCTTTAGCCAAAAAGTTTACACTCACTAAGGCTTTATTCCTCTCTCCTTATTTATTCCATTCTCTCTCATTAGACTAATGCTTAAAAAACAAAACGAGTTTGGGCACTTGTCTGATTGTCCCGCAATTTGGGTGATAAGAGTTTTGGAATGTTTTTGGTGGGTTTCACTCTGATTCCCCACTTAAGCTTTTATAATTTGTAATACAAAGTAGTTGTGAAGCATGCTGTGTGTTAAGAAAGTACATCTCGAAGATTTCTGGTGTAATAAAACAGATCTAAAGAGAGTTTATTCTTTCAGTACTAATAGTTAGATTTTCTGTTTTAAACCTCCAAGTCAAGGAGGAGCAAGATCAAGAAGCAGGAGTAGCACTGTAACACAGCCTGGAGGCATCTCAAGCTGCTGTCTCAGGTATCCAACAACATCATACTTATTACGACGACTCCCAGATAGTCTTGAGCGACGAATCCATAAGCATACTGATACTGTCCACTACCATCGGGAACTTTTGTACTTAATTGGGTGGGTGCATAAACTAAGGATGAATGTGATCCATGTGGAAATTATGATATGTGTCCACGAGATTATATCATATATACATATATATATATACATATATATATATATATATATATATATATATATATATATATATTATATAACTAGCTACTAGTGCCCAAAACAAAACTTGTTAATTTATACGGGATAAGATATTATAATCTCGCCAAGGATTCATTGCTTTGATAATAAGCCAGGCACAAAAGGACAATGAGGAGTTACTGCATGCATGGCTTGTTAAAAATATTGAAAGCAATATTTTAAATTATTAGCACTTCAAATACAATTATAATTAATATAGTTCGTTACCATGATAAAAGGGTGAGTGTAGGATTGTCATTTTAAACATTGAAGGTTCCAACTTCCAAATGTTTTACACTTTACATCCTAACATATCTAATTAATCGATGCATTACACCATTAAATTATCATGATATGATATGATATCACCATTAATTAACCAAACTAGATCTCTAAGATGTTGTGTTATTAATTTGGAGGTTTATGATATTTTAAGGTCACATAATTAATTTCGATACTAAAGCGACAAACAGTTCGTTGCGGCCTAGTACGTAGTTTAGTGGTGAAAACTTGATTTTCTCTACCGTACGTGCATTATAATGATCTATACTTACTAGTTTTCCTTAAAACTCCTGTTTTATTTATGTGTAGAGTAACTTAGGTGCTACTCTTTCCATTCATGCACACATGCATGCAGCTTCTTGAATCGTGCAGCACTGAAAACTGAAAGCGACAGACAATCAGACGGCTCGTATGCAAAGATCATGGAGGCTATATATGTACCATGGAAGAAGTGGCTGACCTCAAAATTATGCCACTTTGGTCTACTGGAATTTTATTAGGTACCGCAATAGGTATCTTTAGTAGCCTCACAATACTCCAAGCCTTAACCATGAATCGACACCTTGGGTCCCATTTCAAAATCCCAGCTGCATCATTCCTTTTCTTCAACCAGCTATTAGGAACGGCCATCCCAATCTTCATCATTGACCATTTCCTCCTCCCCAAGTGGCAAAATCTCACCCGTCAATCTTTGATATCCCTCCAACATATCGGAGTTGGCTATGTGGGGGATAAAATATACAGCTCATGACTGAACCCAGCCCACCAAGCCAAACTAGAGGATAAAATAGAGAGGAGAGTGAGAGATGAGAGAGGACCATGGGTCAGGAGTGTAAGAGAAGGGTGTAAAAATGAATTGGAAAAATGGAGACTTGCTCAGACACGCAAAGGGACCAGTCACCTCTTGGCAGACAAGCACGCCCAATGGAGGCCAGGTCAGATAAAAGCAAAGGGTCAGAGGACCAATGAACTTTCTTCTTCTTCTTCTTCTTCAACTTCTGGAGGAAGACATCTTCTCCAGCAGGATGAGTTCCAGTTTTCTTTGTATAGTAAGAAACAAAAGGCCATGAGAGACTATAAACAAGTAATTTATAGTAGATTTTTCCTCCCCAAACGCCTGTGGACGTAGGCAACATGCTAAACCACGTAAATTTGTGTGTCTCTTTCTCTTATTTTCTCTACACTGTTGAGGACTCAAAACAATACCAATTAAGGCCCAAGTTGACTAGTGGATCGGAAATGACTATTTCTCTCCGTTCGGCCTGTTGTGTGATTTTTCTCGCATCAATAGACCACATCATCAGTATCCTTTCCTTGGTAGGGTGTGCTCTAATTGAAACTAGACGACTCTATATGATCCGAAGCCATCAACTCGGGGGGCCAACCCGGCCAGATTGTGCCCATGTCAGCCCTATGGCTTGCACTGCCACTTGTCACGATTGGCGGTGAGGGATTTTATGTCCCGGGTTTAGTCGCATTGTGTTATGAAGAATTTTCAGAATCTTTAAAAAGTACATCAACAACTATGGCATCCTTACTAATTGGAATTGGGTTTTTATCTAAGCACGGCGATTATGGATTTTATAGAAAGAACCACGGGATGGTAACCGGATATTAATATTAATGATGGGAGATTGGATTGTGTTTATTGGATATTGGTAGTGGGGACAGTCGTGAATTTTGGGTACTTTTTACTATGTGCCAAGTTGTTCGAGTACCAACATGACGAGGAACATGATCATGGGCCATCTGGGCTAGTTCACTGAGGTCAAGGTTTTAATCGCATGCAGGTAATACTTGGATAATATACATACATTGCAAAACCATGCATTCATGTATGCAAAAATCAAAGGCTGTTTTTCTCTCGATATTTAATTAAATGGGATATAGAGTGTAGAATCAAGGTTCAAATTCATAATATTTGCTATAATATTATATGAAATTACAGTTTATCACAAAAAAATTATGAGAATAAGTAGATTTTATTACTTATTTTATATTTTAACAAGGTGCTTATACGACCATTCATACTCACATTAATCCTGTTTCGTGCTCCTTGTTCATATGAGGAAGGCAGGCACGTTAAATGATTCACCGACTTGATACAAAATTCTATCGATTTCAGTTTCGCAACTTTTATTGCAACCTAGCAATCTTAGCCTCTCTTCACCGGTAACTTGGCCAATGTGGGAATTGATCGGCAGTTCGGCTGCCGCTTGTGGACAACACGATGAACAAAGTGTTGAATTTCGTAAGCCATTGTCAATGAGTGATCTCCTTGGAATTAAACAACACTAGTAATGTCCTTGTTTAATTTCTACCATTTCATAACCCTTTAGCTAGAAGTTTTTTTATTCCATTCCCTCTCTTTTTACTGATCTATTGCTTAAAAAACAAAACGAGTACTACTTCGTTCACTTTGATCTGATTGTCCCGCAAATTGGGTGGTAGCTAGAGATTTGGAATATTTTTGGTGGGGGCTTCCCTTTCTCTCTGATTGTAGCTAGGCACTCCTGATAAAAAATTTGAGCATCTTTAGCCGCACTACTCTCTACCTCCCAATTTTCCATTCTTTGTTAAAAAAAATGATAACAGCGCTTGTCACGTACATCTCCAAGATTTGTTATGTAATTGAACAGTTCTAAAGTACACCCTATACATTACAAGAAAAACGGATATTTGTGACCATTTTTTTTTTTTTGACGAAAAGGATTATTTGGGACGAAAGCAAACTTATTTTAGCTGAAAATAGTCATTTCGTTGAAAATAATTGTCGCAAATAAATAATTTTCTTATAATGATCATGCCAATATATAGTTTATTCGTAGAGTATTTGTGGACATGCTACTTACGTACAAGAATATATATATATATATATATATATATATATATATATATATAGTATATGATATGCCCCTTTTCGTAGGACTAATTATATTCATAAAAAAAAGTTAAATTATCAATACTTTTTTTTAGACAAGACGAAATGTGACAGACTTTCACATCAATAATGTGTATGGTGGATGATTATTTTAACCATGGTGAAGCTGAGGTAGCACTGTTTCACATAACTTGGTGGCCATATCTCAAGATCATGAACGGTCTCAGGCATCCAACAACATCCTACTTATTACGGCGATTCCCGGATAGTCTTGAGTGACGAATCCGTATGTCATACTGATATATACCATCCACCACCATATATTTTCTAAGTCGACCCATTATTAATTCAGCTAGCCCACTATCATGTAACTCCACAACTTAATAATTAGTTGAGTGGCCGCTCCTCATTGCGGACCTATTTAATTATTATATTAGAATCGATACCCTTAGATTTGATTCCAAGATCAACTGTTTTTGAAAATCCTCTTCCTTTAAAATGTGTATCTATTGCTAATATAATCACTCCAATATGGCAAATCATGGGAAGGTGATTGTGAGAGCACTTCCTCGATCGAATATATATATATATATATTTTTTATGACCACCTTAATTTGTCTTGCATGTTTACATTTTCATACAGGTTTTCTTTTCATTTATTTTGATTACCAATGGTAGCTAGCATTTCAAGAAATGTTTTGATTTAAGTGTTAGGGTTAATTGCATACTTTGTCTTTGGGGTTTTTACTTTTCGAATTTTGCTATAAATCAGTAACTGGTGTTTACATCACACACCCCACCCATGATGCGGATTTTTTTTTGAGATATTTTTTATTAGATGTCGGATGATGAAATGAAAAAAATTTCTTTTACTTTTCACGCATTTTATTCTTTATGAAAGCTGTATATATTTTAGTACGTGATTTGACGTTTATAGATCTATTGTCTAATGGGAGAATTACAACATGGTTAATTTACAGTATTCGATCAATTCCATCAATCGAAAGTTGGTAAGTTAGAACTTCTTTATAGTCATATCAATGGCTCCATTAAAAATAATAAATAAATATAAAAATAGTATTTTCGAACAAAAAAATTATTTAATACCCAGAAACTTAAAAAACAAGAAACAATTAGTAACAAAGAATATTATTAAAAAAATAAAAATAAAAACAAAGAATCCTAATATTATGAAAAAACATACATGACTAATTAGACCCAAAACAAAAATAACATTATAAAAATGTATGTTTCTTAAAATTCTCATATATATAAACTTTGAAAACTGAATTAAAACTCATATTGTGTGAGTGATGCATGTCCCTTAATTCCTATATATTTAGTACGAACATCTAAGACCTCTACTGCGTGGCAACTTAACTAAAACCTAGCAAGTCCAAACAGAGAGAATGGAAGCCTTGGAAGGGAAGCTCTCCACCAGGACGACAATACCCAAAGAAGAAGATCATCCACAAGCATATAAGGAATCCAAACGAGGAGGCTGGATTACCATCCCCTTCATTACAGGTCTCCGTCTCTCTCTCTTTGATCTCTCTGTTCGTCGAATCCTCTCTCTCTCTCTCTCTCGTTGTGCTGTAAGTTCAACTTATCCTGCTCATTCCCTTTTAATTAAGTTGGTGTAAACATGCATGGAAACTTGCACTGTTTTGAACAAGCAGGAAGCATGATGGGTCTTTCCATAGCAGCCGCTGGGTGGGCGTCGAATCTGATAGTTTTTTCAATAACAGAATTTAACGTGAAAAGCATAACCGCTACAAAAATATCCAACGTCGCTCTCGGTTGCAGCAATCTCTTTCCCCTCGCCAGTGCCATCATTGCCGACTCTTTCTTCGGCTCTTTCCCTGTTATTTGCTTCTTCGCCTTCGTTTCCTTACTGGTAATTAATGTTGATTTTATTTTTTAAATTAACTTTCTATATGTTCGGGGTAATGAATTACTGGTAATGGAAGAAAACTTATAACTAAAAGCCTATCTTGGATGAAATTTAACGCAATTCCTTTTCATCATTTTCGTTCAATTCTTGAGATTACAGGGTATGATCATGTTCACCCTTATGGCAACAATACAAACCTTGAGGCCAGCACCATGTGCAATTGGCTCATACACATGTGAAACCCCATCAAATCTTCAATATGCAGTCCTCTACATGACCTTAACGCTTGCTTCACTAGGACTTGGAGGCACGCGCTTCACAATTTCGACCATGGGAGCCCAGCAATTAGACAAGAACAAAGATCAAGCAACATTCTTTGGTTGGTATTATCTCACTTTGTACGTTGCTAATATAATCAGCTTCACTGCAATTATCTATATCCAAGACAGCGTGAGCTGGGGATTAGGGTTTGCATTGTGCGCCCTTGCAAATGCCATTGGCTTAGCCGCACTTGTTCTGGGAAAGAGACTGTATCGTCAAGTTAAGCCAAAAGGAAGCCCTTTCATGAGCATAGCTCGTGTCCTGGTTGCAGCCATTAGGAAAAGGAAAGCATCGGGAACTTTTGGAAGCCAGGATTATTATTATTCGGGAGCCACCCAGATGTTAAAAATGGAAGACAGTTCATCAACTAAAAGGTTCAGGTATGATCATTTTTTTAAATGAGAACTGTTATAACACAAAGAGATTAATATATAAAATAAATTCATAAATTGATCATGTTATTTCATAGAAACTGTTAGATCTATTTTATAATAAAAATAATTTTACAATTTGATGTAATACATCAAGTCACATCAGTTTATAAATTTATTTTTGTATAATTACTTTGTAATTAAAGTATTTTCCTTTTTAAATGTTTCAATGTTTTTTAAAGATTTGTACACATTCGTTTGTACTAATCATGAATTGAGTACTGCGTATATATAAAACTAAAACTTATAAGGATGAATGTGATGCATGTGACAATTAATGTAATATTTGTCCTCGAGATAACCTTATATGTATCTATGTATACATACATGCATATATATATATATATATATATATATATTATATAGCAGTAGGTTACAAGTCACTAACCAATATTGCTTCGATAATATGCCACGCAGAAATTAGTATGTATATAAATTTAAAAATGCGTAAAACAATGCATATTTTTGTACATATATATCCATCTGCATGGGCTCGCGTGATTAGTGGCGATCGACTGCCCATGATATATTGTTTATTAAAGAACGTGGAGTAGGTGTGGCTTTATTAAAAGAGTAATATTATACGTAGTCGTGGAGTATGTAAGTGAGGTATAATCATTTTGAAAAAAAATTAGATCTATTATTAAAAAATTATTATTTTTTCATATGAATCTCATATTTATTCATTTTTTTCAAAGTGATTACACGACACTTGCGCATTCACGACTGCAGCTATAATTTCTCTTATTAAAAATGAAAGCGAACCAAATATTATTATTAGCATTTAAAATAGAATTATGGGTAGTGCTATGTTCACGGCTCCCAGCTACATCGGTAGTTACCGTTAGATATAATTGTTCTTCTTCTTTTTGTTATCTTTTTTTACATGTATTTTTTTATACTTTTAAATATTTAAAAAAAAATAAAAAAAATCATAATATTATTAAAAAATATTTTCTTAATCACTAAGTAAAAAGAAGAAATAAAAAATCTCAACAGTAACATCAAGCTGTAAGAATCAGTAGTGAGAGTATCATTTTCCTTCTTTCCGCTAGTTATTTTTTGTATATAAGCTAGTTATTTTCATGTTTTTTTTTTTTTTGGTTTTTTTTACATATATTTTTTTTTAAAATTACAATATCATTAAAAAAAACTTCCTTAAAGTAAAAAAAATAAAAAATAAAAATAAACAATGCAAGTAGTAGCTCCCGGGACGCTTAGCATTTTCCTAGAATTTTGGTTAACCCGATCAATTTCTTAT
Source organism: Juglans mandshurica (assembly GCA_022457165.1). Lineage (NCBI taxonomy): Eukaryota > Viridiplantae > Streptophyta > Magnoliopsida > Fagales > Juglandaceae > Juglans > Juglans mandshurica. Next base: position 1,841,172 of record CM039628.1, read on the forward strand.
GATTTCTTTTTCTTTTACGAGTAGTTGTTTAACTTAAGCGCCCGGATTTCCATGCAGATTCTTAAATCGTGCAGCATTGAAAACCGAAAGCGACAAACAATCAGACGGCTCGTATGCAAGATCATGGAGGCTATGTACTATGGAAGAAGTGGAAGATCTCAAAAGCGTACTCAAAATTATGCCACTTTGGTCTGCTGGCCTTTCTTTATGTACCGCAATAGGTATCTTTAGTAGCCTCACAATACTCCAAGCCCTGACCATGGATCGACACCTTGGGCCCCATTTCAAAATCCCAGCTGCATCATTCCTCGTCTTCAACCTGTTAGGAACAACCATCTCAATCTTCCTCATTGACCATTTCCTCCTCCCCACGTGGCAAGTTCTCACCCGCCGATATATGACGCCCCTCCAACGTATCGGAATTGGCCACGTCATCAGTATCCTTGCCTTTGTAGGATCTGCCCTGATTGAAACTAGGCGGCTCCATGTGATCCGAGCCCATAAACTCGGAGGCCAACCCGGCATGATTGTGCCCATGTCGGCCCTATGGCTTGCGCTGCCACTCGTCCTTATAGGCGTTGGGGAGGGATTTTATGTCCCAGGATCAGTACTGTATTATCAAGAATTTCCAGAATCTTTGAAAAGTACATCCACGGCTATAGTATCTTTAGTAATTGGAATTGGGCTTTATCTAAGCACGGCGATTATGGATCTGATAGATAGAACCACGGGATGGTTACCGGATAATATTAATGATGGGAGATTGGATTATGTGTATTGGGTATTGGTGGCGATGGCGGTGGTGAATTTTGGCTACTTTTTAATATGTGCCAAGTTGTTCAAGTACCAACGTGAGGAGGACCATGATCATGGGCCTTCTGGGCTGGCCCACTGATGACAGGTTTTTAATTGTACATGGATGTATGCAAAAACATAAATATTCAAGTCATGATTATACAAAACTAATTTTTCAAACAAATATGATTTAATGTACTTTGTCAGATTATAAAGTTATTTTTATTTTAAAATAGATCTGACGGATCACATGAAATCACATCAGTTTATGAAATTACTTTTATGAAATCCTTTTATGGCTATAATACTACTCATGCAAAAATCAAAGGGTCTTTTCCTCTCACTATTGTGTGATGCTTTGAAAATGCTTACTTCTCTTTTCTAATTCTATGTACTATGAAGGTTTTATTAATAAGGAGAAGATGATGGAAAAAAATTTCAATAATGTATAAAATACTCAATTCTTAGACACCTACGAGTCTACGACACAACATTTCTAGTTTATATAAACAGAATATTATTTGGTTTTCATCGCTCAATCTCGATAGTAATCAGTTATACGTTGGAAATTTTCAAATAATCAACCAATACGTGTCATTGATTAGCTTGGTAGTGGGTGTGCAAGATCCACCCCTCACGATTCAAGAAAAATATTAATTTTATATAAAGAATTAAAAATAAATAAAAAATAAAAACTTAGAGGTGTGGCTCCACTCATTTTTTTTTTTATAATTGAGTAATGTTCTATATACAAATAGATTATATAAAAGTAAACTGACAAATTTACGTGGTTTTATGCTATCCGTTAAATTTACTTTGTAATAAAAATAACTTTACAATCTTACATGATGCATCAAGTCGCCTCACTTTGTAAACTTATTCTTATATAATCTCTTTGTGGTTTGAGTATTCATTTTTATAATTAAAATGAAATTCTACTCATCAATCATACATCACGCACATATTGAAGGAAAAAAAAAAAAGATCCACGTCAGTTAGTGTAAATATTAAAATTTGAATATTACAAATTAAACTATATTATATTAATTGTGGATGATATAAAGTTATTCAAATAAGGATATTACTTATCCCACATAGAAAAGCCATCGATGGTGGCTACTGATTGTTTTGTTTTGTTTTTTTACTTAATGATTAAATAAGTGTTTTTTTTAATAATGTTGTGATTTTGGTCCTGACTATTATATTTATAATACTAAAGAAAATCTAAATACTCTACAATAAGCTTTAGCATCATCTGATTCTGTATTTTGAAAAGAGATTATGAATGATGAGATGGATTCACTAATTTATAATAAAACTTGGAAATTAGTGGAGTTACCAATGGATTGCAAAACTATAGGGTGTAAATTGGTCCTTAGAAAAAATTTAGACCAGATGGAACTGTTGAAAAACTCAAGGATAGGCTTGTTGCAAAATGTTTTAAACAAAAAACTGACCTTGATTTTTTCAACACTTTTTCTCTAGTTACAAAAATAACATCCATTAGATTATTGATTATCGTTACAACAGTTTATAATTTAAAAATACATCAAATGAATGTTAAAATAGTTTTTTTGAATGGAGATCTAGATGAATAAATTTATATGGATCAAGCCGAACGTTTTTTATAGTCTGGTCAAGAAAGCAAAGTGTGTATGTTGTCAAAATCTCTTTATAGCTTAAAGCAAACCCCTAAACACTGGTATGCAAAATTTGACTCTTATATGATCGAGAATGGCTATGAGTTAAAAGAGAGTGATAAACGTATTTATTATAAATCTTGGGATAATTTTCATGTTATTATTAGCATACATGTAGATGATTTATTGATATTTGGTTCTAATTTGCATGTTATAAATGAAACAAAAAACATACTTAGTAGTCATATTGATATGAAATATCTTGATGAGGTTAATTTCATTTTGGGTATGAGAATCACAAAAACATGTGATGGTATTTTTATTGATCAATCGTATTACGTAGAAAAATTATTAAAGAAATATGATTATGTTGGATGCAAGCATGTTGTTACTTATTTTGATCCTAGTGTTAATTTATTTTCTATCGAAAATGATGATGATGTGATTAATCAAAATGAATATGCTAGTATAATTGATAGTTTACGTTATACGACTGATTGTACTAGACCTGACATTGCTTATGCAGTAGGAGTACTTAGTAGATTTACTACCAAGCCAAGAAGAGACTATTGGTATGCAATGGATCGGATAATGAAATATTTATCCGGTACAAAATATTATGGCTTATTTATAAAAAATACCCTATTGTACTCGAATGCTTATGTGATACCGATTGAAATACCTTGTCAGAATCACTACTGGTTATATTTTTACCTTGTGTGGTGGTGCTATATGTTGGAATTCTAAAAAACAAATTATTATTGCTAACTCAACTATGGAAGACAAGCTTATACCTTTGACTTCAGCGAGTGAGGAAGTAAACTGATTAAGAGATCTACTACATGAGATCCCATTTTGGAAAAAGCTAGTTTCACCCATGGTAGTTCATTGTGATATACTGCTACTACTGGTAGAGTACAAAATCGCTACTACAATGGTAAATTCAAACCAATAAGAAGAAAACACAGTACTGTGAGGTCCTATTTGAATAATGGTATCATTAACGTGAATTATGTTAAATCATGTGATAATCTAACAGATCCACTGACCAAGGCTTTGACAAGAGAAAGAGTCTATAATACATCAAGGGAATGAGATTAAAGTCCATACTCTATACAGTTATGAACCATATATGAGGATACCCAACCCAGAGATCAGAGATCCTGAGAATTGAGTTCAATGGGAAGAACGAATCATTTGGTGATAGTAAGAAATAATAATTTTTAGAAGAGCTTTAGGCTCAATAATTTGTGAGTAATTCTACATACAACCGTGAATTGCGTAACCACCGCGTAATCGCTTTGAAAAAAAGTGGGGTCCACTATTAAAAATTTTTTTTTTTTTATGTGGGCCCCGTGTTTTATTAATTTTTTAAAGCGATTACGCGACGGTTACGCAATTCACGGCTGTAAGTATCTTTTCTCATAATTTGTGCATAATTGATTCGAGTTATATGATGATTTGTTGGGTTGTGTTTCTTAGAAAAGACAAGTCAAAATAAGGTCTATTGTACCGGATCAATTGAAACTTTACATACCGCAAAGAGGGCTCAGTTTGGATTGAGAAATACTCTCAACACATCTCATTTCATATCATCATTACAACTTTCACAAATTCTTACATAAAATATAATAAATAATTTAATTTTCTCAAATTCTAAAATAATAATAATATTAAGAAATAATATTATAACAATATTTTATTAAATTTGTAACTTTCATATCAACTTATCTAATCTCAACTCAACTCACTATCCAAACCTAATCTAAATTTTCTTAAAAAGATCGAGATTTTCGTACCTCAATCTAAACTGGTTTTATTTGAAATTTTTATTTCATTGTAATTCTTTATTTTGGTACGGTGTATTTCCTAACATTTTCCTTGCACGAAAACGAGAAAAAAAAAAAAGGTCTGAGTTTCTTAAACTTCTTATCTTTCTCCAAGTCTGTCGTGTATATTCCAAGTCTACTATTGTAGAATATTAATATTTTCATGTAATTCTTAATTTAAAAAAAAAATTAATTGCAAAATTAATTTAGAAAAATAATGTATTATTAAAATAATAATATTTTATTATTATTTTGACTAACATATAGATAATTCAATATGAGAATAGATTTTAAGGGGAATAGCCAAATGTAAAATTATGTGATATTATTCAAATTATGACTTTACATTTGAATAATCCATTGCCAATACTCTTAAAGGAGGTTTGGATAGTGAATTAAGATGATATGAAATGAAAGTTGAATAAAATATTATTAGAATATTATTTTTGTTTTGAGATTTGAAAAAGTTAAATTATTATTATATTTTGTGTGGAAGTTTGAAAAAATTATAATGATTAGATGAGATGAAATGAGATGAATTGAGAAGCTTTCACAATCCAAACAACTCCAATTAATTGTATTTTGTAACTTTATATTTTAAACATTCATGATCCAACACTACTCATTATTCATAGCACTAGGAAGTGCCTAGTCAAATTTTGACTAAAGTGATCTCAATTGGAATAATTTAAACTTTAAAGTTCCACTTTTGAACTACAGTAAAATCATTCATTTCTCTAAATTTAACCAATTATTGTTCATCTCCAAAACAATATTTTATTCTAAATCATTTTTGTTGGCTTCACAAAATTATAAATGTGGATGTTAGATAGAAGAAAGGTCGGCAAAAATTATAAATGTGATTTTTGGATGTGAGAAGAGTTTGCAAAATGTATTTATTAGATAATTAGGTTGAGGAAAACAAAATAGTTGAAAAACAATAATTTTAATTAATATATGAAATATATTTGTAAAATATTAAAAAAAATAAAAATTATTATTAAAATATCTAATATGATATTATTATTTTGATTTTGGGATGAATATTCTAATATGTATTAGTTTCTTCAATAACTTTAATTTTAGCCAAAATGTTAAATTTTAGTCAAATTTTAAACTTAATAATAGCTAGATCATTATCAATGCTCTTAGATAACTACTATGTACTCTTTTTATACGACAACTCTCAAATCATTTGTTTTACAATCATTCTCATTTTATTTTAGAATAAATCTGCTTTACACACTACTGTGTGAAGCAGCCCCAGCACACTCTACGTGCTGGGTGAAAAAAAAAAAACTATGTGAAGTGTGTGGAGAGTATGATGAATAGTAGAGTGTGATATAGCAATACCCTTTATTTTATATCATCTCCTATCATTTTATTATTATAATTTTTTAAAATTTTCACAAAAAAAAAAAAAAATCAAAATTTTCAAATAAAAAAAATTAATATTAATAATAATATTTTATTTAACAATTTTTACCACCAACTAATCTATTCTCGTTTTCAAAATACAAACGAGAGTGGTTCGGTGCGACTGGGTCCGCACTCCGCAGAGCAATGTCTAGTTCGAGGTTTCTCTTCAGAAATGGTACGGTGCTCCACACCTCCGACGCCACCGCTCCAATCACAACCTTCCTCGAGTCTCATCCAGGTACTCCTACCCATTCCCACCGCTCACACGATTTCGTTTGCTTACGGAAAAGGCACTTTTCTTTTCAGGCGCTTATACGACCACTCGTACTCACAACACTGCTTCGTGCCTCTTGTTCTGGGAAAGGCACGTTAATCGACTTGCCGAATCGATCCGAATTCTATCGAATTCGGCTCCGAAACTTTTATTCCAACCGAACAACCCTCGACTTTCTTTGCCAGTGACTTCGCCGATGTGGGAATCGGCTGTTCGGGCGCTTGTGGACGACTCGATGAACAAAGCGTTGCCCATTGCAATGAATGAGGGGAGCGGTGGGGAGGAACTGTCCGTTACGGTGCTTGTTTGTGGGAGCTCGGGTAGATTTAATGGATTCGAGTATGTGGATGAAGAATTGATGCGCGAAGCTCTTGATGTGTATGTTTCTGTTGGGTGTTATGTGCCTCGTGCCTTCGGTGTTCGAGGAAATGGCGCACGCCTGGCCGTGGTTGGTCAGGGGAGGGATGTCGCGAATGCTAAGTATTCAGATTGGGTGAGGTCAGTATTGTGTTTCCAATCTCTCTCTTTGGCTGCCGAAAAAATTGAGATAAAAGGAAAAAAAGTAAAAGTTATTCTTACTCTGGTGCTTATTTGAGAACAGTCATTTGGAGAATTGGTTTGCTGTACAGACTTAGGAAGCCCCTGGAGAAGTTGAGGCCTCCTTCAGTGACCGAGCTCCTGTTGTCGAATGATGGTGATCAGATACTGGAAGGTTGTGTGACAAACTTTTTTGTCGTCTGTCGCAAGGTGAGCGGCTAAGGACTTGGAAATATTCATCCATTGTTGGATTAGCTCATTTGTGCTCGGGTTAGATTTTATTAGGAAATTATTCACCAAGTAGCATTTTTGTTCTACTTCTCGCCGTCGATGGTCTACATGTGAACATTTTACTGCCATTAGACTTGAATAGACTTAAGTCGAACGTGAATCTTATTATGAGATTGTTGTGGTTGGAGAAGTTCGTTTTTTCTTTTGGCTCGCCATTGTTCCATACTGAGACCACATGGGTGTACGGGTCCTAATGTACCACACGCATGTACATTCCCCCCTCTAGTTCGTGTTTGTTTAAAAACTGGAATATTCTATTTCTATGTGGAGGTCTTTCCAGGATAACGATGAAGTCAAGGGGACGTGCTTGCATGATCAGAATAATACATGTGCTTTCGAAGTACAGACAGCTCCTATTCAGGATGGTGTCCTTCCAGGAATTATTCGCCAAATAGTGATGGAGTAAGTATTTTTTCTATTGCAAACTTTTGAATTTTTATTTTATTTAATTATTTGCATTTTTCTGACTACATGTGGAGATGTTAACACTATTGCCACAAAGTTTGTTCATTTCTCATTCAGAGTTTATGTCCATGAAATTTGCCCACGGTCAATATTTCCATCTCTTTAACAGGAGAAGTTCTTTGAAGCTTTCTCTAATGTCCATAGATCATGTTGAGGGCTGGAAGTTGTCCTTTCAACGGTGAATTTAATAATCAGTTGCTCTAACCTGTGAGGTGTTCTATCACGCTCATTCAGATAGAACTATAACCACGAAGATGCAACTAATTTGCCTAATAATGGAATTATTTCTCGTTCAGTGAGCATATGAGCTATTATTTTGCAATAAAGGACAGGGCACTTGGTCAATACTAGCCTAGGCATTATCTCGGTATTCAACTTGTCCATGTTCGCTTTCTGTTATGAATCACCTAACATTCACATGTTACTAAATAAAAAAAGAATGAGCGCATATCATGCTTGTAGGATTCAATATGTTTAGATTTGTTATTCTACAATTTTGACAGAGTATGCTTGAGCAAGGGAATCTCATTTCGGGAAGTTGCCCCTTCATGGTCAAAACATGAAATTTGGGAGGAGGCGTTCGTCACAAGTAAATCTTTGTTCCTTCTATAACTATTTTTTTTTTTTTTTTGGGGGGGGGGGGGTATGGCAATCGCCTGCTTGAATTAGCACATAGCATAATCTCTTTGTTTCTAGCACCAGTAAATTTCAGGCCTTGGGTACTTATTTTGGCATTAGAACTGGTTCCAATCTCACAGGAAATCCAAATGCTCAACTCTTTTTTTATAAGTAATCCAAATGCTTGATTCTTATCATCCAAGAATGAGGATCTCGACAATTTGGTCCATTACAAATTTCAGGATTAACTTTGACCAGAAAAATTATTTCTGTTGAGGGATTTTATGTAGTTGCAGTTATTTTTTTTTATAATTATGTAATTGCAGTTGTTTTACCATACAACTGTACCATTGATAGACAGTTGTATTGCAGGTAGCTTGAGACTTTTGGAACATGTGGAGACAATTCAAGTTCCAAGTTCATGGAAGTCACTTAATTCAAAAACTTGGGAGGAGATATCGTGGGAAAAGAAGCAGTTTGAGGTGCGCGAGGCCTTGAGAGTTTTAAAATAGATTTATGGCTTTGAGCTGCTGTGAGTTAATGACTTTTCACGAGTATGTTATTTTGAATTAAAAGCAGGAGGGTCCTGGGATGATCACAAGAGCAATCCAGGTGAGTGTATACGTTCTTTTATTACTTGCACCATCCATCCCTAAAAATATAAAAATCATCATCATTTTAACATATCATCCTTTGATATGACATTAAATGATTGGTAGGTAAGTGAAACATAAATAGTTTTCCAATCATTCATTGCCACATTATTGGATGATGAGTAAAGTGATAATGGGTAACATTACTCAAAAATGTATTCGTGTGCAACAATATTGCATATACATGGACACGAGTAGATAGAAAGATCAGAACCCTCCTGTGGGCTGTGGGGAGTGAAACTATGCAATGTCATCAAGCCCAATATGCCTGTGTTATCAGCTTCTTAAATTTATGAAACATTGAGAGGCAGGATGAAAATGACAATTATTTCTTCTTCTTCTTCTTCTTCTTCTTCTTCATGTTGAGGAACAGAAAGGGATCATGGAGAAAGCAAATCTGGAAGGGTTCCCAATAGGTGATGCTGTATGAAATGTGGAGCCATTTTGTTTACAATGTCATCTTCTCAAGCGCAAACTGTGTCATCTTTTCTGAAGGAACATTGACTTGATTGCCTTTTTAGTACATAAATCTCAAGTCTACCTACCAAAAAAATAAAATAAGTTTCAGGTCTGTAAAAGGTCTAGAGCTCGTTTCAGCTCCACCAGCCTCCGAACTAAGGTCCAATGCCTTTTTGTCTATGCTGGCTGGAACTGGCTGTGGAGAGACCATGGATTTTTGCATCTGCCAATTATTTAGTTACCCAGAGATAAGATGAGATATATGTTTTATTGAAAGTTAAATAAAATATTATTATAATATAATTTTTATTTTGTGATTTTAAAAAAATTGAATTGTTTATTATATTTTATACGAGAATTTGAAGAATTTGTAATAATTATGCATTTTAGATGAGATGAGATGAGATAGATTCTTTGTTGAAAGTTAAATAAAATATTATTATAATATTATTTTTATTTTTTAATTTAAAAAAGTTGAATTATTTGTTATATTTTATATAAGAATTTGAAGAATTTATAATAATTATATAAGGTGAGATGGTTTAGTTAGTTTAGTTAGGGAAACCAGCCTAAGTTTTCCGTGGTTAATATGGCCCAAATCTAGATGGAGGCAAACTTGAATTTTTTTTTTTTATTTTGAATCTGAGCGGTAACATCTGCTAAAATCTTTTCTGATTAAAAATGTGACGGTGGAGGAAAAAGGAAAAAGAAAATAAAACTGCACGTAGCTCTAGGAAAATGATAGGCTTCTGGATGAAGCTAGGCGCTAGCGTAGCCGTAAGAGAGGTCTCAATGTACGTACTACGTAGCATTTACAGTCCTATTAATAATTTTACCGGGGGCGCAGCCAATTTCAGCAAGATGGTTCACCAGTACAATTATTTTGCTTCTGTACGAATACACCAGCATGTTTCCCTCGTTGAGGTTGAACAGTAAATTGAATTGAAATTTAAATAAAATATTATTTTTTATTTAAAAATTTGTAATAATTAGATGAGATAAATTGAAATATTTTTAAATCAAACATAGTCTCCATTACACGCACAGATGTTAATGTTAAATTTCGAACAAATAACTTTTTGTGTTGATAGTCTCTTACCATTTTTCTACAATTCTTTTTAATTTTTTAATTTTTTAAATTTTTTTCTTTTACTTAATGATTAAAAAAATGATTATTAGTAAAGTTATATATATTTTAAATTTTTTCTTAATAATTAAAGATATTAAAAAAATACTTAAAAAAGACAAATACTTAGTAATAAAGTGGTGATAAAAGACTTATAAGTTTATCATTACTTAGATCAGAATATTCATTAAAGAATTAAAATCCATAATTTGAAATTATAATTTTTCTTAGAAAAAATAAGAGAGAATTTAAGGGTGATGAAAGCTTATGGTGAAGAATTAAATCTATAAAAGAATTTTATAAAAATAAATTTATAAATTGATATGATTTTATTCGATATATTAGATCTATTTTATAATAATAATATTTTTATAATTTGATGCACTATATATCAAAATTACATTAATTTGTGAGTTTATTTTTATAAAATATTTTTAAGACTAAAATATTTTTTCTTAAAAATATTTTTTCTTAAAAATATTTTTTAAAACACATATTTCTCTTAAATGAAAGTAGGAGATAAATGCTAAATATAATATTGCTCTTAACTTAGAATTTCACACACCCCTGGTTCTATTGTCAGTTTTCGAGTCGAGTTTGAAAATTGCATTTAAAATTAAAATTCCTTCATTTAAATCTTGGTAAGATCAGAAGAAAGAGTGCAGTGAAAAAATAGAGAAGCACGTGTCTCCCATTTTTATGCAAAGTAGATAGAAGTATACTGATCGGGGGGAGAAGTAGACATAGTAGGCCCTATAAATAAGGAAACGAAAATGTAAATGGGAAACTGCAACCAACGGTGGTGATAAGCTCAACGCCAAAAGGCTCGCGCTCTCTGATCCAACTCTCTTCCTCTCTTTCCTCACTCTCTTTCTCTCTCTCATTCTTCTCCAGCGTCCGATCACTCTCTCCATCAAAAAACAATTCCACCAATCCTCTCTCTCTCTCTCTCTCTCCCCAACGCGCGCCAAATACAAAACTAACAAAACCGCGACGTCTCTGCCTCCTTCTCTTCATCTCTCCACAGGTAACTCTGCCTCTCGAAATTGTCTTCCATGGCGGACCTAGGGTTCCAATTTCCACCATTCTTTTTCTCCTCTCTCAGTACATATATAGATTCCATATGCGCGCATAATACTGTCTTCATTGGATTGGTTGGTAAGTGTATGTGTGTGTGACCGTGTGAATGCAGTGATCTAGGGTTTTTGGGGGCGGATATGGCGGAGGCTCCGGCGAGTCCAGCGGGTGGGAGCCACGAGAGCGGCGGTGATCAGAGCCCGCGCTCGGCGGGGGTGCGCGAGCAGGACCGATATTTGCCGATCGCCAACATCAGCAGGATCATGAAGAAGGCGTTGCCGGCCAACGGCAAGATCGCCAAGGATGCCAAGGACACCATGCAGGAATGCGTCTCCGAGTTCATCAGCTTCATCACCAGCGAGTCCGTCCTCTACCAATTTTGCTTATACGGTCTTGTTTTAGTATCAGTTTCTGAAATTGATTGTCATTCGTGTTTGTGTATAGTAAGGGTTTGTTTTATGACTTGTGATTGTTGTTTTTAGAAAGTGAGGTTTTGTTTTATGAAACATGACTGTTGATTTTGGGAGGTTGGATTTTGTTATTGTGGAACACGATTCGTATATTGTGGGGAAGTTGGGTTTTAGACTTGTGAAATGGAATTAATGTTTTGTGGTTTGTTGTTTAGGGCGAGCGATAAGTGCCAGAAGGAGAAGAGGAAGACCATTAATGGCGATGATTTGTTGTGGGCAATGGCGACGTTGGGGTTTGAAGACTATATCGAGCCACTTAAGGTGTACCTAGCCAGGTACAGAGAGGTAATTAGCTTTTCACATTTTATTAATTATTTTTCCTTTAGTCTATGTAATGCCCGGAAAGTTTCAAGCCATATATGGGTCAATAATCCAAAAAGACTAGTCAATATACAATCAGAGCTCTATTGGAATTATTATAAAGAGCAAGAATTTTTCCATTTCTAACAATTGGGATCACACACATCACTTACACTCACACTCAGTATGGGGTATCACTATCACCCTACCTTATATTCTCAATGTCCTCGTTGGATCATTTCATCATATGTGATATGGCTTAAGTTTCACATTACTGGTTGGGATGAGCTATGATAGCATTTATAATGTTCTAAGAGAAGGCTCAAGTCACATCTGGATCCATACTCCAAAATAACTAGCCATTGATACATTTAAAGCTCTATTGGAATCATTATAAAAAACAATAACTTCTTCCTCCCAAGTAATGCGGGGGATCTCATTCACCATACTCATTACTCAGTGTCGAGTATCACAGTCTATGCTTTATAAATTTCATTTAAAGGTTGATTTGAAAATGTTTACTTGTTTGGTGAGGAAATGTCGGTAGGATAAACTTTTAATGATGGGTTTGACACTCATTTCATTTATAGACAGTCGGGCACACAAATCATTGGAGATGCTTTATTTCCATTGGGCTCATTGGCCTGGGGGCATTTTCCGTTTTCCTGCTGATTAAAAATCTAAAGCCTAAAATTTTGTTTTCTGTTGTTTCCATACATTTTTCTATGCATCAACTGGAGAATTAGTATAGTATATATTTTTTATTATTTTTTATGTAGGACGCATTCCCTGTTAATTTTCTCTAACTGTTTCTCTCTCTTTTTTGTCGGATTGATTTCGTTGGGATGATCCTGCTGTGACAGTTAGAGGTAAGCAAACCCACTCTCTTCCCCTTAGTTTAGCGAACAGTATCTAGAGACTGTTTGGTTCCTGTTATTCTAAGCAGTCTTATGTTTTAAATCCTCAAAAGAAATGAAAAGACAACAGTTTCTATAAAAAAAAAGAAAAAAAGAAAAAAAAAAGACAATAGTAAAAAATGGTGCCACCAAAGGGTTTTCAGAGAGTTATATTTGAATAACCTGCTTGTACAGAACATTAGTGCTTGTACAGAACATTAGCATGATGTTTTCTGAAACATTTTTTTTTTTATCATTTTTGAAAAAATAAAACAAGTGAAGACATCGTATTTGTAAGTTTTGTTTATCACATGATAAAAAAAAGGTATTTTTTTAATCAAAAATTGTTTTCTTGAACTCACGACCAAACAGGTCTATAGTTTTTCCTCAGTATCTTTCCAGTAATATTAGGAATTACATTGTTGGTATGAGTTCGATTAGGGTGATTCCAAAGGATCTGCTAGGAGTGGAGATGCATCTGGTAAAAGGGATGCGGTTGGTGCTCTGGCCCCTCAAAACCCACAGGTGCAGACTTGTGGTTAAGAATGAGATTTTGAATAGTTCATTGCCTTATGTGATCTTGTAAATTAAGTTTTTAAATATTATCTTACCGTGTTCTGTTTCTGCATTGTTGGTGATAAAAAAATGTCAGTTTGCTCATCAGGGGTCATTGAACTACATGAACTCCCAAGTAACTCTCTCTCTCTCTCTCTCTGTGTGTGTGTGTGTAGATATGTGCCCCCCCCCCCTCTTATCAACTTACATATGTGAGATTTCTTTGGAAAATGGGAGGATAATATTTCTGGATTACGCGTCAGAACTATAGGATTTATTATATGTCCTGGAATGTATGATTGCATATTTTCTGCTCATATTCTGTTTCTTTAAAGACAAATAATCTCAGTTTCATATCAAACTTTCTTTTCTTTTCTTTTCCATATTCATGGTTGTGATTTGTGAATTTGCTAAGCATGATCAGAGAAGATGCAGTAGTTTACATTCCAATGTGGCCATATACATCTAGAAAGAAGGTGATTTTTTTAGGACTCTGTTTGCCAAAAACTTGAATTTTCTTTTTTTTTCATTTTGATATAATTTATTAATGAATGATGTATATAGAGGGTTCATTTATTTGGTGTTCTTCATTACATCCTGCTGATTGTTTATGGGCATTTAGTTTATCCATAAATAGATTTCCTAGCCCTTCTCATCTTCTTTATCTGGCAAATTTACTATGATTCACAATTGGTAATTGATAGCTTGCATGTTTGTCTTCTATTCAGTTTGCTGATGCTGAAGGTTAGGACCATATCCAGATCTTCCCTGCCAGACTCCTGCCAAGGCAGGAGTAATATTGGGTAATGGACCCTCCTGTGTACTTGGGCTAAGCCTTTTGCTCTCTCCATTAGAATCTTTATTACTTATCAAAATATTGGGTTATGGACACTTGATTTCGAATTAGGAATTATTAGTTATTTATCTCGGATTCTACTGTTCAAAAACAAAATATCTTGGATTCTTTGTCTTTGAGCATTATCCATTTTTCATTTAATAGTTTAGAAGACCATTGGTGGCTTTATACTTATAAAAAAAAAGAAAAAGACCATTGGTGGCTTTAGTTGAATGGCAGATAATGATGTGACTAACAGCCACATTTATAACTTATTTACTCAGATTACTCATTACATAGTTTTACACACACATGAATATGACTAAATAAGTTATTTCTAAACTCTTAATGTAATATGTTTTGGATGTGTTTGGATTGCAAAAATCAAGCCTATATGTGATTGTTTGTTAATAGAAATAACAGACTGTTGCGCCATATTGGACTTGTCAACCAAGATTGGTTATTGGATTGAGATTCTTCAACGATTTTTTAGTCGTTTGAAGAAGATAGGAAAATTGGCTGGTAGAGCTTTTTGATGATTGTTGCTGTAAATCAGAAGGCAGCTTGAGAATGTTGCTATGTTTAGAGAATGTGGTTTTTTCGGAGCATAGTCTCTCGTATTATCCACTTTTAGAGACTAGTTTCTTATGGTACTTGTGTAATCTCAGCTGATCTGGCAGAGACCCGAACATGTCTTTTTTGTGCGATAATGGTAGATGTAAGCATATAAGCTTGAGTATATCTCAATGGCATCATTTTTATAGACTTCATATCTCTTGGAAATGACATTTTTCCATTTTTATGGAAGGCTTTGTTTAGAAACAGTGAATTTCTGCAATGACATCATTTCCTTTTTTTCTTTTTTTTTGTAGAAACCAATAGTGATTTTCTTTTTTGCTGAGTTTGAGGGGGTATCTTAGTTTTTAGTTGGATTGCAATAATCCAAATTTTCTGGGATCTTGCAGGTACATGGACGACATATGGGTGTTCATTCTGTGCAAGGAAACGTGTAGGAAGTTCTAGCTTTATGTTAACTGTCTTTGTGGATTGTACGACGGGTTAAATTACATGGTTTCAGCACCAATAGCTTAATTTATGTGGTTTTTATCAATTTTATTTTTAGCCAAAATACTATATATGTGGGGGCGTTTGTTTTGGTTATTGTCGCGAATCGGAGGGGAGACCTTTTTAGGATTGGTCTCGTCACCTGAACAAGATTTGATAGTCTGATGAGCCCTGTAAATTTGCTCTATCTATCTAAGTTATAGTTGCCTGACATTGTTGGCTGCTGGAATATGTGGATATTTGGTAAGAGGGCCCACACTTTATATTTGGTTTTGGATGATTGGTGATTGATGAAGTTTTCTGCATATCTTGCCTTGACCCCAAAAAAGAATGTGGCATTTGGAGGTTCTCTCTCTCTCTCTCTCTCTCTCTCTCTCTCAAATTTGATGCGTAGCAAGTAAATTTCTCTGGGAATAAAGGATTGCTTTTCAATGGCCTTTTAAAATTGCTTGTTTGGTGTGATCGATTCCTTGTTGTCTCTATCTTTTGTACCACAAGCTATTAATTTTTATGCTGATATGGAAAGGATCGTATGGGATTCTGGGGAATGGTAAACACGATGAAAAAATCTACACTTCTTATTATTTACACAATCTCCACACACCACATTTTTTTTATTTGTTTTATTTTTTTATTTTATTAAATATTTAATATATGAATAATGAATAGAACAATTAAATTAGTTTAAAAAGAATAAAATAAAATAAAAAATTTAAAAAAATATTAAAAATTTTTAAAATTTTAAAAAATGTGGTGTGTGAAGATTGTGTAGCATTGCTCAAAAGACGATACTTGCTTACTTAAATTAAAGGCTTCAGGATGGTCGTGAAATATAGAGAGAATTTGGCCATTGGTCTCTCATCGTCTGCGCTGCGGTGGTTTCTTTCCCCCATAAACGATGCAAAATAAATCCTCCTTTCATTTTGGGACCCATCAGACTGGCTGAGTTTGAAAATGTGCCCTGGGCGGTCGGTCTCTCAAGGAACTCGCAAGGGCAACCCTTCCTGTTTCAGGATTATAAATAGTTTTGCTATACATGTATAAATAGTCTTTTATTTTTATTTTTATTTTTATATATATTTCAAAATCCAATTTTCACCATTTTTTTCTCCTACACCAACGCCAAACACATTCGTTCCGGTTGACGGCTAAACTATCACGCATGCTGGACAGACAAGAATTCCGAGCTCCCAACACCCGGTACATTTGAATGTAAGATTTTTTTCACAAAAAAAAAAAAAGAAAAAGAAAAGAGATGAAACATTTTATAGATTATTTTTTATGAGACATTGTGAAAGTACTATAAGACCCATTAAGAATATATTTTGAATAATTAAACTATATATAGGAAAATGTCAAAGTGGTGTGCAGAGTAGCAGCTCCTATATATATTTAACAATAAAACTTTTATAAGAAGTTATTTTTAAGAAGTTTTCCGAAAGGTATTTTAACTTTTATTTATTATAGAAATCGAGATAGCATACGTTTTATGAATTATACTTTTTAAATTCTTTTGACATTAAAAAAATGTTTTTGGATTAAGAAAAACAGAGATTATTTTGAGTAGAAAAACTGTGACGTTCTAAAAAAACAGAAGATGTAGATTAGGGCCCTGAAGTCCCAGTAATTCTATGACACTGAGCATTTTACTCGGCCTTATTAGAGTTGGAACTTGGATCTCTCTCCCTCTCTCTCTCCCTATCATCGGCAAGGACACCTACCTTTGCCCACTTCCTCTCTCTGTAGCTCCTCTCTCTAAAGTCTAAACCCAAAGCCTCACAGCTCTTTTTTCCAGAAGATCTAACAAGGTAACCAAACAATCTTAACCCATCACTATCCTATTCCCTTCTTTTCTATTTCCTTTCTCGATCGTATAATTAGATTTGTTCGGTTGGGTTCTGTTCTTTAGGGTTCATCAGTTTGTGCAATTTCTTTTTGAGTTTTCTCGTTATATAAGCTGTTTTTTATGGTTTTGCAATATATCCAGACATTGTTTCTATGGATGAGGAAAAAGACAAGGATGTTTATGTTGGGAGTGTAACTGAGCCTGCTACTGTGGTAGTTAGTGAGCATGTAGCTGGTCAAACCCAAGTTGAGGGGCCTCTTTCGGAGGGCGTTCAGAGAGTAGAGGATGGTGGGGCTTGTAATGGGGATGACGTTATGGTGGAAGTTTTGGGTTCTGATGTGTATGTTGATGGCGTTTGTACCCACGGGGAGGCGGGGCGGAGTGGGGCAGTCGAGAATGAGATTGGTGCGGTGGGAGATGGTAATTCTTTGGAGGAAGATGTTAATTCTTTGGGTGGAGGCGCTGCACTTAGTGAAGCGGGTTTGCGGGGAATTGGGGGTTCAAGTGTTGATGCATCAAAATGTGGAACCGAGGCCGGAGTTGAGGGTTCTTTGGGGATTGTGGAGTCACGGGGGGAACAGACTCAAGCTGTCGTGGTGGAGTCTGAGGTACTGGTGAGAGAGGAGACTATAGAGGGAGGAGCGGTCATGGGGGAGAGAGTTAGAGAAATAGTTGCTAGTGATAGTGGAAATTATGACATGACACCACGGTATGTCACAGTTTTAGATGGGGAAGCTCAGAATACAGAGGTTGGAACTGTAGATGGTGGTTCTTTTTCGGTTCTGGGTTCCGCATGTGGAGAAACACAAGTTGTTCAGTTGCAGGAAGTTGTCATGGTTGCCAGGGAAACTGGTTTGAAGAAAGAAGGGGTTGAGGTGAGTGCAGATGGAGGTAGGCAACTGATGGATGATATGGTTGATGCATTTGAGGATGGGAATCCAGAGGGAGTTATTGCTTTTGATGAGAAAGCAACTATTACTAGAAACGAAAATGGGGTCGGTGATTCTTCTGTACTTGTGTCTTCTGTAGGTGTGGAAAGCCAAGTTGTAGGAGAAGATGCGTTACTTGAAAATGTGGAACATTCAGAAAGTGGATTGGTTGTTGAGGGCGATGAGCTTGGTGGTGGATCGGCTGATGATGGATTGGATGTAAATGATGATTTTGCTCAGATTGATTCAAAATGTGGGCTTCAGGTTGAAGTTGAAGAACAAGAGATGAAAGCTGAACAGGCTGGTTTGAAAGAAGACATCACTGATACTGAACAGTCCAAAGCTGATGAAGAGAAATTCCTTGAACAGGAAGCTCTAAATGCTGGAAGCATAGGTGAAGTGCATCAAGCTAGTTATCAGCTGCCATCAGAAAGTGAAGGTGAGTTCTCTGTATCGGATTTAGTATGGGGGAAAGTGAGGAGCCATCCATGGTGGCCTGGGCAGATATTTGATCCTGCAGATTCATCTGAGAAGGCAATGAAACATCATAGAAAAGACTGTTTTTTGGTGGCATATTTTGGGGATCGAACGTTTGCTTGGAATGAAGCATCTCAGTTGAAGGCCTTTCGAACACATTTCTCCCACATTGAGAAGCAGAGCAATTCAGAAGCATTGCAGAATGCTGTTGATTGTGCTCTGGAAGAAGTCTCAAGACGAGTGGAGCTTGGGCTTGCCTGCTCCTGCATACCAAAAGATGCCTTTGATAGAATCAAATCCCAGATGGTTGAGAACACTGGAATTCGGCAAGAATCAATCACAAGAGACACAGTGGACAGATCTGCCAGTGCTATTTCCTTTGAACCAGATAAATTAATCAAATATTTGAAAGCCTTGGCACAGTACCCTTCTGGTGGTAGTGATCGGTTGGAAGTTGTGATAGCTAAGGCTCAGTTGCTGGCTTTCTGTCGTTTAAAAGGTTATCGTAGTTTGCCTGAATTCCAATTTAGTGGAGAGAGTGACCCGGATAATTTAGTTTCTGGGAGCAGGATGCATTCAAGTAAAGAATTTGAGCATGTCGATGACGGGTTGACTTCCTTTGAACAGGAGATATCGAAAAACCAGAACAGCTCGTCTAATATATATAATCAAGATTTTAAAGATGATGTATTTTACAGAAAGAAAGAAAGAAGTTTGTCAGAGTTAATGGGTGGTGCGATGGATTCTCCAGATGGTGATGATTTGCTAGATGGGAAGACTAGTGGTGGTTTGGTTTCTCCATCGTCTGGCAAGAAAAGAAAGACTGTTGATTACCATGATGACCATGGACCACAAGATGGGAGGAAAACTATTGCCTTCGCTAAAGTTTCCAGTACCATGCCACCTTCTTTCCCCAAGTCATCATTTAAAATTGGCGACTGTATCCGGAGAGTTGCAAGCCAAATGACTGGGTCTCCTTCTATCCTGAAGTATAACAGTGAGAGGCTCCAGAAGCTAGATGGCGGCCAGGACATACCTGCTGGGGATGAAGCTGATGCTTCCTTCCAGGATTCTGAGGACACCCAGAGAGGAAGGGTGAGTGTTTCAACAGATTACTCATCACTAGATGAATTGTTATCGCAACTTCAGATGGCAGCACAAGATCCGCTGAAAGGATATGATTTGTCAGATATCATTGTCAGCTTCTTCTCCGATTTTAGAAACTCAGTAGTAGTTGGTCATCATTCCAGGAGAGAGTTATTGGCTATGGACAAAATCGGTGGTGGTAAGAGAAAAAAATCATCCCATTCTGTAGTTGGTTCACCTGAAACATATGAATTTGAGGATATGAGTGACACTTACTGGACAGATAGGGTCGTCCAAAATGGTTCAGAAGAGCAACCTCCACGTAGAAACAAAAAAAGAGAGTATCAAATTGTCGCTGTTGTACAAGACCCCCCTCAAGTGAGCCGTAGGCCATATTCAAGGAAGCGATATTCAGATGGCAATAATGCTGTGGCAGCTGACAAACCTGCTGGCTACGTGGATGAGAACTCACCTGCCGAAATTGTGATGAACTTCTCTGAGGTGAACTCTGTCCCAACAGAAACAAACCTGAATAAGATGTTTAGGCGTTTTGGGCCTTTGAAAGAATCTGAAACAGAAGTTGATCGCGATACAAGCCGTGCTAGAGTAGTGTATAAGCATTCTTCCGACGCAGAAGTTGCTTTCAGTAGTGCTGGAAGGTTCAACATTTTTGGGCCAACGCTGGTAAATTACCAGATTAACTATACTCCCTCTGCTCTGTTTAAAGCTTCTCCAATGGACACAGCCCAGGACCATGAGATGCAACTTGATCTTGCCGCCCTTGATGTTAATCTAGTTTGAAAGTTTCAGGTATATATTTACACCTGGATCAGATTTTACTATTAATCCTATTTTGGAATTGGAAGCCAATGATCGCTTATTTACAACTGGCTGGCATCTCATTGCTGAAGGACTCGATACTCATAACAATTAATATCCCTTGCTAAACAAATCGACGCACTCTGTTTTGTGAATGATAGACATGTATGGCTGAAAAGGAAAAAAAAAAAAAATAGAGGAAAGGGATAATACATATCATGTTTTCAACCACTAATGGTAGCAGAACTGATTAGGGGTCTTTTAGGTGGTTATTGGTGGAAGCCTTGTTCTATATCTACCCCTGCATTTTGCTGGACATTCTTTGGACACTTCTAATTATTTTCCTTTGCATTAACATCCCATTTTTCTCTCTTTTACACCTTTTATATGTGGTGTTATATATACTTAGTGAAAAAAGTTTTATTATAGGGGACGGCAGATGCCTAAAGAGAAGCCAGATGTGATGACAATGAGGATGGTGATGATGATGCAGCACATAATTGTACGGATGGAGTGCTGAAGAAGATAACCAGACTGTCATGTCATCTGGCTATCTGTTAAGTATTTGTTCAGGTTCTTTTTGTTTTGTTTATGGCTAGGATAGGTAATTTTTTTTCCTTTGTTATGTAATCTTTAAATGATTCGCTTAGTCCGTGTACAGAAATTTAACTGACCCCCCTTTTTTTTTTTTTTTTTTTTCTCAAATGGTGGTTATCCGTTATCCTTGGCGGCTGTAAGATTTGGGAATGGTTATCGTTGTCTTGAAGATATTCATAAAAATTATATTTAGAATCATTTTAATCATTATCTTCTCAACATTTGGCATTAAATAATTAGTTGACAAGTAAAACTTAACAAATCTTTTTAAGTAGCACTATAGTAGAACTTATGAATTGGGTCTTGGCTAACCACAAAAACAACCTTGAATTTATCATATTTGTGTCGAGTCGACCGGAGTATTCATCATTCACAAGGACGTGACATTCATTTTGTCTGTCACTAGGGAAAAGTCCTCACGTTACTCGCAGGCGACCTCTCTCTGATAATGCAATGAGAAGGCATGATCGCATGATATATTGGTCACTCTTTTCTGTACCTCAGATTTGGAATTTGTCGTTGAAAATTTTGCGATTTTCCAATGCCCCCGGCCGGCCACCCTTCACTCTCCCCATTGTTCCCAGGACGTGAGCATCATTTCTTGCCTGATGGGTCTAGCCCGCCAGCTCAAGTGCTCAATCCTCAACACAACAACTCACTCTCCCTCTACCATTTGATAAATAGTTTTCGAATCCTTTATTGGCAGCCTTAAACACCATGCTGAGCACCATCTCAACGAGGTTAATTTAAAAATCTTGCTCTTTCCTCTTGCGTTTTCTTTCTCCAAAAAATATCCCATTAAGTTGGAGAAATGCAAGTTATGCAACACAACAACAACGATCGAACATCTGGATGGCCCACGTGGGCTATGTCTTAATCGAGTGTAGAACAATATATTATATATATATATAGCTAACTTTAAAAAGTGGGCATTGTCCACAATACGTGAGAGTAATTAGTATATCCAAGTCTGTCCACTTTTTATAGACATAAACAGCAAATCCAGCAGAGAAGACTTGGAAGATCGAATATATATGATTATATGTCAAAGCATGCCGTGTTCGATACACGCCATGGATCAGGTTTGGAGGGGCAAGCAATTATGTTCGATTAATTTGTTTGGCCAACTCATGATACCCTGAGAAGGTCCAGACTCCAGCTCACCCCCACCACATGCCTCAACTCTTACAACTTCAAATCAGATTCTGGCTGGTTTGAGACAGACCTCAGAGTCACATCACCTCTATATTGAATACACCCAAAACTCCCACACTGTTCACTATCTTGGGTCAAAACCACGATTTCTCTATATGCTTATTCACCAAAGTTACCCCCCCTCTGTTGGTATACAGCTGGCCACGTTATAAACCCAGAAAAAAGAGAAGAGGGATTGGGTGGGTTGGAAGCTGCCACTGCGAGAGAAATGAGATTCATTCAGTACCATCTGGCAATCCTCACGTGGGCTAGCCTGATGTTCGTTCAACCACGAGTTGATCTGCATTTCATTGCAATGTCCAATGAGACCGAAATACAAAGGCATCAGCTCCATGCCCTGGCTGTTAATTTTGATTGACGCCTTCGTGTGTCTGTATGTTTGTATATGTGTATATATTAAAGCTTCTTATATATATATATATATATATATATATATATTTTAAGAAAATTCTATACACCATATCATTATTCTACTTTCATCCTATTAAGAATGATGTGACATATTTATTACTATTAAATGATCATTTATTATATGTTTCTTTATCATCTAATAGTGATGAATATGCCATATACTACTTAATATGATTAAAATATGATGAGAGTGTGGTGTATAACATTACAAGTGAAACACAGATATGAGTTTGTGTTGTGTCGACGATAATGGTTTATACATTTCTGGTTTTCACACCGACACATGAGAAAGATAATTGACTTTCGGTCACTCTTATTCCACAAGAGTTTAGCTATATTTTCGCCGGACGAAATGTGGAAATTAAAGCATTTTTTTTCAAGTCTCCTTGCATGCATGCTGTCTAAACGAAAAGATCAATATATGATTATATCCCGATCAGCTCCTTAATCTACGCCTGAATTTTGCTTTATCTCGAAGAAAAAACAAGCAACTGAACAAAGGCGCTGATAGCCTATTTATGGAATGACGTGCGCGGTGCGTCCAATCATACGATCATGTACGTGTGGAATCATCTATACCTTTTTTTTTTTTTCTCAGCTGGAATCAATTGTCATCGTGCCATGCACTTCCGAGTTTCACCCTAATTAATAATTATCTTGTCTCAACCTTATTAATCTACTGATCACAAAATGTCCAAGTGAGCTCTAAAATGAAATTAATAATAATATTGTTGTTGATATTATTATTATTATTATTATAAATTTAAGGGAATTCCCTAACACAGTACGTATATAGAGCATGAGTAACATGATATCATGTCGATCGACTTGTTAATCAGAGTCATAGACGAAAATAGATATTGTAGTACTTCATTTCTAAATTTATTTCCAGTACTTCTATAGTCCAATTAAAAACCACTATCATATCATATGATAGTCATACCGGAATGAGTTGCGCGCGTCTATATATATATATTTCAACTTTTGTTATTCGTAATACTTCGAGCACATTAATATTTGATAAAAAAACATAAAAATATAATAAAAATTGAAATGGAGATCAAGAGATAAGCATTTAAAAAATACTTAAAGTGATACATCTAATTTACTATTTAAGAATTTCGTAGTGAGGTTTTTCTTATGTTGCGTTTGCCTCTTTTTTTTTCTTATTCTTAGTGTTAGTTCACTTTTAATTGCAGGATTGTTTTTTTCTTTTAATTTTCTAAGGTGTGATTTGTTGTTGATTGACTTGTAACCTTTGGATATATAGTTGTATGTTGTTGCGTTATTTTAGGTCTTTTGAATGTCTAGGTTTTGGTCATTTATGATTATATGTAACTCTCAAGTGTCTATTTGTAATCACAATTTTCTCCCGTCACAAGTGATGGCTATCAATAAACTTAGGGTATCATTCTTAAAAAAAAGAAGAAGTAAACATCTTCATTATAATGAAAATCAAATATCTTGATTTGAAAAATATAAAAATATGATTAATTAATTTAATAATTATAAAATTAAATCAATAATAAATCGTGCAAATTATTGACTTGGTACTATATATATATCAACAATAATATTCACATAATATCCATACATATTAACATTGCCGTATCATCAAACCTTAAAATTCCCAACTCCTACGGCCTCGTCAATAATATGAACGGATTTACTCCGATTCGAAGCCAACAGATTATGAATCAGGATGGCTAGCTATTATCAGCATGCTCTGGAGGTGGCCGCCGGAGTACTATATACGAACCCAACATTCAAAGCTTAAAGTCTTAACAATATTACATCACGTGGAGTACGCAGTACGCACGTTAAATTCGTTAATTTTTAGGGACCCCGGCTACTTGTACGTACGGCCTTGAGCTGTCACCCTGATCCCTCCGTTTCTCACTCCCTTACGCATCTTATAATTTGATTTTGAAGCACGTAAAAAAACCACGCTCTTGTCAAAAGCCACGTACGTTGGCCAGCTTTTAAAGATAAACTGAGTGACAAAATTAACTAATTAACTCTTGATATTCTTTAAATATATATATATATATATATATATGAGTAATGCTATAAGGGTCGTGAAGTTTATAAATAGTCACTTTAAAAAAAACGAGATTTATTATTAAAGAATTAATTTTTTTTATGTGGACCTTTTATTTATTTATTTATTTATTTTTTTCAAAATGATTATACAGCGTCTATGTACTCACGATTGCAATTATCATATATATATATATATATATATGTGTTGAAGTCCATAACATGTAGAATCCATAACTAATTATATATCGTAACTGGCTAATAATTATATGACAAAAAAAAAAAAGGCTTGGAAGTCGGAAAGGATTAACTCGATGGATCATCAGAAGATTGAACCCAATGTCTCAGTTTTCCATCCAGTAGTAAGCACAACATTAACAGTAGAAATGTAAGATTGAAAAAAAAACATCTTTTGTTTAAAAAATAATAAAAAAGTTATCTTTTGATGATTTTATTTAAATAGTACTACATTGTTGCGTACGTAACTGATTCTAAACTAAAGGTTCGTACATTTGATTGATTTTAACTTTTTCTTTTTAAAAAAAAAAAAAGAAGAAGAAAGAAACAGAATGTACGTACTCCTCTCGAATCCAGAGACAAAATGCTCAAACAGATGAGACGAGGAGGCCAGAGGTGTGTGTGAATCATCATCACGTTGGTAATGCTTATGGCCTTAAAAGCCAAAGTCCATCTGTGATCTGTCTGCCGCTCTGTCCCTTTCTTTCTTTTTTATGAAAAAATAAATTACTGTACCTTTTCCATTCTATCTGACCTCCCTCCTCTTCCCCTTATAAACCTTCCCTCTCCACTTCCCACAAAACCCTGGCCTCTCTCTCTCTCTCTCTCTCTCTCTCTAACACAAATACTTAGAGACCTAATTAACATTGTCAAGCTAGGCACATACTTGATCAGTTTAACGTTCAGTCGAGTTGTATAGATTTCTTATCGATTTTTTTAATCCTTACTGGGTGTTCTGGGGAACAACTAGATAACGATGACGACGAGCAAGTACAGCATTGGGCAATTTGGGGATACGACACTAACAAAGGTGTTTGTCGGAGGGCTGGCATGGGAGACTCCGAAGGAGGCCATGAGAGAGCACTTTGATAAGTACGGTGAGATATTGGAGGCTGTAATCATCTCCGATAAGGTCACCGGCAGATCCAAGGGCTACGGATTCGTAAGTTTACTTTCAGATCACCATATCGACGGATCTTGTGCTCAAAGATCGAAGAACGTAAACTTCTTCTTCTTTGTTTTTCTTGTGCCAAAATGTGATCAGTGTGGTGGTCATTGATTGTATATCGTAGGTGACGTTCAAGGAGGCTGAAGCAGCTAAGAAGGCTTGCGAGGACGCCACGCCCATCATCAACGGACGCCGAGCTAACTGCAACCTGGCTTCGCTCGGAGCTCGGCGCCCAAGGTCGGCTTCCACCACCCCTCCTCATCAAGGTATACTCATTATTAATATATATTGTCTATTATCGATATATAATATTGAAAATGATAGTCAGTCAAATCAAAATTAATGGAATTTCATGTTAGAGAAATTTTATTTAGAAAAACACTCTCATTTATGAATTATCTTATTTATGAACGTGGATAAAAAGAATATTAATATAATTTTAATTTTTTTAAATATAACTGTATAATTTGTATAAACAGCGGTCTCCAAATAGTGATTTGGAAATTGTATATAGAGTAACTCTTTAGATTAATGGCACTACAAGAGAAATGACCGTATTTATTTATATATTTTATTATATTTTTTTTACAAATAAAATCACCGCAATAAATAATTATATGCAGCTAAAATAAAAAATAATCGAAAAAAGTGACTTTCCAGTATGGGATGATCAGAATAGGGGTCTTAACGGCATGTAATGTACATATCAATATATATTAATGCAGGATCCAACGGTGGAGCAACGCCTCCACTGGCAAATTATCAGGTGCAGTGGTACTACCCGGCGGGGACACCACCGTCGCCCTTTCATCATCGACCGGCCGTTCCTTTCTATGGGTACGAACGTTACATTTTAGGGGAATATGGAGTAGCGGCTAGATCTTATATATGCTATATATATGGCTGTAATTAATTTTCCTAATTAATTGTCTTATTTTCAGGTACTCTCCCAGCTATATTGCTACAGATCATATCAGTTACAATCATGTGAGTAGATGATCTCATTTACAACTTCTTAAATTCAATATATATGAAAGTATTTAAATGGCCGCCACCTACAAATTCTGTGACAGTCTCCGAATCATTATTCTTTGGTTTCTTTTTTCCATTCTTTTAGTTTAATCAAGCAATACATAAGTTTAAGATCCGGCGTTTAGGGATAACAATTTTAATTATTAAAAGGTCGTTTCTGTTTTTATTCTGTTTATTACATCGACGCAGAAGTTAAGCTACGCCGGCGGGAACTATATCATGAATGGGCGTTTTCCGGGCCATGTGTATCCTGCTCAACCTATTGTGGGTGGCAACGCATTGATGCCTATGTACCCCTTTTACAATTACCATCAATCACAAACAATGGGCCTACCTAATGCCCATATCTTCAGTACTGCATCAGCGGCGGGACCCATGAACGGCGCTGTCCCGGCCATCGTGTCTAAACCAGCAGCAGTTGGTCCTAACGTCACAGGTAGACAGACACGTACTTGATTTATGCTGTAGTAATTGCCTCACGTGCTAATGCTCTATAAATATGTTTCGAAAAGAACAAGATATCATAGTTTCACGTGAACATGTTGTTGTGTTTTGGTTAGTTTTTTATGATAAATGAATAGATCGAAGCTGATCTTACTTTCAGGCAATAATGTTATATAAATGTAAATTACTGATATTACAAAGACAGTTTGCTTGGCTGTGGAATAGGTAAAGTTGGAGCAGGTGAGAGCTTTAAAAAGGTTGCCTAAGATGCAATAACAAAGGGATCGAATTAAGGTGGTGGCTGCTCAGAACAACAGTATACGATCTGATCTGTTGTGGCTGTTCTTGATCTTTTCAATCTTTCGTTATTCTTATAATTAGGTGCTTGATAAGATTCTTTCATTCTCAAATTCTATCTAACAACTCAGCTTGGGCTGTAAATCATTTAAAAAATGTAACCAGTTAAAGTCCATATATGCGTTATCTGTAATTGCCCATATAATCTTGTGCATGGGTTTTTCATGGCTTTATTGAACTTCGCTATATATATATATATATATTAAGCCTTCATCTTCAAATAATTGCATCTCTCTCTGTCTCTCTCCCTCTCTCTCTTACATGCACGGACGCTCTAGCGCCTGAGCTAATATATATATATATATATATATATATTAGTTTATACGATCGGATAGTACTTGTCATCATGTCGAATTAAGCATTTTTGGTTACATGCATATGTGATGTGTTAGCACACCGACTTATGTGTAACATTAAAGTTATCTTTTAACAAAGTTATTACAAATGGCATGATTGATTGTGCTTAGGAAAATTATCGTATACTAGAACGTGACTTATTAAGTCTGATTCCAATCCCATAAGATGACATGTATAATTTGAATTAATAATTTCCCCCATCCATCCAATTAAACCCATGAGATGAGGGAAGTGGTCAAACAACCTTCATGAATCATGGCACACAAAAATAGAAATTACACGACAAATATTAGAGGATCATAGGCTGAAAATATCATTTCTCAATTTGATGATGGGATAAATGCTCTTAAAGCCGAGATGGTTTGAGTAC
This sequence comes from Juglans mandshurica, assembly GCA_022457165.1. Lineage (NCBI taxonomy): Eukaryota > Viridiplantae > Streptophyta > Magnoliopsida > Fagales > Juglandaceae > Juglans > Juglans mandshurica. Next base: position 1,869,642 of record CM039628.1, read on the forward strand.
TTCTACACACGGGGCCTGTGTAGGGACTTATACGGACCCCTCACATGCATGAACATTAATGTTCAGGAAAAGTGATTGATCGCTGATTTTCTTCCCAACATATATCAGAGGAATGCAAACAACAACACAGCAATACAAACGTACACACCTGATTTTTCTTCCCAACTGGTTTCTGTGCCATATAACGCTGCTCATCAAAATAGTGGGCATCAGCTCAGTTATGCCGGCGAGCAATGCTGCAAAAATAAAAAATAAAAATAAAAAACAGAGCTTGATCTTGTGAACTTATAATAAGCAATAAAAAATCAGCCGACCCCTACATAAAATAAACATGATGAATCTCTTTATTTTGATCAACTAGATTCATTCCCTTCCGATGAGCACCATGTTCTTCAACATTAAACATAGTTTGGGGCTATGTTTGAATGTATAGTTTTTTTTTTTTTAGTTGAGTTCTTTATGAATAATAGTGAGTTGAGTAGTGGAGGGAGTTATGTGGAATCTATCTAAACTGAATTAAAAATATGTTTGAATGTTAAGATGAATTTAGTATTTTTTATGAAAAATTGAAAAATGTTGTAGGTCCCACTTATAAATATGTTTTAAGTTGAAAAAAGTTGTGGGTCTCACGTATAAGAAGGTTTTAAGTTGGGATGCGTTTAGTAATTTGAGAGTTAGGTGTTTGGATGTTAGATTCAGTTTAAAATTATATTGAACTCAGTTTAATTTGGGAACCAAATGCAGCCTAAGAATATGTTTTGACTGTCAAATTTTTTTAGATATAATTTTACTGGGTTTAAAAAAGTGGTAGGATCAATTGAAATTATATCTGGAAATAAATTTTATTGAGAATGTTTAGATTTTTATTTTTTTAATATATTATAAAAATAGAGGTAATATATTTTGATGAAAATTATGTTGATGTAAAAAGAAGAATTTTGAGTTAAAAAAAGACTTTCTAAAAATCATTAAAGGTTAGTGCCCTGAAATAGCAGTAATTCTATGACACCATTTTCAAGTATTAATGTAGCCCGCCTAAACGTGGCACAAATCTATTTGACTGTCACCGCTCTTTTGTAAAACAGCAAAGTCCATCCAAAGTTGCCAAGAAAATTCAACCAACTCTTAGGAAGAAAAATATGCACATAATTGAGTAGTTAAATTTTAAATATTTAGAATTTAGATATAGTAACTTTTAAAATTTTTTTTAAATTTAAAAATTATTATATATACATTAAATACATATTTTATTAATTATTTTTTTTTTTTTTTTATGACATATTTTATCACAATTAATATATTAATTTGAGATAGTGATATATTAATTTAATAAGAATATAATTATTAATTAATATATACTAGATAAAATAGTAAAATATGATAAAATAAAATAAAATAATAATTAAAAAAATTAAAAATTTTTAAAATTATTAGTTATTCATTACTATATAATGAATAAATGTATAATCTAATGGGAAGATTTGATGTGAATAATCAAAATTAAATTTATTTTATATTATTTTATTGTTATATAATGAAAAAATAGTTATTCTAATATAAAAATTGATGTGAATGAAATAATTAAAAATTAAATTTCTCTAATATTTAAGAAAAAAATTCCTTTTACTTTAATTAATCAATGAGAGTGTTTTTAGTGCTGACCAGTGACCAATCGGCAATCACTGTAAAAAGTGAAAAGGACAAAGTACGCATTTTCTTCGGCCTTATTACTAGTGACCTCTCTCTCTCTCATCGGAAAGGACATCTACCCTTTGCCCACTTCTTTTCTCTGTAGCTCTTCCTCGCTCTAAAGTTTAAACCCAAGGGCCAAAGCCCTCACAGCTTTCGTCTCCCGAAGATCTAACAAGGTAACCAAATGATCTTAACCCATTCACTATCTTTTTCCATTTCTTTTCTATTTCCTTTATGTTGTGCTGCATGCGGTCTATCATCTTTCTCGATCGTACAATTAGGTTTGTTTGGTTCTGTTTTTAGGGTTTATCAGTTTGTGCCTTTTTTTTCTCTCGTTATATAAGCTGTTTTTGATGGTCTTGCAATATACGTAGATACTGTTTCTATGGATGAGAAAAAAGGCAAGGATGTTTGTGTGGGGAGTGTTTCCGAGTCTACTACCCTGGTTGTTAGTGAGCATGTAGCTAGTGAAACCCAAGTTGAGGGGCCACCCTCGGAGGGCGTCGAGAGAGTAAAGGATGGCGGGGTTTGTAATGGGGATGAAATCATGGTGGAAGTTTTGGGTTCTAATGTGTATTTTGATGGTGTTTGTACCCACGGGGAGGCAAGGCGAAGTGTGGCAGTCGAGAATGAGATAGCTACGGTGGGAGATGGTAATTCTTTGGAGGAAGATGTTAAATCTTTGGGTGGAGGCACTGCAATTAGTGAAGCAGGTTTACGGGGAATTGGGGGTTCAAGTGTTGATGCATCAAAACATGGAACCGAGACTGGAGTTGAGGGTTCTTTGGGGATTGTGGAGTCACGGGGCGAACAAACTCAAGCCATCGTGGTGGAGGAGTGTGAGGTTATGGTGAGAGAGGAGGAGAATATAGAGGGAGGAGCGGTCAAGGGGGAGACAGGGAGAGAAATAGTTGCTAGTGGTAGTGGAACTGGTGACATGACAGCACAGGATGCCACAGTTTTAGATAGTGAAGCTCAGAATACAGAGGTTGGAACTGAGGATGGTGGTTCGTTGGTGGTTTTGGATTCCACACATGGAGGAGCACAAATTTTCCACGTGGAGGAAGTTGTCATGGTTGACAGGGAAGCTGTTTTGGAGAAAGAAATGGTTGAGGTGGGTGCAGATAGAGGTGGGCAAGTGATGGATTGTGTGGTTGATGCAATTGAGGATAGGGAATCAAAGGAAGTTGGTGCTTTGGATGAGAAAGCAAGTATTACTAGAAATGAAAATGGGGTTGGTGATTCCTCTGTGGTTGTGGGTTCCGTAGGTGTGGAAAGCCTTGTTGTTAAAGAAGATGCCATATTTGAAAATGTGGAACATTTAGAGAGAGGATTGATTGTTGAGGGTGACCAGCCTGGTGGGGGATTGGCCAATGGTGGATTGGATGTAGCCTATAACTTGATGCCACAAAAAGCTGGTGTTGTGGATGATGATGTTTGGAATCCTGGAATCAGTTCTGTGGTTGTGTGCGCTACGTCAAGTGCGGAAAACTCAAGTTTACAGACCGATGCTTTTCCAGGAAAAGCTTTAGTAATATTCAACGAGCAGGGAAAGGTTCTTACTTCTGGCAGTAGTGCTTTGGATGGGGTTGTTTCTAGTTCAGGAAGGAAACTGATGGAGGACACTTCTTCTGGAGGAACAAAAAATGGTGACGGAGATCCCAAATCATTGGATGAAAAAAGCAAAGTTGCTGCTAAAGGGGATACTTTGTGTTCCAACGTGGAAGGAATGAAAATTGATGCTATTGATGAAAATGCTACTTGTTCAATGGAAGCGCAACAGGGAGACGTTGAGCAAGTAGGTGAGAGCTCTGAAAATCAAAGAGATGTATCTCCCACTCCAGTATCCTCATGTCTACCAAATCAAGCTGCTGTTGGAGGTGTTGATACAGTAATTGATGACAAGGGTTCTTCTCAGTTAAATTCAACTGTCGTGCAAGAGATGGAAGTTGACAAACAAGTTATTGAAGAACAGTTGGTAGACGTTGAGACGGTTTGTTTGAGCACTGCAAGTCATGAGCATAAATGTGCAAACTCAACTTCAGATCTTGTAGTTACTGTTGGCGAAGCTACAGCCAAGTATGACAAGGTTCTTTCAGATTCAAATGTCGAGGTTACAGAAACTGTTGATAAGGTTGGGATGTTGTCTTGCTCAGTAAATGATCAGAACTTAAAAAAAGAGAGAATGTGCGGGATCACACAAACAGAGGCTCATATTACCAACAGGATGGAGTCTGCTTTGATGGAATGTGAAGCTGTTTTAGATTCAATTAGTGAAATTTCAGTGCCCACCAAGAAAGACAAGCCATTGGAGTCTGAAGAGTACTTAGAAAAGGGTGTTGGTGGTGATCTACCTCAGATCGAGTGTGAAGATGCCATGTTGTCTAACCAGCCAATTCAAGTAGTTGTTGAAGCTGAAGTGGCAACTGTTGATGGAAGTGATCTTCTAAACTCAAATGTTGAAACAGACACCCAAGTCATTGGCAGAAAGGAAATTGCTCCTATGGACACTGAGGAAATTTTAAATTCCAACATGGATGTACTGGGAACTGAGGAGTTTGAAGAGTGCCTAAGGAGAAGCATGGCTGGTGATTCTGCTCAGATTGATTCAAGAAGTGAGCTTCAGGTTGAAGTTGAAAAACAAGAGACGAAATCTGAACAAGTTGGTTTGCAAGAAGAACAGGGAATGGAGCTTGAAGAAGACATCGCTGATACTGAACAGTCAAAAGCTGATGAAGAGAAGTTCCTTGAACAGGCAACTCTGAATGCTGGAAGCATGGTTGAAGTGCATCAAGCTAGTTATCAGCTGCCATCAGAAAATGAAGGGGAGTTCACAGTATCAGATTTAGTATGGGGGAAAGTGAGGAGCCATCCATGGTGGCCTGGGCAGATATTTGATCCTGCAGATTCATCTGAGAAGGCAATAAAACATCATAGAAAGGACTGTTTTTTGGTGGCATATTTTGGGGATCGAACTTTTGCATGGAATGAAGCATCTCAGTTAAAGGCCTTTCGAACGCATTTCTCCCACATTGAGAAGCAGAGCAATTCAGAAGCATTTCAGAATGCTGTTGATTGTGCTCTGGAAGAAGTCTCAAGACGAGTGGAGTTTGGACTTGCATGCTCCTGCATGCCAAAAGATGCTTTTTACAGAATTAAATTCCAGAAGGTTGAGAACACTGGAATTCGGCAAGAATCAATCACGAGAGACAGAGTGGACAGATCTGCCAGTGCTAGTACCTTTGAACCTGATAAATTAATCAAATACGTGCAAGCCTTGGCACGGTACCCTTCTGGTGATAGTGATCGGTTGGAGGTTGTGATAGCTAAGGCTCAGTTGCTGGCTTTCTGTCGTTTAAAAGGTTACAGTAGGTTGCCTGAATTCCAATTTTGTGGACAGTTGTTGGAGAGTGATATGGATACTTTAGTTTCTGAGGACAGAATGCATTCAATTAAAGTGTTTGAGCATGTCGATGATGAGCTAACTTCCTTTGAACAGGAGATATCAAAAAACCAGAACAGCTTTTCTAATAAACATAAACAAAATTTTAAAGATGATGTATTTTACAAAAAGAAAGAAAGAAGCTTGTCAGAGTTAATGGGTGATACGATGGATTCTCCAGATGGTGATGATTGGTTAGATGGAAAGACAACATCCTCCGGCAAGAAACGAAAGGCTGTTGATTACCATGATGACCATGGGCCACAAGATGGGAGGAAAACTATTTCCTTTGCTAAAGTTTCTAGTACCATTCCACCTTCTTTCCCCAAGCCATCATTTAAAATTGGGGACTGTATCCGGAGAGCTGCAAGCCAACTGACTGGGTCTCCTTCTATCCTGAAGTGGAATAGTGAGAGGCTCCAGAAGATAGATGGCAGCCATGACGGACCTGCTGGGAATGAAGCGGATGCTTCCTTCCTGGAATCTGACACACAGAGAGGAAGGGTGGGCGTTTCGACAGAGTATTCATCACTAGATGATTTGTTATTGCAACTTCAGATAGCAGCACAGGATCCACTGAAAGCATATGGTTTGTCTGATACTATTGTCAGCTTCTTCTCTGATTTTAGAAATTCAGTAATAGTGGGCCAACATTCTAGGAGAGAGCTCTTGGCTATGGACAAAGTTGTAGGTGGTAAAAGAAAAAAATCGTCCCATTCTGTTGTTGGGTCACCGGAAACATATGAATTTGAGGATATGAGTGACACTTACTGGACTGACAGGGTTGTCCAAAATGGTTCGGAAGAGAAAACTTCACGTAGAAACAAAAAGAGAGAGTATCAAATTGTCCCTGTTGTACTAGACACCCCTCAAGTGGGCCGTAGGCCATACTCAAGGAAGCGATATTCAGATGGCAATGATGCTGTGGCAGCTGACAAACCTGCTGGCTACGTGGATGAGAACTCACCGGCCGAAATTGTAATGAACTTCGCTGAGGTGAATTCTGTTCCATCAGAAACAAACCTGAATAAGATGTTTAGGCGTTTTGGGCCTTTGAAGGAATCTGAAACAGAAGTTGATCGCGATACTAGCCGTGCTAGAGTGGTGTATAAGCATTCTTCCGATGCAGAAGTTGCATTCAGTAGTGCTGGAAGGTTCAACATTTTTGGGCCAACGCTGGTAAATTACCAGATTAACTATACTCCCTCTGCTCTGTTTAAAGCTTCCCCAATGGACACAGCCCAGGACCATGAGATGCAATTTGATCTTGCTGCTCTTGAAGTTAATCTAGTTTGAAAGTTTCAGGTATATATTTACACCTGGATCAGATTTTACTATTAATCATGTTCTGGAACTAGAAGGCAACGATTGCTTAATTACTAGTTGGCATTTACATGTGGAAGGAGTTGATACTCATAATTAATATTTGAGTAATGCTTTATACAATCCTAGGATATGCATGCCCCATGCAGTTCTTTATGCATACTCTTACAATACCACTGTACAAATTATTTTCCTTTATATCATTGCTAAACAAATCAACGCACTCAGTTTTGTGAATGATAGACATGTATGGCAGAGTATGCATAAAAAAGTAAAAAAATGAAAAAAGACTAAAAAATAAAGGAAAAGAAGGATAATGCATTTCACGCATTTCATGTTTCCAACTACTAATGGTAGCAAGAGTGATTAGGGGTCTCTTGGGTGGGCATTGGTGGAAGCATTCTGAAAGTGTTTTGTGTTTTGTGTTTGAACTGGAATGTCCAGTATCCGTGGTGCACTTTTATATATATATATATATATATATATATCTTCTACACGTTTTGTATGCCGTGTTATATATACTTTCATACTTAGTTAAACATGTTTTCTCATAGGGGAGAGCAGATACCTGAAAAGAAGCAGATGCGATGATGGACTTGTAAAAAAAAAAAAGAAGCAGATGCGATGATGGTGACGATGTAGCCCATTATGGATGGACTGCTGGAGAAGGTAATCTGACTGTCAAGTCATCGGGTTATCTGCTAAGTATTCTGTTCAGGTTCTTTTTGTTTGGTTTTGGCTAAGATGGGTAATTTTGCTTTGTTCTGTAATCTTTGCATGATTCGAGTCCATGTACAGAATTTAGCTGACCTTTTCTTCCCCCCCCCCCCCCCCCCCCCCCCCGAATGGTGGTCATACCCAGCGGCTGTAAGATTTGGGTATGGTTCATGTTGTCTTATTTTCATTCAGGTAAATTTCACTACTGAAAATAACAATTTCTATCGTCATAGAGGGGAGACACGATTTTTTCACCTGATCTCAACGGCCTTTCAAGCGTCGGCATTGCTTTGGGATAATGAAGCATGGGGGTCACACTGAAAGTTATGCTTTCTAGTTGTCTTTTTAATGTTATTCATTGCTGCTATTACAAAAGTGAATTATATTTTCAGTTCCATGAGAGATTGCTTGTGGGCTGGCAAATAAGAGAGCTTGAGACCTAATAATGAAAAGCCCACGACGACAATCATATCACAGCGGCCTCAATACCTACTGAGATCCTAGTCGAAAGGGGGGGCCGCCTTCACTGCACATTCCGTTAAAATGAAGCAGAAACCTTCATGTCGTTTCGTTAAAGGGTATCAAATGGAGCCTGTTGTTTCACTCACACCCCCATTCTCCACGCGTCCGAAAATGATTGAGTCTCGTGGCGATAAGAGAATTGCTCCATTGATACATAGGGCAAGCTTTTGAGCTTATATACACGCCATGAGACTCATCTCGTGGCGATAAGAGAATTGCTCCATTGATAATACAGGTCAAGCTTTTGAGCTTATATACGGGCCATGAGACTCATCTCTCTTAACCACATTCATCATTCTAGTATCATTTTGTATCTCCTTCGGTGGAGTTGGATGGTTAATGCATGCCTCAACGACTTCCGGCCGTCTTAACTCTTTCTAAAGAGCCTCCTCAATGGGCATTAGATGTTACTATGATAGACGAACATCAAAATGATCGCGCCAGCCTCTTGTATTTTGCTTTTTTGTTTTTTCCCTGATATCCAAGGTAAGAGCATTGAAGTTTGAAACCGACTTTAATTGTTAACATATTCCTCAATTAATGAATTCCATCAAATCATATTAATTTGTGGATTTCCAAATCATTATAATGCCATAATAAGGAAAAAAACTTGATGACAAATCATCCGAAGTTAACCATCACAGAACCGAATAAAGAGCATAGTCAAAAATATTCAACGCACAATTTCCAAAATTATCATTTTTTTTTTTTGACAGTAACATGTTCTAATGCATGATAAGAATTCGCGTAGAAAGTTCGCTCTCACCCAATAGTTGCTACAAGTATCCTCTAAATAAAAGGCATCATAGAACAAAAATATGAAATAAAATAAATGGTAAATGGGAGCAGACGGAAGGACACAGAACCTAAGACCTTGGCTTTTCCTTTTTCTCCTTGAAGAGAGCCAGCAGAGACACACCAGATACCTTCACAACCTTGAATCTGACTCCAGGGATATCACCCACAGCATGTCCCTTCCGCCCAAATCCTGCAATCAACACCTCGTCCTGCACCAACCACACCGGCAATTTATCAAGGCCAAGCATACAGAAAAGCGGAAGTAACAACATTCCATCCTTAATTTTGCAGAAAACACTTTTTTTTTTTTTTGCAGAAAACACTTTCTAAACCCTTGATGTGAACGTCTTTGTGAAGTCCAAGATGTCAACAAGAAAAAAGCTCGCACAAACTTATTGTTTTTGTTACTTTTAAGCGTCAAAAGTTATTTCAACCTAGGAAGATTTGTATGACATCAAAGTTATACTCTTACAGAACCCAAACAGATGCCCTAGGCACACGAGTTCAAATTTGTATGACTTTGGATGTCAAAACTTTCCTTTTTTTTTTTTTTTTTTTTTTTTGGGGGAGGGGGAACTTTTGCTACTTCTCATACTTACGTTCTCCTCAATATAGTTTAAGCAACCATCATTAGGTACAAAAGCAGCGATCTTTTTCCCATTTTTGATCAGCTGAACACGGGCACATTTTCTAATAGCAGAGTTTGGCTGCTTAGCCTCAATGCCACTGCATCCAGCAATCATTATATGTTAGACCCTTGGTGAGTTGATATCATCCCCAGATTATATTCATAAAACAAGAAAAATGCAGAAAAGGTAATCTCACATCTTTTCTAGAACAATGCCCTTTGCATGGGAGGATCCAGCAAATGGTTTTTTCCACTCATTTCCCAGGTGGGACTTCTTATATGACTTGTCAGCCCACCTCTGCCTTCTACGGTGGGACTTGAGCTTACGACCAGCTCCCATTCCACGAGTCTTCCTGCGTAAACAAACACAATTTTTTTGCTAAAATCAGAAATTCATTGATCATCAAAGCACTACATCAACATAAGAAGCACAAATCCAAATTCAAAATTTTCAGCTGTTACTCTTAATATGCCTCTTGATCTTACTGTTACTTTCTCCCTACCCTGGGCACATAAGCTTGAAGCCTTCATTCATTTCTTTAGCTTGCTTTAAATTACTAAACTCAATTTATAATGTTTCTATTGCTGAGCCAAGCATTTCAATGAGTACGTTAAGATATGGGCATCTAATTTAATGCAGGCCCTATAGAATCATTCAAAAATGAAAATAAGAGAAACTTTCAACTTTCAAGGATTAACTAGAAACCTATAGTACTTCAAAATCCATAGTGAATAAGTTCGACCCCAATTAAAAGCCTAACACGAATATCTGGTATACTCGAGAAACTCCGCATATGAAGCATCGAAACATGCAATGTTCAATTAAAAAATAGATAAAACAGAGATGAAAATTCTAAAGAATCTTCCCGTTACTTTGAACGAAAATCAAAAGCGACATACTCCATATTTCAATTCACTGAATGCCTAAAACCTAAACGAAATGAGCACCCTAAAAACTTGTCCCAGAAAAAAACAGATCATATCCGACAGATTATTGATAGGTTGTCGAGAAGCTTCGACGACAAGAATTACTGAAAGTAAGGGAAAAACACTTACCCCATGGTGGATGAGCAAGAGGTTAATCGACTGTAGCAAAGGGATCAGGAGCTGGAAGCGGATGGGAAGTGCCGGCTGGTGAAACCCTAACCAGAGATATGGTGGTGTGCTGTATTATATCGTAGATGGAAAACTCTTCTTGCAGTCGGATGGGATAAGCCCGGCGCAGTCGTCGTCTACGTGGAACAAATTAAATGGTTTGTTTCATTCAAAATAACAAACGGTGCGTTTTCATTTTCACTTTTATTTTCGTTTTCTCCCATATGGCATATACTTCACGATGCTTATCTTCTCCCCTTCCTTCTCCAAATCGAACCTTCTCCACTTCGTGCTCTCCCTCCTCTCCAAGGCCTAATCTCCAGGTCATGTCAAAATCGAAAAAAAGAATGCACAGGAAAGGACAGGCATGAAAGGTTTCTCAGATAAAATCCTTTCTCTGGTTACTTCAAAATGGCTTTACAAGAACTTGAAATTCGAAGGCTACAAAGCCTTCCAATGCTCTTTGATGCTCTGTTCTATGAGGATGAGAGTTTTGAGGAAGAGAATCGTATTGAGGAAGACGAGAGTGAGAACACTGATAAGAAAATGAAAAAGCAGTCACTTTTCCGTTTCGTTTGGCATGCGATGATGATGAGCTTGTGTCCCTATTCCCTAAAGAAGGAGAAACCCATGTGTATCTGAGGAGTCTGATCTCAGATGAGCCTCTAATGGTGGCTTATAAAGAAGTTGTGGATTGGATTTTAAGGGTTAAACCGCATTATTGGTTCTCTGCTTTGACAATTTTTCTCACGATGAATTACTTTGAAAGGTTTGCTTCTAGGCCGATGTTCCAGAGGGACAAGCCCTAGATTTCATCTTTAAGAGTCCCCAGTTCACTATTTTGTTTGTGGTCCTCCACGATGATGCAGACACTGAAGAATGTTTTCCTTTGGGATTTATGGATTGTTATGTGGCCGAGAACTGAGAGAGTGAATAGGGGAGTGGGTTTTTGTACGAGGTGGGAGTGCTGGAAGAGACGGAAGGGTTTAGGGGTCGCGGGGGCGCAAAGTCTGGCCGCCACGGGAAGAGAAAGAGAAAGAGAGAGGTAAAGGCAAAGGATTTGAGACAGCTATGCTTTACATTGCCGTTCTCGTCGAAGAAGAAAACTCTGCTTCTCACTTACTCATCGAAGAAGTTTTGGCTTTTTTATTTCTTTACTTTTTCTTTTTTGTTGTTTTGCTCTCTGTTTTAATTTTTTATTGGGCTATGCTATCCTCAAACTCTCTATTGTTTCCTTGAACTTCTTTCCTGTATACACCGTTGCCACACAAAATTGGTCGAATACTGAAATGAACTGAGCATAATCTTATCGTTGAGGTCGACAATGGAGACCTGGTTCATCATCATCGTCTCCCTCTGTTTCGCAGCCCTCCTTAGCCTTCTCTTCTTCAAGAAATCCTCCGGAAACAAGCAGCTCCCTCCCGGACCCCTCAACATCCCCATCATCGGCAACTTCTTTTTGCTTCGCAAGTCCTTCTCCGAGCTCAAGGAATCCATTATGAGATTGGAAATAAGTGTGAGGCTGGCGTGAGTACCGGATGAAGATGACGAAGGAATTACTATAAAATCAAACCCAGTGATTCCCTTTCTCGTCTTTATCCCGTGACTCTAACAAACTCACAAGGAAAAGACATAAAGACCCTTACACTACTGGCAGTCTATTCCACATAAGATAGAAGGTACAGCCGCTTGCCCCCCGCTTGCAAACCCCGCTTGTACCCAGCAGAACTGATCGTAGATAGGTCCGTTTGGATTAGATACTTATAAATCTTTTTGCGAAAGAAAAATACTTTATCGTTTCGAAGTTTATTTTGTCAGATAATATAAATGTTTTTTTTTTTAATTTTTAAAAAGTAACGATGCACAATTTTTTTTTTATAATTGTGTTTTAAAATTAAATATATTTATATAAAATGATGTTATTTTTATAAATAATTTTATAAAAATATTTTTTATTTAAAATATAGTTATATAATTGATTTTAAAAATGATTGTATGATAAAGATGCCAAGAGAAATGAGAATATATATTTACAACTGTGAATTGTACAACCGTGAATTATGCAACTGCCGCGTAACCGTTTTAAAAAAAGTGAATAAAATATGACACTTATATGAAAAAAATTAATTTTTTAATAATAGACTCAACTTTTTTTCAAAACGATTACGCGACGTTTACGCATTTCATGATTATACGTAGAATTACTCAAAAGAAATATCATACGGTAAAAATCTCTTAACACCTCCCAACAAGCGCTCTCTATATTCGAAACAACACCTCCCAACAACCGTTTTTATTGCTGTTGTTTAAAAAAAAAGATGTTGTTGAAAAGCTTATTTTTCTTTTTATATATAAAAGCTTATATTTTATTAAAGTTTTTTCAAGAAGTACTCACATTGAAAATCATAATACTAATGCATTGAACATGGTCTATAATAATAAAAATATATTAAAATGAAAAACTAAATTTTATGTCGAAAATAAATAAAATTATAAACAACTAATTATCTTTTTAACTAAATGCATGTAAAAAATTATTATTATTTTTAGTTAAGACTGAACATTTTTATTTATATAAACTTGGACTGGACATGTCTGATTTTTGAAATCTAGGTTTCAGTCCGGGTTTGACTAGGGCAGGAAACCATAATCGGAACCCGATTAGGTTCCAGACCGTGCCGAAAAAAGACTCGGCCCAAATGAACAATCTTAAGTGCAAGATGTGGAAAATCATGAAATTCCGATTCAAGTTCTATTGCTTATTCAAAACATATCAGTAAGTTGTGTACAAGGGATCAAATAGAACCAGACTTTTGCTATTCATTATCTTCACACACTATACTTTTTTTTATAATTTTTTTTTTGTTTTATTCTTTCTAAACTAATTGAATTGTTTTATTCATTATTCATACACCACACATTTGATAAGAGAAAAAAATTAAAAATTAAAAAATTATATGTATGTGAAGATGATGAGTATAATTTTTCATACGACTAGGATTCAATGCCCATTTATGAAGAATGGACTGGACGGTCTCACTGAAAATAAATCATCCATATTTAATTTGGTGGACTGGCTGATTCAAGAGGCGAAAGAGCATATCAAAGGCTCATCAACGTATTTTATTAATGCATTGTCATCATCTGATAACTGGTTGTCTTAAGTACTTAATTCCATCGTACTTATGGGAGGAGTAAGTTAAATAAAAATTCTCACACTTGCACAGGTAATTAAAAGTACTATTGTAACTAACTTTATAAATCTGATATCACTTTGTTTGTATCCGGCCAAGGAGTATTTTAAATGGGAAGTTATTATGCATCAGCCATTATTCACTACTCTCACACTCTACACATACAACTTTTTCTTAGAGTGTAGGGTGTGTGATAGTCAATAGTAATTGATGAGAATAATTTTTGTTTTAAATGTGTATTGAAGTTATATCCAAGAATTAATAGTATATTATTGTATGTTCTTGACACAAAGGCAACTCGTTTATGGAAAGATGTCGTGATCTCCTTAATTTAAAAATGTTTGTTCTCATGCAGATGAAGAGTAGATCTATATGCTCCTTGTAATTTATTCTTTAACTTCTTATCTGGATTTGTATCTTCTTATTAGCTTCTTCTATAGATCTATAGGATCCATCATTATGAAATTCATATGATCACGTTCTCTCTAATTATACTCTTTCTAAAGAGGTTGGACATCATTTTTCTAATGTTTTTGGAAAAATAATGCCTCTCAGTAAGTGGTAGTCTTTTTTTAGAGACACGGGTCAATTCCATTTACTTGCACAGCAACTACGTACATTCTCCATTCTTTTGGGAGATTTGGTTAGCCAGAAACAAAGCTCGTTTTGAGGACTCTTATTCTCAAACTCTTACTTCCTTTTCCAATGCTTCTGTCATTGCTAATTTTCTCATTCCCCTTTCTATCATCCGAACTAAGAGATATTTACTTGTCAATTGGTTGCCCCCTTCATGATCAAGACTCGTTGGAGAAGACTAACGTCTATTTCGGGCAGATAAAAATTCTTAGATTTCTTTCTCATTTCGACTAATATCTAAGAAAAAAAGGGATGGGCTTAGGACCCACAATCCACATTATTCTTAGTCTTCTCATGATCTAATTGTCAACAATTTATCATTTATCTACGAAAAACATCATGTGTTTGCTAGTTAACGTGAAAATCACACTCTCCATCACTTGACTGTTAGCATAACATAATTTCATTTATATATAATTTAATTTAATTTTAAACTCTCTTTCCATCTAAACCTATATATATATATATAAGTGTCTCCAATATGATCTAGTACCATTATCATGACCTACGTACCTTTTTCTTTTCCTTTTTATTCTTGATTAATGATGATATTAATTAATGTAACCAGTTGGGGTTTGCTTGACTCGTGAGCTGTATTTTAACATATATATATATATATATATATATATATATATATCGAAGATCAAATCGTACATAGTGCTCCAGCTTGGTTTTAAATATTCTTAATTTCTTCCTGAACATTTCCCATCTTAATTAATAATTAGTGGGTGATGTGCATTTCTTTTATCAAATTGTATAAACTAAAAGGGCTGTGCAGGTGTTTGAATCAGAGCTGGCTTTCTTGAAGCCCACAAAGACCGATCGAAATCTCTAGCAGCATGAAGCCACGAGGATGTCATATGATCCTCACAAGTTGTATCTCCATTTTTTGAGTTGATGTATGATGAGAATTAGTTGCAATACTACTACCCCTGCTTTCACAATTTTTAGCAAAGACTTCGTATTTTTCTTTTTCGAAAAAAAATATATATATATATATATATTATATTAAGAACATGGCGTTTTTCTTCGTTTTGGAATAATGTTCTTGACAATTTGGCTTCATTCTAGATCTGCTAATTCCAATAAGCAACGTTTCTTTTGGTCTCAATGTTCATAACAATTTAGTTTTATGCATGGGGGTATGAGCTAATTAGTACGTAAAGCTTGACTAATTATAATCCATGCTAAACACGATTCCATCCTAGATATTCACAAAAAGCAATGCTGCCAAATGAGATAATTAATGAAGTCAGTCAGCCAGCAAAGAAAGCAACTCACGTGTTTCGATCGGAAAGAAAAGCTAGCTTAGGCTGACTAATGACAGGCGGGCGCGCCTTGAACCATTTACAGCTTTTGGAATGCAGCATAGCTTGGCCGGGTTTGCCTTTTCTCAAGGCCAGCGCTTCTTGTTCAACTCTCACACATTTCTTTACTTGACTCGATCGGGCACTTTAGCTTTGATCAACTTGTCTCACTTATTCAAGCCAAACTTTACGACTATATATGTATTTTCACACACATGAGAAAGAAGAAATAAACCGTACGTGTGGGAAACCAGTTTGTAAAACGTACATGACGTGCAACTAATTAAGTAATGACGGGTAGTCACTAGCTGTGCCATGTATGTCAAATATGAGTAAGGTTAGATATAATAATAGATTGTGCAAGTGATTGCATTTCTTTTAAAAAAGATTGAAGTGATGTTTACTATTAAAAAATTAATTTTTTTATGTAAATATCATATTTATTTATTTTTTTTAAAAGAAGTATACGTACGATATTTACACATTCTATAATTGTAAATATTATTTATCTTCAAATATATACTTAATTAATGGAGGCCAGTACGTACTTTGCAAAACTGCACGATCGAAGATCTTTATTTTCATTTATTTTTTAATTAATCCATGATAATCTGATAATGTCCAAATCATTTTGGATTATATTTTATATCCCAGTACTAGTTGTGCAAATTAAATTGGTACATGCGCAATCTTCTGAGAATAGTACTTTTTGATCTAGAGTAATTCTACATACAACCGTAAAATGCGTAACTGCCGCGTAATCGCTTTGAAAAAAATGAATAAAATATGGGACCCACATAAAAAAAATTAATTTTTTAATAGTGAACCCTACTCTTTTTTAAAATGATTACACGGCAGTTACAAATTTTACGATTATATGTAAAATTACTTTGATCTAAAGCATAAACGTACGTACAGTGGAATTAATGTGTCTGCAGCTGGTCATCTAATTTCCTAACAAGTAATGATCAGCATGGTCAATGGCGGACCTACATTGGGCGAAAGTTTAAAAATATATATATTTATATATATATATATATATATTAATTTTTTATAATTTAATAAGATTATATTCATATTATTTTGTGTTGGACCCCTCTAAAAAAATTATTTTGACTCCCCTCTATAGATTAATTACTTATAAATCTAATTAGATTCAATACTTGATGATTTTGTTTCTTTAAAAGAACGCAAGTAACAATTTTAGACATTCTGTATTTCTTTTATTTGATATATTTGTACGAGTGTTTTTATATTATTTCAATGATATATTGTTCTTGACATATCATATATTTTTTTAATACATATGATGTATTAAACGTATTTTATTTTTATTTTAGATCTTACTATCATATTGTTCTATATCACAGAAAAAATTATATAGAAATAAAATCAAAAATATTTTATTACAGTTTTAACTTTGCTTAGCTCCCTAAATCAAATTCCTGGTTTCGCCACTGAGCATGGTATACATACGTGATGTTGATACATATATGCACCTATTTTAATTATTATTATTTTTTACCTAACCTATTTTAATTATTATTTTTTTTTACCTAACCTATTTTAATCATTGGGTGCGCTGATCAGTACCATTTAATTGTTAATCAAGAAGTTATACAGGCCGACCAGTTGGGGAAATCTTCTTGTTCTTTATTTTAATTTATAGAGATTCCATTAATCCTTTAAATCCATGGGCCGTAGTGTTGATCCGCGTACAAGAAGTCAAACAGTATGGAATTATATACATCTTTCGGCCTATGTGTCTTTGCATATAAAATTATTTAACTTAAGAGTCTTAATTAATTTTACGAATTAATTAGTTTAGAAGCTTCCTGATCATGGACACGTACAAATATTGATGCCTAATTTTCTCAAACAGAACGTACTGTCATGTATACTGATCGATGTTTAATTTTTCTCACGCCGGCCGGGTCATTGAGTTATGCTTGCTCTTCATTATTATTATTATTATTATTTTATAAAACATATTGCATTCATTAATAACAGACATTACAACTTTGACCTGAAGCATACATAACAAGTCAACTATAACATTAATAGCTCTATGGTACACATTACACAACTGTGATTGACATGGTCTAGTCCATGCTGCAAACCTTTACATACCACCGTCTGAGAGACAGCACAACTTTGTCCAAGACAGAGTTTACAAGTTCCATACTTTAGTTAAGACGAAGTAGATGACACACTTTATAGATAAAAGTCCAATAGACACACTCTATGGGCAAAAGTCCAAGAGACTATGTGTCTTTTGTTTTTATTTTTCTAAAACAAAAGACATAACATAAATTAAAGATACATGAAAAAAATGAATTACATCTTGAAAAGATATAGAACTGCATTTTCAACTTTGGAGGAAATAAATAAATAAACACAGTGACTGTGATGGCGCGTGAGAGCCACGCGCCACCCTAAGAGTATGGCGGTCAGTTTGGTCTAAAGTAATCGGTAGCCCTGGATTCAGAAAAGCCGCCCGTGGCGATAGGAGAGCACCCTTAGCGGTGGCGCGTGGATTTCACGCGCCCACTTTGGACCGCGCGTGTAGTTTACGCGCAGCGTCGTTCGGCAAAATTTTTTGCCCGTCTAAAGGATCGGCGCCTTGGAAAACATGCAGTAGGGCGCGTGGTGGTCGCTGAACACCGGAGAGTAGCAGATCGGTCTTCCTCCGTACTTAGTCCTAAAAAATAAAAAAGGAAATGCTAGAACCACCGTTTTTTCTTCCCGCTTGACGTGGATATGCCACCGCATGCGTATATTTTTTTTCCTTTTAAAAAAACTCCTTCGTCTTCCCCCTCCAACCCCGCACTTCATCTTCCCTCCAACTCTCAATAGATTCGCTCCCCTCATTAGACCTCATCTCCGACTGGCACATTTCCGGTGCCGTCGACCTCACCTCATCTCCAACTGGCACTTCGGAGCCCTTCTGCATTTTCTTCATTTTTATGGTACTCTCAGTTTGACAAGAAACTCTCCCTCTATTTTTTGTTTTCTCACAAATTGTTCAAGTTCTAATTTTTTTACTCCATTCGATTCGTATACAGTTTTTTTCCTTCAAACTTCCCTTTCTTTTGCTTCCCAACGTGAGAGTTTGGAAAGAGTGGCCCGTCATTAACAATCAAATTGAGTGAATGATTCAAGGAGGAAAATTAACGCAATGAGTTTTTTAACATGATCTTCAAAAGATAGTTGGCACCCAGTCATATGTCCTCTGATACAACAACCCCAAGTTAATGGTTGTGGTTAAAAAAAAAAAAAAAAAACCCCAAGTTAATGGCTGAACTGGAGGCTCTTGCTTTGTTCCATATGGGTCCTAGTTTCAACTATTTTTGCATTCATTCTGATATGAAAAAATGAAAGTTTCCCCAAATGCCCTAGCAGAGAAACCCAGCAAGAAGAAGCAGGAAATTTATACGAGGATGAAACTTGGAGGTCGACGGCTTCATAAATGTGCCAGTCGCAGATGAGGTCCAATGAGGGGAGCAAATCTGTCGAGGGTTAGAGGGAAGATGAAGTGCAGGGGTTAGAGGGGAAGAAGAAATGAGAAGACGAAGGAGTTTAAAAAAAGAAGGAAAAAAAATACACACGTGGGCATAACAACGTCAAGCGGGATGTAAAAGTGGGAAGCAAAAGTGGTGGCTCTAATATTTTTCAAAAAATAAAAAACCTAAAAAAGAAAAGGAAAGAAGAAAACTAGAAAGGAGACGAAAGAGGTAGAAGATTTTGATTTGATGGTGATTCCTAGAGAGGAGGAGTCACTCTCAAATTAGGGCCGGCTTGTATCTTCATTATTAATTATAAATATAAAACTCCTTTAATTCCATCTTTATTAGATCGATCAAAAGTCAAACAAAGTGTAGAAGTTAGTAGTGGAAGCTGGCCGATTCAGCACTATATATATATATATATAAAGAAACTGATCGATCGAGTAAACTTCGATTATGAGTATGAACTTGGATTAGTATTTGGATAATACTAGTATTTCCGTTGGGAGCTCCGCTTGGGACTCCCGTTGGATTTTTTTTTTTGTTTATTTATTTTTTTTTTCTTGATTAAAAAATATTTTTTAATAGTGATGAGATTTTTTTTAATTTTTTTTAAATATTTAAAAATATTAAAAAAATATATGTCAAAATGGAAAAAAAAAAACACATCAAACACATTTGCGGGGTAACTCTAGAAGGATCCTATTAGCATTTATATATTCGGTGGATGTAAAATACTGTCATGTCATGTCATGTCCCTTGTCACTTCTATGGGATCGAATTATCGCATTAATCCACTTTTTTAGTTAGAGTAATACTATATATAGTCGTGGAATGCGCAAATGCCGTACAATTATTTTGAAAAAGAGTGAGGTCTATTATTAAAAAATTAATTTTTTTTATGTGAGTCCTATATTTATTTACTTTTTTTAAAGCGACTGCACGACATTTGGACACTCACAACTACAAATATTATTTATCATTTTAGCTAAATAACAAATGGTGTTCACTTTTTCTTGCATGCCTAATTTCTTAGAACATGTTTAAGTCCACACGCAAAAGACTCCGGCCTTAATTAATGTTTTTCCTGCGAAAGTTATAATTTGATGAAAAAGAGATCACAACTTATATATAATTAATACCGATAGTTTAACTATATATAATGATCTATTGTTAGCCACTTCATATAATCCAAATGTTTGCATGATTTTGTTGTGAGTCATGAGAGACGGCCCCCCATAACTGCTTTCACTGTGCAACTCTTTGACATTTCCCGATCGATCGAGACATATATATATATATATATATGTGTATATATATAATCATCGTTATTGATAGGAAGAACTCCATTAACTAGCTACTAGAGTTTAGGGTTTCAAATATTAATGGATATTCTTAATTACATGCATGATGTTAATCTAATTAAAATCAACAACATTTTAGTTCTATATATATATATTAATGTCAACCTTCTTTTTCGCAATTACCTCCTTAATTAGAAAAGCCCTTAATATTTCACATTATACCAACATTTTTCCTAGCTATTTTAGGCTTTTGCGTGTGGACTTAAACGTGAAATTATGGTCTAATTTGTTTTTCAGCGAAATATTCCACCACATGAAGCCGTGTTAAAAGGACGGCCTATTTTTCCAAGTTGAGGAAAGAACGTCCAAAAGTCTCTTTTAGATGTCGCATTCTTCGGGACTTTTAGCACAATGGCACCATCCACGAGCCTAGCGGTCTCTCACCGAACATGGTGCCCCACCGGCCAGCTTGCTACCTAGCTAGTCGTTGCATGCCTTTAATTAATACTAAAAATATGGTGGCCGATTAATATTAATAACTACAAGATATATATAATATATATATATATATATATATAATATATATATATAATATATATATATATATATATAATATATATATATATATAATATATATATATATAATATAGGCTGTCGCATTTGAGGTGGCATCCACAAAACTTATCCAAAATAAGAAAAGAATATATGTTGCGGCATCCAATTATATACATATAAGTATATATAATTTATTATATCAAGTTAGCCATGGAGGTACTGGTATGCATTGATCTTCTAGAACAACTAAACAACACTAGATATAAGCTAGGGTTCGATACCTACTTATCTCGGTTTGGATTGAAAACTCACCTCAACTCATCTCATTATTACAATTTATTCAAATTCTCACACAAAATATAATAATTAATTCAACTTTTTCAAATTTCAAAACAATAATAATATTAAAAAATAATATTATAACAATATTTTATTTAACTAATTTAAAATCATCTCAACTCATCTCTGAATCCATTCATCAATGTACGTTACTCAATCAATTATATATGTATATTTGAAATCTCTCATTTTTATTGATATATATATATATATATATATAAGTTGATTTGTGAAATTCTTTAAAACGAAAATGGTAAGATACAAATTAATAAAGAAATTAGTACTACCGTTGATCTCTTATCTTAATTAATTTGATTGATGGGTTTTAAATTAAGCAATTAAAGCTAGTCCCCTTTCGAGCCAAATATCGATTGTATTAATTAATTAATTAGGCGGCGTATGACCAGCATGCATGCAAGATCATGTACTGCTGGCCATGACACACATGGTCATGAGTAGTACTGTAAGTTGAGACAATTAATGAATAGTAACTTATACTTAGGAATTTGAATGATAGCCAATGATAAAAAGCTACGTGCGGTACTAATATATACATGATATATATATATAAATATATATATATATATATTAATGGCCAGAATGTGAAATATTTGCCATGCATGATGCATGCACCGTGGGTTTTGATGATCTCGAGCAACATGCATGCAAGAAGAATACAGATGCCCGAGGTTTTTCATATTACAAGACATGCATATATGATCAGATAACGTACGTGCATGTATGCGTGTCCATTATATATAGTAATGTTAGATATAAGTTTCAAAATAGATATGATATATAGAACTAAACATATATTAACTTTTTTATCATTGTATTCAATAAGAATTTCAAAAAAATTAAAAGATAAAGCACGTAGTTTTTTTATTATTTTTAGTTGAACAAAAAAGTAGGCCATAAAAATATTACATTAGCCATTTGCTTATAACTTAATTATCTTTATCTTCTTCATATATGAGGTAAAATTAAAATGTGGACAATTGATGTTAAATACATAAATTACATATTTATTGAAACTATTTAAATTCATATCATATTTTTATTAAAACTAGTAAATTAATTTATATATTATTGATATAAAATGCTTGAATTGAATTATATATATTTTTTAATATTTTTTTTTATCAATATTGAAATAACTGATTCAAAATTGAATCGTCCTATTAATTGATTCGGTCATTACTCGATTTTGATTTTTCAAGCCTCACAGTACGTAAGAGTACTATTAATTTTTAGAATAACGTCTCTTCGTCAATTTATTTTCTTGTTTTGAATAATGATGAATAGTTTTTGGAATAGTAAGAAATAATTATTTTATTGTCAAGCGGTGTGTGGAAGATGACATCATGACCCACATAATTACTTAAATTGTATGATTTAATTTGTAAGATTAAAGTTTTAAAACTTATTTTTTAAATTAAATTATGTCAAATAAGTATTTTATTAGTTCACTGACTCCAAAATATTTTCTTTCAAATAAAATGAAAATTGAAAAATAAAATAGAATTTAAATTATTCGCCGCAGAAATGTACGAGAGTGAAGGGCATCTTATCATATGATACTTTACACATGAACTTCGATTGACACCACTCTTTTTTCCTGAGCCTTTCCTCCGTCTATATATAACTCGGTGCTTTCTGCTCTGTAATGCAAAAAACTCTTACTCTTCTCTCTCTCTCTCTCTCTCGAAAATGGAATACAAGGGCAAAGCTATGACACCACAACCAACACCAATAACTGTCCCCCCTCCCTTCTCTAGCTCTCCATCTTCTTCTCTTTCACCTCCCCAATCCTCTCCAAGCTTGTCTCCACCTTCTAAATCTTCTCCGTTTTTTCCATCATCTTCAGTACAGCACTTTTCTTCTCCTAATACTGAAATTCCTCCCTCTCCTCCGCCTGTTGTTCTCAGCCCATGTGCCGCCTGCAAGATCCTTCGCCGCCGCTGTGGGGAGAAATGTGTTTTAGCTCCATACTTTCCTCCAACTCATCCACTTAAGTTCACCATTGCTCACAGGGTCTTTGGAGCGAGCAACATCATCAAATTTTTGCAGGTTTTGTTATTCTCTCTCTCTCTCTCTCTCTCCCCCTCCCATAAAGTAATTTAAGGTCAACTGATCATGTGCGCGCATATACTATATATACAATTCTTTTATATCTAATATATATAAAAATATATGTGTGTATATCAGGTTATTTTTCAATCTTAGTGGGTCTTCTCCAAATAAAGCAAATTACAGTACTGTTTCTTTTATAGTACGTCATGCAAGCTTTAATATCTTAAAACGATCATGAAGTGAAATCATGGAAATCAATTGACTTAATTAATAGATTTAACTTTAGAACCCTTCAGAATTGGGAATTTGGGGCAATCCCAAGTACTCATAGTCCGGTTCTAATTAACTTCGATCCATTAATTAATTTATCCTTAATATATATTGGCTATCGGGTAATGGCATATTGGAGATCGAGTTTCACACACATACACACACCTGAGATAGATATATTAATTAAACTTCAAAAGTTAGAATCGGTCACAATTAAACAACGATATAACTTTAATTAGGAGGGCGGTCAAAGTTAGGTAATAGAGCTATGATTTTTCTACTATTATAGACAATCATATTGAACCCGTTCTACTCGTAAGCTGCACATGATGGACTCAAACGTTTCAAAGTCCACCCCGGTCCCCAAGTGGGACATGCTTGCATCCTACTGCAAATCAAGACCATCATTGTACGTAAAATTCACTCCAAAAAAAAAAAAAAAAAAATGTCCCCGGCCATTCTCGTCCCATCAATATCACCGAGTACGTACAAAAATCACAACCAATTAAATAATTAGCTGAGTTATCTGGTATATATCTATTGATATCTCATGAATGATTCATATTGATCTCTCGATCGGTTTTTGTTATAAATTCTTGCTATTGCTCTGATCAGTAAGTACGTTATAATAATGTGACTTAATTCTTGCAATATTAATACGGCCACCAAGCTGCTTCCATGCATGGTAATTAATTCGATCTCCCATCTGACAAACAAAAATTATCAGGAAATTCCGGAGTCCCAGAGAGCAGATGCAGTGAGCAGCATGGTTTATGAAGCAAATGCCAGGATTCGAGACCCAGTCTACGGTTGTGCTGGTGCAATTTGTCAACTTCAAAAACAAGTTAGCGAGCTTCAAGCACAATTGGCAAAGGCGCAAGCTGAGCTCGTCAACATGCAATACCAGCAAGCCAATTTGGTTGCCTTGATTTGCATGGAAATGACAAAATCTCAGGAGTACTACAACGGCGTTATAAATGAGCAATTACAAGTTATACCATCTGTTGATACAGGAAGTCTTTTAGAGGATAACAATTTGGCCTTGGCTTGGGAACCTCTTTGGACATGATCATCATCGATCATGCATCAACAGCGGAATGAAGATTTTCGGTCAACTTTCCAGCAGGTGGGGTCCGGCCTGGATGCGATCGTGATCAAGATCGAACATATATATAATGAATTAGAGAATATTTGCAATAAAGTAATTTACTAATTTGTTATGGTAGATCATGATGATGTTTCTGCACTAGACCTCATGTCGTCATTATTGACAAGAGAAACCTTTTACCTACCAGTAGTATCTGTATTACGTACAATGAAAATTAAGGAGTACTTGAGAGAGAGAGAGAGAGAGAGAGAGAGAAACAAAAAAAATAGAGCAAAACTTGAAGGAAATAATTAGGAATTTATAAGGACATCCTAATGATCTTAGTGCATGATCTCTGTTCTAATTCTTGAGTCAAAGAACTAATTTTATCTTCTGAAATTAATGCTTATGAGTACCGAATATTTCTTCTAGATTATCCTGAGAATACTTCATGTACATTTGTGAGCAACAAAACGTCACTACAAGAAAATTGCTTATTTGCGACAAGTTAATTCCAACGAAATAATTATTTGTAACTAAAATTGATTACGAATAGTCTTTTAGTTACAATAAATTGATCACAAAAATTCATTTTTCTTGTAGTGCGTACGTACTTGCGTACATTTTATATACCATATATGCACATCCGAGCATAAGATAATTTACAGGTAACCATGCAAAGGACAAATTGCAGGATTGATCGATATATATTAGGAAAAAATAAAGACAGTTCGATCCAAAGTCACGCAGCTAAAGACAGGATTAATAAGATATATTAACCCTAATTATCATATCCGCCAAAAATAGAGCTGCATGTGACGTTGAAATGTCAAGGTCATGATCAAATATTCCTCAATTGGTAATCACACCATCTATTTAGGAAAATTTTATTTACCACGCTGCCATCTAGATTTCATCTCATTATATAACATATTACACACTTATCAGTTATCAGTACTGTTGGATGATTCTTATCCAATAATAATAAGTATGTCACATAAAATGAAAATAAGATCATGGTAATGTGATGTATAACATTAATCATCTATATCTATATATATATATATAGATAGGCCGCTAGCTGCTTAATTATTAGTGATTTACAAAGGAAACGTGAAGTGTAAGTCCTTTGGAACATTAGAAGTGAAGTGATTGATCATTAATAATTATATAATACTGTACGTCGCTAAAACTTGTCTGATATTAAAAGGTCTGCATGCATGCATGTATGGAGTTAACTAAGGCCTCCATTGTTTAGATAACATTATGAGATGAGATGAGATGAGACGAGACATTGAGATTAAAGTTAAAAAGTTAAAATGTTAAAAAAAAATATTAGTAGAATATATTTTTTAATATTATTTTTATTTTGAGATTTGAAAAAGTTGAATTATTTATTATTTTTTTGTGAAGATTTGGAAAAATTGTAATGGTAAGATAGAAAGTTTCGAAGGTTTTGAAAGTTTTAAGTTTTAATTTTTAAAGCAACCCAGGCTTTATATATTTTTACCCACGGCCTGTATATAATGGCTAGTTCGGTTGCATTCACATCATGACGACTAATCATTAATTATTTTCTTTCCACATTTTCCATTTTTGCCCCAAGGTCAGTTTCCACATGAGTGAATCATGTATTAGGTGCTAACTAGGGCCTGATGATCTATTGGCCGGTAGCTAGCTTGCATGTTATTCACAACCACGCATGCATGCAAGGATTGCTGTCGGCCGGTCACATATATTACAGCGTACTTTACCTCGGAGTCGGAGATCAGATCAAGTAGTTCTGTTGCTTTGCCAAGCTATATATGATAATTACATCAAGTTTTCAACTTTTTCTCGAACCTGCGTAGCCATGAACATTAAAGAGGCTGCATGCATGCAGTAACTGGAAGATCACCAAAAACTTTAATTTGGAGTGAGGTTACGCATCTTACTTATATTGGATACCAGTTGGAACAGCAATTGTTAATTATTGATCACGACGCAACCAGCGAAGTACAGTACTAGGTTATTTAAAAAACCGCCATTGTAGATACACATGATTTGAACTTTAATTCAGGCTTCCACACAGTACTGCGCGCTAAAAGCATGCATGCAGTACCAGATTGACACGATTTCATATATATAAGATGATCAACCAAATTCACATTATCAACATTCGCAAGCTTTTAGAAATAAGAATGCATGATTATTAATTTATATATTCTGATCTCTTGAGATCATAACCATTTTCCGACAACGTCATACACCATGCATGCATGTTTGAACGAAAACTTAGTTAGTCAAGCCTACAAAATTTTTTAGCGTTTGCTGCGATAGTGCCTCTCGTGACTCTTGGTCGATTCTGTATAAGATTTTCCACGATCGAGGACGTATGATCGGCAAAAGAAAAGTTGTTGGGACTGATTCATTTCCTTCGTCAATCTGAATGCTGAAGTAGTACAGTGAGTACGGATTACGCAGAAAAAAGAATAGTTATATTGTGAACACATGCGGCCTGTCGTGTGTTTGTCATGTGGGCGTCTACATTAATAATGGTACTTACTGGGCAAGTCTAATTTGGGATTCATGTTTAATAAGAAAGAGTCTTTTGGGTTGTCGGCTTTATATTAAGAGCAGCTAGCTGGTTATTCAAGCTAGCTAGAGACTAGAGAAGAACGATGTACGAGTACGTTATTCTTTTTGAGAGAATAATACTCGATGCTTGAAGTTGCATGCATGTGCTAGCTATTATAAGCTTCATCTTGTGATTAATATCATGCATATATATATTTGACTCCCTTTAAAGGTTGAGAAGCCAATCGTACGTGTTCTGCTAGCTAGCTAGGTAGCTTCTGTGGGGCTTGACTTTTGTATGGTCGGAATGATTAATTAGGCTATATATATTGGCAATCATTTTAATTTCTAGGTCTTTTTTTAAAAAAAAAAAAAAAAGAGGACCCCTTTACCTTTTTTCTTGTTTGTTTTAGTTTATAGGCATCTTTGGTGCAAATGTAACACTATTAATTAATGTCCCACATAATGTTTTTATAGGTGCATGGAGCTGATGTCAACTAATATAATTATGAAGCTGCATGTTGGGTCACTTTCTATTAGGTTGGGATTAGTTTAGAAAGCGATCGACTAACTGAATTCAGCAAATGTCTCTTGTCATATCCAATAATTTTTCACTTATTTGTTTCAATTTATTTTCTACATTCAACTACAAATTAGGCCTTCTATTCATGTGTGTGTATATATATTGTTGTAAGACTCAAAATTATGGTTATAAAAATGTTAAAATATCAATACTAGAAGTTTTACCGTGTTCAATTTTTTATTATCAGTTTTTTTTCCTTGTGTTGATTGCGACTTTCTATCTTCATTTCAGGTATGACCATTGAGTGAAGTGAAATCCTTGTTGCACAAGTGCACATATTGTTAATTGTTTACGGTGTTTACTCTTTAGTGTTTAT
This sequence comes from Juglans mandshurica, assembly GCA_022457165.1. Classification (NCBI taxonomy): domain Eukaryota; kingdom Viridiplantae; phylum Streptophyta; class Magnoliopsida; order Fagales; family Juglandaceae; genus Juglans; species Juglans mandshurica. The sequence goes on from CM039628.1 coordinate 1,897,585, forward strand.
GTAGTTATTTCTAAGTCAGTGTTCAATGTTGTAATAAATGTGACTGTTATAACTTATGGCTACATGTTATTTAGTTTTTGAATTATTATATTTAAGTTTTTTTCAATATTTTTTTTACAGGTTTGGAATTGGGCTTTGATGAGCCCATAAGTTGAAAAAGGGCCATGAGTTAGCCCAATAAATGGTCAGAGCTCCGACATCTGTTCGGAGTCGGAGCGACAATTTTCCTCCGACTCCCGAAGGTTGGAAACGACTTCTCCGACTTCGTCGGAGTCGGAGCTCAATCCTAGGGAAGAGAGTTCAGCTAGTAGTCACTGGCCCAAGTCCTAGTGCTATCTACACTAGATCTACGACTATTTATCCAGACCAAAATTTTCCAACCTGATCTAGAACTTGGGAAACCGAATTTTGATTCCAGGCCGGAACCTGGGTTGCCCAAACTCGGACCTACCCAGTTCGGGTACAGATTTGAAATCCAAGTACTGGATTGAAAATCTAGTATCGGGTCGTCGAAAACTTTTTGAACCTCCTGGGTCTGGGTTTTTACTTTATTTTCTGTTCTTAAATCTCCTGAGTTTTCCCGAACCTCCACGGCTCCACCATTTGTGGAAAGTAGTGTTGCTCAAAATCGGATATAAATTCTCGTGCACTATTAATCTAATTAAGTTACATTACATCAAATTCTTATTTCAGTTATTGTAATTATAGTCACTTGTCACTCTGTTTTCTATGTAATTCTTCTTTCCTGAGAAACTATAAATTGTGGAGGGCAGCCTGGGAATTATAGTCATTGAGACTCGTAGCTTGTTCGAATACGTGCATCATTTTTCGTGCGGAATTATGAATATGCGATGTAAACATGGAGAGATTTGGTTAGGCTTCGAAATAGAAATCTTTATATCAGTTCCAACATTTTTTTACATATTTCTTTCATTTTAATTAAATATTTTGATATGTTGGATTATGAGGAAAATGCCAGAATTAATATACAATGATCAGAGGAAAATGCTAGGCTAAAAAAAAAAGATTCAAACTGGAATCCGAGTTTTTAAAAATTGGGATTCATCCGGGTTCCGGTCCGGGTCTGAACCGGACAAACCCAATTCGAATTCCGGTCCGGCTATACCCAGATTCCCGGGTTGGAATCCGAATAAACAGTCCTAATTGGATGCTTGCATTCATTTAACGACCAGAAGCTCAACGTTGGGCTGCACTTTTCAAACTGCTAATATGAGAATTTATTTATTTCCTCCTCATATAAGAAGCCCAATTCTTATTGGTCCAGAAACTCCACTTTGGGCCCGACTTAATTTAAACAGCTGATATGGGTATTTATTTCCTCCTCATATAAGAAGCCCAAATTTTATTGGTCCGGACTCGATCCGAAATGGGCCAAGACCCACCTTCTTAGCCCGACCCAAAATAGAGCACAACCATTGCACCACTGGCACCAAGAAAAGGGCATCACCATGAGCGATTAGGCACCTGACAGCACATTCGGTCTCTTGAGCACATAGGTTTTCCGGGAAAATGAGCGGAGCGGGAAAGAAAGTTGCCGATGTGGCACTGAAGGCGTCGAGAACCATAGACTGGGAAGGGATGGCAAGGCTTCTGGTCACCGATGAGGCTCGGAAAGAGTTCGCAACTCTTCGCCGCGCCTTTGATGAGGTCAACTCCACGCTCCAGACCAAGTTCAGCCAGGTCCAAACACCACCACCAACCCCCTCTTATATGTCTCTTACGGGTGCCTCTGTAATTTTGTTGGATCTTTTCCATTTCTAAATTGATTTCTTTTTTATTTTAATGTTTTTTTATTTGTTATGCATCGGAGCTTGCTCAGAATTGTCGTGTTGAAAGACTTGGATTTTCTTCAGTTGGGGTTTGGCTTGTTGATTTTTTTTGGACGGGTCTCTTCTGTATTTCTGTATTTTAGTTACTTCTGTTGCTGTCAGTGGTTTGTGGTAGAAAATGAAAGAGGGATAATCTTTCATTGGCTACTGTTTGTGAAATTCAGTTCGGGAAAATAGAGCTAAAAATGTAGGTTATTTTTATTTTGTCTATTTAATGTTTTCTTTGGTTCGTTAGGAATGTAGGTTAAGAAAGGAATGATAGTTTTTGGAACAAAATTTTTTTGCTATTGTTTGATATCAAAGAAAACAAAAATATTAGCTTTAGACTAATGCACTTGTTTTATCTAGCTAGGAGCTACAATAATATACTATGATTTGATCCTTCTAATGCTCTCCATGTTTCAAATGAGTAGCATGCTTGGAGAGTATGACATGTAGGAGCTCAAAGGAGCGTTTTATGTGTGGCTTTAGATAACATAAAATGGCTTCATGGAGATCGATACTGAGTGGTAATTAATTAGATTGCCTTTTGACCTTACTAGCTGTTGATCTTGAATGATTTATCTTTGTGCAGGAACCAGAGCCCATAGATTGGGAATATTACAGAAAAGGAATTGGGTCTCGCTTGGTGGATATTTACAAAGAGGCTTATGACAGTATGTTTTCTAACTCACTGGTGAATGCGCTGGCAATATATATTAGTTTTGTGTGGTTACTTTATGTTATTATAGTTGCATCATCCTTAGGGTCCTTGTACAATCACGATTTCTGCATCTTTGTGGTCAGACGATTATACTTTCTGTTCTTATGTCATTAGATGGTACATTTAGGTTGCTAATTCTGGTACCTAGTACTTATAAAAAAAAAATTCTGGTACCTAGTGGTCTATTCGGTACCTAACCATTTCTTTCATTTATTTTTGTTTATTATCAAAAATAAACAAAAAAAAAATGAAGGGTTAATCTTACTTATCAAAAAAAAAAAATTAACCCTTCATTCGGTTAGCATATCTCAACACCATTTATTCTAGGTGGCATGCTCTCACTCAATGTCCTTGTGCTATTTACTTGTTGCTTAAGTGCACTTGCTTAATTCCTTCATGTGCTGCGCAAGGGAGGAAAACCTTTTCTTTTTTTTTTTAAATTTTTTTTTTTTTGTTTTATGTCGGGGAACCTCTCCAAGGCAGGGCCCTTCGGACCCACCCCTGCAGAGTAAACCCCGGTCCCCGTGCACCGCACCCTCGGAAGTTTCTCTACACAAAACTGGTTAAATCGCTGGCTTTTCACTAGGGGGTGTGGCCCCAAAGAATTGTTTGCATCCATGAGATGTTGAACCTTGGACCTTGAAGGGAGTGATACCCCAAGACCAAGGCCTTCACAACTTGGGCCAACCCCTTGGGGTTAGGGAGGAAAACTAAAGGAAGAGAAAGAAAAGGGTAAGAAAGGAAAGTAAATAAGAATTCTTGTATTCCAAGCTCAAACTAACTCAAAAAGCAGCCTATGCTTGTGTATGGAAAGGATAATTTAGGAAATATGTTCTAATACTTTTTTTGATCGGGAAATATGTTCTAATACTTCATTATCATTGCCAGATTAGCCAAGAACCCTTGAAGAATTGAAATTTTGATTAGCGGGATCAAGTAGTATCATTCGTTATCGCCACTTTGTGCCGAGTAAACCATTATCAGCATGAAACACTCGAGGGACTTCTAGGCTTACCATTTGACAAGTTTTTTTCTTGAGGGATTTGCTGAATGTGGAGCATGTTTACCTATGAACATATTATGGACAGCAGGAGTTTGATTACTAACTTGTACAATTCTTTATATATGGTTTCAAATGCCAATCATGGGATAATGAATTTTAGTGCTTTTACTAGTCCATTCTTAATTTCTTAGTCCATGTCTCTGTTGGGAATCAGTTTTATTGTTCTTTTTTTAGTTGGTTTTCACTTTTCTAGAGTTTATGCTTATCCATGTTTTCCCCTTGTCAATTGTTTCGAACTTGCAGGCATAGAAATCCCCAAGTATGTAGACACAGTCACTCCTCAGTACAAGCCAAAATTCGACGCACTGGTGAGAACTTACTCAAGATCAATTGCTTTACGCCCTCTTCCTTCCTACCTCTATCTTGATATTAGCATCTGATATGTTTATACGTTGACTTTACATAAAGTTGGTGGAATTGAAAGAAGCAGAAGAGAAATCCTTAAAGGAGTCTGATCGTTTGGAAAAGGAAATTGTCGAAGTACAAGAGATGAAGGTGATAGAAAACAACTTCTCTTTACATCTTCAGTCTCCCAAAATTTTTATCACTTCTCACAGCTTTTCATTTATATTGACAGAAAAAGATTAGCACCATGACCGCAAATGAGTACTTTGAGAAGCATCCCGAGTTGAAGAAGAAGTTTGATGATGAAATCCGTAATGACTACTGGGGTTATTGATTACGTCTTCTGATTCTACCAACTTGTCTCATTTCAGCTGAATCCCGCAAAATTCTCATGTCCCATGTTTGTTGGGTAATAAATAACCCATTTTCTCTTGTTTGTAATCTGGTTACTTTTGGTTGGAGGATTTGAGCTTCAGCCAAACCATGTGAAAATAGGATTTTATTTGTACGGCTGACACAGATCTCCCTCTTGATTTATATAAAAGCAGGATTTGAATCTGCGAGCATTACCGAGTATCATGTTTCCCAATCATATAATAGGATTACAGAATTTTTCTCGGATGTAGCCCCGGAAATCATCCAGATGATGTGTTTTCCATCTCATCTAAGCATTAGAAATTTGAAAGCAATTTTGTGGTCGCCATTTGCTGCCTGTTGATGCGCTTGATAACGATCCGTCAACCACCATGCAACTAATTATATTGAGAGCCCGATGTTGCGGCATCGACATTTTAAAACCACCTTTTTCAAGAGACAAAACGGCAACAAACGCATTTCTGAGTTTATCTTCTGATCAATAAAACCATCATCGCAGATCAGGGTAGTCTTTCAAATATTTAAACTTTATCATCATTTGATACGCAGAATGGTCATATCACAAGAGCTCAAGAAAAGATATATATATGTACATTTTAATCATGTCTATAACTGAGAGTCAAAAGCAAAGAGAAAACAAACTAACAAAGTCCTCTTTTTTTTTCATGAACTATAGAGAAAAACAAAGTTGGGAATGAATTAACTGCGGGAGATACAAGATAGAAGAAACATGTTTGTGCCGCCATCAAGCGGCCCAAAAAAGTACGAAACAAGTATAGAAACTGCAAAAGAAAAAATGGCAGTGACGTTTGCCAACGGAAAATTCGGGTAAAAAATGCTAATACTAAGCTCGGAAAAAGCTCAAAACTTCTTTTCAGCAGCATTAACTTGCTATCATCATGTGAAAAACCAAATGATGCATTCTAGTGTTGCTGCTTCAAAACTTTAGCCGGAAGTTGCCACCTTTTCCTGAGATAGTTGCTCGCCTGCTACCTCCTTATTTTTGTCCATGGCCTTCCTTGCAAGCTCGTAGCCTGCAAAGTTCATAGCCCCTAGGGGAGCAATCCAGAAGAACCTGGGTACTGCACCTTTAAACAAGCCAAGGGGTCCCTCACGGCGGAGAATAGAGATGGCTACCATTGACATTGGTAAAGATCGACCTTGTGCAGTCATCATTCTAGTCTTCATCACATCAAAGGGTGTAGTGACAACAGCAGCTAGCCCACCAGATAAAGCTCCAACAGCAATTGTTTCCCAGGGTTCCAGGTCCCGTCCCAGAAGTTGCTGCACAGCCTTCAAAACAGCACATGAAGATCAACATGATAGTATTTAACCAATTGACTTTCACATGGGTCCCACCTAAGCACATGTCAAACTCAATCTAACAAACAACAATAAACAGACAAAACAGAACACCAATTACACCGAACATATTTTATACTGTATCAGCTCAAGGCCTGCTAGATAATTTCTCCCATTTGATCAATTATCAGCAACAGACATTTAAGCCCATAGTGGAGACTTTTCTCTCTCCACAGAATTCTGGCGTCCGAAAGCTTGAACGAGTTCTTAATTTTTTATATATAAGGGGACCTACATTGGACATTTGTGAGGATATTACTTCTTAAATTTCCATTTGCCATGTTTTCTGTTGGCTTCATTCTCTTGTCCAACTCTTAAATCATCCTACAATGGAAAATGATACACAACTTTTTTCACAACCCTTTTCAAAAGAGTAATGCTATACACCACTCACATCCCACTTTCATTGTGGGGTCTTTGGGCACTCTATTGCAAGATGTGGTAAGCAAAAACACTATGTAAAATGTGGCACTTCTATCACCCTGGATGATCCTTTATTTTTTTTAAAGAAATATTAATAGTGATGGGCAATGCCCCCTCATCATAGTAGGATGTGAATGTGGTGTATACAATTTTCCTTTTCAAAAACATGTTTTAAATAAAGGGCAAGTTTGTAAAGTAACTTATAAAACAATTATAAAAGTATTATCATTTTACAAAAATACCCCCAATTTAAAACATGATACTGAAAATGGTTGTCTATCATTGCTCTTCTACAATATCAATGTAAATAAAATCTGGTTACTTTGGGATCAATGAATTCTTTCAGTCACTGGTACAGTAAGAAGATTACAATCAACAAACCCTATAAAAGAAAGACAATCCTGGCACCTGCGCATCTGAATAAGAAGAACAGCTATGACTAGAGTTCCACACCTTTTTGGATTCAGCATAAAGCCCCATGCCAGCAACATAGAATGGAACCTCCCGACAAAGAGTGGCACCAGTCCCTCGAAAGAAACCTTTAAGACCATCTTGTTGCCAAGTCCCAACAATAGCCTCCCCCACATTGTCAAAAATGCCAGCCTGCAACCGCTGTTTTAATACCTCACAAGGGATCCGCACTGCCGTCCCCAAAAATGTACTACAGAATGATGATAGCGATTGGACCTACACGAGCAAATATAGTGACTTTTTTTCTTTCTGTTAAAACATAACTAGCAACTAAGAGTCTTAAGACTTTTTTTTTCGTTTTTTCTGTCGTGATTAAATCCATCACCTCTTGCAAATATCTGAATTCCTCTTCCAAAGGTATATTAGGCAACAAAGAGTCCTATCACATCCCAAATCCCATTATTGTTTATGCTCTTCAAGTGCATGTGCACGTGCATACAGAGAGAGAGAGAGAGCTTATAGTAGCCACAAAAATGCAAATACAGGACATGGAAGCTAGCTGGTTGGAGTTACTCTAGCGGTACTTTACTTCTACAGTATACTCTACAGGTCATTAATTTGATTTATGCTATTATCTATTTTGAAACTAGAATGAAAGAGCTCCTTAACTTTATATAAGCCTTTATATAAGCATATAATTTAGATGCCATGAATAACACCCACTATGTTGAAGATGCATGCGGTACCTATGCTTATGTGACAAACCAGGCAGCTTCTGAAGGACATTTAACTGGGGCAAAAATTTCTTCATGGTTTAATGCCTTCTTGTGATGTTCAAAAGGTACAGAACAACAAATTGATGACAATCGTAAACTAAAATAAGTTAGTCAACCTCCCAGTAAGACTCTTAAATGGGAACTACACAGTCTGAAAGACAGGACAGACTGGATATCTCATGCTTAGGAAAACCTATCTCTGACATTTTCAAGACAAAATAGGCAATTGTTGCTAATTCCTAACATCAGATAGTACATAATTCTCAAAACTTCTTTCAAACAGAATCCAAGGAAGATACAGGACAAAAACATGAAAAAATTGGAGAGTGGTGTAAAATTCTGTAATAAACACAGCTAAATAACCATTACCTGGATGTCTGAGAGTGCTGGAGCAACTTTTATTAAAACAAGTTTACTTGTTTCAAATATCCCAGTTCGCAGACCATGGCTGCAATGTCCAGTGAAAACATCAGCCAAAAGAACAAGAATTGACTGACAAATGAAAGAAGAAAAAATAAAAATAACCTTGAAAACTGTCCAAGAATTGCAGGGATTGAACCCCTATACAACCCCTGAACTCCAATCTGTGGAAGCTTTGATATGATTTCAGGGAAGGTCAGCGTTGATGCTTGTACACGAGTCTGAAAAACCCAATAAATCCAATCACTTTAAGAAATGAAGCTGTACCAATAATATCTCCAACCATAGAAATCTAAGAAATGAAAGTGCATTAAGATTGGTACTTAAAATTTATATATACTGTTCATGACAGCACAATTACTAGAAGTGCCAATGCATGACCAAAAAACCAAGCAAAAGAATTTGCCTTTATTGTATCGACAGGGTGCATTAAAGAACATGAAAGGGCACAAGAAAGGCCTCCTGCTAATGCAGATCTTAGAACACTTCCAGCTGGTATTTCCACAGGCGGTGCAACAGCAACAACAGTCGCAGCTTCAAACCAGATGCTCCTGTACATATTACAAAAAGAGGTTACCATCAGCAAGAAATTAGTAATTTGTGAATACTAGTCCTATCAGCAAACAAAATAATCAAAAGTGTATATTAGAGAACTGCTTAATTGTTTCTGCATTCTCTAATCTCAATCCAAAGTTTCAGTCTCCAGAAACTATGCATTAACCAGCAAGAAAAAAATAGAACTGTTACCATTTCAAGGCACCAAGCAAAGAAAAAAGTATACACGAGAAAATTTAGGAGTAACTGAACCAAACAAGCTATTCAGCTATCAAGACTCAAACTACAGGTTTGGGAACAAGTTCATACTTCTGATTGAACCAAAGGAAATTCAACAAAAATACATGCATGAACACGTTCTGAAAACTTTCTTACCGAGGATCATCTTGAAGCCGATCAGAAGGGAGAAGCAGCATAAAGTTTCGGAAATGTCCATAAGAAATAGGTCCTTCCGTGTCTGCTTTCAGAAATCGCATCATAGCGACAGCATTGTCTTCATTTGCAGGAAGCCCTGCATTTTTCAGCGATGCTAATATTTCACTCTTTTGCAGTGTCCCAGACTTGCTCAGGCAGAGAGAAGTATAAGCACGAAGAATGGTTGGTTCCTTCTGTTCCATCAAGGACAAAAACTGTTTCCAACCAATTGATTTTGAAAATAAGTGACTTCTAGTGCGGTGCATAAACTCCTGAGCATATCTTCGAGGTAATTTTCTCTTTCGAAATGCAACTTCAAGATCTTCCAAAGTTACTTGGCCATCACCATCCCTATCCAACTCCTCAAAGAACCTCCTTCCTGTAAGAAAGTGCGGGCTAAAATGGGTAAAAATGTTTCTTTTCAGATAATGTATATGCAGAAGAACCTGAGTAGGAAAAATATATTAACCAAGATGACTACTCTTTTCTCTTTTCCCCTTTCAAAACTCTCAATCTCCTAAAATTGTATATTTCTTCGTCAACCATCTAGTCATTGACCAAGCGTCAATGCCCCCATCATTTAGCTATGGTAACCAATGCCCACTCATGTGTAAGTGTCTCCCTGTAATACATAGCATGGTTATGGCAGTATAAATGTTTTCCCTGTATCCATTCCTTATCTGGCCTTTTTTGAAACACAATATAAACCTAAACATACTGGATAGCTTTTTCATAGGGTGTAGGGTGGTGAATAGTGGCTGAAAAGAAGAATTTTTCTACTGGATATTACACTCAACAATGACAAAAAGAGGACAGACAACAGACAATGGTTCCAGCATCTTCGCATAAGATAATAAACACTCCCCCTTCATTTTTCTCTTCTTCTTTCTAGGGGTAGGAATTATTTATTGAAGCCTTGAATGTGTACCAATTGCCAATCCACATAAATCCTACTCTAAGCCTTATCCTACAAACCAAACACAGCCTTAATGTCCACAAACATGTTACCAGCAAACAACATCCATCCTTACAGGTGTAATTAAACTAGCTGGGAACAACAGTTCAATGTCGTGACTCAGAGGTACAAATAGTATCAACTTTCTAGATAATTTACTCCACTTACATAGAAACATCATAATTACTTTCATTTTTGTCATCACTCTAAAGCATAAATAATTTTCTTAGATGTTTTCAGAACTTAAACATCAAGCATCTCGCTATTAAAAACCAGCTAGTTGTGCAATCAAAGCAAACATATCTTCGCCACCTGACATTTTCCTCCTCCGGTTTACTGTCATACTTGATATTAATTTTTTAGCATGCAGAAATTTGTTAAATAACAATAAGACAGGTTCCTGCATGTGTGTGTGTCTATATAGCTGTACAATGGTTTTGTTTTAAATTGGAAGTTGTTTGTGTTTTAAAATGGAAAAAAAGTTACTGATAAAAAAAATGGAAAGAAGTTGGTTTTAATAGAAAATGCAGTTTGATTAAGATTTTAGAGAAGTCTCAAAGGAAATGGAGAGGCTGCCAAATATAGATGAGATCTATATAGAGAGTTTAGGGAAAATATCAGGAGCTGTTAGGGAAAGTTTGAAGCTCTAGAGAGCCTAATATCCTGATCTGCCCTGTTCCTCTAGGCTTTCATCTCGGGTGGGCAGCTAATACCAATGTTCCTCTAGGTTTTAAAGCTCTACAAACAATGGTCCCCACCCAAGAAAACATTGTTTGTAGAGCTTTAAAACATTGTTTTCTTGGGTGGGGGCCATTGTTTGTAATGGACTAAATGTCCATGACTTTCTACTTTCAGTTGTAAACTCTAGTTAGGTACTTCCCATGTATACTTCCCTGTGTACTTGGGCTTTGCCTATTATTATTAATAAAATTAAAAAAGGACGAGTCAGCAGGTTAAAGGCAGTAGAGAAGACTTGACCTAGTAATAGAGAGAATAAGCAGTAATCACTTGGACTGTTATGTTTATGTTTATACTAAGTTTATGACGGTCATGTTTCATAAGTTTATCATGGTCATGTTTCATTCTAGTCAATGACATTATTTTTTTAAAGTATTCTAGTTTGTGATCATATGAAATTTTATGCTGGAATTTTTACGATTCTGCGAATCAAATGATTATGCTAGGGTGATTAAAGTTCATGGATGGAGGTTCTTGGGAATCTTTAATCATCTAAAAGGGATAGCTGATATTTACAAATCAGTGGTGTCTTCTTTAATTAGAATGGAGAATGTAGAGCCAAGGTACACACATCATGAAAAAGAAAAATGAACCATATCTTAAATAGTTTTTTTTTTTTTTTTTTTTTTTGCTGAATAAAAGGGTAAGAGGGGGCAGCCGGAGGTGGCTTCCCTACCTTGGTGTGACCATAATAGCCCTACCCAACCGGACAGGAGAGGCCTAGACGGCGGAAAGCTGCAGGCACTCTCTCAAGTCGGGTTTGAGCCATAGCTTAGGACCCAGCCCCACTAGGGAGTTCAATAAATACTTAGGCAGCTAATACCAATAATCTCAGATGAATCCCTATTCGGATTCAAACCTAGTACATGGAAAATCACTTAGAAGTAAACCAATGACCATTGAGCCACCACCCTTGGTGGAGTTAATGAAGTATTAATAAAGTGCCAGTTGTTCTAGTTTTTTTAGTAGGCTGTATGATATGAAAATTGTGCAGGAAAGGGAGGACAGATTGTTGTGGCAACATGCTGGAAATTACATTTTTACAGTCGGCTCTTATTATAACATGCTGACTTGCCAATGTGACAATCAATTCCCTTGGAAGGGTATTTGGAGAGCCAAGGTGCCTAGTAAAGTTGCTTTTTCTGCTGGTTGGTGTCTCTAGGGAAGATATTGACAACGGATAATTTGAGAAAGCGCGGTATAATCTGCTTGTACTGGTGTTATTTGTGCAAGAAAGATGGTGAGTCAGATCACTTGTTTCTGCACTGTGAGGTTCCAAAGACTTTTTGGGACTAGATTTTCAGCAGGTCAAGTATTGCCTGGGTAATGCCCAAGAGGGTGGTGGATCTCTTGGCTTGATGGAAAGGATTGATGGGTAGTCATCGCATTGCTGATATCTAGAAGGTGATTCTTTTATGTTTAATGTGGTGCATATGGAAAGGAATGGGCGGTGTTTTGATGATAGAGAACACTCATTGGGGGAATTTAGAGAGCTTTTCTTTCGAACTCTACATTTGGGCAAAAGTTCTTGTAATGAATGGGGATAATCTTAAGCTCTGTTTGGATGCTAAGAATATCTAAGATGATCTGAATTTATTTGTGAATAATAGTGAATTAAGATGTTTGAGTGGGTTTTGTAGGTCCCATTGATATATGTTTTGATGTATGAAGTAGGTTGAAATATGTTTTAATTTTTTTATGGAAAGTTGAAAAAGTAGTGGGTCACATCAATGATTGGTTTGTTGTTATAGTGATGGAATAATAATAAAAGTCCTATCAATGAACAATGTTGAGTTAAGATAAAAAAAAAAATAAGGTTATTTCAGATGAAATAAGTTGTGTGTGTTTGAATGGAGGGTATATCCATCCGTACAAAACTATCTCAGATGATTTGACCCTTGTGTACCTAGGCTTTGCCTATTCTTATTTATATTACTGTTTACTTACCAAAAAAAACTATCTCAGATGATTTGAGATCACCTTAGCACCCAAACGGGCCATTAATGATTTTCTTTTAGCATTTCCTAGATCCTAGTCTCTAGGTTGTATCTAGGTGTTTCCGCTTGTATACTCCATGTGTACTTGGGTTATGCCTATTTACTTGCTTAAATAAAATCTCTTATTACTTATAAGAAAAAGGATTAATAAAGTAACAAGATCGAGTTGGTCCCACGCAGCCAGCGTAAATCCAAATTCATCATGGCATATGTTATGACAACTAGATCATATGAATTCAGCTGATCCGCAAATTAATAGTGAAACTTTATTGAAATTTTGTGTGTAAATTATGGAATTATGCGATGTTTCTAGCATTATATTGATAGAAATAACTTTTAGATCCTATTTCCAGTTCTGACCAGAATAGCCCAGAATCAACAACAAATTGATACAAAATTATAATGCAAGTGTTAACATTGGAACGTATATTTTCATGGCCACATCTATATAACAATATCATTTAGATGAGTAGGTTATAGGACAAATGCAGCATGCAAGGAGTTTTACTCTGTCAACGAGGTTGTGCTCTAAAACTGCAGTTCAAGTTGAAGGCTTCATTTAGATGAAGGAAATAAGATCCCAGAGATCTTATTCCAAAATAACCCAAATACTAACGTTCTTGAATTCAAAATAACTTTTTCTTCGTCCTTCCAAAAAATGAACAAAATGGCACCACCGGTTTTTTTCCCCAGGTTGCCACCTTCCATGATAATGACTACTAGACATAACAGTGCTCGGCACACATTACGTAGATTCTTCAATAACATAGCTTTAGTGTTTTACAATAACAAGGACAAGACGGCCCATCCACCAGAATGAAAAAAACTTCCGTCGAGAATTTATACCAAATAGACAAAAAAGAAAAAGAAAAAAGTGAAACCAAATTTGAAGCAACCTTCATTTTTATTATTAGAATTTAGGATACCTGAAATACCATACCTTCTGCTTCAGTGTATCTAAAGAAATCCTGGACAGAGAATAGTTTCTTCTTATCAGGATAATCTTTAGAAGTACGCCCCAACTGTGGTACGAGCTCAATTAGTTCTGTCAACGAAACAGTGGACAATGTGGATCTCAAGCGCTCCACATTTGATAGAGGAATACTAAGGATACCACTGGCCGGCTTCTGCGGTATAGTGCCTCCAGTTTCTTCACTGTTCCCAGCGGCAGCACCATCATAACCGTCTTCATTAACCGAAGAAGCCACGTCAACTACACTCGAAGGCACACCTCCAACCCTAGCAAACCTTAAATTTCCTAAAAGCCCATTTACATCTGCTTTTCGACCTTCTAAGATATTCGTGAGTGCGCTCAAATGATCGGAATAAGATGAAGAGTTCGGCAGAGAAGTGTCAGAACTCTTATAACCATGTTCTTGCACACCCTGATCAAACTTCTGAAGGTTCTGAGTTAACTGATCCAAAAGAAAACCAATAAAGCAATCGAGCGATACATGTTTTACTTGATTCTGAAATGTTCTAATTGGTCCCTCGGAATCCTTTTGTTTCGCTTCCCATGAAACCTTTGGTTTTATAGAAGTACACAAATTTTCCTCATCCCCGGGTTTCTGAAACCGCTTCTTACCCGTTTTGAACGGGCTGGGAAACCCCTGAAGGAAACTGTTCAGCAACAAAGACCAGGTGACTGCAAACTGCAAGCAATTCATACAAGAACCAACATCCTCCTTACCCCCCAAATCCCTCTCTTTCAAACCCCTGTCAGGCAACTCAGCCCGATGCCCATTTCCCGAATTCGGCGAAAACATTCCCAGGAAGGCCTTGATCGGAACCTTAATCGACAAACCCATCTTCCTCTCATCACCAACAACACACTGGCCATCCTTCTTCTTCACGCCACAGATATGAACCTTGCCATTCCTATCACCACCGCTCACTTGGCCAACCAACGCAACACTGTTTCCCTTGTTCTTAGGGCCTCCCACCCAGCACTGTTCTAGATCTTTCGCCGCTTTCCGAATGCCCAATTCGAGAGGCGAAAGCACTTCTTTTACAACTTGAACCGAATTGAAAAACGATTCGATGGGGTCATTGGCAGATACCATTACTCACCAACCCGAAGATTTCCGCTCCAATATAAATTATAATTTGTATATATCAATTATCGCAAAATATGGGTATGAGTTTTTTTTTTTTATATATATATAAAAATAAAAAAGGAGACCACAAAAGTTACAAATTTCTTCCTTACAATTTAAAAAGGCTTCTCAATAAAATATAAGAATTTCAATAACAAGGAATAAATAGGGTTATTGAACCGAACCAGAACATTTTGAAGAAGGAGCGAGCTGGTGAGATCCGATGAAAATGAATGTAGGACGGCGAAACCCTAACTGCATGGACTGGAAATTGAAGGGAAACCGTACATTTGCTGGGCTCAAAGGAAAAAAACATGTATGTATGTATCTGTGCCAAAGAAGAGATTGGAAATGAGAGAGAGAGTTCTTATTACAGGGTGCGGAGTGTGAGCTTTGTTTAGAGGAAGATTTTTGGAAAGTTGGATAGGGTTGACTCGTTGAGAGTGGTTAATTTAGCGTTTTGGACTCTGTGTGTGTGTGTGTGTGACTCTGTTGATTCCAGACCGAGAGAATATGGGTGGCAAAGGAAGAAGAAGAAGCAGCAGCCAACAGTAGAGAAAAATATAAAAGATAACAATAAAAAATAAAACATTTTTTTGGATAATGAATGTTAAAAATGGATAAAAGCTGACGTAGCAGCTGCACGTAGGAAGGACACTTGGCCCCTTGGGTTGTAGGGTAGGGGCTCAAGTATTATTATGATTTGTTTTAAAAAATAATAATAATAATAATAATAATAATGATATTGCATTTAATTAAAAACGAGAATATAAGGAAATTGTACAAAAATCTCTTACAGTGTCCAAAACGACAATTTCAGCCCCAATTGGGAATTTAATAATTTTTTTTTTTGAATTTAATAAAGTTTTTCTCCATATAATAAAAAAATCTGAAAAAAAGGATGTTTTTATTAGGATTTTTTTTTTGTATATACTCCACTTTACATATTTTTCATCGAAATTGAAAAATAAAAAAGGCAGTGTTTATCCAGTTATATATATTAATGTCCTCGTGGCTGGAGCTGCCAATCAAGAAGCCCAACGGATAGAACCAACAAAAAAAGACTTAAATCGTCCGTTACAAAGAAAGGCATTACCGAACGACAGGCAGACAGGCAGACGGAAAAAGGCCGAGGATATGACTAGCCTCCTAAGAGCAAGCAGCTCTTTGGACCCACGCGTTTCATTCATGCAGCCCGTGCTACTTACACGTGTAAACAGCAGTTGAACCTTTTTGTCGCTCTACTTTTTCGTTTTCTTTTTTTCTTTTTTTTTTTGTGAATTATTAGTGACTTGAAAAGTTATTCTCTTTAGGCCCCCACCATCACTATTTACAGGATAATGATATTACTATTTTCTTACCACCATTTTTATTGTATTTAAATTTTTTTTTATTTTCTTTTAAGTATTTTTTTAACATCCTTCTTCATTAAAAAGAAATTATAAAAATATACAACTTTACTAATAATTACTTCCTTAACCATCAAATAAAAAAAAATAAAATAAATAAAAATAAAATAAAGAGTAATTAATAGATGATAGAAAGATAGTAAACTTATGATTATCTCACTTTTCATGCATACGGTCGTCTTCTGTTACAATCAAGAGTATACCTGTAAATTTAGTATTATATTATGAAAAATGATAAACTGATCAGTATTTCATAATTATTTTGACAACTATCTAATAAAATATTGATTTTTAAAATTGTTCATAATATTATTTTATGATGAAGTTGTAAACAAATTGTGAAATGTGAAGGAGTGGGGTTGGTGTATCAGCCTCTTATATTATGAACAAGAACATAAATAATCAATCTCCTGATCATCGTACAAGCATATCTACCTATATATATATATATATATATATATATATATATTCATGGCCAGTTGTGGATTAGGGTACGCTGTTTAATTAGGGAGAAGTCTAACCCTGCTGTAAAAAGGTAAAAGGAATGACAAACAGCAGTGGTACGAGATTTCAATACTCCCTCCCAACTTCAGGACAGGCACACAGGTCATGGTTCAGCATGAGTTTTTGTTTTGTTTTAAAATGTAACATAACGCATGAGAAAACCATCATCCATGAAACTTCCCACAAATTTTAGAATGCAGAGCCACTACCCTTCCCCTTTCCAAGCATCATATCTTTAGCTTCATTAATTTTGGAAGCAAGGTAATGGCTCCCACCTGCATCAGGATGGTTTGCAACCATTACTCTTCTATGTGCTTCTTTGACCTTGTCCGGAGTTGCATTCTCCCTGTTAAAAGTTTATAACCATATGAAAGATTTATACTTTTCTTCCAGTACAAAGGGTGCAAGATAAAGCAAATGCATAACTGGATGGGTAGATTCAACTGGGTCGTGAAAAAATAGCCAATCCAAGTCCATAACCCACAGGGAAAGCAAATTCACACATGACCTAAAATCACCAGCATAAGATTGGAACATTGCTTAGCCCGATCACAAAAGCAACCTTCCGTAACAATCAAATACAAAAGTCATTTTTGTTTTCCTTGAAACCAGTTCACATTAAACTCCAGCACTTAGATATAAAACCACTTCCATAAGAGAAATACTACTATGCCGCCCGCTCATTTTGTCTCATTGATGTGGCACCACCACTTGGTGCCACGTGGTTTATTAAAAATATCTATTCAAAACAAAATACTGACCGAAAACACACAAAAAAAATGAAGATTGAAACCCTAGGTTCCCTCTACCCTTTTATGTTTGTGTTTCTAGTTTTTTTAATAAACTATGTGGCACCACCACGTCAATGGGACAGTGAGCAGTATAACTGGGATGACATAGTAGCATATCTCCTTACATAATTAGATCCTTGAAACAGCCCAAACCTGTTACTATCTCTCCTAGTTTTTGTCTTTTTTAGGCAAAATCTTGAAATTTTTCTAATGTATATAATTATTGGAACTTTCTAACTTTAGATGCCCCATATCATCAAAGAAATGACATGATAACCTCATTAAGTTTGTAACATCATTGCGGCCTCATTAAGCTTGCAAAATTACAAACTTAACTTATCACAGTTAGTTTACCCCTTCACAACTTGAACTCTCCCTTTCTATGCATTCACTTGATCAAGTACCCACTTTTCTTGGAGTTCCCTAGTCACTTTAGAAAGTAAAATTTACAATGTTATGTCTCTCAACCACTTGTGAAATTCTCTAATAACCCTTCCTTTATTGAACAAACATGATCCACATAACATTTTTTCTTCCTTCTTAAGTGCCGTTTAGATAGTGAGTTGAGATGAGATGAGTTAACATGAAAGTTGAAAGTTGAATAAAATATTGTTAGAATATTATTTTTTAATATTATTATTGTTTTGGGATTTAAAAAAGTTGAATTGTTTATTATATTTTGTGTGAAAATTTGAGAAAGTTGTAATGGTGAGATGAGATGAGATGAAACACTTCTTGTATCCAAACCGGGGCCTTCTCAAATATTAGTTGCCTTGTTGAACCTAGCTTACTTAATCACACAAAAAAGGTGGAAGGTCAACCAATGTAAACATAAACATGGCCAGGGAGACCAAGAATGCAATTTTAAATGGTACTTTGAGGGATATTCATCAACTAAATTACTTACCAAAAAAAAAATATTCATCAACTAAATTGGTAAATTCTACTGTGTATGTTTAGTTTATTCTGCCCATGGATCAGTTTAGTCCTTAATATTTCGGTTGTAATAAACACCATGATAGTACATGATCCAGAGTGCAACAGTTGCAGTTTCATGGCTCTAAGCATAAATGGGTAATATAGGATTCTTATATATTTTCAGGAAAGAAGCGATCATTACCTAATATCAAGAATAAGAGCCGCTTCCCTTTTCGTCATTGTTGGCTGGAAACCACCTTCATAGAATTTGCGCATTCTGGGTTTTGGAGGACGTGCCTTGAATGCTTGCCAGGCCTGGATCCCATATCTACCAGCAAGAGCAGCAGTAGCTACTGCAAGGCCAGCTAGAAGTGGTGTAGCCTGATGCATGTCGAGTAATGATTCAGTTCTCAAATATAGCAACACAAAAACCTAATTTTCAACTGGTTGAACAATTTTACATGACTCAAATACAATTAAAAAGGTCCAAGTTCAACTCCTTCTGACATAGAAATGCTCCAGCTCATCCAAATACAGTGCTCCAGATCATGACAAAGGAGCATTTCACTGAGAAAGGTATTATTATGTATGAATTGCAAAAGTAACTGGCTTTTTAAAAGCCCCACCATGTGCCAGTCTGTGAAATGCAAATATTAACACACCGGCTTTCTAATTAGGCCGCTGTGCTCTATAATTACCAGGATCTTCAAACTACATACATACTAAGCCAAAAGATATGAAACCTAAAAAATAACCCTTTCGAACTGCCAGCAAAAATATTAGCAAATATTTCTCGCACTTCAACAATTTAGAGGAATTCAGATTTTTATAAAGGAGCATAACCAATGTAACATTTGTTCTTGGATGAATCCAAGTAACTAATGGGACTTCATCCAAATCGTGAGCCAAAGTAGTAAAGTAAAATTATCCTCAGCTGGTCAACTAGAAGTGTAAAACTATTGCACAGTTCAAATTAACAACCCAATACAGTTCAGTATTGGTTAGACAAAACTCCGATGAAGCACTATTTCGAACTAGCAGTCTTCTCATTGGAATCGAACATATGGGTCTCCAGCCCAAGTGAGTGTTTGGATGCGCAGAACCAGAGTTCAAATTAGGTTTAAAACAAAAGGATAAAATACACACACACAGAGATGCAAAGCTCTAAACAAAGCTTTAATTTAGTCAAAAGATTCAATCATTTCGAATTTAGAACAAATTAAGAAACATTAAAACAAAGTGCGAAATTTCGTTTTTAGGACATGGTTTGTAAGGTAAAAGAAAGCAATGGAGGAGGGATATGATATTTGCTTTCTTACCATGTCTCTGAAATATAGGAGCTTGAAGCGAAGGCTTCGCTCTCATTCAGCTTAGCTTTTGCTTCTGTGCTATGGAAGGAGATGCCGAGCTTGGTTCGTTTCTTTCTTTTTTTATAATTTATTTTTATGAGCGATGAGCTTGTTTTATTTGTCAGGTTCGGTCCGGTGACCAATAAGGGGTGGGTTCAAAGTCCATTTCACCGTCATGGACCATGTGCCTGCTCGCCTCTTGGGGCCTGGGCCTGGGCCTGGGCCTGGGCCTGGGCCTATAAAATAGTGGAAAAATAATTAAGAATTTTCTAAAAATAATATATGTTGAAAAAAAGAACCCGGACCCTCTATAGTTAGAATTTGAAAAATAAAAATTATTATCCCCAATCAAATTTATTAACATGACTTCATGCATTAACTGTTTAAAATAAAGAACATTCTTTTGAAAAACAAATAATTATTAAAGAGTAATAATTTGTATGAGTCTCAAACATACCAATATCATGAAAGTTCTTTCTAAAAATATAAACTTTACCATAAAAAAGTATAAAAAAAAAATTACTTTATTTTAGTAGAGCTCACTTTTTTGGCTTTACGCAAGACTTGTACACTTAAAAGCTTGTATCTAGGTTTATGGTTTTATTAGATAACCCCAACCTCCAAAATTTGGAGGTTTGGAGTTCGAAACCCTTCTCCCCAATTTAAAAAAAAAAAAAAAAAAAAAAAAAAAAAAAAAAAAAAAACTTGTATCTATCATTATTCTAAAAAAAACTAAACACATTAGATTTTGCTTCGGTTTAGATTAGAAACTCATCTCATCATTACAATTTTCTCAAATTCTCACGCAAAATATAATAAATAATTTAACTTTTTCAAATCTTAAAATAATAATAATATTAAAAAATAATATTTTATTCAACTCATGTAAAACTATCTTCATTCATCTCAACTCATCTCTAAATTCAAAAGGACTATGCCATATATTTAATGGAAATCCACGTTGTTAAAGTAATAGTCTCCGGACTCTCTCGAGGAGGATTATTCGTTGGAGTCTCTATCTGTGAGATGCCTATAGAGTCTCTGTACACAAAGGTATGCCTTGCATACGTACGAGAACAAGTTTGATTTCCACTGTTTAAAGAAAAATAATGCTACTCTTACCGCTTTCGGTCCCGCTCCCAGTCTCGCTATACTTTTTTTTAATTTTTTTACTATTTTTTTTTACTTAATGATTAAGTAAGTATTTTTTAATGATATTATAATTTTTTTATTTTTTTAAAAAATATTTATAGTATTAAAAAAAATACATGTATAAAAAAGTAAAATAAAAAAACATTATATTTTACACTATGTGTGGCTCCCAGCGAGATTGGGAGCGGTGGCTGTAGAGCCACCCTTTTCGTCACAATCTCAAGAACCCCACTACATACATAGTAATGTCCACTACCCACTCCAACCTCCACATATCACATTTTTTAAAAAAATTTTATTTTTAAATTTTTTTTTGAGTTTATTCTTTTTAAATTAATTTAATTTTTCTATTAATTATTCATATATTAAATATTTGAGAAAAGAAAAAAATAATAAAAATTAAAAAATATGTAATGTGTGAATAGTACGAAGTTGCTTAGATTTTTTCGTACATAAAACGAGACAAAAGCAAAATGACTAAAGAAAATAAATCCCCACAACATTACATCTATGCATATCAGGAATCGTTGCCATAGAGATTGTATCTTCCTCTTCCATGGCATCTCTAACAGAAGCAGACTCTGGAAAAGAACAGGATGAAAATGAAGATCAAAGTAGCAACCCATGTTATGCCCAATCTTTTCATGTACACTCGGCCTAAACCCACAGTTTGTTTTGTCTCCCCCCACTACCTGGTCCCGGCAGTATCGGCATTATTCCCTGTATCCGCTCCGATGTCCTTGTTGGAGGTAGAGTCCACCTTAGTAGGGCTGGAATGCCTTCTCGGTCAAGCAGGGGAGGCAGAGAATGAGAGACGTTTCTTCACAGAATCGGCCGATCCCTTCTCCGGTGTACCCTTTATGGCTAGTGCTAATGGACTTGGCAGGCGGGACCTGGCCTTTGCCGATTGTGTTGGTGCCATGTAACTTGGAACTGCAGGTGAGCTAGCAAGGCTCTCGTCATCCCTCACTGATGAACCTCCGATGCTATGCCGCCGGCAGCGATCTGATTGGGCACTGAGCATACTCCTCAAGTCATCATCCCCACTCCAGCCGCTCCCCTTGGGACTATGTGTCTTTCGTCTCCCGGTTACTGATGATGAAGATGGTGCCTTTGAAGGGGGAGTTGAAGGGGATTGGCGGCTAGGAGGTCGGCTTGGTTTTTTTCCAGTAGGGGAAGGCTTATTATACTGGTTAAGATCACGACGAGAATAAGCTTTGGTGATTTCTCCAACAGAAATGGCACGGCTTGCAGTGCTTTTTACAGATACACGGTCACTGTGATCCATCACACTTTGGTTCTCCCATGGACGGGCTGCCATCCATCGCTCTAACCAACTCCAACCCCAATGAGGATTGTTCGAATCCAAAAATGTTGAATTTGCGGATTTCGAAGAAATCTTCCACATTCGCTGTTGGAAAAATTAACATGCAGTTTAGATTCCATGTCTGAATTTGCATTAGATTCCATAATATTTTTCGTATGCGCGTGGAAAAGAACATAAGCCTAGTGTAGGACTTCAGCAAGTATGACCATGGATCAGATAGATACAAGCACTAGAGACAATTGTTCAGACAAGTTTCACCCTTAAAATATACTCGGAGAAAATCGGATCACCATGGCCATGGATGAGTGAGAAATTCTATTTAATAGAAGGCCCAGAAATATCAATATCACCAGAACACTTGAAAGTTCACGGACCATGGTGGTTCTGATCGTTCAGGAAGTTAATACAAAATCAACATCACTCGCATGCTGATGTTGGGTTCAAGACTCAGAAAAGTTCCCTGACCATCAGAGTTTGTAGAAGCATTCAAATCTCCCATGAAAGAAAATCACTCAAGTGAATTCACCGTATGCAAGAGATAAGTTACTTGTGTAAAACTGAGTAATAGAAATAAGATGAACTGAAAGAGATCCTAATAGAACCCTTTTTTTTTTAAGCAAACAACAAAAGCAGATACTAAGAAGAATAAATTGATACATATCCACTCTAGTAATGGAATCCAAATCACACTTGACCCTTACTGGTCATCAAAGTTCAGATTAGATTTTTAAAGTTTTCGTAGGATAAGGGGAAGAGTCTCTACCTGATGGGAGAATGCATAAGCCAATGCCCTTTCTCTTCGCATAGTAGCTTCTTGCCTGATCTGTAGTTTTGCTTCAACTTGCTCCTTAGATTGTGTGCTATCATCCCAGTCTCCTGACATCTGTTGCAGAAGTGTTAACACTTCAAGGCTTTAAGCAGTACAGTATAAAATCACAATTGAGAAGTTCCTTTTAAATATAAATCAAAAGAAAAGCCTTAACTACATTGTTCCACGATATTGAGTTTTTTGATAAAATGAATACCAGATATTGCCTGACGAAACATTCCCACTATCCAAAACATCTTGCTGAGAAGGAGGGGGGGACCAACAACAACAGCCAAGGATTGGAAATTTCTTATCAAACAGCTGGGAGTCTGAGACCAAAAGAACACAGACTGGCCAAATAATAATAACGAAAAAGGCTTGTCATTTAGCAGTCTGTAACATCTGCACTTGTTAATTGTTATTGTTTTTGTTGCATTATTATACTTGTATATTTCTGGTTGTAACACAAGTCGTGTGCTTTATTCTCTTTGAAAAATGATATTTGTAGTCGTGGAATATGCAAACATCGCGCAATCTCCTTGAAAGAAGTGAGTAAATACGGAGCCCACATAAAAAAAAAACTAATTTTTTAATAATAGACCATACTTTTATTCAAAGCGATTGCACGGTGCTTACGACTATATGTAGCATTAATTTTCTTTTGGGGGCAGGGGAAAAGAACCCATGCAATTTAATATGTAGACAGGCATAATTGTACTCTCAACTTTGAGCAAAATCACAAACAATTTAATCAATTCAGATACAAGCCAAAGCAGAAAAGAAAACACGTACTCACTTAATATTCACAAGTAAAATAATGGAACAATAAAAATGGCATGAGGGAAAGTTTATGTGGCCAAAGAACAGTTGAGTTATGCATTCAGTAAGACCTCGATTCCGCTCTATAGTTACTTACATAGGGAAACACTTACAGAATTTCTCAACTTCTGAAGCTCTTTATCACGTTTCTGTTGGAGCTGCCGCTGGAGAGCCTGGTTCTCCTCCAACATTTGATTTCTCCTTGCACGAATCTGAGACTGCACACGAGCTAGAGTCTGCATGTATTCTAATGTGGTGGCCGCTTGGCGGTTGACAGATTGTCCTTGTATAAATGATTTCAATCTCCCCAATCCCCTTAAAGCCCGCAATGCCCTCCTTGCCTAAGAGACCCATTAGGAAAAATCATTACATGTTATATACAGCAGATTTATTATAATTGCATGATTTTAGAGAACACATGGTTGCAATTAGTCGCAAATCACTAGATATTGGCTCCCTTAATAGAAAAGAATGCCCCCTGTTTGCTCTAAATGCTGCAAACACTGGCAGAGAATATGGAATGCAATCTTGGAATTTGTAGTACAAGTTGACAAAAATGCTGGCAGCCAATGCCACAAGCTGTACAGCTTTTCCCATTAAAAGAAATCGATTCTCAACCAAGCCATTGCTTCCAACAATGGCAGAACACAAACAACTTAAACAATCAGAAATCACGCAAATAAGTGCACTTAATCGCTCCACATTTGCTAAAGCTAATAGATAATCTTAATTTAAGCATCGTCAATAAAATGGGAAAAGATCTATACAAATCATTGTGGTTTATCTAAGAAGAACCCGTACCAAGTATCCTCGGAATGCAGTCTGAATCATGACAGCTGCAATTTCCTCTTCCGATTTTCCAGAAGAACAAGTAAAAGTAGAGAGACGAACAACCTCTGCAGCAGCCTGAACAGCTGCCGCAGCCTGAACAGCTGCAGCAGCCTGAACAGCTGCAGCAGCCGCTTCTGCAGCCACAGCGGAGGCGATTGCCACCGAAAAAGCATGCTTGTTCTGTTCATTCTCGGTTTCGGTCAACTTCACATCTTCTTCAACGGAAGGGAGAGGATCAGGAATAGTAGGAGCAGGGGGAGGGGAAGAAATAGCCAACACAACTTCTTTGGATGAAGAAACTGGAGCCCGTTTAGTGAGCTTCCCAAAACAACCTTTCCTTGGTTTGCGGGTTTGCTGCTAAACAGATATAAGATAGTTTTAATTATAATATAATATTTGCTGAAATAATTGGAACAAAATCTAATTGCAGAAATCAAAACCATGAGGTTTGTTCTGCATGCGGCCTGAGATGAATGGATAAAAATTAAAAACAATAAAAAAGGGACCAAACCTTCTCTTCCTTTTCCTCGAGTTTAAGTTTAAAACAGAGAGCTTTCTTCAGTGCGGAAAACCAGACCCCTTTCTTCTCCATTCTCTACTCAGTCACCTCTGGAAAATCAAATGAAAGCATAGTTTCAGCCCCTCGTGAGTGCAAATTAACATAATTTCCAATGCCTACTACAACAATCACATGAACCAATGTGAGACATGTAAATGAAAAGAAAAGAAAAAAGTTTATGCATCAACTTGTACAGGGAAACAGCCACGACTCAGAGAAATATAGCCTTTAAAACTTCGGATACAGATCTATTATAACACACACGACCAATCAACCCTATTAAAAAACCATTGATGTGAAAGAGATAAAAACAAAGGACTAATTAGAATTAAGAGTCTAAGACACATCCAACCCAACAAATGGCGCAAGACCCAAATGTCGGAGTAGCAAGATTTTCGAAGAAAACAACCAATTCATATCAAAGTTTCCAATTTATTTAGATAATTCTTCGGACTCGCCCACTTAAAGAGAGAGACACACACGCAGAACCCACATAAATAAGGACAAAATGGACAAATAAAGTTAACAAAAACGAATCAACACAAAACATTCTAGTACCTCTGCATGGAACTCCCAGATCTCTGAGGATTAAGAAATTCTCTGTCTCTCTCTCTCTCTCTCTTCGCGAAAGACCAAAAATATCCAGAGGACTTGATGATGAACACGAGTCTTCTGTGAGCAAAGCACGAGAGAAAGAGAGAGAGAGAATGGAAAGAGGGTACCAAATGATCTTCCCGAAGAAACCTTCAATTGTGGGATATTGGAACAGTAACAACAGCTTGGGAGAGGTTGGCGAAGGTGGGGGCCTACGGCAACAGGTTGTGATTTCTATTTTTAAGATTTTTAACAACGGCAGCTACAGCAACTTCAACTGCAACGACAAAACGGCCTTTTGCTGTCTTTGCTTTTGTTTCTTTTGGTTTACTTCCACCAATAACAAATTACGAGCTTACAAGGTCAAGGAGTAGTAATCGAATGAAAAGATGTAATTGGAAGTGATTCTGTCGTACTTATTCAATATGATTAATTAAAAAGTATATTTTATTAAAAATAGTGTTAATTTGTATTTAAAATATAAAGACAATAATATTTATATACTGATTGATACTCAAATTTATTTGTATATAGCAAAACTCTATTTAAAGATAACGATGTTCCCGTTTCAATTACGCATCCAATAGGAGGGAGTTTCATGTTTCGGCTACGTAAATACCTTTGACGAGTCTACTTATATAAAACCGTGTGTTTTCGCAAAGACTGAT
Source organism: Juglans mandshurica (assembly GCA_022457165.1). Taxonomy (NCBI): domain Eukaryota; kingdom Viridiplantae; phylum Streptophyta; class Magnoliopsida; order Fagales; family Juglandaceae; genus Juglans; species Juglans mandshurica. The sequence goes on from CM039628.1 coordinate 1,923,797, forward strand.
CGATACTGCTATGCTCGGAATTAGAGTGACGATCTCACTCACAGACACAGACCACAAGTATGGGATAAGGCATAGCATGGAACATCCTGGCAAAGGTGGGCTCAGTTGGACCAATGATGAAACATAATGACAAAGGTGGTTTTTTTTTTTAATTATTATATTCTTAAATCAGTAATATTATATATCATCTATATCATTTAAATAACAAAATTATCCATAACACAAAATCCAATTCCACAAAGCAACAAGATTCGTAAGATCTTAAGAAATAGTAGAACTTGAGATACATCGTTAATAATGAGTAATATTAAGTACAAGTCTCAAATAAATAAATTATTATTAAATTCTTTATAAAAAAAATAGATAACATTTTTTTTAAGATAAAGTTTTTTTTTTTTTTTTAAAAAAAATTGTGTAAAATTTGTGAAGTCTTACAAATCATTTATCATTAATAATATTTTCGAAAGGCGTGTGTTTGGTGGGTGCTTTATTAGTTTATTTACATCACATGTTACCTCCTTTGCTCAGTGCCTCAGACCAATTACCAAAAAGAGAGCTGGGAAAATGTCCAGAAAAAGTAAAAAGCAGAAAAGAAAAAAAATTGTACCGGCCCTCACGTGACCGTTTTGAAAGCCGAGTCCGAAACTATTTTCTGTGAAAAAATTATATTCATCATTTTTATACATTAGATATAATTTCTTATATTTTTATTTAACTAAATGTATATTATATAGATGATGAGTAAAATAATTAATTTAATTTAAAAATAATAAATAAAATAAAAATATTTTGTATATTTATCCATTTTCTATCAAGAAAGTCAGCAGTCGTGATAATTGAATTCATGTTTAGGATTAGCATTTTCTTTTTTAAGAAATTATTTTAAATGAACATCTTTTTAATTCTGAAAAAAAAAATTACATCTCTCCAATTTTATAATCCTGTCATTTTTTTATATATATAAAAAAAATAGTACTACTTTCACAAATTTAAATACAAAATGGATCGCAACAACAACTTTAAATTCTACTCCGTCTCCACACTCACAAACTTAATTTAAATGAAATACAGTGTTCCAACGGCATTCATTTTCTTAAGCAATAATGTGCTAAATATTCGATAAAATATAGTAAAATCTTATCAGATATTTATTACACACATAAATAGAAAAAATAGAAAAAAGAAAAAGAAGAAGTCTTCGAAGAATAATGCCCGAGGCCGTCCCCATTTCGGGCCTTATATTATTACTAAGGGTGACTGACTAAGGCCCAAAAACCATTTCAGATTTCAAATCTATCAGATGGGCCCCTAATACTTGCTGCAGTATCTAGAGTGAAAAAAGGATATACATACAAGGACATCCAAAGATGACATGGTAGATGCAAATGTTAATGTCTTTGAAACGAGGGATAACTAGATGCAAACATGACGCTGGTCTTTGTTTCATGGTTCTAACCAAATTCATCTGATTTGCTCAGCATGTTCCTTGCCTGATTATCTGGAAATTATGGCTTGCTCGAAACTTGGCAAAACATGAAGGTGTGGTCAACATTGTGTTAAACATTATCTAGAAGATTGTTGGTTGCAATAGCTGAACACGATAATCGAGTTCCGGGCCGGTACCTATATAGAAAAACTTGGGTAACAGGTTTTTTTTTCGATTTGATGACAATGGCCGAGATGATTCCACAAGGCGCAAAGTCAATCATGGATTAGTAAGATCCAGATGCAAGGGAAGGGTTAATGAAAGTGGTCCAGAGAATGAACAAGTGTTAACCTCACCAGGATCTAGTAGTCGATTGGGATAGGGGCGAAGTACAAAAGATAGGAGTTTTTCAAAACATTTAGATGTGAAAAATTGCCAAATGCTAGAAAGACTTTTGGCAAGACCACATCATCTGATGTTTTAACTGTCGAAAGAGATGATAATGATGACTACTTCCAGGAATGTAGAGTTGGAAGTAAATATATCTCTGATATGGTAAAGAGAGCAGTTATAGTTGCCAAAACTGAAGCAAGAGCAGCCAATGCACCTAAATAAGCTATTAAAGCAATGGGTGATGCTGGTGCTGAAGTTGTCAAAAGTGCATTTTTTGAGGTATGCAACATACTCTCTATTTCTTTCATTTGGCATATATTATATGGAGTAATGAAGTCCTCTACTTCTTAATGTTTTGTTAGTTGTTACTCTATATATTAAGGAATTTAAAAGCACGAGTGATGAAGAAGTTGCAGTTTTAGCTGCTTCCAAAGCTGCATCCACTGTTATTGATGCTTCTAATTCAATTGAAGTTTCAAGGTATATACTTTCGTATCTAAGCATGTAATACAAATATTGAATAACAATGTGTTGCTTATGAATGTAAGCTTTTATGCAATTAAAAAAAAAAAACTTAATTCATTCAGATTCTAGTCTGGATTTGACTCGGACTAACTCAGTCCGGGTTTGAAACCCAGGTTCCGGTCTAGGTATATCCGGGTTTCCAGGCCGAAACCTAGTTGAATAGTCATAGTTGAATCGGATACAATTTTAGTGATTGCCTGATTTAACAATTAGTAATGTCCTCCGCGTCGATACGAGGACATTTGGGAAGACATTCTTTGTTATGGTAGCCCTGTAGGATTCTATATTTTGAACTTCAGCACATTAACAGAGACAGATTGGCGGATGGTCTTGCAAAACTTGGAGCAAAAGTTATGACTCATGTCACACTATTCGGTTTCCAAATTACCTATAGTCATGTATGGAATTTTGTTTTCGACAAAAGTGGACTACCCAGAATTAGATGGAAATAGTGTAATATAATATTTTTTCATAAAAACTTCGGTCTAATATTAAAAAAAAAAAATGCAGATGTTAATGGTTTTAGATAAAAATTTAAAATCTTATTTTTTAATATTATTATTATTGTTTTGAGATTTAAAAAAGTTAAATTGATATTTAAAAAAGTTGAATTGTTTATTATATTTTGTGTAGAAATTTAAAAAAATTATAAAGATAAGATGAGATGAGAATTTTATATCTCATCCCACTTGTCGTCAAACCTAAAAGGAAAGAAAATAGAAGTTTGAAAATGAAATTGCTCAAAGTCATTTAAAACCACTTTTTAATCCTACTGCGTACTTACCCGAGACTCGGGGTCGTAAAAAATTTGTTACCATGTCAATGTTTATATTTAAAGGCTAGTTTGGATAGTAGGGTTTGGAATATTCTATTATTATTTATTATTTTATTAATATTTTTTATTATATATTAGTTTTTTATTATATTTTTATTATTATTTATAGAATATCTAACATCACTTTACTATCTAAATGTAACCTTAAAGTAACATTTGTATAAGGACGTTGCTATATCCGCAAAGAATTTGGTAGAAATTCTCTACCAACAGTTCAACTCTTTTTTTTATTTTTTTAACTTTTTCTTTCACCATTTTTTTTAAGTATTTAGATATTTTTTAAAAATAAAAAAATACATATTCATTTTAAAACATTTACTGTAAAAAAAATAAAAAATCGTTAGAAGATTTCTACCCGTGACCTTTGTATAATATTATTTAGTGGTTGAGGCTGATATATCAAGTATCAATGTCTCTGTCACATTAGTTATTTTTAAAAAATGTGAAGGCAAAGATGAGGCATTAAAAAAATATTAAAAAATATTTGACTCCGCACAAAAGTAGAACACATGGGTAGCCTAGTCAAAATTGGACCCTTTGATGCCATGGCCCATGACCAGTGACCTTCACAGAATCACAATGGCGTGTCCGCCTCTGGGCTCGGGCCATCAACGGTAGCTAGACAAGAACAACCAAGTCAATCCTGGCTTGTTCGGACTTGGCTGTTCAAAATAGAAAAAACATCCTGGCTTGTTCTGGCACACGTACGAGCACCAACCCCTTTCACACATGCGGAATGCAACCAAAGGAAGCCTATACGACAGCGTTTGAATGCTGACTCTTCCTGCATGGCCCCAATCCCAAAACCCTTAGCAGCCTCCACAGCCCCTTCCCTCTGCTCCTATCCTCGTTGCCTTTGTCCATTTCATCGCATTGAACCGAACGGAACATCGATGATTGGCGCCTCATCCGACTCTGTCTCATCTTCATATCTCTCAGCTCCATCTCCGTTGGAAACCTCGTCATCCCAAACATAAACAAATACCACCGGGACTTCGACGAAGATGCCAGCATCGACACCTTCCCTACTGAAAAATCACAGTTACTAGTACCGTAAGCATAACCTTTTGATGAAGGTAATGCCAAAGTTTTCGATTCTTTATCTTCTGGCAGCTTCGAGCTGTATTTTAAGGAGCTCCTTATTTTGTTGAAAGAGAGTGATTTCCATCGAAGAAAGCCCGTCTTCGCGCGCTTTGTGTTGGTGGTGCTTTCTTGGTTCTGTGTTTGTTCGGGTTCGGGTAGGTCTTTGCAGGGGATGAGTTTACCGCAGAAGATGATGTTCTTGTTCACTGTGGTTGCACAAGTAGAGGCGGTGAACTCCTCGCTTAAAAACTCGAAAACGTCATTGTCATCGGACAAGCTTTGATCTTCTTTTGAGTAATCATCCCAGTTGGATGCGTCGCTGTAGATGGGAAGATCACAAAGAGAGAGTGTTTCTTCAGCCTCATATGAATCTTGCAAGTCGGCGTTTTCTTGATTTACTGGGTCTTGATAAGGTTCCTGAACTGCCATGATGCAGGAACTGAAAGAGTGGCAGGAGAAGTAAATGGGTGATCGAAAGTGAAGAGGCTGAGCAATGGAGGAACAGTTTGTGCTCCAATCGCTTATTGGTATAGTATCTTCTAGTTTGGTGATTGGGGGACCTGAAGAATTACCCGTATATATATATAACGAGATCCTCGGGGCGGTTGATGGGGCTTGTGCCTTCTAGAGGAAAAGAAAATTGGTACTAATAAAGTAGTACCCTTGAATTATAATTGGGCTTCTAGAAAAGCAGGCGCTAAGACGAGAAAACAAAGAAAATTTCTTTAGTCTTATATTCTTACACATCACTTAAAAATATGTGAATTTATTTTTGTAATATGAAACATGAGAATAAAAGAATAAAATTAATATGAAGAGTGTGAAACTTCTATATAACACAACTTGAAAACAAATTCGCGAGTATTCTATCTTGTGTTGACTTCACTGTACATGTGATTTAATTAGTAAAATTTTCATTTTAATTTTTTTATAAATTAAATTATAATATATAAGTATTTTATTAACTGTATTATTTATATTGATTTATAAATAAATAATTCAGAAAAGAAATACGTACCTAAAATATATCCTACAATATTTATTTCTTATAGAATTAAGTATGTAATAAATACCATAGAATTTAATATTCAAATCTTTTTAACTGTAAACAATCTTTAGAAACTATTAAAATGAAGAATTTTTTTCATAAATTCAAAACGAACACCCAGTTCCAAATAAAAAATAAATAAAAAATGATCAAGAACTCAAGTAACTTTTTCGTCAAGGATAGACAGTCTTCTAGATGATTACTTTTCCGAGATTTGAGCATTTTTTTTTTGGCATTTATTTTTGGGGATGGGGACTGCACTATTTGTCTCCAAGTAGTTTTGCTTTTAAAATTGGGTCATCCGGTGGGGAAGGAGGCTGCCGGCTGAGTTGATCAGGTAGCTTCTCGTGTCATGTCATGTGGGACTTCTTGGTGGTGTCCCCCCCACTCTGACGACACTCACTTTCTGTTCAATTGGTCCACAGTTGGATGACATGGATGTGAGACGTGCCACTCCTCGTTGGACCTTTTCCTTGGCCCTTCCTTCGGTGCAGAATCTTATTCAATCTTTGTCCAACCTTCAGAATATGAAATTAAGGAAAAGTCTACTTTGCAGTTTGCAAGCGACTTTGTGTATCATATAAATATAAGGTATTTATTTAATGAAATGATACGAATTAAAAATGAAAATAATTTTAATGAGACAAAAGATATTTTTATTTTCTGAAAAAATATTTTTTTTCAATAAAAAAATTATGTGAGTGTTGTTATGCGATTTGGTACGCCAAACTATTTGTACCTAACAATGCTCAATTCAGAAACATTACTCCCATCAAATTTGTTTACTGAATTTGTCTATCTAGTTTTTATAATTTAATAGTTAAGGGATTATTTTTAATAAATTTGTAAAAAATATTTAAATTTTTAAAGTGATAAGTGATTTTAAAAAAAATTGCCCTCTTCGATACCCATTTTTTGGTGTGAGTAGCACCACTCTATGATATTTAGCGACACAATATGCAAGTGTCCAGCATTTTTTTTAAAATAATAATAAATATAGAATTTATATAAAAAAATTAACTTTTAAACGGCAGATCTTATTATTTTTTTAAAAAAATACACGACACTTTCCCGATTCATAATTATATTTAACATTATTCTTCAGTAAGGTTTTATGAACAGACAGTAATACTTGAACTTCATGGTAGGGTGAGATTCTAGCCAGTCGTACAAGTGATATTCAAAGATCAAAGCACTGCTTTGCACTGATTTCTCATTCAAAACCATGACTTTCTGCATAGAAAATGTGTAATGTTACGCGTTAAACCTTAAACTTGATCGAGCTCAAGAATTTAAACAGCTGAAAATCTTCCCAAAATATCAAATAGTGTTAATAGTTTGTTGTCTCTAGAACTTGGTTACTGTTTTTCAACTACTCCTGCATGACACGGTCTTCTTCCCTGGGAGGATATAAATGAAGAGGTTGAAAACGTACAAAAAGGAATACGCCATTGAATTGTGAATAGCATGCATGATGTGTGCTGGATCGGCGAATATGTCATTTGGTTTTAGGTAAATGGCTTTAATTACACCCTCCACGGAAACAATTTTTGCTGCCCCATATATGGTAATGGCAAAATCAACAATATTTGGGCTGAATGCCAAATGTGTCAACCTAATTAAAAGAAACATATTTTAAGTAAAATGTTGCGTTTTGTAAATAACTAATTATATCCATTTATGCGAGCAGCATTTCTTTCTTTCTTTATTAGCCAGCTGAGATCACCGATCAACAAGTCGTACCTTGCCACGTGGCATCTTCTAGAGGAGTCATAGCGAATCCATACCCCCCCCCCCCCCCCCCCCCCCCCCCACCCCAGGGGGGGGTCTCCTGGCTTATGTGATGATCACCCTGCGACCAGATATTCTTCTAGAAATTGTAATAGTACAATATAGTTCTTGGTTAGTGAGTCCATGCGCTGACCGTCTACCGGTAGATATATGTTGAACCTATTCTACAACTCTTGTCTATAGCGTCTGTGAAAAGTCGAATAGAACATAAGATTGTAATCTTTTTTTTTATTTATTTATTTTTTTCCCGAGACTACTAGAAGCTTTTTGTTTTAATCAATAATAATTTTGGAGAAATGTTTTTTTTTTTTACGGAATGATTAAAAAAATATTTTTTATTGATGTTATGAATTTTTTATTTTTTTAAAAAATATTTATGATGATTAAAAAAATACATGAAAAAAAAAATTACATTATTCGAGACATTTTTTGGGTCCCACTTTTGTTGTTCTTAACCATAAAAACAGCAGCTGAATTGTCGCAATACATTCTCAATGGCCTAGAGATAGAATCCATAATTCTAAACCCAGAAATGAAACTCTTAAGCCATACACTATGCGAAGTAGCCTCAAAACAAGAGACGAACTCGGCTTCCATAGTGGAAGTGGCAGTCAATGTCTGCTTGGCGCTCCTCAATGATACAGCTCCACCGGCCATAAAAAAAATATATCCTGATGTTGATTTGCGTGAATCAATACAACTAATAAAGTCAAAATCTGAGTAGCCAATTACTTCCAGATTGTCCGTTTGTCTATACATAAGCATGTCGTCTTTGGTTCCTTAAAGGTACCTCATTACTTTCTTTGCAGCTCTCCAGTAGTCTAAACCTAGATCACTCTGATATCGTCCCAACATTCCCACAGCAAATGCAATATCAGGTCTTGTACAGACCTGAGCATACATTATGCTTCCGACACCAGAAGCATATGAAATGTTTTTCATTTGTTCCCTTTCAAGGTCGTTCTTTGGGCATTGGTTCAAATTGAACCTATCACCATTCACAATGGGAGCTACACTTAGTGAACAATCTTTCATCCGAAATCTTTCTAAAACTTTATTAATATAGGTTTCTTGAGACAGACCCAAGATACCTCGAAATCTATCTTTATGGATTTTAATGCCAATGACATAAGATGCCTCACCCATATCATTCATATCAAAATTTTTAGAGAGTAATTGTTTCACATCATGCAGCAAACCCTTGTCATTGGTTGCTAGCAAAATGTCATCCACATATAAAACAAGAAAACAAATTTTACTCTCACTGACCTTCTGGTATATACATTGATCCATAACGTTTTCTACAAAACCAAATGATGAAATTACATTATGGAATTTCAAATACCATTGGCGGGATGCTTGTTTTAAACCGTATATGGATTTCTTGAGCTTGCAAACCAATTGCTCACCATCACTAGAGGAGAATCCTTCAGGCTATTTCATGTAAACCTCCTCCTCTAGATCTCCATTAAGAAATACTGTTTTCACATCCATTTGTTACAACTCTAAGTCAAAATAGGCCACTAATGCCAAAATTACATGCAATGAATCTTTCTTAGATACAAGAGAGAAAATCTCTATGTAATCGATTCTTTCTTTCTGAGTGAATCTCTTATCAACGAGTCTTACCTTGTATCTCTCAATGTTGCCCAATGAGTCTTTCTTAGTCTTAAAGACCTATTTGGATGGCTTTTACACCATTAGACAACTCAACAAGATCCCAGACTTCGTTACTCTTTATAGAATTCATCTATTCCTTCATGGCATTGTACCATAATTCTGATTCTTTGCAACTCATGGCTTGTGAAAAGAACTCGAGATTATTTTCGACTCCAATGTTATAGTCAGATTCTTGCAGATACACAACATAATCATTAGGAATTGCTTATTTCCTTGCTCTAATAGATCTTCTTAATGTCAACTTGTTGTTCAAAAATTGTTGGCAACTCTTGAACTACCTGATCTACTGGAATGTCGTCAGCAGCTTGTGGAACTTCAATGATTGGTCGTTCAACACTAGTTTGTACTTGAGGGATACTGTAAACAATAATCAATCTATCACTTGAGGTGGAAGGTTGAGATTCTGAATTATCATTCTTAGAAACTATGTTCCTGATTTGATCGCTCCCACTGATCAAATCATTTTCAAGAAACTTTGCATTTCTTGATTTCACAATCCGAGTGCTATGAGATGGATAATAAAACCTGTAACATTTAGACATTTCAGCATATCCAATGAAATACCCACTAATAGTCATTGGGTCTAATTTCTTCTCTTGTGGATTATAAATTATCACCTTAGACGGGCATCCTCAAACGCGCATATGTCGCAAACCCGGTTTCCAACATTTCCATAATTCAAATGGCGTTTTAGGAACAGCCTTGGTTGGAACTCGGTTTAATATATACACTGACGTCTTAAGTGTTTCAGCCCACAAGGATTTAGGAAGATTGGAGCTGGTAAGCATACTCCACACCATGTCCAATAATGTTCGGTTTCTTCTTTTTGCTACACCATTCTGGTCCGGTGAACCAGACATGGTATATTGAGCAACAATCTCATGCTCTTGAAGAAACTTTGCAAATGGCCCAGGTACTTGTCCATCCTCTGTGTATCTACCATAATATTCTCCACTTCTATCTGATCTCACGATTTTAATTTGCTTACCGCATTGTTTCTCTACTTCAGCCTTAAAAATCTTAAGGGCATCTAATGATTCGTTCTTGTTATGAAGCATGTAGAGATACATATATCGTGAGTAATCATCTATAAAAGAGATGAAGTATTTCTGACCATGTGAGTTCATGTCTGGACTACATATATTAGTATGTATGATCTCTAATATGTCTGAACTCTTATTGGCACATTTCTTTGACTTGTTGGTCTGCTTTCCCTTTATGCAGTCTACACAAGTCTCAAAATCAGTAAAATTCAGAGTATTAAGTACCCATTCATTTACTAATCTTTTAATTCTATCTACGGAGCTATAACCTAATCTCCGGTGCCATAATTTAGAGGAATCTTTATTAATAACATATTTTTTAGTGCCAGTGTGAACATGCATTGAATTATAAGTGACATTGTTTTGTAAATTAATGCAGTAAAGACCATCAGACAAAGTATCATTCCCAACACAATCAGATTTATAAAATAAACTGAATGATGAATTTAAAAAATTAAAGCAATATTCAAAAGGTACAAGTCTTGAAACTGAAAACAAGTTTCTAGAGAAACTTGGAACATAAAAGGTATTTTCCAACTTTAAAACAAAACCACTAGATAAAATTAAATAGCAAGTTCCTATAGCTTCCACATGCGAGCCCATCTTGTTTCCTGATAAGATGCTTTGCTCACTTCCTATTGGTTTCCTTAGGTTTTGCAAACCATGTAAGGAATTTGAAATGTGGATTTTTTATCCAGAATCAATCCACCATATGTTAATATTGACATTAATCATATTAGATTCATAACAAACAAGTGAGGTTGGATTACCTTTGTCTGCAAGTCATTTCTTAAATTTAGCGCATTCCTTCTTCACGTGTCCCTTCTTTTTACAGAAGAAACACCTGAAATCTTTCTAAATACCACATTGGGGAGGTATTTTGCCTTTCCCTTTTTGTTTGGCTTAAGATTTGTCATTTCCATGCGTTGCCAGCATTGCACTTTCACCATGTTCTATCATCAGTCTCATTTCCTCTTGAATACACATGGTCATGAGTTCATTAATTGACCATTTATCCTTATGTGTGTTGTATGAGATTTTGAAGGGTTCATATTGATGCTGGAGGGTGTTTAGGATGTAGTGCACAGGAAGGACTCCGACATTTCAACCTCAAGTTTCTTCAATTGAGCCACATTGTCCCTCATTTGCATGATGTGCTCACGCACACCTTTCACACTGTTGAGTTTTAGGGATGAGAACTTCATGATTAGGGTGCTTGCTAGTACCTTGTCTGAAGTGACAAATTGTTCATCAATGGCTTTTAGCAACTCTCAGACCTTTTCATGCTGATCGACAGAACCACGAATACCAGCAGAAATTATAGTCTTAATGAATATCATGTTGAGGCGATTAGATCGTTCTCATCGCTCATAAAGTGCGATGGCCACTGTAGTGCTGGTATCAGTGAGTGCTGGTGGTTCGTCTTTCCTAATAGCATAGTGTATGTCCATCCACCCTAAATGAAGAAGAACTCTCTCCTTCCATATCTTATAGTTATCTCCCTTAAGTTCAGCAATATCATAACGAATATCAGAGAAATTTGCAGGTTGTGCAACTGCATAAAATTATAGATTACATGCTTACGTTAAAACTGAGGCCTAAATAAATTTTCATGCTTTACCAATGTAAATCATGCTTTAAAAATTGAATCTAATGACATAAAATTGTCTGTGGGCCAAAATTTTAATTCAAGTAGATTCAATCATTCTTTATGATAGAATTTTATCAAATTATTTACTTAATTTATAATTCTAAGGGTATATTAGGATTATAATTTGATATATATTCTATCTTAGATTAAACTTTATGATAAAACTATCAAAACATTTACTAAATTCATAATTCATGTGGGTAAGTTATGAATAACTTAATATTTTATCCTAATTAATAATATAAATATAATAAAAATTCATGTGGGATAAAATTTATTATATTAAGTATAATTAATTACAATTAATGTCTAATATTCTTTTTGTGATCATAATCAATAATATATAATTTTATTTAATTAAAGATGATGTGGCTATTCTCTAATTAATTAAAATTATATGGATCACCAGACATTAATTGCATAAGACTAGCTTAATATTATGAACGCTGGCCAACTAAACGACATGTCATTTTCAACAAAACTGAAAACTACATGTCGTTTATCTCCATACTGAATAAATGGCTTCAAGCTAAACGACATGTCGTTTTCACCAAACTGAAAATGACGTGTCGTTTATCAATACTGAATGGACGACTTCCCCACTAAACGACATGTCGTTTTCAATGAAGATGAAAACTACATGTCGTTTTGGTCGTCTTCAACCTCTAGACAGTTCGCAGATCATGATTTCTGGGACCATTTTCACGTAAAAAAAAAAAAAAAACACGTTTTTAATCACAAAAAATTTAGAAAAACTATTTCCACATGATTTCTAAACTTCTTTCGAATAAAAAACATGCAAAAATTAAAACTTAAAATTTTTCAAAACTTTCGGCCAAAACAGAGATGAACAAAGTAATTTTTTTAAACACCAAGGCAGAGATAAAACGGGGCTCTGATACCAAATGAAAGCTTAAATGTGATTCTATAATGCGGAATAAACACTTTAAAAACAGAATCGACAAGTTTAATGCCAAGAAACAGTACCTCCAGCCATTGATGCTCCTCACTGTTTTGCTGCAGTTTCTCACTGGTGTTTGGCACTTCCAAACTCTACTCCACTTTATTTAGATGGTGTAAGACTAAAGGTGATTGAGTAAGTGAGTCTGGGGACCAAACACAGTATTTATAGCCGAAGCCTCCATCAAGCTTCGGTGCTACGTGTCCCACGTGCTCAGTTTATCATGGGATCAGTTTCTACGTTCTATGAACGTGATGAATAAGGCAGAGTGGACCACTTCAAGGACTCCTAAACTTAAGGAAGCTAGAGACTCGTTCTCACGAATGGCCTCCGTGCGAAACGGTCAACATAAAGAACCATACACAACGGATCACAAGTCTTTTGGCTTCGGAAGAAACAATCCAAACAGCACGCTGATGTTCTTCTCCAGCCAAACATAAATTCGCCAATACCTGCAACCCCATTCGCACAGTCCCGTAATCTGGATTGGACAGAATCGCAGCAGACCTTAAAACTGTGGAAACAACATCAACTCCATTTTGTTCAATAAATGCGTCTTGATTAGCAACTTCACCAGCACACAGATTTCTGAGGAGCTTTAAAGATGAAGTGAGGAGGTGACAACCAGAAGGATAAGGGAGAGATTGACTGAGCTGAAGAATTGTCGACAGGATCTTCTTGGATATATCTGTCATCCAGATTGCTCTTATTCGATGACTGTGAATGATTGTGAATGACGTGTGTTTGAAAGCGTTTTATGCTTTTATGTTTTATTCTGTCATTCGGATCTATGAAATTTCTATGTCGTATAGTTGATTATCTAGATCCGGTAACATACTGACGAAGATATATTGATTAGCTTCATGATTACGGTGTCTTCTTCTGTGTTTGGTTAGGTTGTCTCCTTGTGGTGCTGTGGCAATTATCCGGATTTTCTTAGCTTTTTGTTATTTGATCTTTATTATTGTTCTATATATTTTTGGTTTCCACTTTGAAACATTGCAAATTATATAAATTAAATCGGTTCTTAATATAGCGAACTATTGTTTTTGTTTATAGTTCTGAACTTTTCCTTAACTAGATTTATGATTTTTTACATATTTAAATCGGTTCTAATCTGTAGCATGCTATGTGTATTAAACTACGGGAAAAGTTGGCTCGAGGATCTGGATAACTTATATATTTTTTGTTTTTCATTTTTCGAGTTTTATACATATTATATATCTGAACCAATGCATTAAGGGTTTATTCTTCTAAAATTAATTTCTAGTGAATCCGTTAACAGTGTGCAATAACTAATTGCATTTGCACATTTAATTTTATACTTATAAAAAAAAATTTATGTATTTATTAGCCTTTATTGTTTTAGCAATTCCCTCGAAGTTAATGAAGAGTTAGCTTCCTCACATTATTTTGCACATTATTAACAGTCTCAAGCCAAGATCATTTAATAATGGGTAAGGAGAAGGTTCACATCAACATTGTGGTCATTGGTCACGTTGACTCAGGCAAGTCGACCACCACCGGCCACTTGATCTACAAGCTTGGAGGTATTGACAAGCGTGTTATCGAGAGATTCGAGAAAGAAGCTGCTGAGATGAACAAGAGATCATTCAAGTATGCTTGGGTGCTCGACAAGCTCAAGGCAGAACGTGAGCCTGGTATCACCATTGATATTGCCTTGTGGAAGTTTGAGACCACCAAATACTACTGCACAGTCATTGATGCCCCAGGACACCGCGACTTTATTAAGAACATGATTACTGGAACCTCCCAAGCTGATTGTGCCGTTCTTATTATTGACTCCACCACTAGTGGTTTTGAAGCTGGTATTTCCAAGGATGGACAAACCCGCGAGCAAGCTCTACTTGCCTTCACCCTTGGTGTCAAGCAAATGATTTGCTGTTGCAACAAGGTATGATGATGCCAGCATATTCCACATCCTACTTATTTTTTGTTGTGCGCGATATGGTTGTTCTTAGATTGTGTTGTGCTATCTAAAACACCTGGTTGTTTTTATGGTTGTGAGTGAGGTATATCATACTTTTGTTTGAACACATGGATGCCACAACTCCAAAATACTCAAAGGCAAGGTACATGAAATTGTGAAGGAAGTCTCCTCTTACCTGAAGAAGGTTGGGTACAACCCTGATAAGATTCCTTTTGTCCCCATCTCTGGATTTAGGGTGACAACATGATTGAGAGGTCCACCAACCTTGACTGGTATAAGGGCCCAGCCCTGCTTGAGGCCCTTGACTTGATCCTGGAGCCCAAGAGACCCACGGACAAGCCCCTGCATCTTCCACTTCAGGATGTCTACAAGATTGGAGGCATTGGAACTGTTTCTATGGTCGTGTTGAGACAGGTATTATCAAGCCTGGTATGGTGGTGACTTTTGGCCCCACTGGATTGACCACTGAAGTTAAGTCTGTTGAAATGCACCATGAGGCTCTCCAAGAGGCCCTTCCCGGTGACAATGTTGGCTTCAATGTGAAGAATGTTGCAGTCAAGGATCTCAAGCGTGGGTTTGTTGCCTCAAACTCCAAGGATGACCCTGCCAGGGAGGCAACCAATTTCACCTCCCAAGTTATCATCATGAACCACCCTGGCCAGATTGGAAATGGCTATGCCCCAGTCCTTGATTGCCACACTTGCCACATTGCTGTCAAGTTTGCCGAGCTCGTCACCAAGATTAACAGGCGTTCTTGAAGAATGGTGATGCTGTATTTGTTAAGATGATTCCCACAAAGCCCATGGTGGCGGAAACATTCTCCGAGTATCCCCCACCTGGTCGTTTTGCTGTTAGGGACATGCGTCAAACTGTGGCTGTCGGTGTCATCAAGAGCGTAGAGAAGAAGGATCCTTCTGGAGCAAAGGTGACCAAGTCTGCAGCTAAGAAAGGTGGCAAGTGAGTTGTATGCTTCAGGGTTTTCGTAGATGAAGACCATTATCATAGTTCCAATAAGGATTGGGTTCTTGCTAGTAATCTATCCATCAGAAATTTAAGACTTTGTGCTGTTGATTATAACTTCAAGTCTCCGCCATCATCCCGTCCTTCTTGTTCACAGAACTGGGTGCTTGATCACCGGTAGTTGGGCTGCTCTCCTTGATCTGCTTTGTCTTCTGCTTATGGGTATTGTATTGTGAGACTTGTATTCATAAGCAGCTATGGGGATTTAGGTCTGTTCCTTTACTGCCGGTGATGCTTTTTATTTACATTCACAAGGTATCTAGTTTTTGTATGTGTGCATGTGGTAATTGCAGCTAGCTCGATCTACATTGTTACTTGTTGCAGCCGCTACTGATTAGTTTTTTTATAAGCTTTCTTGTAGATTGTTTATTGAACAAGTGTATTATGAAAATTTTTGTGCAATTAACGTCAAGTTTAGATTCTACGAATGTTGTAGTTTGCCGGCGTGGTTAGTCTCCAATGGCTGGAACAGTACTATAACAATGTTGGGGGTTGCATATATACTTTTTATGAGAAATACTTTAGCCACAAATGATTATACAAAAATAATCTTACAAACTGACGTCTCTTGATGTGATACATCAGATTGTAAAGTTATACATGAAGTCACATAAATTTGTGAGATATTTTTAAAGACTCCCGTTATGGCTGTAACACTTGTTTTACTTTTATCCTATTTGAATGTCTACTGTCTGAGGGAGCCGTACAAGAAGCAGATATTATCCTTTCCTCGGGAAGAAATATGCAAATATCAATATGTTCGCGTTTTGCCTCAAAGTATATATATGGTCTTTCATCCCAAAGCAACAAAAGAAGACGGCATTAGATGGAGTAATACTTTTTTAACACCATGTGAAGTGGAGGGGAAGGAAGTTACCGTTTCTGCTCAGCTCTACTTCCATCTCGAATTAACGGAGGAAAGAGATGGGCAATATATTCATCGGTCTGCAGATGAGATCGAATGAACATACACAGGACCATTAATAAGACCATTTAAGCTAGGATATTTTACTGCTATGCAAGACGTATGATAGGCACCGGAGTAGCCCTACATGCCAAGAGGAAGAAGAAGAGAATGTAACGAGACTTCAATAAACTGAACAATGAACATTTAAAAGGAGGCTGGGGAAGGATTAGACGAGAAAAATCATATTTAAACACATTATGATACAGTTGAGATGATTTGCGAGAAAAAGTTTAAAATTATTATCCACGCCAACTTGATTGTCTGTGGAAACTGGAAATCTCATTTAAGAAATTCACCCAATCCCAAGAAAACATCATGGACAAAGTAAATTCTCACGCCAAGACAACCCAAAAATTCGCCTTGACTTGGAATAATGATCGGTAATGCCGAGAGGTACAGAGCCGGGGCTCATCAAAACATGTTACATAACACAGTTCAGCCATTCCAAAAGAAAAGCTTCTAAAAGACCTATATAGTCTCGTTTGTTTTCACAATCATTCTCATATCATCTAATCATTACAACTTTCTCAAATTTTTACATAAAATAAAATAAATAATTAAACTTTTATTTTAATTCATCTCATTTCATCTGCAAAAACTACCGAAGCATAGTCAGTGTGTTGTTCAGAGTCACAAATTCTTAAAAGCTGACTCACGTTTCTGTGGAGACAGCCTTGCCAGCAAAGCCTTGTTATGGCAGTGCTCCTCGTCAACAAAATAAAAACTCCCATTGGCTTTGAATGTCACAAAAGGCCTATTGGTCTCAGGTGGCCGAATATCAGCAAACTTAATCGTCCTGGGGATATATGTGGCAAGCCATGACATCATCTCCACCTCGAAGCTGTCTGAACCAGGCTGCCACCTGAGCTTGTGAACGTATGGGCTTACAAACCAATGGAGGACAGCAGTGGTAGTAGCGCTTAAAAATATCACAGATGATGCAACTGCACCCTTAAGGATCACATTCATGTCGGGAGATGTCATGAAGGTTATGACCGGACCCAGCGATACGGACAGGCAGCAGGTTGAAAGAGAAAGGAGCTTGACTTTCTTGACAGTGGTTGAGATCGGACCATAATAAACAACTCCAGTATCTTTGTCATCTTTCCCAGCTTCTTCCCCTCTTCGTGGTCCGATACTGATCTTGCTGTCATCTTCATTAGTGGTGGCTGGAGATGCCCATCGTCTCTGGGCAGCAGCAGGCAGGAAAGCAGGGTTGAAGTTGGGTTTTGCATTCAGGCGATGTGCCCATGCCCCAGACCCAGAAGGATGATAACCTGAAGAACAGAGTATTAATATTCTGGTAATAATAATAACAACAAATGTCAAAATTGTGTATTTTTCAATGGCCAGAAAATGGAACGAAAAAAAAAAAAAAAAGATCATGAAGTTCGATAAATTCATAAGCATGGTGGTGGGGTTAAGAGGAAGACTTTGAGGGTGAGGATTTGCAATGGACGGGTATGTATAAACAGCAAATGAGTTTTAGAACAGCCAGATATGGATCATCAAAATCCTTCTCCACTCCCCCTTCTCTTTCTCCAGTATATACACATACACATACATATAATAAAGATGCATTACGTGGAAGAGTTGTTAACCATAATGTAAAATTGCAGACATAGCTTTGAACACAGAAGCCGTAAGAAAATATCACTTTATGATACTCGCAAGAATAATAACTCAAGATTTAAATTTGATATTAAGAAATAGTCTTTCTACTTGCAAGCCGGTGTGTAAAGCACACCCTCTATTTTATTGACATGACAAGACTTAATTTGTAAGAGATGTTAATTTTAAATTTCTCTAGCAAATCAAGTCTTACCATGTCAATGATGTCAACGATATAGAGAGTGTGCATTGCAGACTAGCTTCCAAATAGAATTTTTCCAAGAGATAATAGGAATCTAGGATAACAAGGTTTTGGTGTGAAGCACCTCAAAAAATATGTCACCGGCTCGCCAAAAATGAATGATTAATGTTGTCACTTGTCACCAAGAGCTCATTTATATTTTACCCTAGATGGGCTGCACAACACGATCCCTCTAGTTCTTTTCCTTCTTTTGTGTAGTGTGTGTGTGTGTGTGTCCACGTCCTTGACAAGAGCAAACCATTAGTCTATAACTTGATAGAAAATTGAGGGAAAAAGATCGCTTTCCACTCTCAAATTGTTCAAATACTGTCTGGGTAAGAGTCCCAATGTATAGAAGCTTGCTTCATGATCCAAGACGAATAAAAAATTATATAACTAGCGTGAATGAAGCCGTATAAGAGGTTGGATGCAATTTAATAATTTCACAAAATAATTAACTCGCAGTGATCTTATAATTTGATATCCAACTGAGTGCAACGGGAGAGACTGTACAGGACGTAGAGTGATACAGCAAGATGATCCATTTGTATCAAATGATGCACTAGCGGTAGAATCTTCTTGTATCAAAAAGAGATCGCTCTTTTTTTTTGGGAAATTTCATTCGAGACGACTAAGAAAATTGGATAAAACCAACGCAGGCAACACAGAATATAATATTGGTGAAGTTTTCCTTTCTGAGATTTTAAGCAGAAATCCGTCTATTTCTCAGGACCCTAGAGGTATTTGGGAAAAACAAGTATTCTACCATTCTGTGTTGAAGAAAAACAAGTATTCTACCATTCTGTGTTGAACAAACGCACGCAATCGGGAACGACATGTTTATATGTTTGTACAGTTGAAATGAAAATGAAGAATTAGAGGAGGGGCGAGGCAGAAAGAAAAACCGGATGAAGGGAAGTAGCTTCTGGAGGAGAGCTGCTTAGACTGCGAACGGAGCAAGCGAAGGAGAGCAGTGCTGGCCATTTTTCAAATTCTGATTCCAGGGCCAAAGTGACTGTCACGCGCCGATTCGTGCTCTAGGGTTTGGGGAAGGTCTCAGGAAGGCGGAAGACAGAAGTGAAGTAGGGTTAGATGGTTTGAGGCTCCTTGTTTGGCAGTATCAAAAGTCCTCTCAAATTATCAGTACTATTATTAACTTTATTATTATTTTTTTATTACTCATTACTTTTTACATATTTTTTACTATTATTTAATATTTTATTATTATTTTTTAATTATTATTCACAAACATTCTCAACTTCTCAAGTATTCTCACTATCCAATGGGCTTGGGCTCAAGTCTGGTTCGTAATAAGGGTTGGGCTTGTGTTAACTTTAAACCTCGTTTGGAAAGCGATATGAGATAATATGATTTTAAACGAAAGTTAAAAATTAAATAAAATATTATTTTTTAATATTATTATTATTTTAAGATTTAAAAAAATTGAATTGTTTATTATATTTTATGTAAAAATTTGAGAAAATTATAATAATGAAATAGGTAAGATGAAATCATTTCTATATCCAAACAGGACTTAGTGACATTTATGTTAGTTATGAGTAATATTATACACCATACTCTCATCTTATCCTATTTTGATCATACTAAGTGGTATGTGGCACATTCATCACTATTAGATGATAAAGAAGCATGCAATAAATGATCATTTAATGGTAATAAATGTGTCACATCATATTTAATGGGATAAAAATGGGATGGTAGTATGGTGTATATAATTTTCCTTATTGTTAAATGGGACTTGGTCACCGTTTGTTGTAAAAGGGACAATTCTATACACCATACTATTATCTCATTTTCATTCCACTAAGTCTGATGTGACACATTTATTACTATTAAATGATCATTATTGCATGTTTCTTTATCATCTAATGGTGATGAATGTGCCACATACTACTTAATATAATCAAAATAGGATGAGAATGTGGTGTATAACATTACTCTTGCAAAAGTACCTTCAATGAATTTTTTATCCTATTATTTAAAATATTTTATCAAAATTTACTTTTTCTATTTTACATATTTACTTTTATAATATGACATCTATAAGTTTATCTATTTTTTCTCTATATCATTTAAATATTCTTTTTTTTTATTCTTTTTAAATCTTTCATTTCTACTAATAAATTTACAATATTCATATTTTTCTTTTATATTTACAATTTCTTTTTATATACAATGTAAAATAATTAAGTCCAATACACGTAAAACAAAAATATATAAGCCAAATAAAAATTAAAAATAAAATCAAAATATGAAAAAAAAAATTCCAAGATATTTTTTAGAAGAAAATGAAATATATATGTTTTAAATGATAAACAATAAAAATAATTTGCTTACATGATAAAAATCAAAGTAAAAGAAAATGAAGGAGTAAATGAAACATCAATAATAATAATAATAAAAAAATACAGGATGAACAACACCTGCTACATGTAACGAGTTACTGTAACTAATTGTATTTTACAATTCATTTTACATAATCGGATGGAACTCCTTTTTAGAGTAATTCTTCAAATAATTTACATTTTTTGTATAATACAAAAGCCACTGAGAGTGCTCTAAGTCCCATGAGTCGCTAGAACATACTGGCATGAACTTAACATTATTCACATCACATTTACTATATGTCTACAGAGTACAAACGACTGTCGTTGAAATCAGATAGAAATTTGAAAGAAAATGAAGCAAGGTGCCAAGGGCCAAGGGGTTGAAGACCACATCGTTCCTAACAAGACTAAGACCACGCCGTTGGGTTCAAGTACTCAATTCTCAATAGTTAGGGGTGCTGCCCGCACAATACTTGCGGGGCCACACCCTCATTGCCCTTCGCCCTGCATGGGATGGGGGTGGAGTTTTCGCCCCCAACACCCACCCCCGTGGTGCGGGGCGGGGTACCCTGTCCAAGTACCAGGGTGCAGGGGGCGAGATACCCTATATGTCTGCCCCCCGCACCCCCAAATGGGCCGTGGGCTTAAAAGAGTTTCGGATTGGAACCCTAAACTAATTTAGGGTTCAGATTAAAATCAAAATACACACAAAATCACAACATCAAACACATACACAATCAAATCTCCACAGTACACGGTTCACAAATCTCATCCTCCATCTTTATTTAATCTCAACCTTCCTCAAATCTCCATAACTAAAAAATATATATATAAAATACTACAAGGGCTTTCGGATTTGGGGCTTACCTTCGTTGACGATGATGTAGACAATTGTGATGGACACAAAGAGCGATGGAGATGAGCAGACATAGTGATAGAGAACGTTAAATGGAGAACTGAGAGAGATAAGTGAAATACGAGAAGAGGAGGGGGGACTTAACACCCAAAACCAAATGACGTCATTTGGCCTGAGTTAAAGCCATGTCTGAGGTTTTTTTAATATAATTATATATATGGGGTGCGAGGCGGGGGAAATCCAGAGCAAGGTTAAGCCCTCTTCATCCCCTGCCTCTGTTAGGGGCCGTAGATGCAAGCGGGGCCACTCGCCCCTACATCTGCAGCGCAGATCCCTCGCCCCGCCTAGGTGAGGGCGAGGCGAACGGGGCGGTGCAACGGGGGTGGGGCCCTGTTGCCACCCTTATCGATAGCTGAAATATCTTTTATAGTCACTTCCCAAAACCTAAATATGCCGCAGAATTCGTCTCCTAAACACAATCTTGGATCTTTCTAGCCGATACCAATCTCTCCTTGTATGCATACATATATTTACAGATATATGTTTTATATCTACGTTTGCATATTTATATTTATAATTTTGTTACATATAATCACTTTTACGTACTAATTGTGCACTCTACTAAACATTTATTTTATATTAAAAAAATGAGACAGTCAATCACATTAGTGAAGTGCACAAGATTACGTAAAAACAAATGTACATAGAGTTTTTATTATATTTATATGTGTAATTGGTGTATTTTCTATAAAGGTTGATTCGATTTCTCAACGTTTTCTAGTACATAGTAATTAATACATGGTAAATTAAGAGTTTTTAGAGCTGAATTGAACCAAATAATTGTGCTAAAGCTTAGTTAAGGGCAGGTTTTGTTTCCTCTTGGCTGTAACAATGAACATTCGAGCTCTATACACATACACATACATATCATAAAGTTGCATTAAGTGGAGTTGTTAACCATAACGCAAAATTACAGGCACAGCTTTGAACACAGAAAGCGTAAGAAAACATCACTTTGTGTTTGGATACTCGCAATAGATTTTCTAGTCTGAAGTAGAGCAGCAGATATAATAACTCAAAATTTAAACTTGATATTAAGAAATAGAGTAGTGATACATGTAATTATATTTTTAATTACACTTTTACTTATAACTCATTTTGTTCGTTTTCTTTTGAAATTCAATATTTGAAATTCAAATTCCATGATTTTCAGTATATCAATAACTGACATATAGATAAATAAATTTTATAAGTTTTTTTTAAATATATTTAGCATTTTCCTAAAAAATAATAGGAATCTAGGATAACAAGGTTTTCGTGTGAGGCACCTCAACAAATATGCCACCCACTCGCCCAAAATGAATGACTAATTTTGTCACTTGTCACCAAGAGTGCGTTCAAATTGACAAGTCTCGTACAGACATTTTATAAAAATGTGGATCCCATTAAAAAATAAATAATTTTTTTACATTTTTTTTATGGTAGGATCCACTTTTTTACATAAGGTTTACACGACACTTGTCTATTGAAATTTATACAAATCATTTCTCTTATATTTTTACCATGGATAGGGTGTACCATGGATAGGGTGCACAATAGATTCCCTAGTTCTTTTCATTCTTTATGTAGTGTCCATATCCGAGATAAGAGCAAACCATTAGTTACAAACCATCTCAACTCAACTCATCTCATATTATTTAATTATTATAATTTTTTCAAACTCTTACACAAAATAAAATAAAAAATTTAATTTTTTTAAATCACAAAATAAAAAGAATATTCTATTAATATTTTATTCTAACTTTTCATTTTCATTTCCCGTAAACAAACGATGCCTGACTTTTAACTTCGTAGAAAATAGAGTACATTGATAGGAGGAACAAGATCGCTTTCCACTCTCAAATTGCTCAAATACTGTCTGGGTAAGAGTCCCAATGTATAGAAGCTTGCTTCATGATCCATGAGGAATAACAAATTGTATAACTTGTGTGAATGAAGCAGTATAAAAGGCTGGATGCAATTTAATATTTTCACAAAATAATTAGGTCGCAGTGATCTTATAATTTGATATCCAACAGAATGCAACGGGAGAGATTGTACAGGCCGTAGAGTTATACAGCAAGATTAGCCATTTGTATTGAGTTTTAAAACAATCAAATGATACACTCGCAGTAGAATCTTCTTGTATCCCAAAGAAAATGAGATGAAAATGAGATGAAACCAAGGCAGGAAACGCCGAATATAATATTGGCGAAGTGTTCCGGTGGAAATCCGTATTTTTCTCAGGACCCGAAAGGCTATAGATAAACAAACAAGCGCAATCGGAAACGACACGTTTAAATGTTGTACAGTTGAAATGAAAATGAAGAATTAGAGGAAGGGAGAGGCAGAAGGAAAAACCTGATGAATGGAAGTAGTTTCTGGAGGAGAGCTGCTTCAACTGCGAACGGAGCGAAGAGCAGTGCTGGCCATTATTGATCAAGTTTTTTGAATTCCGACTACATGTCAAAAGACTGAACGAAATGTTTCACTACTATTTTTTATTTATTAATATTTTTCACTTATTTTTTTAATGTTATTGAATACTTTATTCTTATTTTTTCATTATTATTTTACTATTATTCACGTACACTCTCGAACACTTTTACTATCCAAACAATTTTCTCTTAATATATCATCTTATCATTATAATTATTTTAAATTCTCACATAAATTATAATAAATAATTAATATTTAAACAATATTTTTCTTAACTTTTATCTTTCAATTAAAATCATTTTATCTTTATCTCTGAATTTAAACTAGTGGTAAGTTTCTTTACTAAAAGACTGGAAACAGAAAGGGCATTTGGTCTAGTGGTATGATTCTCGCTTAGGGTGCGAGAGGTCCCGAGTTCAATTCTCGGAATGCCCCCCTAAACGTTTTCCATGGACCGGGACACACTACTTGAGCCCACATACTATTTTTATTTGTTGGGCCGTAATACGGCCCATTTGATATTGGATTATTGCTTCGAAAAGATGGTCATCCAAAGTTAGAATTTTTAATTTTCTCAACTAGATGCATACCAATTAATAACACTTTTGAGTTTTTTTTTTTTTTAAAGCACCTTGAGTTCTTATTTAAATTTATAAAATGCTACCGTTGTCTCGCTCTTATACCATCTTGCTTGATGTGATGTTATTCATAACAGCTAATATTATTATTTTTAAATAATTAATAGACAACATGATGTAGCAAAGCTCTATAAATACTAAAGTTAATATTCATGCACGTATGAGAGATTTTGATGGCTCGATCTACCCACGGATTGTTGATTATTTATTCAATTATTGTATTGATCTTAGGCTATAGACATTTGTTATTTATTTATTTATTTTTAGTTTACTATTTTGCGTTGGTGTTTCTTAATTTGAAATATACTTTTCATAATTGATATCATATACTAATATTGTAAAAGATGAGTGGCGTGACAATAATTTAAGGATGAAGTGTGGCGCTTTTTCTTGATGGATAAAATGTAAAGTACATGGTATTAAAAAGTGAGGAAATATATTTCCTTTTTTTTAATTTATTTTTTCCAGACCAAAATGGGAGAGCACGTATGATCCAGAATAGTGTAGTTACCTATCACACGATAATTAGTGTCCAAAACTCGAAGATGAATTATACTCTTCAGTCACTATTCATTCTCATACTCTACGTTTATATTTTTTTTCCATAGAATCTGGAGTAGTGAATAGTGACCGATGAGAAGAATTTTTTAAACTCAAATCAATTTATTGGAAGCATCTCTTCATGGTCAAAATTGATTCAAAATCTTATTTTGATAATAAATTCTTTCAAGGTCTAAGATTAATTAGCATAATATATATTTATTGAAATGAAATTACGTTTGAAATTGCTTGAATTGATTCTTTTGTAACGCACTGTCAATTGGTTTGTTCGTGACGAAAGGATTTGTTAAATGGGACTTGGTCGCTGTAGGAAGTCCCACGAGTCGCCGGAATAAACCGGCATGAACTTAAACTTGTTCACGACAGTCGCATTTACTATACGTTTACGGAGTGCGAACGACTGTCGTTGAAATCAGACAGAAATTGGAAAGAAAAGGAAGCAAGGACCAAGGGGTTGGAGAAGGACTTCACAGTAATCCTAAATTCCTGACAAGACCACGCCGCTGGGTTCAAGTACACCATTCTCGCCAGCCGAAAGATCTTTTATAGTCACTTCCCCGGAACCCAAATACGCTGCAGAATTCGTCTCCGAAACACAATCTTGGGTCTTTCTAGCCGGTACCAATCTCTCCTTGTATGCATACATATGTTTACGGATATATGTTTTATATTTACGTTTGCATATTTATATTTATATGTATATGTGCAATTGGTGTATTTTCTAGCAAGGTTGATTCGATTTCTCAACGCTTTCTATTACATAGTAATTAATACATGGTAAATTAAGAGTTTTTAGAGCTCAATTGAACCAAATAATTGTGCTAAAGCTTAGTTAAGTGCAGGTTTTTGTTTCCTCTTGTCTGTAGCAATGAACATTCGAGCTCTATTTTTGTTTCCATGCTTTGTTAACAGTAAAAGATTCACATGCTCTCCCTCGGCCCACCCACTGATTGATGTTATTGTATTGCAGTGTCAGATATATCCAATGGAAGCACCGACTTTGGATGTAGGGAATGTAGGAGTTGTAAGTATTGTTAACGATACTGCTGCAGATATCGAGGGTTTCAGACATCATGTCGACGAGATTTTCGGGAAGGTTGATAAGGTAGGAATATACTTAACAACTAATAACCAGGTGCCTTTCCATGTGTTTATATCTTGTATTCTAGTACTTATTTTCTTGCTAGTTTTAAACGACAGCGTAGTTACCGTGGGTTTTTGTTTTGGTTTATTATCATGTTCAATCAATCAGCATGTTTCAATATCATGCTTGTATAATTATTTTGTTGCGAACTCAAACTGGAAATTCATTAGAAATTCCTTAAAAGAAAGGTAATGTGACATCTATAACTTTGGAAGCTGGTTAATCTGTAAACAGATGCCTTCATGCACTTTATAAATGGAATTTTCCCCGTTATGATAACCTGATTGACACGTTGAACAGAAAATGGACAAACGATATCGTTGACTGCCATAGAACACTGCTGGGGTTGTCTACATAGATATAATTTTACTTTCAAGAGATCTAAAATGGTTCCAAATTCTTCAGATTATAGCTAATTGCAAGGATTTTCTGATGCTGCTATGTCCCGAATATTTTGTTTTTAAGTATATGCTGTAAAAGAAGTACAGCATATTTTGTGATCTGAAACAGTTTGTCTCGGCGTGGGCTTTTTCCCCTATGTTTATTGGCTTTTAACAGTTGTCTCTTGATTGACTGCTGATTTTAATCACCAAATAGCCGTGGAAACCTATATGTGCTTGAGATTTTGAAACCGCATTTTGGTCCCTTTATATGAGATTAGAGTTTGCGGGAAGGCGATGATGAGCAGGTTGTACCTTTTCATTGTTTTCTTCAATGTCGGCTCCCTTGTATAATATTTAGTGATTTTTTTACCTATACGGTGCAAAGAAAAAGAAAATTCATGCTATGTTCGATTATTTATTTATTTGTAATATCCATTCAGGGGCTCACTTGTTCACGTTTATATCCTTTACTCAAACATTTCATGTTATTTGATTTGTTATAATCAAGTTTTTCCAGGTAAGTTAAAGAACATTTTCTACTTATAAAAAAAAAGTTAAAAGAACATTTTCTACAGCTGCAGATATGCTCATCCAAAAATAAAGACAAAAAGTATTAACCTTTTCATATTGAGCGGATGCTGCTATAATTTTGTGAATTACGTTTTCCTTAGAATGATATCTGATTAGATGAAAAAGTTGAAAAGTTGAAAATTTGAAATTGAAAAGTGTTTTGTATGTTCCCAAACAACCCTACATATCAATGCCTGTACATTTATGAATTGATTGTCATTATTTCATTGTACCTTACAGCTTGAGCAGAGAACGAATGAGATAGAACAGTTCTACTTAAGCACAAGTAAAAAGCAACTCGGCATATCCAAAGGTAGCTCGATAGTGAAGGACAAAGATAAGGATAAACATATTCCAAGTATTAAGAAGCAGCAGCAAGATGCATCACGTCGGGAAGCAGCTGCTGCAAAGAGAATGCAAGAGCTCATCCGTCAATTTGGCACAATATTGCGCCAGGTTAAAAAAGCTTAATAGCCATCCTGTCACATATCACTGCTTAGACGTTATTATGTGTTCTTAACATATATGCCTAGATGTATGATGCATCTTGTGTTTGTAGGTGTGAATGTGTGTATGCATGTGTGCAAAGTTTATTTACTGTTCCATTTTGGGAACTTGAGTGGATGTGGATTTTTTTTCTTGTTTAATTTAGTTGGATAATTGATCTCATATGTGCTGTGTAACCTTGTTCCACATCAGAAAAATGAATAACTCATTTAGAGTGGGTGGGTTATAAATGTAATCGCTGATGTTAATTTTCATATTGGCCACTTATTGGGTGAAACTAAGCTTTATGAAGTGATTCTAGGGAAGCTTCAAAATGATTGTTTTTTTTTTGGGGTTATAGTGCAAATTGACTAACGGTTTCCCTGGGTTGTTACATATAGTATTTGCTGTAAGATTGAAAATGATCGTGCATGTTATTTCATATTTCTTGATGTGTATTTGTGTTGGCTGTCAGATCATGCAACATAAGTGGGCATGGCCTTTTTTGGAACCTGTAGATGTAGAAGGTCTTAACCTACATGACTACTATGAGGTAAAGTTCCTTGTTTTTAATTTTCCAAATATGTCACTGCATATGATAATAATCATGTGGCATTGCATTCCTATTCACAAGTTGTTATCTGGGTAAAGGTGACTTTGTTTCTATAACTGAATTTTTGTATATCTGCTTGTGATCTCTGGGCATGCCATGTAGTGCCATGTCGATATTAGTGCTAGGTAATTATAATTGTTGGAAGATTGTCCTAAATACTTTGGCTTTGCCATTGGATACACCGTTGGTTCAGGTTTGGCAGTCTGTCTTCAGTTGCCTTGCCATCATTGGTATGCATTTGACTAATTCATTCTAGATGATGTAAAATAGGTAATTGACAAACCCATGGATTTCAGTACGATAAAAAATCAAATGGAGGCCAAGGATGGTACGGGATATAAGAATGTTCGGGAAATATGTGCTGACGTGAGGTTGGTTTTCAAGAATGCAATGA
The DNA here is from genome assembly GCA_022457165.1 of Juglans mandshurica. Classification (NCBI taxonomy): domain Eukaryota; kingdom Viridiplantae; phylum Streptophyta; class Magnoliopsida; order Fagales; family Juglandaceae; genus Juglans; species Juglans mandshurica. The sequence goes on from CM039628.1 coordinate 1,952,494, forward strand.
AATATAATGGTGATAAAAGTGATGTTCATGTTATGGCCAAAACTTTACTGGAAAAATTTGAGGAGAAGTGGCTGCAACTTCTACCTAAAGTTACTGAAGAGGTAACTTCTTTCCCAACATCGACGGCCCATTCTTGTATTAATCCTGGTCAATGATTTTTTGATGATTTGTAATGTTAGTAGCAATGTACTTGAAGGAAAAAAGACAAGAAGAGGAGGAAGCAGAGGCACAGTTGGATATGCAGCTTGCTCAGGAGGCTGCTCATGCCAAAATGGCAAGAGATACAAGTAACGAGGTATGTTAAAATTTTTCAACATTCTTATGAGGATATGTTTGATACAAAATAAGCTATATGAGATAACTCAGATTTTTTTAAGCATCTTCAAGCATGTTGAAGGTGCTTTTCTGGTTTCCTTATTCTAGTCTGATTTCGTATACTGGGAATCTAATGAGGACCTTATTCAAATGTGCCATGATGAATTCTTTTAAGCTGTATGAGCTTGACATGCATCTGGAAGATCTCCGAGAGATGGTTGTTCAAAAGTGCAGGTTTGTTCCATGACACCATTATCTAATACTGGAAAATACAGCTTTATTTAGCTTGTATTTTGTAATCCCCCCCCCCCCCCCCCGGGGCGTGGTAGAGCCAACAAAACCAGGGCTAAATTTGGATTTGATTGTTGATTTTGATTGGACACGTGCACATGGATTAGATTTATCTTTCTCGTTTTAATTTAAATTCCGCGAGTGCTTTTGTCTTAATTGAATTTTTCCCCACAACTGGAAGTTATGTCATCAAATTAGAGAATGGAAATGACTGTTCAGGCTTGATGGGTTCTAGATCAGATTGAGTGAAGAATTATTTTGATTAAAATGAAGGATTTATTTTGATTAAATGAAGAATCAATTTGTATGTTGGTCTCTTGCTTGGTGCGAGTTACGTAAATTATGTAACATCCCTAGCCTACAGGGGGGTGTTACAGATTGCTTGGTATTTCCTGTCTAATATGCTTGTTATGTACTTGTATAATTCCAATGCAACTGTTCTACTTGGACTGTTTATAATTACGAAGAGCAATTGCTGTTCGTTGACTATAGTTCCTCTTGCTTGGAGCAGGAATGGTGGTAACTAAACACACTTTAAATGCATCTACTTAAATCTGTACCAAAGGATTTTGGTCACAGACACATTGCCAAACATACCAGTTCAAGTACCCATAGCATGTAGATGGGTGCACCGTGCATGTTTATGAGAAACTTAAAATTTCCAGACTACAGGGCGATTTTTATGGAAGTGACTTGTTGTGGTATTCTGTCATTACCCAGCGAATAGCATACAGAATTCTATTTTCTACACAGTTCAATGCATACAATAAGTTGCTTAGTGGGGGAGAGATGTGAAGCTTTGCAAGTAAATTCAAATTATCTTAAAAAAACCTTAATAGTGTATAGATGCATATAATGTTGTCAAAGTTATTAGAAAATTTATATTATGGAGCCACACTATAAGTCAATTTAAGTTTGGTAGCATCTTTGGAATTAGAGGAATGCATTAGAAACAATCCTTTCATATTGTGCGGACTGAAGCCTCACGTCACATACTAATGTGTATCAAGCACACCTCTTGTGTTTGGTTTGCAGAAGGTGTATCTAATACGACACACAAGTTTGTGAAATGGTTTTGTATTAACATTTTGACCAGTGGTACACTTGGATAACTGAAAGAAAAGTACTTAAATATTGTAGAATCCAGTTTTCCGACATTACTTGTTGTGCTGCCTTCAATAACATGATTGATTTGCGGTTTTCAAATCAAATATTTGATTACTTAAAAAGAAATGGCATGATTGTGGTAGTGGTAGTGGTAGTGGTAGTGGTATGTACACATAAGTAATTTTGCAGTAAGGCGATTAAAGTTTAGTTGAGAACATGATTCTCAGAAAAACTTCTACTGAAGAGAAGAGAAAGCTTGGGGCAGCACTTACCAAATTATCTCCTGAAGATCTAACCAAGGCATTGGAGATTGTTGCTCAAAATAATCCATGCTTCCAAGCAACTGCTGAAGAGGTGGACCTGGACATTGACGCTCAGGTCATCATTAAGATTTCCTTACCAGTGCCGGCCAGTATTTCCATCTTCTAGATTCTTGCACACGATTGCTCGGTTACAAAATGAATAATTTATTGTGCTTCTTACGCAGAGCGAATCCACCCTATGGAGGTTGAAGTTTTTTGTGAAGGATGCTTTGGAAGTTCAAGGCAAGAGTTCTGCAACTGCAGGTGGCGTTAACAACAACAGCAGCAATGACAACAACAACAACATCAGTAACAATAAACGGAAAAGAGAGATTTGTGATGCTATTGCGAAATCTGCCAAGAAAAAGAAGTAAAATGCCATCAATCATAACAATGTCTTGCAGTTGGATTGTATATTTGGCCACGTTTCTTGTGAACCATTAAACATTCGCGGGGGTCCAATTCTCAACGGTCGGAGAACCCTTCCGATGGATTCTAATGAGAAAATGGCGAGGCCATGGATGCAGTCTTCATCAATATCTCTAGGTTGAAGTCGTGTGCCTTGTGAATCTTCTTCATTTGGTGCTCTGCCAGTGTAACATATGCAATGATCTGTAAACAATGTCTTGTATTGGGTTCTTCTTGTAGTCAGTATTTTAGACAATTTAATTTTTTGTCAGTAAATGCTATTAATATAGTGCCAAGAATTTTTTTTTTTTTTTAAAAAAATGGTATTCATGTAATGGATAAAGTCCCAGCAATTAGTTATGACGATCTATAATCCCCACGGAATGTTAGAAACTTTCTAAAATTTCGTGATTATAGGGAACAGGTTCCACTAATTTAGACCTTTAAAAGAACAGCTTCCATTAAACGGCTTCCGAAGGACAATGAAGTTCTTAATGAAGTTCTTGCCAAACAACTTGCAAAGATCTTGCAATCAAAGGTGATTATATTTCCCCAAGTGAGTGTTGTGAACAATCAACTAGAAGCAGTCATGCATTGAGTGTAAAGTATGCACTGCTATAGTGACTTTTCTCTACCATTACTCATTCCAACATGTATCCATGGAGAAAGTTTATCGGATTTATTATCATTTTATAAAGAGAAGTGCTACATACACAAAGAGATTATACAAAAATAAATCCACAAACTAATGTGGTTTCATAGAATCCGTTAGATTTACTTTATAATAAAATTAACTTTACAATCTAAGATTTCATATTAAGTTATGTTAGTTTGTAGATTTACTTTTGTATAATTCTTTTGTAACTAAAATATTTCTCTATATTATAAAACATCAACATCCTCAACGAGAATTTGAGCTAATATTTAATGGAAAATGATTTGTACAATTTTAGTATATGCAAACTCCATATATTTATTTTAAGAGAGTGAATACATTTAAAAGATAAGTTGTATTTGTAATTTGAAGGCATGCAAGTGACACGTACTCTTTTTGGAAAAAAAAAGTAGATAAACATGAAATTTATAAGAAAAATTATTTTTTAATTATGGATTTCACTTTTTTTCAAAAAAAAAAAATGTAGAATTTCTACACTTGAAGTATCTAGTAAAATACAGGTGAAAAATATTTTTTTTTTTTCTAAAAACAAGCCTCATTTTTCTTAGAAAGCAGTACGTAATTCCTGTATGTCTTGATATCTAAATCTTGTTTGTTTTTCAAAAACATCTCATTTCATCTCACTTCATCATTACAACTTTCTCAAATCTCCACATAAAATAAAATAAACAATTCAACTTTTTCAAATCCCAAAACAACAATAATATTAAAAAATATATTATAACAATATTTTATTCAACTTTTTAATTTTAATCTCAACTCATCTCATCTCATCTCATCTCTGACTCTCTGTACAAGAGAGTAATGCTACATATAGTCGTGGAGTGCGTAAGTACCGTGCAGCGCTTGCACACTCACAACTACAAGTATAATTTATCTTTTATTAATAGTCAATTTCTTAACCATTAAATAAAATTAAAAATTAAAAAAAATAAATATAAAAAGAATAATAAATAAATAGTAAGAGGATAGTAACTTTATCATTTTTTTTTAGACTTTAGCACCATTTTCTGCTCTCTCAAATTATTACTAGTGTATTTAGGAGAGGTTTGGATTCAAAACCCACTTCAACTTATTTCATCTCATCATTACAACTTTCTTAAATTCCCACACAAAATATAATAAACAATTTAACTTTTTCAAATCCCAAAACAACTTTCCCAAATTCTCACACCAAATATAATAAATAATTCAACTTTTATTCTACTATTCATAAACCATCTCAACTCATCTCTGAATCCAAACCTTAATTTTTTTAAATGATTAAAAATAGTATTATTAGTGTATTTATATAATTTTTCTTTAATGTTTAAAAAAATAAAAATAAGAAACACACAAAAAATCAATTTGAAATAATAATGACTCTAAAGAAGTAAAATGGTGGTATTTCACAAAAGTACGACGACGACCAGTATTACTCCCTCGCTCTCCCGAACAATTTCATCGATACATCTGCCCGGTAATTTCTCTAGTGTTTTTTTTTTTTAATAATAGTTTTATTTTTGCTGCCGCACTCTCTGTGTTCGTAGTTCCTGATCAATCCCTGTCTACAACTCAGATCGCTTAATTTCCCTCCATTTAGACATACATTTATCTATTAGGGTTTTGATTTGTGCTCTCTTCCATCTCTGCCATTTCGGCTTCTCATGGTCGGATGTTATGTTTTGTACGCACCTTTACCTTGAATTGTTTCCCCAGGAATATTTTGGCAAGCAATTGAGGTAAGATGGTGAACCCAGATGCAAACCAACTTCCTGAAGTGGATTCATTGCCAGATGGGTTTGTTGAGGGCTCCACAGAACCACTGGCTCCTCCAACTCCAACAGTTGAACAAGAGAAACCACGTGGAGATTACAAGGAGGGTAGTTTCTCGGAAATTGATCATTCGGATGAGTTGGCTGCAAATGAGTTTCAAACAAGCCCAGTTAGTGAAGAGAAGACCCAGAAACTTCGGACTTTTCCAGTTCCGTTGTCTGAAACAGATAGTTTTGATGCTTCCGAGCAGAGAGAAGGTTCACAGGGCTCTCAAGACGCATCTACTGTTTCCGAGGCTTCAGTTGGGGTAGCCAGATGCAGCAAGGTAAAAGAACAAGTTCAACCAGATTGTCAAAGTTCGGAGAGATGTAATTATCTTTACTTTGTCGTTTTCCTTTTTCTTTTTTTCCTTCTTAGCAATGAATTGATTTTTTCGTGTGGTGAATTGCATAACTATAGGACACTTCTTTTATGATAGGTATACAGTAATAACATTCTTTGCTGAAAGAACTCGATTGATTATAAAGAAATATTGGTGTGAAGCCTGTTAAGGTAAATTGAAAATGACTTTTTTTTTTTGGGGGGGGTGGGGGTAGATATTTTGCATGTGAATGAAGGTGAAGAAGGAACCATTACGCTCTCTCTCCCTCTCTCTCTCTCTCTTCTCTCTCTCTCTCTCTCTCTCATACACACATACAAATTTTTAACTTGAAAATATGCCATCTATACATTTATCTCAGAAAAATAACTGCTAGTAGAATTTGGAGAGACGTTCTCCCAGAAATTAAATAACAGAATAAATAATTGTAGAGTTGCAATTGTACTGGTGTTTTCTGTGAGTTGTTTCCGTAAAGACAATGGAATAGAAGTCAACTGAAGATGTGTGTCTCTGTGTGTGATGTTGAAATGTGTGTTGAATTATTTGCTGGTTCTTTTGGTTTTGACCATTTGATATCACTCTTTCTTTGTTACAGCTACTGAGGGAGGCTCAGAAGCATCAGCAACCCATTTGAAGGATATATCTTCACCAGGGAGTGCTGATAATGCGAAAAATAGAAAACCAGTTAGTAATATCATATTGCTCGATTAATATTTTTAATACATTCGATGGTAAAAACAATTAGCTTTTTTTATTTACTTATTTTACCTTTTTTGTTCTCTCTCTCTCTCTCTCTCTCTCTCTCGGGTCCTCAACTCCAACGGGAATGTTGTGGGTGAATGGCTATATCTATATTTTCGTGTTATCTATCTCTCTCCCTCCCTCTCTCTCTCTCTCTCTCTCTCTCTCTCTCTCTCTCTCTCTCTATATATATATATATATATTTATATATATTCTGAGTAGTTCTTTGAACTTTTTTTTTTATAAGGTGAAATAACTTAAATTTAGCTTCCATGGAACTTGAGCTAAGCTGATTGTTGTAGGTGGCATACCCATTCTCTGGTATACAAGAATTTTCTGCAAATTAGTGCTATGTACATAATATTTTTTTCTTTTGTTTGTTTTATTTGATGCTGAACTATCTTGTATTCTGCACAACTTTTTGAGCAGATTACAATATCTATGGAAAATTCGTGTTAAGTCAACTGAGGAAGAATATAGTATCAAAGTTTATTATAAAACTAGCCAATTTACCTGTGCATTCTTCGTGTTGAACTTTGATGGTTTATTCAAGTTTCTTACTTGTTTGTTGTGATCTTTTTTTAGGTGACTTCTAACTTAAAATCTTCTTCTTCAATACTCTACTCCTCTTGGCAGCCTCTATAAATTTTAATGGGCTGAGTTTCATAATTGCCTTGTAATTTTTTATTTTTATTTTTTCTAATTTGGTATCTCTCTTGTATGCATCCTATGTACTTGAGTTATATCTTTTGCGTTTTTTAATAAATTATCGATTACATGTAAAAAAGTGAGTTTGACAATTTCTACCCAAGTGGGGATCATGCCTGTATGTCATTATGCTAAGATCCAAGAGTCGTTATGATAATCTTGAATGCCACAACAATTGTGAGAGGAAGATGCTAGAAATAAGAGCCATTACGCTAAAACTCTCTATGCCTGGATTCAGCTCATAATAGTCCTAACTTTTCCAATTATCTAGAATTGATTTCTTGTTGCATTACTTTTTCTCCATTAGTGGGTGCTTTCTCTTGTATACCTTGTGTACATCCGGTTGCATCCCTTTGCACCTTAGTATAATTGCTTTACTTATAAAAAAAAAAATTGCCCTAGGAAACCACTGAAGCGAAATTTAGGAGTGCAAAGCGGACGTTCAGATCAGAAAAGGAGTTTTTAGTGTTCACTCTGAAGTATCAACAAGTTCTAGCAGAAAAAGATGCTGGTAAGTTGAATTGATTCCACTAATGTTTAGACCAGCTTATAAAAAGGGCTTAAATGTCTTTTGAGAATGTATTTAGGTGTCTTCTATTGTATACTCCCTGTGTACATGGGCTATGCCTATTCTCATTCATATTAATGAAACTTACTTTTACTGATCAAAAAAAAAAGGGGGGGCTTAAATGTCTTAAGATTCTTCTGTGCGGCAGTATAGGTAGGCTGCACTTACTTGGTATAAAACTAAGAGATAAAAGAATTATAATTCCATAAATTTAATCAAAATTAGTTAAAGTGACCCTTGGAAAGATGTAACATATCATGTAAGAGAAGTTGACTATGTATCCCCGTTCTAGTGGAGTGTTAACCACAATACAGCTATAGTAAACAATATTATTTCGTAATAGGTCCATCTGTAATTTGTTAAAAGAAATCCTCGGTTTTCTTTAGGCTATGGAACCAGCAGTCTTTGCTTTGGAAAGAGTCCTGAATTTTACTTTTCTGAAGACATTTTGAATCAGAGGGTATGTAGGCATCTGATATTGCCTGGGTTATGCCTATGAGGGTGGTGGATTTGTTGGGATGTTGGTCAAAGTTGCAAGGTTGCAAACAAGTGGCAGCAGTGTGGAAGATGATTCCGCTGTGTATTATGTGGTGTTTTGATGATAAGGAACGCACAAGTACTGAGTTGAAGAATTTTTTTCTCCACACTCTAATGTGTTGGTTTTCCACTATTGTATTACATGGGGACAATGTTCAGGAATTCTTGTCTTTAATTTATCGCTTTTAGAATGTTTTTAGGAGTTCCTTTGTATACGTCCTGTGTACAAGGACTATGTTTATTTCATTCATATATATAATATCTCTCTTTTTACTGATAAAAAAAAAAAAATATGTAGGCATTGCTAACTGATAACATAAGTGGAAGCTTTTTCAATAACTTCAAATTCTACCTTCAAACTTTGAGTGGTTCAAAACAAATAGATATTGATACCCGCTGTGTACATTAGAGTAACAGTCTTGTGCATTATTTCTTTTTTCTTTTTAAAAATGGCATTTTTGTTGGCTATGCATTACTATGACATCCTTAATTATATCTGTAAATGCCTATCAAGAATATATATATATATATATACACACACATATATATGTACATGTCATCTAATAACGTTCTGTGTACACTGATATTCTTCCATTTACTTCCCCTTGTTCATGTAGCCATTACTGTGCGAGATAAGCTCGAATCACTATGTAGGGAATTACAGCGCCAGAACAAAATGCTAATGGTATACTTTCGTTCAGGCACTGCATCTAATATACTCATCATTATCTATTTTATACACAATAAGATAGCCAATGTCTTTATCTGTAAGTTCTTATATTGTGGTGTGAACTTCAATACTTATGTTGATCCTCTTACAAATTGCTTTGGAAAGTTTTGTAATTGATCCCTTTTGTACTTCAAGTTACAACATTTGTCTTCTTGGAAAGAGTGACGGCTTCCTGATTTTATCTCAGGATGAATGCAAACGAGCATCCATGGAAGGGCAAAACCTGAGATTAGATTTATCAGCCAAGTTCCAAGATGCGATAAAGGTTCAATTGATTTTTTTTTTTTATTTGATTGAGAATCTGTGACTTATCTTGACATAAAGTTAGCTCAGTAGGTTATGTGGGATATGCTTGCTTTTTCCCTAATCTTTAGTAGAAAGACCATAAAATGTAGCTGTGGTAATTGTTATGTAATATTTTTTAAGCCTTGCCAAGTCAGTTCCAACATGGGATTGGCAAAATATATTTACTGTGGTTGGAAGTTAAATCACTTTGCACATCTTTAGTGTCTCTTGTTAAGACATGTACACGGCCCCGTTTGGCAACGCAACATATCTCAAGTATTCTCAGATTTTTTCTTCCCAAACATCACTCAAACACGAAACACTTTTCAATTTCAAATCTTCAACTTTTTTATCTAATCATTACAACTTTCTCAAAATCCCAAAGAAAACACAAAAAACAATACTACTTTTTCAAATTTCAAAACGAAAATAATATTAAAAATTATATTCAAACAATTTTTCAACTTTATAATATTTTTATTCAACTTTTTCTATCTCCTTTCTCAAAACCCAATAAAACATCTTAACTCAAACCATTTCACTATTATTCACAGATATACTGAGATATTCTAAGTATCCAAACGGGCTAATGCACGGGACTTGGTCTAGCAGGAAACAAATTGAGCTGTAACACATGTACTTGTAAAAAAAAAAAAAGAGCTGTAACACAGTATTCATCAGTTTCCAACTGTGTTTGACATCACGTGATAATGCTCTAATAGGAGAGAGTTTTTCCCCTTTCTCAATTTCTCAACTTAAAAGTTCCATTTCTTCTCATGTGATGTGATAGAGTTTTTTTTGCCTTAGAGATTCATGTCAATTTATTGGGCCTTGTTATTATGTATTTGATTGTATGTATTCATTTCGGTTATAGGATGTGAGCAATAAGCTAGAAGAGCAAAAGGATGAAAGTCTCTCTCAGCTAAAGGAGAATGAGATGTAAGATGAAGCAAATTCACAAGAAACTGTTGCATTGTTAATAAATATTATATAATATACATTCACAAGAGACTGTTGCATTTTTCTTAGTTTCATTTACTTTATATAAAAACAAGAGACTGTTGCATTATTAATGAACTATCGCATTATCAACTTGTGATGGTCATTCATGCACCATCACTAACATGTTCGTTTTTAAGGTGGATATAGAACTGAATCTTGAAAATGTAACCAAAAACTGAATGTTGCCCACAGAGTAATTCGTGTTCAGAGGTTCCCAAAGATCTGATTATTTGCTGCATTGGTTCTTTGATTTTGTTGGAATTTGTACTTTTTTTTGGGTAGCAGAAAACATGAGTGGTATTGCTGGTGGCTATATTTTGATGGCTTTGGCTAAGAGCAAAATGTGATGTAGTAAACCATTAGTGGGCTGCCAGAAATAAACTCTTGAGTATAAGAACAAGTTTTTCGGTGGGTTAAGGTTTGGTGGTGACATTTCCCGACAACCAACTCAGAGACAGCATAAGTGCCTTTTTCATCGTGGAAAATCTTTTATCCCGAGAACTCACCTTGTTGTACTACTGATGTTTTATCCTGATGTTGTACTGCTTGATTGCCTACCAACGAATAGAATATGATTTTCATCCATCGATGCCATATTTAATAGGTTGTTATAATTGTTTCTTTCATTTAATTCAAAATTATTTAGTACATTCTTCATATTCAGGCTAAGAAATAAGCTAAAGGAGCTAGTTGATCAGTACACTATTTCAGAGCAGCAATTTTCACAGAAGGTATCCTTTTTCTTGTAAAACTGGGGTTTTTATTTACTTTAATATTATAGACTTTAATCTTTAATTTGATTTAGTTCTTGGAAATTTTAATCCACAGATAAAGCAGAAAACACTGGAACTTCAGATTGCTGATCTGAAAATTAAGCAGCATGAAGAGAAATTGGTCCAGGAACAGTCCCGGATGAAGTTATATGCAGAACAGGTGTCTCAATTATTGGCTACTGAAAAGAATTTGCGCTCACAGTTGATAGCTGATGGAGAAAAATTCCAACAATTTCAGGTATATTTCATTCCATGTTTTTCATTGCCTTGTAAAATCATGTCAAGATGATATTATCACAATCAGATGACAAATTTCATAGTTAGAGGTTCCTCAAGGGTGATGTTGATTTGAGTGGGTCTATCAGTCAGTAGGCATCGAGTCTCAAGTGCATGTACTAATAGAAGGTCAGCTGTCAATCTTAATATTACGAATTAATATTAAATTGGTTCCCAGTCTATGAATCAGTAATATATTCATTCTCATCGTTTTAGCCAGGACTATTCTCAACCTAGTGTACCAGTGTTGTTTTCTTTTCTAATCCCAAACCTATTGGCAACTTGGGGTTTTTTTCCCCACGGTATCCTTTATATCATAATATATATATATATATATATATATATACACATAGATATATTTGACTTAAGAACTGTTGGGTGTACCATCCCAGCATTGCTAAAGAAGAGCCAAGCTCATTCATGTTAACTTTCAAATTGATCAGTTGTTGTGAATAGCAAACCAGCCACTTGTCTTTGCATTGCAGCCTTCTTGTAGAGCTTAGACCATTCTCTTCCTCTTATGTTGGCCTCACTAAACAGTCCCCCTTCTCATATAGACCTGTGAGGTACAGGTTTGATCATCACGCCGATAGTTCCTCCTGAGATTTTTGCCATGTATGTATGAAAATGCCTTGTCAATTTTGCCAGATCTAAATTGCTAAAGTGGTTTGGCAGGATGCTTTGTTAAAAAGCAATGAGGTTTTTGAAACATTCAAACAGGAGATTGAGAAGGTAATGATCACACTTTTCTTCAGTATTACATTTCACTAAGATGCATCTTTCCTGGCTGTTTTTTGTTTACAATGTCACTTGAATGATGTGTTCTGTTAAATCCATCTTTCAATGTATGTAACAACTAGATGGCAAAATCAATCAAGGAACTCAGGAAGGAAAATTCATTCCTGAAGAGCAAAAGTGAGAAATCTGACGTTACTCTTATAGAACTTGTCGATGAGGTATGGTTTTCCTGCATCTTTGGCTTGCCTTCTCCACCCACACCAGGATGGCTTTGGCTTGAAGTTAACTTACTTTCAAGTTTCATACCATGTACAGGATCTTTTTGGCAGTTTGACCTTGTTAGCTTTCTCAGTTCACAATTCCTCATGCGTCTCCCATACTGTGCACTCAAACTTTCTTCTGTTCAAAAATATGATTTAAACCTTTTGTCTGCCATAGTCATTATCGGATGTAGGTTGCATATACCTTGCAAGAGAGCCTTATACACAAAGTACTCTGAATTGACTATAATATCATAGGTTTGACATTAGCATTGCCTTGGTTCTATCCTTCCATTCTTTTTTTTGCATGCTTGAATTATAAGGCTTCAAATTGTATGTTGCAGTCATATTGTAGTCTATGTTGGTGCCAAATCCCCTGGGAATGATTCTGTGTGGGATGGACATCTGTACCGGCTTGATGCAGTGTTGGCTTTGCTATTACCCGGCTTTAAATTGGTGATGCAGAATCATAAGAATTTCTAAAACTTGGATCAGTTATAACCCCAAGGGGTTGGCCCAAGTGGTGAAGGCCTTGGTCTTGGGGGTATCACTCCCTTCAAAGTCCAAGGTTCAACACCTCATGAGTGCAAATAATCATTTGGGGTTACACCCCTGGTGAAAAGCTAGCGATTTAACCAGTTCCGTATAGGGAAAGTTCCGAGGGTGCGGTGCACGGCACTGAGGTTTACTCTGCAGGGGTGGGTCCCAAGGCCCTGCCTTGGAGAGGTTCCCCAACATAAAAAAAAAAAAAAAAAAAAATAGAAAAAAAAATTCTAAAACTTGGATCAGTGATGTGAGCATATGATAGGTGCGACCAGAAGGACTTGTGTAGCAGGCCTGAAGTCTCTTGATAGATTTAATATTTCTTTTCCCTAGGAACTAGTGAGCTCGCTTGCATTAGATGAATGCCATAGTGATGACAAATTGGTAGTTCCTAGAGGGGAATTTCTACGAGTTTTTAATGTTTTTTCATGTAAGTTGTATCGTTTCCTCTTCATAACCAAAAAGCTAAAAAATTTCTATTGTATGATCAGCGGGAACGCATGAAAAAACGGTTGGAGAAAATGAAGAATCAGAAAGAAAAGCTGGAATCATTGTGCCGATCACTTCAAGCAGAAAGGAAACAGAGTTCCATTGAGGTCAAAAGTTCAGAATGATTTCCAGTATGAATGCCGGAAAAGTTGAACTAAGAGGTTCAAAAATTATTTGGGAACGACTATTTATAATTTCACACCCATGTTTTGTTTAAGCTGTGGCTCCTTGTCAAAGAACCGCATAAAAAGATAACAGTTATCTTGTGGGTGTAACTGTACGAAATTCCTTTATAAAAAAAAAAAAAAAAAACTGTTACATTATTGAGAGTTCTAATTGTATTGGCCTTTCTATGTAGCCTTAAATATATGAACTTCAAAGTTGAGTTAGAACATCAATTTTGGTTGTTATCTTTTTCTTACTTGTCCAGTGGAACAACCGATTGATACTTCCATCCATTAGACAACGGACATGCTTTAAGCTTTCTCAGCCAAGTAATAATGCTCTATGGGGTATTTGAGTAAGGATAGTTACAAGTTTAAAATAGATAAGTTATGTGCAGTCTTTTAGTAAAAAAGTAGGTTCCATTAAAAAAATAGTTTTTTTATACTTTTTTTTAAGATGGAGTTTATATTTTTATAAAAGTCTGCACGGGATTTATCTATTTGGAATTTGTAAAAATCATTTTATCTAATTTTGCATAAACCAAAGTTGTCTTATACTAATTAGAGAATTGTTATCTCTACAAGTTTATGTAGACCCAGTAATAATCTAGTGATTACGAGACTTGTCTTGCAATGCGAATAGAAATAAATAAATAAAATGCTTAAATCTGACAATATTTAATATTAAAGTCTAATTTTTTAAAAATAACATTTAGTATTATATTAGAATTCGGGAAGTTTTTTCTATCTGGGTTCGAAAGGTAAAAAATATTTATGATAAAAAAAATTATTAAAAAAAATATTGGTCGAAAGAGTATGGTACTGTCTTATGTCTGTCTTATGTTTAGGGGATATTAATTTTGTGGGAAAATTAAAAGGAAAATAGACATAGAATCCAGGTAAGTACGTAGGCAGGATAGGAATCTGTTATATCGTTCTCTCTCTCTCGCGCGCGCGCAGTGGCGCCATGGACGAGAAAGAAGGCAGCTCTGGATGCGGCCATAAAAATGGCAACTGCAACAATAGCATCGATGCGTTGTTGGACACAAGCAAAGCGGAGAGAGCAACATGGCTCATCAAATTCCCTCACCTCATATATACCTCTCTCCAGTCTCCACCCGATGACTCCGACCCTTCTCGCCCCGTTGCCAAAGTTGTCCTCTCCGTCGACCCCCTCCACTCCAAGGACGACAACTCCGCCACTGAGGTAATCCACAAAAGTACAGTACTTACTTTATCTACATACTAAATGTAAGCATGTCAGCATGTATGTGTTGGATTTCTAGTGTTCCATGGTTTATATCTATGCAAGCATGTCAGTTTTGTATATGGGTTTTTATTTTCTCTTGCATTAATAGGTGAGTTTTAAAGTTTTGTGTTTCAGTGCATTCAACGTGGTTGGGTTTCTCCATTTCACCCTTCTTCTTTCTCTTTATTTGGATGGATCTTCGCTGATGCTCGAGAATATTCTTGATCGTTGCCACTCTCTTTCTTCCAAAATGGGAATTTTATTTGGTTTTCTCAGTATTTGTTTGAACAGATTTGCTTCTGAGACAGGATTTTCAGTTGTCTGGTTCGGAATAATATATATATATGGAAGTTCTTAACAGTTTCTGCCCAGTTTGGATTATTGGTTTGAGTTTCCGAAACTCAAGAGAGAGAGACTAACAAAAAAAAAAAAAAAGGTTTTCAAATCTTTAAAGAAAGATTACTGCTTGAGTTGAACAAAATTTAGTAGATATTATATATATATATATATATATACCATGAGGGTCGATCATCCACAATAAAAGTTCGCTTCAAATTTTTTTGGCTTTCCATGCATGCCTTTTGAGTCCTGTGGATATATATGCGATCTCCTTCCAAGTTCCCTTTGTCTTTACTCGCGTTGCTTAAATGATGCTCAGTTCACAATGGAATTGGCTGGCACTGAATCTGGAAAATTTCCCAAGTCTTTACTCTATGGATATGTCTGAAGTTGACTTGGTTCCAACGTTGGTGTTTTCTGAGTCATCACAAGGTAAATTATATATATACTATTATCTTTGAGTACGTTATAGTACTTCTGAAACTCAATTTCCTGGCCTTCGTATTGTAGGGAAGTGTTGTGTGGAAGGAAAAATACTGAACAAACGTGGCATGATGAGGCCCCATGACAAGGATATTGACTACTATGGGAAACTCTTCCACGAAAGGTTGAATAAATATAAGGCCATGAGTAGACAGATACAGGTCTCCTTTTTTATACTTGAATCTTGATCACATGATACATGATATATATGATTCTAATTAATGACACATCATATATAATTTAATCACGTTTTGTATTAGTTGATCATCAACTACTTCCTCCAGGTGATCGGCATTGACGATGGGGTTCATATGATCATGAGGCCAATGCCAGGGATGCTTGGTGTATATAACAAGAAAATGGCAGCTAAAAGACGCGGTAGAAGGGCTCGCAGTGAAATAGAAGAAATTTATGTTTAAGCTGTTTGAAAGGCAACCAAATTGGACTTTAAGACAGCTTATCCAGGAGACAGACCAACAACCTAAAGTAGGTTAATTTCTAATTCTATCCAACGACAGAACCACCTTTTTATTTGCTTGCTTGCTTTATGTATATTGTTCTAATTATTATTTATTATATTATGTGTTTTTTTCTTAAATAGTTAGGGCTTAATGTCCAATAGTAGCCCCTATCTCAAGTTTATTAAAAACTCTTACTTATAGCAGAAGAAAACTGTGGTAACAAGTCTCAAGCACCTATTTCTGAGAGAAGTGCTTAAAGACCTATGTGTCTACGATGACAAGGGATCTAATAGAGGATCTTATGAGCTGAAACCAAAATACAAGCAAACAAATTATATTTGGGTCTGATTACAAGTTTATAACCAGTTCTGCCCCTTTTTTTTTTCTTCCTTTCAGACTACGTACGTACATGAGTGCCTTCATTTTATCCAGAATTAAAATATATAATGCTTTCATCATCAATGCAAGGAAGAAAGGATGATGCACGGCGCTACTTCACTTCACTTTCTCGACTTCAATACGTAGATTTAGAACTTCTTTTTTTTTTTTTTTTTCTTTTTGTTCTTTTTATTGGTGACATCGCATACTCATATGTTGGGATAATAAATTTTAAATGATTTAATTAAACATAAAAATTTGAGATTGGATTAGTTAAATAGCATGACCCTTACCCGAAAGCCCAGCCCACGATACAAATCCCACGGCCCATTATATTGATTTGAACGGTACAATGTAACTTAGCCCGTTTGGATAGTCAAAGTGTCTCATCTTATCTCAATTTTATTCACATCGGAAGCTTAATTAGCACCTGAATTACCGCTTAATGTACAAACACAATCCGTTCTTCGGCCTTGTTTGCATTCAAAACTCACTTCAATTCATCTCAACTTATTATTATAATTTTTCTAAATTTTCACACAAAATATAATAAATAATTCAACTTTTTCAAATCTCAAAATAACTTTCCTAAATTCTCACATAAAATATAATAAATAATTCAATTTTTATTTAATTATTCATAAACTATCTCAACCCATCTATCAATCAAACCACTACTAAGATTTTCGGTGATCTTTCTCGGCAACGTGTCAGAGTCCCATTTGTTTTGCAGATTACAAATATGTACACACGAATTTTAGATTCGCCAAGTCCTCGAACAAATGGGGCGTGTTGACCTTCTCCACCATTTTCGTCCTACCAAAAAATAAGTAAAATAGAACAATTTTCCAACTTGGTGTCCTCTGCTCTCTCTCTCTCTCTCGCCTCAACCTCAACAAAGTGCGTGTGCCTACCACAACGCCATTTACTCTCTCTCTTTCTCAACCTCTATCATCGTTTACTCCTACTGCTCTCCGATTCCTTTCTTCCTTTTCTCGTCTCTCTTCTCTCGTGCTTTCGGTCTGGGATTTGTGCCCCTTTCCCTTTCCAAGCTTCTCCAGGTAATTAATTATATATGTGTGTGTGTATGCGCGCGCGCATAAATGTATGCTTCTATACTAGTATTGGTTCCTGATATATACATATAATTATGTAATTTTAGCTCTGTCGCCTGTCGATTCAGTTTGCATGATGTCTTATATTGAAATTTACTCTGATCTAAATGAAATGACTTTGAAAATAGATTGATAATTAGGAGATTTGGGTCTGTTACGTAAATCAATAGCCTTTGAAAGTAAGAACGCCCGATGGGTTTAGGAATGCTAGACGGGTTTTGAATTGGATTTCAAAAAAGTGCGTTACATGACTAATTTTGGTGGTACAGAAGGGATTTGGGAATCTTTAGTTGAAATTTAGCCTTTTGCAGCACAAATGGTTTGAGATTTCATTTTTATTGGGTTAGCCACTGCAACTAATCCTTCCTTCTCTGTTTCTCAACTTGATTTTTTCCCCCTTCTAATGATAATTCAAGCTTTTAACACCAGTTCTTTAGTTAATATCATGTGGCTGGATGACGATCTTAGATGGGACACTCGCAACAGACATTACCTTCTTTAGTTAATATAAAAGACACTCCCGGTTATAATTTCACTTCTTTATGATTCTCAGACACAAGCCTCATCTTTTAGCTTTCTTATAGACTCTTTACGCTGGTTAATCTTGGTTTTGGAATTTCCAGCCTATTGTAGCTCTGTGGGTCTGTGATTATGACATTGTTTATGCACTTTTCTGATGTGCAGGATACTTTGCTCTTCAATAGATATGGAATTTTTCTTCAGAGACCTAAATGAAGAATCTAAGCCTTCTCAGCTGGACATGCCTAGATGTCCATTCTTAAGGAACATTAACGAACCAACTAACTTCTCCTTCTCACCATCCCTGGCTTTCCCTATGCCTGTGAGTTACCTCTTTTGAATGGCTTGTTCTTGGTTATGAACTGATTTCTATTTGTTGCTATAGAATACATCTTATATATGGGCCTCACCTAGTGTATTAGATTGAAAGGAATTCCCATCTTATCTTTCTTTATATAATTTTATTAACTGAACATTGAGCCCAGAAAATCATGTCTTCTTGAGCTGCCTCATCATGTTGCAGACCCGGCTAATATCTAAAGCTGCAAACTATCCTCCTTAATATTTCAAACCCATTGCATGCATGTCTTGGGCTGGCATTGTGCTTCTATTGAGCTTTTCCACGCTCACCTGGTGCTCAACACAAATTTTTATGTGTTTTGTAAATTGTCCTGCTCAGGTACGTGCAGCCAAAGGTCCCATTTTTGAAGATGGTCCCAATTTTGATATGGCATTCAGACTTTTCCATGGGCATGATGGAGTAGTCCCCCTCTCTGCAAGATCATTTTTGAGTTTTGAGAAAGTAGAGCCTGAACCAGCCCCGGCCCAGTTCAATCCTTTAGCTGCTAAGGCAGCCACTATTAGCCTGTCGTCCTTTGGAGGGCCCTTTAGTTTCGATTCATTTTCTGAGAAATGGAAGAATCAGAAAAGGAAATCAAACTCATCCAAGAAAGAGTCTTCTTCACAGGTAATGTATCATCATTTGTTCAAGCTATGATTTTCACATTTTGATTATTCTATATGAATTCAACGTGAAGTCTAAATTATTACTTGGGAACTATTTTATGAACAACTAAGAGTCTGATCAGTATACCGAATATTGTGGATTGAATTATCGAAGCTGACTAAGTGACTGGATTAGTTGCTATTGATTGAACTTCTATCATTATTCATCTTTCTCCTTTACTTATCTCTTGATAGTTTGTACGGTTACTCTTTTAGGGAGGAAGTTCAAAGCATGAGGCATTGAGCAACGAGTGGCTGCAAACAGGAAACTGCCCCATTGCAAAGTCCTACCAAGCAGTTAGCAAAGTTATTCCCCTAGTTGCTAAGGCACTTCAGCCCCCTCCAGGCATGAAATTTAAGTGCCCACCTGCAATAGTTGATGCCCGAGCAGCTCTAGCCAAAACTGCATTTGCAAAGAACCTCCGTCCACAACCCCTGCCTGCAAAAGTACTTGTGATTGGGTTACTGGGCATGGCAGCAAACGTTCCTTTAGGGATATGGAGAGAACACACTGAGAAATTCTCACCATCCTGGTTCGCTGCAGTTCATGCTGCCGTTCCATTCATAGCCATGCTGAGGAAGTCTGTGTTGATGCCCAAGGCAGCTATGGCTTTTACCATCGCAGCATCAGTTTTAGGACAGGTCATTGGATCGAGAGCAGAACGTCACCGAATGAAGGCAATAGCTGTAGATAAATTGGCTCTCAGAGCACCTGTTTCATCAAATCAGCTACATTTAGTGAAATCAAAAGGGGGACATTGTGGTGATATTGTGAGCTGGGATTCAGTTTCCCTTGAGGTGTCTGGGCCTTCTTCTCCAGCAGATGTTTATTGCTAAGTTTTTTGTTTTCAAGTTATGTTATCGTATATTATGTATATCCTTGTGTTGTACAAGGTGTTGTTATTCTTTGTATTCAACAAATCATGTGTGCTTTTTTCAAAGTCTTGGCTCTTTGTAGTTTGTACCCTTTTCATTGAGGAAACTTTTCGGCAAATGAAGGAATAAAAGAAATAATGTGAAAATGATTTCCTTGTTCATGTACTGTTACTTTTCATGAGTGGAATTATTCAAGTTCGTTGCAAATGATATTATGTGCGGTCAATGGAGAAACGTGGGTAGGGGGTGAATTAGGCATAACGTCAACCTCCACGGAATTTTTAAAAGAGAACAGCTCCACAACTGCCGGATTCTGAAATTTGACTTGGTCCTTTGACAGCCCATTTAAGTTGGCGAGCAGTTCAGCTAATGCCTTTTTTTTCTACCAAATGTATTCAATTTGACTTGGTCCTTCTGTTGAACCGTCCACGTGGTCTCCGTTTTTCAACGGAAAGACATAGACGAAGTGAAGGGTAGGTGAAGGCCGCCTACCATGCTTTTGGAAGATGGTATTATTATTATTTATTATTTATTATTTATAAATAAATAAATAAAATCCAGAAATCGGAGATCTTTCACGCTGTCCATCAGTACAAATGATTTAGTTATGTCTCCAATTAGTGGTCTCACCTTCCATTCCACCTTATGGGATTAGCATTAGATAAGCTTAGATGAAGGGGAGTGAATCTCTCCTTCATAAATGATATTGGTGAGTTATTGTACTGTTCAGAATATAAGGTTTCTCCCTGATTGCTCCTCTAGGTTGCTGCAACAGTGAATTCATCCTCGAAATTATGTCATCCGGCGAAGAATTCCAGTTTTCTGGGTAAGTAACTACCACCAAAGTCCATGATATTATTGTTCTAAAACACTGTTTACTACTTTTGGGATTATGATATAAAGCACAGACTGAGACTAGTATTGTAAAATTTGTGAAAACTTTGGTACCATTTTGACAGTGAGATGAGATGAGATGAGATGAGATGGTTTTAAATGAAAATTAAAAATTGAATAAAATATTATTATTATTTTAAAATTAAAAAAAATTAAATTATTTATTATATTTTATAAAAATTTAAAAAAATTATAATGATGAATTGAAATGAGATGAAAACGTTATGCAAAAAAATCTTTATTCCTCCTCCCCCTTTGTTTAAGATTCAAGAAACGGTTGGGTGCTGCATAGAATTCCGTCTGATGCTCTGAAAGTATAAGCTGTATGTCTTCAGGGGCAAACTAGCAGGTTGATTGTACACCTTTGTACCCTAGACATGGATCGAACTTTTGACATCCGAAAAACCTGGAGATTGATTTAGGGAGATACTTTTGAGTAAATGTCAACTCGCTTTCATGCACTGTTACATCTGAAATGTATGATTTCCGACAAGCTTCTTTATTATTTTATTATTTTCACGTTCCTCACCCTCAACATCAAATATTTGTTTGACCAAATCGCATATCATGATTAGTAGATTTGTCAGAATCAAGAAGTTAAAGGAGTCTAATCCAACTGCTACAGAGGCTCAAGGTCAGTCACAAGTTCTGCTATATCACTGAGAAACAACTTCTACCGTCGATTGCAGGTATTCAATAGGATTGCACCGCTTTCAATATGTTACGATTCCACATCGACTAAGTATAAGATTGGTTGATGATTTATAAGTCACTAAACATCCTTCTCATGTAAGTTAGTTTTCAAGAGTAAGTTCTACTTAATGGATTTATAACAAAAAGTATCAGAGCCACTCCACATCTAAGGCTATGTTACGACGGTTGCAATCGTGCGGCACAGGAAGTGATGCAGGTATGGCAGTGTTTGCTCAGAACTAGAAAAAGAGCTAGCACACAGACAGTCCGTGTGAGCGTCGAAACTGCCGTGGACGTCGGCTGCAGAGCATGATGGTTGTTACGATCTCACATCGACTAAATATAAGATTGATTGATGATTTATAAATTCCTAAATACCCCTCTCTTATAAGCTAATTTTTAAGAGTGAATTATACTGAATTCATAACACCCTCCATCTTCTGTCCTTCCTAACACAGGAAGAAGCCAAAGTGAACAGCATCAATTTGCCGTAGCAGTATTCAACATGCTGCCAACAGACGACTGACGTCATTACAGGATACTTTACAGCCAATGCTAACATTCCACAGTTTGGAATTCGATTTTTTTTGTCAGAAGCAGAATCCTTGCACCATTTCAAACCGCCAATGCAGCATTAATGGAGAAATGTTGGGGATGAAAGCATTTTAAACTAAATTAATTAATATACCCGTAATTTTTCTACACTGAGATTTACCAACCAGGCATTAAATGCAAACTTCAATATCAACAACCACACTGGGACCTGAATTTAGGTCAAAAAAATAAACTCTTGATTATATTGGCCCCCGTGCAGGCAGCCTCTAAGAGTCAGGCAGACAAAGTTCATCTTCAATCAAACCACCTACGCAATATGGACAAAAGCCACAATTAAGGAGGATGAAAAAATTAAATAAAATCATGAAACACCTCTCTGCAGTGCTCTGAGCAATTGAGCGTTGGGAAATTATCCACGGGTGAGAACTTCAAAAGGAATCACAAAAGCCTCGGAAGAAAACAAATGTCGAGCACCCAAAAATGAATAACGGGTCAAATGCAAGATAGATGTTGGCACCAGAAAGGATTGCATAAGGAATTGGAACTGCCCCTCCCAACTTTCACAGATTATTTCTGTATTTCCATGAAGTACAACAAATTAAAGCTGCTACACCATTACAGGCACCTAAAATACTTTTTTACCAAAAAGACGGACTTGGCGAACCTATCATTTAATTGAATAATACAGAAACTATTTTACAGTGTACGGCAAAGAACCGCTCTACTACCTGCCTATGCCCCCCTTACCTCTCCAAGGTTCTTCCTCCCTAACGATGCTTCCAGTCTTCCCCCCATACTGGTCACTTTTGGCGTAGTGCATTTTAATGGCTGCGACCGGATCAGAAACACCAGTGCAGGGTCCCCCAACAAGTACTCCTCCCCTTCCTACTACATCCATTCCAACCACCCCCATTGCCTGTGGCTGTAAACTTGAGACTGCTTCAAGCCCATTTCTTCTTTGCATTTCAGAAAGAATGTCTTGCCGCTGTTTCATATCTACAGCAAATGGCTGCATTTTAGAGCCCTCTCGGTTCCCATATACCTGATAATCAACCACTCCATCGTTGCTACTTATTTCCCTTGTTGGAAAAACTGATACACCATTCGAGTTTCGTTCATTACTATTCACAACTGCCTGCAATGGTGGCGGCTCAATCTTGGAAGCCGGTGTAGGAAAATTACCAAAAGCACCAGGACATTTGGCCAGCAAGACAGCAGAATCAGGAAAAGACGAAAACCCAGTCTGTATCCTATTCCCATCCCAGTAGCCATAACTCATTGCAACATTCTCAAGGCCCAAGTAATTATGATCAAACGTCAGGATATTCCCATCCACATGGTGGTGGCCAGGAAATTTTAGATTAGACAATTTGCTGCTTAACTTAGAATCTTGGATCCCCTTTTCCCCATTCTCATGAGTACCAGAATTTGATTTCTGCATGGAGGATGGGTGAGTGAGTATCTGGCCAAACAGTTTCACATCACCATTCCTGCATGGTTTATCTGTATCTGACAAACTTCGTGAATGAGATCTAGAATGAAAACTATCTTGTTCAATCTTTTGGGACAGAAGTGGAAGTTCAGCCACTGAGCTGTGAGGCTTTGAACTGCTGCATTTCTGAAGAGAGCAATCCTTTGCTACAAATCGAGTGGAGATGGTCTTGCCTGACTGTGAAAGGGTTTGAGCTTCAGAAAGCTTTCTGCAACTAATATCCCCATTCATCTCTTTCTTCTTTGAAACGTGTAAAGGATAGCCCCTGAGAATCTGGGAGGATTCATTGTGATTCAAAATAGGATGGCCAGACAAATGCTGGTGAAAGTCCTCTCTACTAAAAGATCTAGGAGACTGCTTGTCCTTGTTCCCATGAAAATCAAGTGTCGATGACAATCTGTCTTGATTAAGTGTTTTATCACACAGAATGGATGCAGAATCTTGAGACAACAAAGTTGCAGTAGCAAGAGAATTCTGCTGCGGCAAGGGGATAACACGAGGCTTTTCCAGAGAATCCAATTCCAAGGGAAATTTATGCTGGTACTCAGGGTTGAGACAGAAACCAGAAGAACTATCGGCAGCCAGATGAGAAACATTTCCTGCAGTGTTTGAATCTTGTATCGAGCTTTGCAAGCCAGTTGCATCTCCATCACTTTCTTCATGTTGTTTATTATTCAAACTACTTTCTGCCAACAGCAATCGTTGTCCCTCTAATTCATTTTCATATCCCACAGAAGTAACAGCTTTATTCTCCACCAAAACTCCTGAACTCAACGGACCAGGGTTGATTCCTTCTCGATTGGATACTGATTCTGCAATCAAAATACCCTGTTCAATCACTTGATCACCCCTGGATTCTGAATTGGCCAAGAAAACTGCACTTCTCTGAGCATTCACCGAATCAGACTGGTTTTTAGCTGTATCCACAACATTGTTATCACCCTGAACCAGCTCAGCACCATTCTCTGCCTGACATGCATCAGAAACCAAAGTTTCTACAGCCTCAAAATCTTCTTGGTCCATATGTTCCATCCCATTGTTTTCCTCTGATCTGTTCAGGTCAGATTGCAAGTTCACGATTTTAGCAGGATCGGATTCATCATGGTTCGCGTTCATGGTGGTCAAAGGCAAATCATCATCCAGTTTACAGCCCAACTTTTTGCCACAGATAACTGAGCCACTCACTGTCTCTACAACACAAGCATCTTCTGTGTCACTTCCACCTCCATTAGGATCATCACTCACTGGGGCTCCTACATTTCTCGGCCCAGGATGCATCAAATCCAGTCCAAGGCACTTCCGAGCCTTACTAAAGAAAGCCTTGCACTGGTCCCGTGATCTTGTTCTCACACACCGTGAGATCATCACAAAATCCTTGCCATAAGTTGACACCGCCTGTATAAAAATAGATTTCTCCTCGTCTGTCCAATCAGAAGGATCCATTTCCCCACAGCTCTCATCCGAACAAGTCTCATCATCAACATTCTGCGTAACATCAGGTGTCAAAGGCCGTTTTATTAGAGAGTCCACTTTTTGGCACTTCCACTCTCTGTTGCTCTCTCCAGGGTCAACACAGCTTGTGATGCAAGAACTCATAGCCTCTGATGAAAGGGAACCGCACATACCAGTTAAGGCATCAGCAATAACTGTATCACTTTCATTCCCAATAAAACCGAGACTACTAGACCGATCGAAAATGCCATCATCATCCCATGATGGTTTAGAATCACCATAGCCACCCAAAAAGAGTCGTCCAGCACTCGAATGTTGGCTCCTCACATGCTCATCAGCGCAGGCTACCATCATTGAAGATTTACCAAACTTCTTAAGTGAAGCAGCATTAATCTCACGAATCCTCTTTTTCTCTGACGTCACCATATAGGTATCAGTAAAAAAGGCCTTCATATGCTTACTGCAATCTTGCTTCTTTGATTTCTCAAAACAATCGGATTTGTGATTTTTGTAGTAGAACTCCACACAATCTGCTGTTGTCTTGTGGTCGAGAAAAGAAGCAATCTTTCTGAAGTCTTTCCCAATGATGGAAAGCTTCTTCATGAAAATTTCTCTCTCAATAGGCATCCAGGGATTGATCACAGCCCTTTCTTTCTCAACAGCACAGGGATCTTCAACTAATCCATTACTGGAGATAAACCTTGACATCATCTTTTCATTTTTGTCCAAAATTAAGGACGGCATCTTCAAAGTGTTCCTGTAAATCTTGACTTGGGAATCTGAAAGCAGCTTGCTTGTAAAATTGATCATCTCTGTCGTAGGGACAAGGCTAAGATTTCCTGCTGTAAGAACAGATAATAAATTTATGATATAAAAAAACAGATAATAAAGTAATTCAAAAAAGAAATAAGATAATATTTTTGATTAGGTAGTACAAATTGTATTAAGATATAAGAAATATAAATTTCTTATATTTTCTTATAATGAAAAAAGGGTGTGCCACAGTACACACGACTAACATGACAATTAAATGTTTTATCACTTCAAAGAAAAAGTGCATCTGGCATAAATATGCTTAGGTGTTAGAACTAAGTAATCCACCCTTTTTTTTAAATGAGCAAGAATTTACACACAAGGATGAACAAGGTTCCAAAGCATGGGCAATACCATGTTCTTTTTTATCGGCAAATAAGATTTTATTGATCATAAGAGAATAGGCAAAAGCCCAGTACTCGGATCATATTCAAATCCCATTTTTTTACCTTGTATATTCAAACAAACTCGGGAAAAAAAGTCATCCGTATGCTTTACTGAAAGGTTTTTTACAACTTCAGAGACGACCGTCCAGAACCAAGTGGCATAAAATCATATCCACTCATAGAATTAGGAAATTGCTCTAACCGAACCTAAGTGACATCAGATGAAGTAACCACTGTCATACTTGAAATCCTACCATTCTCGAATCAGATCCAACTTACTAGAACACAGATCACACCCACTCTCTTGCATCATAAATCACTTTACTCAGGAAAAGATGGATGTGGAGTTTTCATCATTGTTTTGAATTCCGTTCCGTTCTGGCCAGAATGATCTGAACTTACTGTACAGTTGTAGTAACCAGTACATTTTACACCCCATATTCCATTTCGCTTGAAATACCAGTCCATTCTGGATAGAATTCACATTCAGGTATGATATGTATTTGGTGGCATTTTTTGTTATTTTCTTGAATTGTGATGGCAATTCCATAATTATGCACCAGTGGCAATTCCATAATTTTATGGCATGATGGCATTTTTGTAATTTCAAATCAAACCCTTTTCAGATGTCATCTCACTTCCCTAATTATTTCCTCCTCTTAAATCTCACATATACTACTTATAAAAAAAAAAAAAAAAAAAAAAAAATCTCACATATACTAGTTTGCCACCTTAGTTTCTTACTCTCAAATCTCAAATGTAAGATATAATTCTTGTTCTTAATTTTTATCGTATCTTTTCTTTCCAATCTATGTTACCAGTCTCAAATATATTTTAACTCTAATCATTCTAATTTTTTCTCAAATATTGTGTCATTTTATTACTTATTTTTTGATAATTGATGTGGTACTATGCTTGAGCCCTCTATTGTTGTTTAAGAATTTAATTATGAGTGTATCTTGCTTTAGGAAAGCAATTCCCAATGGATAATCACCATACTTATGTAACGCCCCAATTGAAGACCCAAACCACATGGCCTATACTCCAAAAGAAATAGTCAATGATACAATTGGAGCCCCATTGAAACCTTATAAAAAGCAAGATCTTCTCATTCCCAATCAATATGGGATCGCATACACTACCTACCTTTATCCATATCATATGGGGTATCACAATCTACCCCCTTAAATTCTCGACGTCCTTGTCAGGCCTGTCCATTGTAGGTGGCACGGCTCAAGTCCCACATTTCTGATTATGATAGTCTCTGATACAATTTGTAACGCTCCAATAAAATGCTCAAACCACATGGCATATACTCCAAAATGACTAGTCAATGATACAATTGGAGTCCCATTGGAACCTTATAAAAAGTAAGAACTTCTTTTTCCCAAACAATGTGGGATCTTATACACCACTTACCCTTATCCATATCATATAGGGTATCACAATCTATTCCCCTTAAATTCTCAATGTCCTTGTCTGGCCTGTCCATTGTAGATGGCACGGCTCAAGTCCCAATAGGGCTCCTCCAATTGTATCATTGACTAGTCCTTTTGGAATATATGCCACGTGGTTTGGGTCTTCAATTGGGACGTTACAACTTAAGATTAAATTAATCATAGAAATAATACAATCAACATTAATAGAAGATGATTGCCAAAATATTTTTCAAATATATTACCTGTTATAGATTTATTTTCTTCAGTAAAGATATTATTTGTTATAAATAATGACGAAAAGTTTCAATGTTAAAAATATAAAGATCATATCTACTTTTGTATACCTCCTATGTACACGGGCTATGCCTATTTCATTCGTATCAATAAAATTTATCTTACTTATAAAAAAATAAAGATCATATCTACTTGAACAGATATTTTTCATTCCAATATCTAAACCCGTATGGTTATTAAAACAGAATTCAAAACTTTGGTTTCAATCACCTCTATATACTGCCTACCTATGTCAATGCATTTGCAAAAAAAATGCCACAAATGACTATTGAATAAAACTAACGGTCTGTCTCAATTACTATGGCAGTCCCTGAAGTACCATAAAAAATTAGAAAAAGCACCAGCAACTAAATTTGTGAGGGAATGGAGCCAAATTATAAGGAAAGGATATCAAATTCACTATCCCAGCAAAATCAAATAGAATTTAGAATTAAAAACTACATTGAATTACAGATAAAAGAGAACTGAGTAGTTCAAATTTTAGCCAGATGAAATAAAATTCAGAGAACAATAAAATATTATAATGAGCAGCA
Organism: Juglans mandshurica; assembly: GCA_022457165.1. Lineage (NCBI taxonomy): Eukaryota > Viridiplantae > Streptophyta > Magnoliopsida > Fagales > Juglandaceae > Juglans > Juglans mandshurica. The sequence continues at coordinate 1,980,517 of CM039628.1, forward strand.
TATGAAAAAAGTTTCTTACCAGGTGAAGAACAACGAGATCGAATGGAGGATCGATGCTTCTGATTCCCATTAAGAGCTGTCCGCAAGCTCAAGTCAAAAATTTTCTGAGATTTTGGGCGCTGTTTCCTCACAGAAAGCAATCGTGCATCTTCCTTCCAAAGGTGTTGAAAGACTTTAAACTTAATTGTTAAAACTCTCTCCTTAAATCTTAAAAACTGCTTCCTCATTGCAAATTTTTCTTTCATCAAAGCACTACTCTGGCAGGACAAGAAATGGACAGTGCGAGAAACATTGGTCACATGTTGATCTCTTGGTAATAGCTTACTAAAGACTCCGCATGCTCTATTTGCACATTCTCTGTTGGAAGCCAATATTGAATCACACAATCTATCTTCTTGATCAGTATCCCTCACCTCACTGGAAACAGGTGTACCAGTTTTTTCCCCAACAGGACCAGGCACCGAGTATTTCACAGCCATATTTTCAGACTCAATTTGAATTTCGTCCAAGTTACCAGAAGAATCACCACGCTCCAACTTATCAGATAAAGAGTCTGCTTTCACCAAAGAAAGTGGTTCAACAAACTTAGATGTTGCAGTTCCAGGACTATCCATATCCTCATCCTTAATAGCTGCATGAATGTCTTCCAAGGCACCATTACAGAGAGGCATCTTCTCCATAACAGTGTTCACAGAAGAAATTTGCAATTGCTCGGGTCTGGGGAAAAGATTGGAAACACCATCTTGTCCTTTACAGGGCGTTGCATTCTTCTCCACTGGCAAGGAGCTGGATCCAGCTGGACAAGAATCGCCAATTTCAGTTTCAGACTTCAATAATTTAAGTTCATTTTCAAGCAAATCAATTTCAGACTCAGTCACCTCCAGTGCCTTTGAAACTTCACCTTTACATAATAGCAACTTATTCATAGCAGTTGATCTCACAAAACTAGAATCCACTGAGCTTGAGTCATCAGATTGCAACAACTCAACGAGTGAAGAGCCCAAATTAGCTATCAAATTCATATCTAACTTCTCTAAACTAAAGGGAAACCCCTCGGGAAGATATATAGAACCCGCACTAGGTGAAACACATAAATTACTAATATCATTGTCAATATTCATTGCCTTGCCAAATGACTTCTCTTCCACACCTGTTACATTGATTGCCATAATATACATTAGAAAAGGTGAAAATATTACATGAAATTCTAACTCACTAGGGAAAATCTAAGAAAATGCAGATATTTATTGGCAAACCATTTGTTCCATTTTCATCACATCATAAGAAAAAGCTTGTAAAAATTAGCTTTTTTACACCTATTACCGATCAAAAAAAATATCCATAAAAATCTCTGGAATATGGTAATTACATTTAGAAGGAAAAATATGTTTTTTATCGGTATTACAAGGAAAAATATCTTAAAATAGCTTTCAAGGTACATAGACTATACCATTCTATTTAAAGTTAATATTTTATTTAATAACTTTCAAAGCACATATTCTAGACTATACACATGTAATAGACATACACACATGCAGCATGTGGCTCTAACAGTGTGTGTTAACAATAGTTGAGAACTTTGTTTTTCAATACTTTACTCCATTGGTTGATTGTAATTGATTTTCATGGCATTAAACTAGCACGCTTAGGCGTTGCTCTTGTATATGTCCTGTATACTTGGGATTTTGTTTACTCTTTTGATCAATAAAAATTTGTTTACCGATCCAAAAAAAAAAAAACAAGAAACAGTCTCACCATGAGTCAAATTTGCTATTTTGTTTCCTCAACGATGAGAAAAAAGTCAAGATGCATGATGTTACTTTATAAGTGGTAGACTGAGCATAGAAAATTCAAGTCGGTCAAATTACTAGGATACTACAAGAGGGTGCAAAGAGAGAAGGAAACAGGCACATGCATGGTCATGACAGGAACGAAATGAGAGGACTTTTGAAGACAAAGAGAGATCTGTGGAGGAGCTAAAATTGTTATTTTTTAGAACTCTTTGTACTTGGGCCATTGCTGTTGACTTAAATGGCATGGACCTTCATGAATTCCTAGTTTCCTACATGCCTACATAAACAGGGCATTTTCTTTGTATCGTGTTACTTTGATGATTTAATAAAGTCTTATTTTACTTATCAAAAAAAAAATTACCAGTTCTCTCGGGCAAAAAATGGGAAAAGCATCATATCAATTTCTATCAATATAGGCAACCCCTAGTACAGATTAGACAGTAACCAACCTTAAAAGACAGAATAACCTTGATCATCCGTCCCTCTGCTATGCAGAGGATGAATGTAAAGACAGCCTTTATGAACCATCATCAAATCATACTTTGGGCTATGCCTATTGTTCTATTCAAAAACTTATGATTACTTATAAAAAATCATCAAATCATACTTTTTTTTTTTTGATAAATAAATAAAAATCATCAAATCATACTTTGGGTGACACAATAGACATTTCGCTTCCAATTTTCTTCTTGACTTCTGTAATTCTTAATTGAGAAGAAAGAATCTTGGGATCTTACAGAGAAACTTCGTGAAGCAAAAAAATCAAAATATATATAAAAAAAATTTGAGAAGAAAGAATCTTGGGATCTTACAGAGAAACTTCGTGAAGCAAAAAAATCAAAATATATATAAAAAAAATTTGAGAATTTTTTTAGGTAATCAAGAAGTTTTATTTATAATAGAAGACAAAGCTCAAGTACACAGGATGATACATGAGAAGTACCTAACTAAGGGTTAATCAAAAGTAGAAAATCATGGACATTTAGCCCATTAAAGTCAATGACCCCTGCCCATAAGAACAATGTTTCAAAAAGAAAACTTTAAGCTCGTCTATTGTTCTCTAGCGATCCGTAAAGCTTCTATCATTTCTCTCCCACCAAATGCACCAGCACATACATATGGGATTCATTCTCCAGATTGTTGCCACTTGTGGGTTACCTAAGAGGCCTCTCCCGCGTGCTAGGAAATCTACCAATCAAAGAAAGCTTGCTAGGAAATCCACCAGCCTAAGAGGCATGACCCATTATAATCTGATTCCCGCAAGAAATCCATCCCACATGGTTCTGGCCACCTCACAATGTAAAAGCAGATGATATCTACTGATTCACCATTCTTCTTACACATGCAACACCAATCCACCTTTTTTTAGGTCTTCCTATTTTCCCTCTCTTTCCTAGTCAAGTGCTTTCTCCAACATACACTGTGTGTACTTGGATTGTGCCCCTTTGCGTTTTCAAACAAATTGATAAAAAAAAAAAAAAAAAAAGTTCCATAATTTTATAGTAAAAAATTTTATTCTCAAGCCGGTGTGTAGAGCACACCTAGTAAAATTCTTACAAGACATAATTTGATTTGGAATATAAGTTTTAAAATTTGAATCCTACAAATCAAATATTATCATCTAAGTGATGTGGATGGTGTGCTCTACACATTAGTTTGAGAATAGAATAACTATTTTATAGTACTTGAAATTCTATCAAATATCTGAAAAATAAATTATTTTAATTAATCACTCAAATGGGCGCAACCCAAGTACGCAAGGCATATAAAAAGAATATCTCTTAAATATTAAATAAGCAAAAACTTCAACTTAAGCACCATCCTTGTCTGCCACCATCTCCTAGGGTGTTCTCTCACCGAGAGATTACCAACTACATAGGCTATCTTGTGATACCTAGCCATTAATGATCTTATTTGGGTGAAATAACAACAAAATTTTTGATTGATTATAGAGCACAGTGGACAACACTAACAATGGGAAGGTGATAGTGTGTTGGTTTGAATACAAGGAACCCTCATTAGAGGAGCTTAGATTACTTTTTATTAGAACTTTATATCTCTGTGTAACGCCCCAATGAAAGACCCAAACCACATGACCTATACTCCAAAATGACAAGTCAATGATACAATTGGAGTCTCATTGGAACATTATAAAGGGCAAAAATTTCTCCTTCCCAAGTAATGTGGGATCAAATACACCACCTACCATTATTCTTATCATATGGGATATCACAATCTACCCCCATTAAATTCTCAACGTCCTCGCCGGGCCTATCCGTTGTAGGTGGCACAACTCAAGTCCCACATTTCTGATTGGGATAGGCTCTGACACCATTTGTAACGCCCCAATGGAAGACCCAAACCACATGGCCTATACTCTAAAAGGACTAGTCAATGATACAACTGCATTGAAACATTATAAAGAGCAAAGACTTCTCCTTCCCAAACAATGTGAGGGATCTCATACACCACCTACCATTATCTTTATCATATGGGATATCACATTATGGGCCAAAGCTATAGATTGCAATGGTCTTGATTTTCTTGTTTCCATTGCTTCTTCCTAGATAGGTGTTACCTCTTGTATATCATCTTGTGTACTTGGGCTATGATTATTCTTATTAATACAATTGTTTACTTATCAAAAAAATGAATGGTGATTATAGTAACTAATAGTTGTGTTTTTTAATCACAACTCCATTCTAATATCTTATGAGTCATTGCTAGCATACTTAGGATAAAAAGCCAGAAATACAAAAGAAAATTTGACAAAACAAGTCATTTTTGAAGCATATAACAAAAGAAATGAAGAAAATTTGCCCCTCAGTGCAAAGGGCATGTCCCCCAAGTCTAGTGACATTCTTTCGTACTTTTTGACAAGTAATCTAACAAGTAACGCCAACAGAATACTAAAGATAAGCTGAGCTTCAGATATCTTGTTCTTTCATTCCCTTTCACTTGATACTCTCACTCAAGAGCGCCACAAGCCATGTTGTGCTCCCTAAAACAAAGAACTCCTCCATTTCATTTCAGCTAATTCAAACACCATTCTTGCTAAAGAAAATCAAATGCTACCATTTTAAACTTATAGATGGTAAATATATCAGTGATTCAAAGAGGCATCTGAGAGTATAATTTCCTTACATAAAGAGTGACTTATCAAAAAATAATAATTTCCTTGCATAAAGAGTGAAATAGACAAAGCAGATGCTTGGAAATAACTTAAGAGAGAAATGCAAAATTTTAAAATATTACAAAAAAAAATATCTGACCTGGTGAGGAACTGCAAGCAACTGAGGATGGAGTTGCCGGTGATGCACAATCTGAAAAACCTGCAACCCTGGGACTTTTGTCAGCCATGTTTGAAATGAAAGACTGGGTAGGTTCTGCATTACAAGCAGAAACAACAGCCCCATCTTTGTTCACAGTAACATCGGGACCTTCAACTTTCTTTTTCTCATATTTTGCCAGTCCCTCACCCCATCCAAGTCGTGGCTTCTTCTTGGAGGTAGTTTCCTCAAACAGTGCAGCAGATGTCACACAAGCAGTTGCATCTCCTGAAAGGGACTGGACAGGAGTTGAATTCTTCAGCTGTATATCAGCCTTCGTGCCATTGGAATCCGTAGCCCCCATGCTCTTCGAGCTACTTGAATGGCTGAAACCAGAACCCCGTGAAGACAGGCTTCCAGAACGGCTCCACTTAAGAGGTTTCCAGTCAGTCGAGCTTACAGAGTTCTCTGCATCGCACCTCTGGCCTGTACCCAACCCACTGACAGCACCCATCTTATCATGTTGGTCCTTCAACTGAAGCTGATCCCATGTGTTCACAAAGTCAGAATTAGGATGAGATAGGCAAGTTATGGTATCATCCACAGACCTCAGATCATTATTACTCACATCAAGCAGCTTCCCAGACGTAATTGGAGACCCATTGCTTGTTTCCCAGGAATGACCTTTCCAATCTTTCTGACTAAATCTATTTTCCCTAATGCTCCTGCCGTATTTCCCATCTCCACGCGAAATAGATGGCCGGCAGCTGTCATCTTCCAGCACCTTGTCACCAGACCGAGAAGGCACATAACCATGACCAGAATCTTCCGAAAACAGGTGCCAACCACCCTGCTTACCATGACCTTCAGAGAATATTTAACAAAAAAAGCTCAAGATATCAACACAAGCAACGTATATATTCTCGCAAAAAACATAATATGTGCCCCCAAAAAAAGGACGCGCGTTATTTTCCAGATACGATTCCTAAACTCGGATCTTCAATAACCCAAGACGCAAGTTAATCATAGATCTAAAGAATAAGCATGAAACAAAATCCCAACCCCTACATGATTATCATATACAGGAAATCCGATACCAATCTGCTTCTAAAAAGTCTTTCAGATGGAATTTGTTTTATCGATAAAAACCTAAACGTTATAAAAGACTATAAAATTATTTAACCCAAAAAAAATCATAATCTTGAAGCCCTAGATTTAGGTATTCTTAATCAGACAAACTGGAAGAGACAAGGAGTTCTGGAGGGAAGACATGAATCGAAAGAAATCACCTGGTGGTCTGCGAAAATCGGCGGATCCCCAGCGATTGAACTCGCGGGTTCCGTGATGGGATGAATCCTTCCATCTGGCTACGGACCCTAGCGACTCTGACGACCTTTCGTGCTTCCTCTCCTTGAAGAAGTCCTTCCGGTCCCAAGGCAATGGTTCTGGCGGCATGAAAACCAACCCAATCGCATGGGCTGCCAAAACACCTAACCGCAATCACCGCGCGGAAGAGAAAACCAAACAAAACAAGTCACCCGGAGAAGCAACTCCCAGGGTTTCTAAAGCCAGATCGTACGGGCAGCCACGCACGAACCGTGTTCACCCCCCACAATCACCACATCAAAAGATTGAAACCGAAAGAATCAAAACGACGACGCAGAGCTGAATCCCGTCGATTCCAGATCGAACGCCAACCCTAGGCGGCACCCCTTACAAGCAGTACAAGCTGCGCCGTCCTGATTTGGAAGAGAGCGGATTAGATAGAAGAAGAAACTATGCCCAGAGTCCAAAGGAATGGATTCGGATTATCTTCTTCGTTCTAGGGCTTGATATTGTGATATCATTCCCTTTCTCTCTCTTTCTTGGCTGGCTGGTTGGTGGTAAACGAAAATCTGCCTTGCGGAGAGAGAGGAGTGAGAAAACGTGAGCCGATATGGGACAAAGTCACAAAGGAGAGCCTTCATGTGAGAGAGCGAGAGAGAGAGAGAGAGAGACAGAAGGAAAGAGAGAATTTGGCATCCGGATCTCAACAGCACTATTAAACCATTATTCAATCTAACTTCGCGTCCGCAATTAAAATTAACATTTTTTAATTTTTTGAAATTTTAAATTTTTATTTTTAATATATAATTTTTTCTTTCCTTTTATTTTTAATATATATTTTTTCTTTCCATCTTTTTGAACTTTTTTTAATCCACTTTTCCTTTTTGCTTTGTCCCTCCTGTGTTCTCAGTCCGCCAGTCGAACTCCGGAAAATGCCCCTTGTTTTAAGGACTATTTGCGGGAGGTACCGGTGTTGTGCACGCGCCAGATACGTCCTCTTTTCCAATGCCGAATTTAGCCTTGGCGAATACTCAAAATGACAGAGCCTTCGTGTCAGCTCCTAGCCATGGTTTTTAAATTTGAATAATAAAAATTAGAAAAATCATATTTATATACTCTACAAATTTTGAAGTTTTTTTTTTAAATCTTGAGAAATCTCGAGACATATTCTTATTCGATTTTTTTAAAACACATAGAAAAATACAAGTTTTTTTGGATAAAAATTGATTAAAATATATTTTATATTGAAATCACAAATATTGCGAGTAATGAGATTGCTTTAAAATTTAAAATTTAATTAAATGAATAAAAATAAAGTTTACAAGCTCTAGTTAATTAATGGAGTTCAAAATTTCAAATTATAAAACAAATAAGTTCATTCGTTAAGCCCAACTTAAGCTTAAACGCCATATTATTTAATTCAATCTTTTGATGCTAAACTCAGATTTTAATTTTATCGAAATTATGCTTTGATAATTTAATTTCGATTAAAAAGTTATATATATCATGTTCTCATTTTACTTTTATTTTATTATTATTTATTATGAGATAATATTAACTCATAAATTTTTATTTTTCTTTAAAAATAAATAAAAAACGATTAAATGATAATAAAAATATCATATTTTATACAATAAGACAAGCTTATAATAAAAAATAGCTACGTAGAGACGGATAAGTTGAGGGAAGTAAAATTATTTTCTTTTTTTTTTTTTTTTTTTGTCACGTTTTACTGTCAATTTTGTTACCGAAATGCCATTGTAGAATTCCAAGCATGCCCCGGTAGATGCAATAATTGTTACAGGCCAAAAAGTGTGCATGAACGAAAGCACACTAGCTATTATATTGTCTAGACATTTTGCAAAGCGTTAAATATTCCACCGGCTTTAAGCTTAAATTCCAAATACTTTGAGATTGCAGAATGAGTATTTCACAAATAAAATAATTATTATATTCTCTAATGGGTGTCTAGAGCATATTATTTATATTATTAAATAATAATATTTGATTTATAAAATTAATATTTCAAATCAAATTATAATACGTAAACAATATATGGTATAAAAATCTTAAAATAAGAATTCTTCCATAAATAATATGAGTATACATTTCCATTCATATTTTTATGTTGAGTAATGTTACTTACAATTATGGAATATACAAACGACATGCAGTCGTTTTGAAAAAGAATGGGATTCACTATTAAAAAATTAATTTATTTTCATGTAGGTCTCATATTTATTCATTTTTTTCAAAATGACTGCACGATACTTGCACACTCACAACTGCAAGTATCATTTCTTTTTTATGTTTTTTCTTTGTTGAAGAATATAACAGGATTTTATGAAATGTAAATCTTACAATTTCTTTTAATTTTCTGAAATGGGACAACTATTCCTGTTGCCATGTAGTGGCCGCCCATAGTGGTAGCCCGCCACTTAAGTCTTAAACAGTGTGAGAGGGAAAAAATTATTTTATTATTATTAGATTAATTGAATTATTTAAAAAATTATTTAAAAGTATTAAAAAATACATGAATGAAAAAGTAAAAAAAAAATTAAAAAAAATCCTATAACTAACGGTAGTTTCAGTCTGTAGTGTCACTCTAGTTTAAAGTGTATTTATGACTAAAGGAAACGACATTTTAAGGGTGATACCTGCATGGTGCAGGGCAGGGGTACCCTCCCCGCACCCCGTCCTGCACCATGCGGAGGTTGGGGTGGGGAAAAAACCTCATCCACCCCACTCCGCCCCCCGCCTAGGTCAACACATTGTGTTTAAAAAAAATTGGTCTAAAAAAATAATTTTAGATCCAAATTATAACAGAATTAAAATAATAAATTAAATTTTATAAATATAAAAATAACTTAAACTCGTTAGAGTTAGATTCTGAATTGTCTTGATCTCAAAAGTCAACATTTATATAGGAGGTCAATACAATATAATAATTAATTTTAAATAATGTATGACTTACTCTCCATGCATGAATGGTGCATGAGCGGAACGAGATAGCCCACCCACCCATGAGGGGGCAGGGAAGAAGCGAGGCGGGGTAACGGTGGGCTGCCCACCCCTAGGACATTTATGTCATAACGGCCGAAACGCTATAACATTTTCGTAATCTCAGCTTTCCCGCCCTAGAATTTTCCCCTGTTATTATTATTTAATTCTGTTTTCCGTTCAGCTCGCACTGAGACGGAGTCAAACACGAAACGACTAATTGCATACGTCAGCCACGACACGTGTGGACTGGCATATACGACTCACTTGGCGTTTTCCTCGGGACGCAACCAAACACGTGCCCTAGTGCTCGCTCACTTTCGAAGCTTCAAAGTTCAAACTGCTAACTCCACGTCACGCTTCCATTCATTTTAGCAGTTTTCGTGTATTTTTCTGTACACGAGTACTCCCTTCTTCAAAAACCAAAATTTACATTTTGACTCCCTATATTTACAATAATATATATTGTTTTTTATAATTTATTATCCTTTTTAGAATAAACTATATCTACCCCTTTAGTATTTAAATAGCATGAAACAAAAGTCCTAATAATTGTTGGCCGATTTGCTAGCTGATGTCCCAAGCGGGTCAACTAGATATTAAAAAAGTAATATGAATATGCAGTAGTGTCTCACTTTTGTTAAATATATTTATCCTTGTCTCACTTAACTGTTGTGTCATGGCATATTGGTATGTAGATCTAAGAGTTTTGGCCTAGTTTGTTTTTATAAATGAAATAAGTTGAGATAAAAATAAAAATTGAATAAAATTTTGTTAAAATTTTTTTAATATTATTTTTATTTTGATATTTGAAAAAAATTAAATTATTTATTTTATTTTATGTAAAAATTTAATAAAATTATAATAATGAAATGAGACGATAATAATTATGAAAACAAATAAGACTTTATACACCAAAGCCAATTGTTATTAAATATGTGTATTTTCCACGTGACACGTCATTGACATGCATTGTGTAGTTATTGCTATGGATGTAACTAGGAGTGAGATTTGGCCGGTCAGGATTGAAGAAACCGACCGAACCGGCCATTTTTTGACCGAACCGGCCATTTTTTGACCGAACATAATTGATTCAGTTCGGTCCGATCCAAATTATATAGGATTGAATAAATTCGGTCTAGTCCCCGATCTAAGGGTTTTTCACCCCGGATTGGACCAAATGAAAATTAAAAAAAATATAAATGTATTTTATTATTTATATATCTTATATAAATAATTGTATATAATTAATTATTAACATATCACAATATTACATAAGTATTATATTCTTTAATATATAACTATAATATATAATACTAGTATATATTAATTATTGTACAATTTATTATGTAAATTTCATTTAATAAGTCACTTAATTTTAATTTTGTATTTTAAATAATTTTGTTTATTAATCGATTTTAAAAAAAATTGAACCGAAAGAACTGGTCGTTAGGCTGTTCGGTCCGGTCCAAGGTTTTCCCATCCTGGACCAAATAGATCCGGTCCGATCCACAAAACCTCCTGAGACTGGATCAGACTGGACCGAACTCACCCCTAGATGTAATGTTTTAAAGGATTTATTAATCATAAGATGATAATGAGAGTATTGGATTAAGATTAATCTTATATATAGTTTTAGGATGTGCACGTTTTATGCACTCATTAAAAAATAAATTCAATATAAATCTCAAATTTATTATTTTCTTAAATAAAATACGCGAGAGTTACAGGTTAAAGATTGTATATGTGTGATTGAAGCAATCAGACCAGGCTATAGTGTGAATCGAATAGAAATAAAAAGAGAGCTAGTAGGATTGGGTAGCTGCTGCCCCGCCTAGCATTTATATATTTTATTATATAAAAATATATTTTATATTATACATTATACATATTTATAAATATTTATTATATATACTATATATAAATATAATAATATATATTAAGTATAACTTTTATTTAATATTTTGTGTAAATTATAATGTAGTATGGGAAGGGGGTTACTTACGGTAAGGGTAGCACCCCTAAGAGCCAAGTGGGGTAGGGGGCTACTGTGTCTGTGTGGATAGCACTCCCAAGAACTAGGTAGGGAGGGGAGGGAGTGAGGCCCAAAGGAAAAAGCCTGCTCCCGGGGAGTAGATCATGATCCTTCAAATCACGACCCAAAATAAAGTTCCAATTCCTCTTTATCTCGTCTTTGAGCTCGAGTTAATCCTTAATTCCTTATTATGTTTTTATTAGGCAAGTAAGATAGAATTTATGTTTTGGGCCATTGCAAGCCGTCATTCTAGTCCACTCATCATCTTCTCTGAACTAATTATATGAATATACAAATTGTATTGATGAGCATTAAACTTTAAACTTTGATTTTTCTTTTTGAAAAAAAAATTAAAAGTGGTTAAAAAAATTATGGACAAGTGAGTATAAATATAAAGTAATGTTACATATAATCGTGAAGTGCGCAAGTATAGTAAGTCGTTTTGAAAAAGAATGGAGTCTATTATTAAATTTTTTTTCTTCACGTGGATCCTGTATCTATTTATTTTTTTTTAAATTATTGCATGGCTCTTGCACACTCATAATTATATATATCATTTCTCATAAATATACGTGCCTTTTCCCTTAATGTTATGGACCGACTCCGCGTATTTCAAAGTTCAGATTCGGGACTTTAGTCCATCAATATATATATATATATATATTCGAAACTTTAGAAAAAAAAAAAAAGGTACTTCTTCCACGTTCTAGCACCATCCAACTAAACTTTATGGTCCATGGAAGCGAATAGGATCTTGGAACGGAACAGTTATTCTTATAAACTGGTTATTTTGTAACTTGGTGTGAACATATCAGAGACAGAATCATCCATTTAGTTAGCCTTCCAACACCAATCATCCTTAACAACGGTAAAAAAAACACTGCAAAACTTGTACATTCATTTTAAAAGCATACAAATGATATATTAATTAAAATAAGATTGAGGTTTCGTTTATGTCTCTAATAGATAAATAATTCGACTCATTCTCATATAGGTTATGAATGTTTGGAATTCATTTTATGCAATAAGACATTGATCTTGCTAATTCGAATTAAAGGATCATATAAAACTGTTCTAATCCTACCATCATATTCATAGTTTGTGCATTTGTCTTAGTTAGAAGCTTAAACTCAATATCAATGTTACAGTCAATATAGTCACTATATTCAATAAAAAAAAACCTTAGGCCGGTTATCCAGAGACTTACTTAAAAATATTGTAATGAAATGAACATAAGAGTTGTAAACTATTTGATTAAGAGTAGTACTCGGTACAAGTCTAAAATAGATAAATCTCTCGTAAGCTCTTTATAAAAAAAAAGAAAGTGAGTATTACTTAAAAAAATAAGTTGTTCTATACTCTTACATAGTGAAGTCTAATTTTTTAAAGAGATTTACTGCACATTATCCCATTCACTATATTTAATTTTTATTTATTTATTTATAATTTTATTCATATTAAATTAATTGAATTATTTTACTATTATCAATCCAACACATTTAAGAATAAAAAAAATAAAAAATCATATAATATATAGTACAAGCAGAATTTTTTTTTTAAAAAATATTTAAAACTTATTAACATTATCAGGACAAGTTTGGGAAATGAGATGAAAATTTTATATTTTATTTTAGTCTTTAAAATATTATGTTTTAGTATTATTATTGTATTGAGATTTGAAAAAGTTGAATTCTTTATTATATTTTATATAAAAATTTAAAAAATATATAATGATGAGATTGTGATAAAAATTTTATATCTCATTCCATTCCCAAACCAGCTCTTAGTCTTTGAACTATTGGCATCGTCCTTCTATACTGTATCAGTAGATGGTTAAAAAAATAAAAAAGGGGTAAAAATTGTGGCAGGGATGCTTAGAAGTAAAGGCCATAGAAAACCCAAAAGAAAAGGGAAGGGAGAGAGAGAAGGAAAGAAACAAAACAGGGGTCCAGGCTCCAGCTATTGGTAAACCTCCCAAGTCTACGAATGAAGGGGCCACCAGGCAGCAGCAACAATCACAGTGCAAAGACAAGAGTAGTAAAAAACGAGTGGCACTCACTATGAGTGAGCCGTGAGCAAGAGAGCGTGCCTTTTTTTCCTTTTGCTTCTATTTTAGAGATTTTTTCATTGCTGCTGTGACCGATTAGATTCGACAAATAATTAAAGACTACTTATTGTGAGCAAAGTCGGCTACCGCCTTTTTCTGTTATGTTCTTAAGATTCATTCAATAAAACAGATATTAACCTTTTTGTGCGTTTCTTCAAATGTTAGCTAGTAGCCTTTGCGGAGAAGTTTTGAATATTCAGAATCAGAACCGGGCAAGCAGCCATCCCCCATGTGCGCCTGTCACCTATTCGGCCAATTGTCTGTTGGAAACAAACGCAAAAGAGAGAAGACAATTCAAGGTTCTGATTAAAAAGCCGGAAAAAACACAAACAAATGCATGGTTTCAAATTGTTCATACGTCATACAGCTCATCACAATTATATACATATGATTCGAATCCTCTCTGTCTATCTCTCTCTCTCTCTCTCTCTCTCTCTCTCTCTCTGCTTTTTAGATAAAAATTGGTTGGGCCGGAAATACTTTTTGGGATCTGGTTTTTTTGGCTTTGTCTGTTTCAGTCATTTAATGCACTCAGACTCAGGTTTTAATGCTCTGTAACCTGTAGGCGATTCTCCGGAAGGAAACCCAGGATTGTTTTGTGATCTGTGCCCAATTTATTTATTCATGTATGCTATTCTTCCAGTGACTGTGCGTGCTTCATTGGTCGGACCGTGTCTTTCTTTCCGTCTATCTCTCTGCTGTCTGGTTCTGTCCACTTCCTGTGATTTAAATCCAACTTCCTTGAAATCCCGGAAACGATTTCGGGATTTGCGCGGGGATTTTGTTCAATTTCGTTAGATTTTGACTTTGTTTCATTCATGGGTCATTGTTTATTCTCTGTTATTTGCATCTTGTTCCTTCTTGTGGGAACTTGTTTTTCTTCTCCTATTAGAGATCAGCTGAGAGATAGGATCACCGAGTTGCCAGGACAGCCAGGGAATGTGGGGTTTGCTCAGTTTTCAGGTTACGTGACTGTGAATGATCAAGCTGGAAGAGCATTGTTTTACTGGTTGGTTGAGTCATCGTCAAGTCGTGGAGCTAAGTCAAGGCCACTTGTGCTGTGGCTCAACGGTGGTCCTGGTTGCTCTTCAGTTGCTTACGGAGCAGCTGAGGAGATCGGACCTTTTCGTATTAGGCCCGACGGGAAGACTCTTTACTCGAATCCTTATGCTTGGAACAATTGTATGTATAAACTTGTCAAATCGATATTCATGTACTGTGTTAACGATGAGGCTTAACTCAATTTCGATAAATTCTCGGACTTTCGGACAGTGGCGAATTTGCTATTCCTTGAATCTCCTGCTGGTGTTGGCTTTTCATATTCGAACACAACTTCAGACTTGTACACAGCGGGTGATCAGAGAACAGGTGGCGTATTAGTTTAATTGTAATTTTTAAACAATTTGTCATGGATGATAACATTCTACTTTATTTCGCATGCTGAGGTGTGGATGATTGTCAAATAACAAGTAATGCAAATTGTCAAAGTGCGTTGAATTTGACATCCTAATATTTTTTTGGTGCATGGGTGCTATGCATTTGTAGCTGAAGATGCATATACATTTCTTATCCATTGGTTCGAAAGGTTTCCACAGTACAAGCACAGGGATTTCTACATTGCTGGAGAAAGTTACGCAGGTCCTCAATTACTTTATTTTTTATTTTGAATTTCAGTTTTACAAATTTTCACGGTGACTTGATATCGTGATGAATCAGCTAACTTGTACCATTCTGTTTCAGGCCATTACGTTCCTCAGCTGTCTCAAATTGTTTACCAAAGAAACAAAGGAATCCAGAACCCAATTATTAATTTCAAGGGGTTTTTGGTGAGTATAAATTTTATTAGATTTAAGCCGATATACTTTCAATACCCAACTGGCTCATGGTAAATAATGATTACCATATGCATGATTTTTGTATCTTCTTTTCTATCAGGTGGGAAATGCTGTTACTGACGATTACCATGATTACATTGGCACGTTTGAATACTGGTGGACCCATGGCTTGATTTCTGATTCCACCTATCGCATGTTACGAGTCGCCTGCGACTTTGGATCATCTCAACACCCCTCACTGGAATGCATGAAGGCTCTAAAAGTTGCAGAGGTGGAGCAGGGAAACATTGATCCATATAGCATTTTCACTCGGCCTTGCAATAATACTGAATCATTGAGGCGCAACTTAAGGGGTCATTATGTAAGTTCGTCAATTGTTTCTTTTCCATATCAATACAAATAGTAGCTCTTTTTGACTGTCAAAAGAGTAGCGAACACGAAAAAAAAATTTGACGTAAAACATGGCTTTTACTGCCTAATGTTGTTTCTCCAAGACGTGAGGTAATGGTGCTATTTATGCTTAGCATCTATATTTGAAATTTTTGTATTGCTATCTGGAACTTTGACAGTAATGGTGGAAAAGTGTTCATAGAGAGTGCCCAATATGTTGCATTAGCTGCTTTCAGCACAGGTTAATACACGTATTGATTGGCGAGTTGTCAAGGGAAACTAAAAAGACGCATTTTATCTTTTTCAAATCTGAGAAATGTGTTCTCATAGTTACTGCCGTCTGAGTATTTGAGAGAGCTGTTGTATGTTGAGCTTAAACTTTAAAGCTTCAAGGGTCCCGCAGTGCTATTATGTTCTCCATAATTTTGCAAGCTGGGGGGTGGGTCTTGGGTCTCCTGGCCTCAGCACATGCTCATTCAGCTCGTATAATTCCTTTTCCCCCTTCTGTAAGCCCATGACCTGCTCAATCATTCTAAAATTTTGTAGGAGCTTTAGCTGACATTTGTTGATTAATTAGAAAAAGCTTCAATCAACAGCTGCTGACCAACTCTCCTTTTAAATTTGTTGCAGTTGATTGTAATTATGAAATAGCACAAACACTATGTGAGCATGGATCTCTTATAAAGGTTATATAAGATGAGTTTGGTATAATGGGATCAACCTTTTCTTCTATGGTTGTGTTTGGGACTTGGAAAAAAATATAATGAATAATTAATTTCAAGTTTGTGCTAATTTGACCATCATTGATGTTGGGCATTTGTTACTTTTTTGTTTTGGGCCTCGGTGTAGGAATCATGCCATATATTTATGGAGCTTTCGGCAGTAAAACTATGCTAAGGCTGTATCACACATATATAAAAACATACATGTATTATTCATATTAAGTATGTGCAAATATTAAGACCTTAATAATTTTAAGATGGCAATATATGTTTCAAACTTGCATAGCATTTCCATCCACTAAAATTTGCCTTTCTTTCTGGTATTTGTCATCACCTACGTTTCCCTATCAATTTTTTCTATCCAACTCTTGATTCAATGTTGCACAAAGTAATTCTTGTTCTGAGTTTCCTCACTACTGGTATAGGCGGGTTAAAAATGCCACCCCATATTGTTCTGCATACTTGTCCACATCAATATCTTCTTCTTGGGGGTCTGCAAATGGCTTAATACTGATCTCACTCCTTAAAAGTAATCACAAGGTTTGTTTTAGCTCATCTGTCTCTTTACTTTCGAAATCAGCCATGGATGTCCCGAGCATATGATCCCTGCACCGAGAGGTACTCTCAAATGTACTTCAATCTCCCAGAAGTTCAGAAGGCACTCCATGCCAATACAACTATGATTTCTTATAAATGGAAAACATGCAGGTAACTGGGTAAGATTTTAGTTTTAGATACTTGATAGGATTTCATTGCACATGTTGTGATGGCATCGTTGGTGTATTCTTTTCTTTCACAGTGACATTGTTGGTAACTACTGGGCAGATTCCCCACTCTCTATGCTTCCTCTTTATTCTGAACTCATTGTTGCTGGCCTCAGGATATGGGTATACAGGTCTCCCTCTCTCTCCCTATGTGTGGGTGTGTATGTGTGTTCCCTACTTCCCCAATTTTTCTGTGAAATTATTGAAGGTTTCAAAGCAATTTGGGGATTTAACATTACAATACTAGTAGTGGAAATAGTGTATGTCGAACTATATGAGTTGTGAAAGTAAAGTAGTATCTTAGCTTGTAATATATTGTCTCGATAATTACTTATAAAAAATATATATATTTGTCTCGATAATTATATCTATGGTAGATCCTAAAATGGATAGTTATAGTTACAAATAGAACTCCTTGGAAATCTCTTATAAAGTCCAATTCTGCTTTCTACTCAATGAATGTCAAACCTAGCACATGCATGCCTTCACAGTCCACCCATTCAACATAAGACATAACACAAACACCTTTACAATCTGGGTATCACTGAGGGCTTGCTTCACACTACAGTGCCTCAAAGCCACATGGAAGGTGGGTCTGATATCATTTATCATGACCAAAGGAAACGTTAGTCATATTTGCGCTATAAGACTAGTCAAAGTTAAACTTATAGTTGGAGCTCATTGGAATTACGGATAAAGACCAGTTTCATTTCGTACTAAAACAAAAATGGGACTTAACACATGCACTTCGTCGCAACCCATACACTCATTATGAGACTTAACGCAACATTTTCACTCTCCTGCTTACATAACATTTGTAGGTCTAGAGACTGGAGTTGCAGAGATGTCCTTTTCAATTGTGAACATGGGATCCGGAAATAAAACAACTTTATCATATATCTGAACTCTTAGCTAGGTTGTAGGTGTTGACTATAGTTGTTGTTGATGCTTACCTGAACATTTTCCTACCGTTGGTGTTGACTGGATTGTGATTTGGCATCCTCAATTTTGTATTGAGGTTTTTTATGTGTCCTGTATCCAAATATTTTGATGAACTTGAGCTGACAAACTATATCTGTCATTGTTATGTCCTGTATCCTCATTTTATGAACTCATATTTCAGTGGAGACACTGACGCAGTGGTTCCTGTGACTGCAACTCGATATTCCATCGATGCCCTGAAGCTGCAAACTATTACCAACTGGTACCCATGGTATGACAATGGAAAGGTTAGTGGTCAGAAACATTTTCTTTCCAATCAGAAACTTGGGTGCCAATTTTTAAGGAGCCATTTATTTTTCTTTGGGAGAAGTAATGTTACGATTATTCATTATGAGATGAGGTGGCCTTTATTGCTGTTATGACAATTACATGTACCAGTAACTCAAATAAACACTTGGTACTTACTTTTTAAGTTTTGGTTAGCATGTGCTACTAAAACATCATTTGTGACATTTGATACTAATTTGGTACTTTTATATCTGTACGTTTTGGTTCCATAACATACATAACAATCTAAAGGTGTCTGTATGATAAACATTTTGCTATAAAATTGATGATTTATGTCCTCACAAGCTCTCTTACGTTTGTGACATAGGTTGGTGGATGGAGCCAAGTATACAAGGGACTGACATTTGTGACAGTGACCGGAGCAGGACATGAGGTTCCACTCCATCGACCTCGTCAAGCTTTCATTCTTTTCCGATCATTTTTGGAGAACAAGCCCATGCCACACTAAAGCCATTTCAATCCTATTCTTGACAAATAAGCACAAAGTATTTATTACCGTTTATATGCACAGGGGGCTAGGTAAAGATAAAATAAAAGAAGCATTCCACTCGAGTGCCCCTCCATTCTTGCCCCCAAGTGATGCCATTTCATTATTTCAAGTTTGCAACCATTGTTTTACTGGATTTTTGTCTATGAAAGAAAAAAATAAATCATTGAAGAAAATGCACGATTTAAATGGAAATTGAATTCGTAAATATTTAAGATTTTATATGAATTTTACTTATTTTTGTTGGATTCCTTCCATATAGCTGCACATACCACTTGCTGCCGAATACTGATTGCTTCCGTTCTGACGAATCAAATATATTTGTTTGGATGAGTAAATTTGTATTTTATGAAAAATAAAACCACGAAGAGAACGACTACAGCCCCAGATTATCGACAGCAGAAAACACCGTGCAACAACCAAATGCATGAAATCAACCTTCTCCTAATTCCATTCAGCCAGTTATTCATGAGTGAGAATCTGAACTTCTTTTTAAAAAATAGAATTTATTATTAAAAAAAAATGAATTTTTCATATAAATAAAAAATTTATCATTTTTTCATATAAGTACTATTTCTCATTATTTATTCTTCCGTTGTTTTGAGCGGACAGTTTTGAGAGTAGTACTATACAATCTCCCCATTTTACTACACCTCACGAATTTCTGACCTTTTTTTTTTTTAATCTCTTATTCCTATTTGAACTCCCTCCATTTCCCACCCCACGCATTTTCTCTCTCCCCCCGTTCCCACCCCTGCATTTCTCTCCCAGCCCCCCACGTCCCCACCCCACCGTCCCACCCCCGCATTTCCCCCCTCCCCTGCGTCGTACAGAATGCCCCCTCCCCTTCATTCGGTCGGAAGCCCCCTGCCTGCACCAGTCCGTGTGAGCTCCTCTCCCACCGATAAGTTTGCTGTATTGTGCTTCATTTAAAAACATATTTTCTGTGCATGTTTGAATTTATGGCTTAACAAGTTTTTGCCTTTCCAGTTATTGGCTCCTAAGCTTCTCCTTTCTTTCTATCTAAGCTTCTCCTTTTTTTCTTTAATTTATTTCATATCTTCTAAAGGAAAAGGGAAAGAGAAGATTTTTTAAAAGTGAAAAAGGTCAACAAAACGTCCCTCAGAACGTACTATCTGGCATTAACAATAAACCTAAGGCCTTGATTTTTTTTTTTTCTCATCGATTGAAAAACGTATTGGATGAAGAAAAGTTAAGAACTCTACTTTGGTTGAGACCAGAAGCCATTTGTTTTCTGGGGAATTGAGGTTAGTGAATTTTAGTTATTTGAAGGTTCTTCAATCGTTTGCTAGAAGTTGCCTCAATTGAATAATCTATGATCTAACGTATGCGAGCAATAGTAAAGAACAAAAAAAATTCAAATACATTGCACTTCGCACACATGGTTATATTGTGTTATTAATTGATGATTATATTGTGTTGTTTACAGAGATGTGCTGTACTGATCATGTATAACTGAAGACATGAATGCAAGCTTGATGTGTCATTACATGGAGGATGTGTGGCATTACTGGTTTTGGAGTATTTTTTTGTTGGGGAGTTTGTACTAATGTTTTGGTTGTGCTGTTCTGGGGGAGTTGGTACCATAGTGTAGATGATTGGTCCTGCTCCGCCACCACAACCACCATGCTCTTCGTCCTCGTCAGTAGGTCATCTCTCTTCCACCGTCTCTCTCTCTCACTCTCTCTCATCTCTCTATTTTGTGCTGCAAGAGTGCGTAATAAAGAAGATTATTGTGTGTCTTTGTTGTCTGTGTTAGTGGCTTAGAGTTGTGAGGTGCTTTGTGATGGAGGTAATTAGAATTGGATTGCTACTTTAATGGATCTGGGTTATGAACATGAAGTTAGGATTTTGTTTCAATTTTTATATTGACTGACTTTTAGTCTCTCCAAGCTGTGATCTTCATTCTTGGTGGGTGCTATTGATGGTGTTTGTCTGCCTGGAAAACAGTATTTCCATCAGCAACCTTGAGATATAAACTATCATGACCTAGATCATTCTTTTCATCAAGTATATTGTTATAACAACAGAGGAGCGTTGCTATCTACAGTTAGTACAAATGGCATCATATGAAACATTTAAAATAACCAGTGAGGATCGGCTAGAAAATAAATGAGAGCAAGCACGAAGGCAATGCACTGGCTTAAGGACTTCAAAGGGGAAAAATCAGTAGAGAGCAAGCATGATTGGGAATTAATTCCGAAAAATCTCATGATATAATTTCATTCTTTGAGTTAAATCATACTTATCTAAAAAATTTAAACTCCAAAAAATTTAAACTCTTAGGAGATGATAAATTCATCGTTGGCATGTGGGGTCAAATATATAGCATCCAAAGCCTTGTATTAGCTAGAAAATGAATTTTATATTTTCAATGGGAGGTAAATGAGTTTTAGGCCCCGTTTCACAATTTCTTTTGCATATCCATTATGCTATGATAATTTGGATTTTCTGCTGCTTCTTGAATATCATATCCAATATTAGTAGTAACAATTGTTGTTGTTACTATGGGGAAAGGGTAGTGTTGGTGTTCTCATTGTGTGGTTGAGCTTAAAAATTATACTGATGATTCTGTAGCTTCTTTGCATTCTTTTGCAATAAAAGTAAATGCCTGTAATTAGTGTAATCCTTTATAAATTATTGTAGTTTTGTTGGCTGACAATGGGAGGCTAAGATTTATAGACAGTATCTCTAATAGATTTATGGAGTTGACCATCGCACATAGGGGCGAAGTGAAAGCTGTAGTGACGGCTGTTATTGTAAACTCCCCGATCCCCTTGATTGTAAAATTTCTATTGCTAGGAGAATAACATACTATTTTATTACTTGCATAATTCTCGCACATGTGGTTTAAGGTACGAGCCACCAAGCTAGCTAGTTGTCATTCCTTTTTTGATTTGAAATTTTTTGAGTTTGCTATGATGTAGCCAACTATGCTAGAGAGCTGCCATTAATCAGTAGCCTAGCTAAAGAATTAAAGCAGGAAAATGGAAAGCAATTAAATCAGCTCCTTAACAAACTCATTTACAATGACAGTGGTTTTTACTACCCGATAATAAAGGAAACAAAAAGGCCAGACTCTAAGCGTTTTTCTTTGAGCCTTGGCTTGCCTGAGCCCCAACCTGCAGCTTAAACGTGAATTCTGCTTATTTGGGATAAGCAAGCTCCAGATCAGTAAGTAGTAACCTAATTTTGTTTTCAAGAATCTGTTGGTGAAAGGTGAAACAACCATGTTGAGTATGCTTTTTGCATTCTGAAGCTTGTGAAAGCAGAAAGTACAAGGCTCCGAAATTGAGAAGTTTCTATGCTATTTCCTCTCACATCTACAGTCTACATGTTTTCATATCTTTTTATCATATATAGCTTATATATCACAGCAAAGGGCTAATTATATGCATTAGTGTGATGTTTGCATGAATATTATTCCTTGTGATCATGAAAAAGATCAGCTGTATATCATCATGTCCAAGCAAGAAGCTGCAAAGAAGCCACTTTATTTTACCCCAAAATCAGATAAAAACATATTTTGATTTCACGCAATGATCTGTGTCTTTTAGCTACATTTGGTGGGTGATAAAAAAGAAAAAGAAAAAAGAAAGCTAGAATGTTTCTCACATTCTTGTACCAGGTTGAGTGTCTTGTGCCTCAAACTGTTTTGACAAGCCAACTTCCACCATTTTAACTAGGCAATAGATTATTCAAATAGTCCATTTATGAATGCCCGACAAATCAAGTGTCACCAAATTATTCAAATAGTCCTTTAGCTTTACATTATAGGATGAACATTCTATTTATAGTTTGTATATCCTTCTTTAAATGGTTTTTTAATTAAAAAGTGATAATGAAGTTTGCAGATATATTTCTTATTCTCCCTGTGTTTTATCTCGTCAGTAGTTCAAGCTGTCTTTTATTCAAGAAAAAGAAGGGGGAGGGCTGGTGGGGGATGGGAAACATGGTAAAACTTTTTAGTGCTATTATAAGCTCTCATTTTTTGTTCATGTTTTTGCTTAACCTTAATGTCTGCTTGTTTGGTGAAATGCTTTTGTCCTCCATTGCAGTCTTAAGCAGGGTGGCATTCTTGTATTGGAACCTCAACCTTGGAAGTCGTATGTAAGCATCTGTCAAGTTTCTGAGGTAACATGTATTTTGCACTAATGTTAATTGCTGATAGCTTACTCTACAGTCTTCCACAATATACATGACAACTAAGTAGCTATCATTTTTTGAGTAGTTTAATCAGAAAAGGATGATGCAAACCCTTCTTTTGCACAAGTCCTATACAATATTTATGACGAGTAAGTGTGGTAGGAGGCTGTATATCACAGGATCCTTGCACCTCTCATGAAGTGTTAGGTCTCTTTAGGATCCTTGCACTTCTGCCTGTTCCTTGCACTTCTGCCTGTTCCTTGGTTCTACTGTAATCTGAAATGAAAACCTTTAAAATTGGTGTATAACCATAACTGTTTTAGTTTCCCATTAAATCTTATGCCTTAAATTGTTGCTCAATTAAATCAGCTGACAGTCTAAGACATTGTTTTCTTCTCATTTTGCAGACAACGACAATCAATTTTAAGAATATTATTTTACGTCCAGAACATTTTTTGGAAATACTTCTGGATAAGGTATGTTAGTTGATCTAATCTAGCACTGGTACAGAAGCTCGAATTCCAATAAATGGAAGATGGTTATAGGCACTTGCGAGAATTGTTGTTTATATCCTCAGAAAATTTGATGTTGAAAAATGCCTATGTTGCTCTGCCTTTTTTTTATAAGTAAGGTCTGATATTCAACATAATTGCTTAAAAAACAAATTTAACATGACTGCAGATTGGATTTAGAAAGGTAGAAGACTTTTTTTTTGAGCGAAAGGTAGAAGACTTAACTGCAGAAGACATTCATAATTATATATGTATATATATATATATATATATATATATATATATTTCACAAAAAGACTATAATCAAGCCCATGAGCTTCATACTCTTTGGAATCACACCATATATAGTGATTACTTAAGGAAAAAAATTGCTTTGAAAATTGGTTGTGAGGACTTTTTGTTTTAACTTTAATAATTCATACCTTAAAACTTGGCTTTTGCTTATAAATAATAAATAGGTAGCTTATATAATTTTCCAGAAAAATCTCTCATTCCATTGATATGCATATATATATATATGTGTGTGTGTGTGTGTATGTGGTATTAAAGCAGCAGTCAATGTGAGGGGTTGCCGCACTATTTAGGTGAATTAATTATATCTTACAGCTATATATACATATATTATATATAAGGGTCTCTAATATTACAGTTCATCTCTGTTTTTGTGCACTTTTATTTTTAAAAATACATTTCCGGCGAGTAACATTCGCCGGAAATAGTTTTTTGTCAATTTAGTTTATTTGCGGCGAACAAATTTTGCCGAAAATACTCTATTTCGGCGAAAATAACCCACTGGGAATATATAGCGGCGACGATAATTTATAATTGTTGGAAAAAGATATAGTCATTTGCGGCGATAAATATTGCCGCAATTGACTTTTCTTGACGATTTAATTGTCCATGACATTTCTGACGATTTGTGATACATTTGCGAGAAATTAAAATCGTCGGAAATAATACCTTTTTGTGAAGCTTTTTGCATATCACTGAAGTTGGTAAAAAATGACAATTTAATTTCGTCGAAAATGCAGCGAATTAAAAATTGCCGAAATTGATCAAATGCAGCGATTAATAGGAGTATTTGCGACGATTTTGAGCGTTGTAAAAGATCTGATTTCTTGTAGTGGGCCATGAGAATGAAGAAGATGACTTCCCTCCCATCTCTCCGATGATCTTCTTTTTCTGATCTCTTATGTGTTTAAAATGGTGTGTATGAGTCTGAGAAAGCCAGAGGCTATAACTCAGCGACTACTACTGTTTGATCTCTCTTAATATGAGGTTGCAAGAGCACGAAATATCTCAATGTATTTATAGTGGGAGGAACCACTTGATGTTCAGGATCCATTTTGGTTGTTTATAAAGAATAATTGGAGGGTCTAGATCCATTGAAATGACAAGTTAATAAATGACATTATGGCTGTAAATTAACTCATCCCAGACTATCCACTTTTCACCATATTTTTTTTTCTCATTATTGTTTTATATTCAATCTTTATCTCGGCAGGTTTAGGGAGTGTTTGATCTTTTTCTTTCCGACTAATCCGTCAGAATCTTGCCCTTGTGCAAACATAGTCTACTAGTGCACAAAGAGTTTTATCATCTTACGACAACTGAGTATGATTCATTCAAATTGCAAAACCTTTTCGTCATGCATATGTTTTGTAAAATGTTTGGGCGTCTTTCACATCCTCAAATACCATACCAATGAATGGCTCCAAAGTACCACTACTCAAAGAGACCCCATCTTCGACATGCACCCCATCTTCGACATTCACATCATTTGAAATGTCTACACTTTCAGCCTCAAGTTCATCATTATCAACTTAAAAAATTTGTTCATTTCATACAAAACCACCGCATTATAAGTTCAGTAGTTATTCAAACAAGCACATTAATTATATTGAAATTCTAAATCAAATAATTTTAATCGGCATGGTATGAGTTTTTGAAGAGAGCTTGCAAAATGCAACTAGTCATCCACATTCTGACTTCATACCAAATACTTATAACTAGACAACCAATCTTTTACTCCCCATCAAATCTTTGGACAAGATGTTCACATTACAGTTTGGCAGGCTTGAACTCCACCCTCAAGTTGACTTTTCATCATTGATCATACACAGGAACACATTAAGATTTGATGAACTCTGGTGAATAGAACAAAATAAATGAACCCTGAGCACTGAATACCTTCCCAGCATGTACACCTTCCCAGCAACCTTCAAATGCAACGAGAAAACAAAAGAGAAGGCCGAAACAAAGGAAGCAATTGAAACTACAGCAACTACAAAGGCAAAAAATGATGATGCATCTAAAGAAAAGAAAACAAAAGAGGAGGGAGGTGTTGAAGAAAAAGCCAATGTGTGATGGAAAATGTCTTCTAGGCACAATAATAGGCGAAAAGTGATGATGCATTTGCCTCTTTATTTCCGAGTTTCATCTTCTTATCGAAATTTAATCAAACACATATAGGTAATATATTAGAATGTCGATTGAGTATTGGGAATGGTGAAAATTACTTGAGCAACACCAAGGTCACCTTTCTCAGCCATGAAAACTATTAGTTGCCGACTGGGGTGGTGCACGGTGGTGCAAAATTTGTGTGGCCGACAATGGTGCGAAATACGTGTGGGTGAGATGGTGATTAATCCATGTGGGTCAGGTGGTCTGAAAAACTAAGCTAGGCAACGGGCATAGGACTGAGATGGTGGCGGTGGAACGGAGCTTGGTCTTGGGCGGCGGGCTTGGTGGAGGTGCAAAGAGACGGGCTTGAGAGCTTGGAGACGAAGACAAAAAGAGGAAGAGAGCTTGGAGAACAACAATTTCTACCTCTTGTGTGTGATGATTATGTGTGGTGAGGTCTAACTACTTTATTGTATTTTTTCCTATATATTGATGACTGAATGGAGGGCTGCTCTTCTATCTTTAATAGCCCGACCGTCCCGCATCGGCTTTGATACCGCCTAGTCAAATTTTGACTAACTTTTACTAAAGTGATCTGTATTGAAATAGTCAAAACTCTAATACTCCATTTTTGAACTACAGTAAAGTCAAACAATTCTCCAAGTTTGGCCAGTTACTGTTTAATTATCTCCATAACAATATTTTACTTTAAAAATATTCTCCAAGTTGGATAATTAAGTTGAGGAAAAAAATAGTTGGAAAACAATAGTTTTAAGTAAAAGTTAAATTATTAATTAATATATGGAATGTATTTGTAAAATACATAAAAAAATTAAAAACATATTATTTAAAAAATATCTAATATTATATTATTATTTTGACTTTACGATGGATAGTCCAATATAAATTAATGAGTAATGCTAGGTACAGTCCCCAAATGGGGACTGCAATGCAAGCCTAGGCTAATTTAACTTTAAATTTTTTTAAAATTACAAAATTATCCCTCCTAAAATTATGTTTTCTCTCATTTAATAATGTGCCTGTACATGCAGTCCCCACTTGAAGACTGCAAATAGAATTTCTCTAAATTAATATCTCTAATGATTAACCAAAACATCAACTTTTAATTAAATTTTAAATTTGATGATAATTAGAACATTGTCAATAATGTATTGATTTCCAGATGCAGTAGTATTGATTAGGATTGTTCATCCGAGCTAGATTTTTATTTTGTGGCCCGGTCTGGGACTCGGAATACAGGATTCTGGTTCCGGCCCGAAACAAATCTGGACTGGAATTCGGATTGCAAAATCCGGATACAACCCGATACCCTTTCCCAGTTCGAATATTTTGTTGTTTCTTTTTAGTTTTTTGTACGCCATAGGCTGGGAGGGTGCAGCCATGTTCTCTGTGGCTACGGGGCTTCGGCTGCTGGCTGGCACTGAAAAGGAACTGGGAGGCAGAACCTAGCACGTTTTCTTCTGCCATACACTATTTCCAAATTAAGAGAAGCTATGTATACGTAAAGATAAATCAATCCAATCCGCTTTATCTTTAAGAGAAAAGATTTTTACAAGCTTTAAATAGACAAGTATTTGTAAAAAAGTAAATTTCATCTTAAAAAAGTATAAAAAAATTTATTATTTATTAATGAGACTCATTATTTTACAAAAGTCTTATACGAGGATTGTCTATTTAGAACTTGTATCTAACATTACTCTTATACTTAATGCTCAAATCGGACAAGAGAATTCCAGAAAGCTAAATAAATAAACTGAGATAAGAGTATTGGAGAGATGTGATTCATGGGAATGTCGGAGGAAATAAACCGCATTATCTTCCTAGAAATGTTCATCCAAACGTGTCTATTCGTCATCAAACGAATTATTTGTGGACAAACATAGTTAATGGAGCTAGCTAGTTGCATGAATTTGAAAGGCCAAGTTGCAGCACGCGCGTTGCTGACCCTAAATTCGTAATCGACTAATCCACCCGATACGACCATGAAGCATGAACATGACAAGATTATATGAGTGCTGAGATGTCGGGGTGGGTGAATGCATGGGAAGCTAGCTAGGACCACCGAAGTTTCTGAGAAACACCCAAATTTCCTCATCTAAAATCAAACCATAAGAAATAGATCGATAGCCCTATGAACATGTACATCAATTAAACAGACTTTTAAGCCCTAAATCGACGATTTTTTGGGCTACTAATTAGAGAATATTGCGTACGTATGATGAATTTTTCAGTCTTGCCGCATGCAGTCAAATTGATGTACTGCCTTTATGCCCTTATAAGTAAAAGTCCAAGTCATCGAAAAACGCCATGGACTCGGTCTTTTCTATATAATACGTGAATAATGTGCCCGCCGTTTATAAATCCACTAGGACGTGCAGTTTGGAACGGTCACGGAATTTCTTATGCACTAATCTGATTGGTTCGATCGATGACCTTTCCAATTATTGAACCTTACTTATTAGACAATTATCAATCATTCGATTTGTTGGCAAAAAAATAATTAAAAAAATATCTTAATATATAATATCATGCTCAAACACATGAACGTTAATTAATTGCATATATATAATATACCTTTGAGGATTTTCTGCAGAGCAAACTTATATAATTTCGTACTGATTAAGTGAAAAATCTTAATTACAGTTAGTTTCTAAATCATATTTTGAAAAGAAAAATTTTACTCTCAAGCAGATAGGTAGAGCACAACTAGTAAAGTGGTTGTATGTCATAATTTAATTTAAAATATAAATTTTAAAACTTGAATCAAATTTTACACTAGATAGCTTATTTTTTGATGTGCGAACTATAATTTAAGAATCGGATACCTTATTTTTTACACCAGAACATTGATATGCGAACTAGAATAATTTCCTGAAGAATAAGGTGAACTTATACCCTTTTTCCTCCTAAAATATTTAATTATATACTTTCATGTTATCTCTTTATGCGTGTGATAAAGTGCTCGTCAAGGCCAGAAAGATGTGTACTAATTTTTTTTTTTTTTTGAAAAAAAAAAAATCTCAAACATGTTAGGCATCCATATTGTTGATGTCGTGTTTCGCAGGCCTAAGCAATTTCACGCCGACAATGTTCGAGCGATCACCTGCACAATGACTAAGGGGGGAACCTCGGTGTTCATTGATCCTCCGATACTTAAGTCAGTAATGGTGATGGAGATAATAAACAGTAAGAAGATGAGAGTTTAAGGTGATAGTAATTGATTACCTCGTTTGCTTCTGGAATCGTCTTATTTATAGTTATCGACCTGATTCTCACCATAGTGGGGTGTTGCATAGCAGGAGATAATATGCTTGTGCTGTCGATTCGCCGAGCTACCCCTGTGGCGTCACCTCGCCGAACTAAAAGTGCTCACGGTGGCTGGGTATTGCTCAGGCCTTGGGCCGCATTGAATGCGTCACGCCTTCTACTCTAGGCTGCATTGAATGCAGCATGCCTTCTGCCCTGGGTTGCATTGAATGCGGCATGCCTTTAATTAATGCTTGGTGTAAATCGTTGCAGGCCCTTCCGTTTGACACCGAGTGCTAAATTTCTTCTTTCTTAAGCCTTGCCTGTACTTCTTGTTATGATGAGGACCTGACCCGGGCATCATACCCAACCTTGACCCAAGTACTACTGCGCACCTGAACTCTAATCTGACCCATGTCTTCGACCTAGTTCTACCCAGACTTCATATCTAGGTTGTAACCTGAGCTCTGTTCTTGGCCCAATGTAAGGGATTTTCTCCCTTCACACACACATATATATGTGTGTGTATATGTGTGTATATGTATGTATATATATACATATAATTTTTTTCATCAGTCACTATTTACTATCCACACTTCACATATAATGAAAAACACCTCCACGCCGTATGAATAAAAAAAAATTATAGATTTAAGATGTGAAAGTGAATGGTAGTTGATATATAAAATTACTCGTGTGTGTGTGTGTATAGTTGTATTTATTTGACCAACATATTCGGTATACCCTTTTTCGTAAGGAGTACTACTGATCATTCACGGACGGCACTACTCACTCGATCGGCCCCCCAAATCATGATCGAGTAGTGACCGATTTTCAGAATTTAGATTTTTTAAAATAAAAATCAGGTAAGAACAATTTTTAAATAATGAAAAATCAAAAATAGTAGAAAAATAAATCAATAAAGATTTATTCACTGGATGTAATAAAGCTTGAGACTCCATCATAAAGATCATGAATTTGATAAAATAAAGTCAACGCCTCTTGGCCTTTTATTTTTTAAAGGTATTTACCAATTAAGCTGGAGATCAAGAGTCTTTAATTAATTAATATCCTCACATGTATGCATGACATATATATCCCAGCTTGAAAAATAATTATTTTTCCTGCTTTCCGTAAAAATTCTCGGCCAAACTGTGATAGCAACTATATTTATAAGATAATTTAACATGCGTACCATCTTTTTTTGTTTTTTTGTTTCTGTTTCGGGAATAGACGTGAATTATCCGTTTAGCTTAGGCAATGGAATAGCGTATGGCGAATAATTTCTTGAAATATAATAATAATTTTGAATTTGAAGACTGCTACTCTGTCTCGCTCTCACGGTTACCGCCACGACTGACATGATCATCTTCTAGCTTTGAATAAGTCAAAGTACTCTTCTATCAAGGAACTCATCTTCTCGGTCGACCTCCATTTTATAAACTTTATATAAACTTCAACAACTCGATCTCCTCCCTCACGCGTAATATTTCTAGAGAAAAACTAACTGACCCTACAAGCCGCAATCTTTTTTTGTGGGAAACCTTGTAAAGGTTGCCCACATCTTCGACGTTTACTGTCAACTTTCTCAGAGTTCTGCATCGATCGAAGGAGCAGTAGTAACTGATCTGATCATGGCCCCCAAACAAGAGTATGAGCGAACAATGGAGGAAACGCCTACATGGGCTGTGGCTGCGGTGTGCTTCGTGTTGATTGTTATTTCAATCCTTATCGAGTATATTCTTCATATTATTGGACATGTAAGCATTATTTCTTTTTGTAATTATTTAGAACCCGATGCTTAAAATTTCTCAACATAATCATCTAATTTTCGTCTGCATACATTGTTCATGCAACAAACCTCTAGAATATCGAAGTTTAATTTGTTGGTTTGAGCTAACTATGTACTTCGAGCTTTTAACCATAACTCGAAAAAAGAAAAAGAAAAAGAAAATTCCTGTCCGAAGTTTCATTAATTTAAAATAAATCTGCTTCTTTCTTGAAGACGTTTCTGATGGCCGGCTATTTTTGTTAATTCCCTCTTTCTGTCTGTATTATTTGTCTTGATTGCTGAAATTCTTGCATCCTTTACAGTGGCTGAAAAAGAAACACAAGCGAGCTCTTTACGAAGCACTTGAAAAGATCAAAGCAGGTAATTCACATTCATGAGATGATGATCATTGCCTTTCCTTTCCTTGAAACAGGTCATGCAAGTCTGTTTATCATAGCGGCCTAACCATTTTTTTTTTCTTTTTGTCAGAGCTTATGCTGCTGGGATTCATATCCTTGCTTCTAACAGTGTTTCAAGACTATATTTCTGATATATGTATATCAAAGAGTGTCGGAGCCACCTGGCATCCCTGTAAAAATGGGTCGAAGAGTAAGTCAAAGGATGAAGATTCTGATGATGAGAAAAGTGGCCGTAAACTACTTCAATTTCTGGAATCTGGCTTCGGTGCGCGGCGAAGATTAGCTACAAAAGGATATGACAAATGCGCAGAAAAAGTAAGCTCCATGGATCACAATTCTCAGTTTAGTCGTTTACTTTTTTGTTGCAAACGGTACTGCACGCCAGTTTGGATAGTTTTCTGTCTGATCTGATCTTGATTCTCTTGGCTAGCTGGAATACAAACAAATTAATCTATATCATACATTTAAAGATAAGAAATTACCCCTTGTTTTATATTACGTTGGGTAATGAGGAATTTTTAGATATTTTGTGAATAATAGTAAAAAAATAATGAAAAAAATAATGATAGAATATTGAATAGTAGTGAATAATAATAAAA
This sequence comes from Juglans mandshurica, assembly GCA_022457165.1. Taxonomy (NCBI): domain Eukaryota; kingdom Viridiplantae; phylum Streptophyta; class Magnoliopsida; order Fagales; family Juglandaceae; genus Juglans; species Juglans mandshurica. Next base: position 2,012,673 of record CM039628.1, read on the forward strand.
AATAATAAAATAATAAATACTAACGAATTATTTGAGAATAGATTTAAGTACCAAAAAAGATTAAACAGAAAAGAAACGATTAAAAATTGTAGATCATGGTGATAATGAACTAATTGAATTTGGCAGGGTAAAGTCGCTTTGATGTCGGCTTATGCGATTCACCAGCTCCACGTATTCATCTTTGTGTTGGCTGTTTTTCATGTGCTTTACTGCATCATCACCTTGGCTTTGGGCAGAACGAAGGTACGTACTTTAATTAATACATGATGATGATGATGATGAAGAATCATCACCTAATTATTGGCTCTGGGTCGATCTCCAAATTATATATTTTTGTTCGATCGGATTGCAGATGAGAAAATGGAAGGTTTGGGAGGATGAAACAAGAACACTTGAATATCAGTACTCTAATGGTAATTATTAAAGTCTCAGCAAACTTTCAAATTTAATTATATATGACACCCGTGATTTATGCCTTTATGGACTCTCTATCTTTTGTTTGAAAGCCACTGCACTGCATGCGGCATGAGCCGAACCAGGCCTGCTAAACCGGTCAATTAATGATCTCTTCTCTCTCTCTTTTTTTCACGAATAAAATAATAAATCTTATTTGCTGACGTGGAAGTCAATATCATTGATTTTCCCCCTTTTTTTTTTACTTAAAGAATAAAAAAAAATTATATAATTAAATAATAGATGTCGCTGTATAATGGAGTACTTGGTCATGATAATGAGTTGCTCCACGTGAAGTCATGCATGATATATATATATATATAGTACTTTTCTTTGATCTTTGATAATGCTATAAAATTAAACAACGCATATATGCATGCAGTCAATATTTCATTGGATCCGTTTAAATACAAATCAATTATATAGATGATCATGACTGCTTAATTTAATTTTTACTGATCGGAGGATATTATTAATTAGGATTCTGTAATTAATTATATGTAAGAAAATATTCGATCGATCAGAGAATTTCCTATTTATTTTTATCTTTTTTTCCCCATAATTTTGATATAAGTGCATGAATGCATGGGGTAAATAATTATAGAGTAATTTTACATACAACCGTGAAGTGTGTAACTTCCGCGTAATCACTTTGAAAAAGAGTGGGGTCTACTGTTAAAAAAATCATTTTTTTTCATGTGGGTTCTATGTTTTATTTATTTTTTTCAAAACGATTACGCAGTGGTTACACAATTCACGATTGCAAATATATTTTCTCATAATGATATAAGAGGTCTAGTACGTATCAAATGACAGATGACTTATTTATAACGCAGATCCAGAGAGGTTTAGGTTTGCGAGGGATACAACATTTGGACGAAGACATTTGAACGTCTGGAGCAAGTCAACGGTTTCCCTTTGGATAGTAAGTGCTGCATGGAATGGAATCTTATTAATTTATTATATATAACATATATACGTTTCTAAATGATAATATAATTAATGCATGCATTTGATCTAATCACGATCGACGCGAGATATATAGATGATCAATGATATATCATGTCAATTATAATAATTAACACTGATCACATTAATATTTAGCAAATTAAGGGCCACTTGATTGAATGATTTAATGCTTAAAATTATAAATTACTTGATTGATCAATACTAGAAAAGGGTCACCACTGATCATCTTCTGATGACTCCTCATTAACCCAACTTTTTTAAAAAAATATATAGCCTTCACACACATGCACACACATATATATATTAATGCGGTACATACATACATATATATATATATATATATATATATATTATACAGCTATTTAATTAAAGGCTATATTTCTTCTATTTTAGGTGTGTTTTTTCAGACAATTCTTCAGGTCAGTTACCAAGGTTGATTACCTCACACTGAGACATGGATTTGTCATGGTAAGTTTAACATTAATATTATATAATATATATACAGATTTATTTACACCAAATATATATATATATATATATATATATATATGCATACTGGCTAGCTTTTCTGTACAAGCTGTGCTGGAGAGCAGTCGCAAGCCGAACCACACCAGGCAAATTTCTTTTTTTTTTTTCACCCAATACATGGGTGTGATAAGGATGTTATGTACAGTAAGATGATTTTTATATTTTCTCTTTCTGTACATCCATTTATTATTAATATTCCCGATCGATCGTAATGGATTCCAAATTCACATTAATGATAAATATTAATGTTATGTTTTATATATATGTCATGACTTCATCAGGCACATTTGGCACCCGAAAGTGTGACGAGATTTGATTTTCAGAAATACATCAAGAGATCACTTGAAGAGGATTTTAAAGTAGTGGTAGAGATCAGGTAATTGATAGTGTGTGTGTATATATATATATATCTATCTATCTTGCATGCATGTATGAATGATTGATCATTATGAATGCTAACCGTACTTTTCATGCGCATGCAGTCCTATCGTATGGTTCTTTGCGGTGTTATTCCTCCTCTCCAACACTTACGGTAATTAGCTATATATATATACACACACACACATTAATGTAGTTAATCTTTTTATGCCATTATCATGATTTTGATAACAACTACGTACGTACGCATGACTCATGACTAAGAAATTAATGTTTATAATTTGTGTATATATGGACATGCAGGATGGTTTTCTTATCTATGGCTACCGTTTATCCCATTGATTGTAAGCCACAAAATCAGAAACAAATAATTAATTTCATATTCTTAGTTTCAAACCCTTTGATGGAAAATCATCATCATCATGATGTGCTTAATTATAAATTTGTTTGTGAATTTTACAGATAATCCTATTAGTGGGGACAAAGTTACTTGTGATCATTACAAAAATGGGGCTAAGAATACAAGACAGAGGTGATGTGGTTAAGGGTACACCTGTGGTGCAACTGGGCGATGACCTCTTCTGGTTTGGACGCCCTCGCTTCATTCTCTTCCTCATTCACCTTGTTCTCTTTCAGGTATATAAATATATATATATATATATATATATATCCCAAACTAATAATAATTTACTTACATATGATCATGTACTTAATTAGTCTATATATATATATGTATTAATCTAGCTAGCTAGCTAGCATCATCATGATTTTGCTTTTGGTACATAACAATTAATTTGTGATTTCTTTTAATTAATTGCAGAATGCATTTCAACTGGCCTTCTTTGCATGGAGTGTGGTAAGCCTTGATTTCATTTCCATATATTACAAAGTGCTCAGTAATATTGCCTCATATATATATCCAAAGTCCCGGCCATATATATAATCTAATTTCATGTCTTATGCATTTTTCTTCTTAATTCTCTTTCAGTATGCGTTTGGCACGAGCAATTGCTTCCATAAGCGCACTGAAGACATTGTCATCAGAATCTCAATGGGGTGAGTTTTATATCACACAAATACACACTAGTTGTGAAATCCCCTTAACTTGACGAATCATTACCGAGTTGATTACGGATATAATATTGCTAATTAACTCTAAACGATCATGTCATTTTCTTGATCTTCAGGGTCATCATACAAGTTCTATGCAGCTATGTGACTTTGCCTCTCTACGCTCTAGTTACTCAGGTGAGAAAATGAAATCCTTATGATCTCACCTTCTTGATAAATATATATATATATATATATATACACACACACACAGAACTATTCAATTCAGAAGAAAACTTCAATTTGCCATTAATATAATTATGACCATGCATGCAGCGAATTACGACCAAATATATAATATTATAGTTTTCATGACTGTATATATATTATTAATGCAGATGGGTTCCACCATGAAATCCACCATTTTCAATGATCGAGTGGCAACAGCATTGAAAAACTGGCACCACGCGGCCAAAAAGAACACGAAGCAAAGCCATCATTCTGAGACGAACTCACCATTTTCAAGTAGGCCCGCAACTCCCACACACGGGATGTCCCCAGTTCACCTCCTGCAGAATTATCACCATAGCAGCCTTGACAGCTTGCATTCATCCCCGAGAAGGGCGACCAATGTTGTTGAAAATGATCGTCACTGGGACATAGAAGAGATCCCATCCTCAAGGCCGAACCAAAGTGATATTGGAGTCGATGATTCTCTATCGTCCAGTAGGCACTCGGATCAGCAAGAGAGGCCAACTCAGGAGCCAAGAATAGTTAGCAGCTCATCGCAATTGCCTCCAGGACCAGGAGCCATTCGCACTCAGCATGAAATCAACATGAATTCTTCTGATTTCACATTTCGTTAATTTTAAGGAGATTGGATCATATATACATATATCTGATAGGAGATTAATGTTGCCAACTTGTACCATTGTGTACATTTTTCTGTACATGAGAGCAGCAACAATGGCATGCATGGTAATTGATTCAAGCATTTTGCAATTTTGTTGTGTTTTGTTTTTAGGGATATCATGATATGTATAATTATTTTATTTCACACCCGCGAAAGAAGCAAAAAAGATTATCCCTTAACTTAACCTAATTTTTCTTTTCAAGATCAAACATATCAAATTGGGAAATCAAAAATAAAAATTTAAAATATTAATTTACTAACAAGTCAAACTCTTATGATCATATCATCAAGAATCATATAAAAATAACATAAAATTTTTAAATACGGGATGTACAAATTATAAAGTTCATTGTACCTGCAGGCTACAATCTACTGTATCCCAAATGATCAGTTTGATGACAAACTGTTTCATTAAATATTAGAAAAAATGTGGGCATCTGCCCCACACGGGACACACTGCGTGTAAAAAAAAAAAAAAAAGTGATGTGCAGTGTGTGCTGGTGTGTGGGTCAGTTGCCCAGAATTGCTCTAAACATTAATGTTGTGGAACATTTAAGTGGCGATCCCGCCAGCACATGATTTCTGACTTTGAACGTTGAAATTCTCCCTACAAAACTTGCATTTATTTGGCCGACAAAAAAAAAAAAAAAAAAAAAGGCATATATTGGCCTAATTGCCATATGTAACTATAACTCATGGTAATTGAAGCTCGAAAGAGATTGAAATGACTGAAAATCAGCGTCAACGAACCAACTGCTTCAGCACCAAAATAAAGGGTAAACTGAAGTAAGAAAGAGAAACAAATCCAGTTTCAATCTGTATTTCATGGTGGCTGAAGTAGTAAAGAGAAGCAAGAAATGAATTGTTTTTTTTTTTTTTTTTGTTCTGTATATATAATTTATATCACTTTTAATAATTGGTATATGAAGTTGAAAAATCAAATACCAGATTGGCAATCTATTTATTAAGTGAACTGATCATGTGAGAAAAGAATCCACCCAAAATTATTTAGCAAAAATATAAAAAAAATCCACCTAAAATTTGATCAGAAAGTTGTAATGATGAGATGAGATGAGATGAAACCGTACTTTTTGTATCCAAACGGGACCTAATTCCTACTTCTTGTCGGTGGATTAATAGAACCATGAAAGTCAAATACTGTAGTGATCTTCAGTGAAAACAACAATTAGAATTAATATTTAAAAGTAATACGATAAGTTGCTTATAAACACCAGCCAAAATTAGGTATGCCGTATGTTGGATATCATGATGCATGCGTGATTATATAAGAGGATCTTATCTGTTAGGTCAACTAGGCGTCGCCACGGACTTCGTCCCACATTTTCATATAAAATCATCATTTTCCCCCTCCCTCCGTTTTTCTTTAGAAATTCTACATGGAAACTTTATACAGTTATACCACACTCCTCTACCTAACTAACATATGATTTATCATTTTTCCCCTTCTATTTAAAACATGTATTTAAACATTAAATATAAGAACAAAAATGACAAATCACATATTGATTAGGTGGAGGTGTGCGGTGTAAGACTTCCTAGTAATGTTTCTCCTTCTTTTATAGAAAATAACTGTTTTATGAAATTGCAAAATTAACCACCAAAGGACAGAAGGTGGCCAGTGACCATCCACCCCAATGCAGAGTTATAATCGGAATAGGGAAACTTAACTAGCATCTATATGTGCTGCTCATGCGAGTCACTGAAAACTTAAACGCAGACTATGCAGGGAAAGCTAATTCCTGAATACCAGTACTCGATAAAACGTACTTCTGTAAGTAGAATTGTCTCGCTCCAGAAACATGTTTTTACAGGTATGTATGCCAAACAGTCAACACAACAGTTGGAAAGAATGCGTAAAGAACACGCGGTGACACTTCTTTGGTATCTCTACCTATATCTCGTGCAAGAAAACAGACGATTCAAAGGCATTCTGTACCATGAGAATTATAATCCAAGGCAAAAAAATGTACAATATAGAACCTTCTTCCAGAATCCACGAAATTAAACATTTTCTGTAGTGTCTTTTCGTGCCCCTTCTGCACTGCTTGCAGTGGCCAACCTGTCAGCTGCCAGTCGTTCTTCAAGTGCTCGAGCTCCCCTTTCTCTGCCAATCATAATTGCAAGCCAAATTATATACCATGATCACTGCTCATGCATGCAATCTAAACACTTTTATTTGCATCATACAACAATGAATATTACCTCCTTCGAGATGCCTCGATGGGATCAGAACCTGGTAACGAGGCACCACCCAGCCTGTAACCCTGGGCTTCATTAGAAGCTTCAGTTCTCCCACAGAGCATTCGATGAAATATAGATGCGATGGGATCAATGACTGGTCTGCATTCCAATCAACAAGAAAAAAGTCATGGAAGCACTTTTGAGAACCTTCATATTGTGAGCTAAATAGATGCTAAACAAAAGAAAACGCTAGCTATATTACCTCAAAAGTTCAGGGAAGAATGTCGAGAATGAAAAATCATCACTCGGATCACCCTTAAGTTTAGTTTCAGGTTTTCTCTGCCAGTATCTGAGGTAAATCCAGCTTACATATGTGCCAAATATTAAGGTTGGAAGATATCTCACAGACTCAAGTGTGAAGAAGCTTACAGCAATAGAGAACAACAGGGTCAGAGATGGTAACCACTGCATAGAATTGGAATCAACACCAAATAAAGCGTGAGAAAGACAATACCTCAATGGGAAGAAATTTATATTGAATGATTTTTTAACGTGTGGTCTTATTTAAGGAGCATTTTGTATACAAGGATCAAACCTTAGCTTTTATCTTCAACAAAGGCAGCTCTTGGTCAGGAATTATCTGCTTGATGCCAACCAAGAACCCTGAAAGAACCCCATGGAATCCAGAAAGTGGCATGTAACTAGCACAAGAAAAAATTGAAAAAAAAATGAGAAATTGCTAAGGATGAGACAGAATTGATCGAAAGGTGTGAAACACAGACAAGCATAAGACAAGATCCAATAGATGAATTAATAAGGGGAGTAGCTATCAGCCTATGGATTGGTGGTTGCACACCAGTCCAATTCAATCCAAGTGCAATTCACTATTAAATTGTAATTCAAATATACATTTTGTTTTCTGTAACAGTAATTTAAATATACTGATGGCACAATTTAGCTGCCAATAAGTCAATAGGGAAGGAGAAAACGCTATTGAAGATTCAATATGATTTTTTCTTCAATCAGAAGCCAATGGTGTGTTAAAGAACGATGGAAAGGTGAGGACCGAAAAGTGATGAAAGTTGACCAAATAGGAAGAGGGTAAAGAAAAGCAGATGCACAAAGATTTTAAGTACTTACAGGTAATTTTCCTGCGTTGTAAGGTAGTACAAGGTGATAGCAGTAATGAAAACGCATACAGAAGTCAGAAAGTTAACTACAAAGATGAACTTCAAGAATTCCCGAGAACCCCATATGGGCTCAAGTAACTTGCCAATGAAAAGGAGACCAAGTGTGCAGGCAACCACCTACAAAACAAAAGCGTGACCTGATTTATTGATTTATTACTTTACACATAAGGGGAGAACTTAAGGTAATATGATGAGTACACCATGAAGAAACTGTCTATAGCAACATAAGTGCATACCCCATGCACTGACTGTTCAACATAACCGGCTGTTATGAGGTTCCAAGCGAAGGGAATTGTCCTGCAAAAGAGAAGTTAAGGCAGGAGCAAAGATTCTGAACAAGTTTAAGTAAATCATGCAACATAAAGCACTTGGCCAAAATTTGCTACTAACAGAATGGCAAAATCAATTTATCACATATGATGCATTCAAAAGCAACCATTCCCTTGAACCGTTTATAATTGTTATAAGTTCTTTTTTATTCTGTTTCCCCAAAGACATTAGATTTCCATTTAGAGACATCTCCTGTCATAGCTGCCCATTGTCCAGGCAGAGAGTTTCCCGCCTGTTTCAAACAAGGCACATCTCTAAATGGGCAGGCCATGATAAGCATCAATAACAGACACGCATCAATTAGGCACAATAAGCCATGATGGATAAATGTTCCATAAAAACTTTTTAACAGTCCGGCATTTGAACTTCGCTACAAAATAAGCTACCAACTGTTAAACCAATGGAAAGGAAGCCTGTAAACTGTATCCTCATAATAATTATGCCTCCACATAAGTCAGCCAAAAAATAACGGATTGATCTGACATTCACGAAAATATCCCTATGGTAAAATTTTGGGAACCATGGATGCAGAAATTGTGCATTTAGATTTGGACGATCATGTCATTACAGCGCTCCCAGAGTTCAAGCAAAGGATCATTGGAATCGGTAGGTTGGACAATTGAACCTGTGATGAAGCCAAGCTTGTTTTTCGCTCTAAGAGCACGGCGCATGGCGTGGGACCAAGTGGCATAGTTGTCGGTAGTGAGAGGTTCGGAAACAAGGGTGATAGCAGGGCTATCACCATGGTCTAGACGAAATGGATTTGTTGAATCACTAAGATTCAGGTAACGTGGTAAGGTGTTTGAATGAGGGTTTGAGAGAGTTTCAGAGGAATTGGTAGTCTGTTCTGATATTAAAATGCACTCTTGAAGGCTCTTGATACCATGTAAGGTAAAAACAACCTTGCAGTTGAGCAAAATAAAAAAGCAGAGAGCAAGTTAATGGAGGCAAAAAGAATCTGCCATTCTCATTGAGTTTTCTGTACCACGCAATACAGACCAAAATGATCATATATACAGAAAGAATGCTAACTGACTAACTAACAGAACCTATGGCCTTGTGCCAGCTAATATGGAATAAAAGTAAATAACAAATGAAGCAAATAAATAATAAACGACTAGTAGCTTTGGCCCGTATCTGTTAACAAAGTCAAATTCATTCTTTGGAAGAACTTCAACAAGGCAGATTTGAATGTTGAAAATATCAGCAGAAGGAGCCCCAACACCATTTGTCTATCCAACGGAGTTACATCTAGGCCAGAAACAAATTCTACCGATTTGCTTTCTTGACTAGAAAATTTCTTTCTTGCTTTCGCCCGGAACCTCTACAATGACATTTTGATCCCCCTATCCATGGATTTTTTATAACAGCATGCAATTGAATAATATGCCTTCAACGCTAAAAATCAAAATCTAGATATCCGAACCAGCCCTAGAATCATGTTCTGCCGAACGCCTCAATTTATGAAAAGGCGATACACATGATGCCCAACCAACGCGTAGAAAGCACCTGAGTTGACGTTGAAATAATGTTAAGGTTAAAGCTTCAGAATTTGAAGATGCAGTTGAAGGGTACCTGGCGGGAATAAGAGCAAGATAAGTAATAGCCGAAGGGAAGAGCTGGACAACAATGTGGCCGCCTAGGAGAACCACAGCAAGGCCCTTGCATAGCCGAGTGAACCCAGAATAGAAGCTCGTGCCCTAGTGCAAGCAAACATATTCACATGTTAATCGGTTCTTGAAAAATAAATTATTACTTAAAGAGACTCCAATTTACAGAAAACTTCGAAAGTATAGATCTGGTAAGATATATAGAGACACGGAGGGGAGAGATTGAATTCTCTGGTGGGTTTCCAAGGTCTGATTGTGCTTACTCCTGAAAAGGTTGGAGTGCTCATGGCGGTTAGAGATAGAACGGCGGCCGTTGATTTGAGAATCCTCGAATTCAACGCCGCTGATCCGAGCGTTTTGAAACGGAGAACTGTGCGGGAAGGGGAGGGTTTACGTGTTTCAGAAAGGGAGGTACGAGCTGAGTAGGATGCGGCTATGTTGGGTTTTGGGCTGGCGAGGGAGAGTAACCGAAGAAAAGGACTCGCGGTCTGTAAAGTTATCGGTACCAGAAATAAAGAACTGAGACCCACCGACTTTGCCAATTCATGCTTTTTGGTGACGATGACGTCAACGAAATATTTAGTTGAATAAAATATTATTATAAAATATTTTTTAATATTATTTTATTTTAAAATTTAAAAAAATGAAATTATCTTTTCTCATGAAGAAAAGATATTTATAATTGTAAATTATGAAACTGCCTCGTAATCATTTTGAAAAAAATAAATAAAACATAAGATCCATGTGAGAAAAAATAATTTAATAGTAGATCTCACTCTTTTTCAAAATGATTACACAGTATTTATGTACTTCACGGTTGTATGTAGAATTACTCTATTTTGTATGAAAGTTTAGAAAAATTGTAATAATTATATAAGATGAGATGATTTTAGCTATTTATGCGTAGAATTATAATTTCTGATTTTTTTTTCTATAAAAATTATAAGTTCTGGTTGATATAAGTTCAGAATGTATAGAGAATTCCTTCAAAAAGAGATTTTCCACGCTAATATATCAACCAGTTTTCTTTTGATATTTTTAGTTAGTGTCTGTTCAACATTGGACGAGGAAATAAAAAATTTTATAGTTGCGCTTTTAATTATAGAGATATAATATAAAAAAATCTACCATTAAAAAATTATATGCTACTTGATAAATCATAAACATGCTCTTAAAACACTTTTAAAGTTAATTAAGGTAGTTTTTTAAAACTATAACATTATCTGCAAGAATTTTTCAACAAAAGCTTCACTTTGATGCTTTTTTAAAAAGAGAATTTTTCAATTTTTTTTAAGGTGCTTAAAAAACTTTTTATAAATTTACCAAACATACTACTTTTTCTTAAAAAAAAAAAAAAAAATTAGGTTATTACAAACACTTTTTAAGCCTCCAAACTCACACGTAGAAAACTTATAGTACTTCTGTTTTGTTAATAGAATTGACAAGAGAGTCAGACCAATTTTAATACAATTTTCTTCTCGTAACAGATTAGCGAGTGCAGGAAATTGCTGCAAAACTTATTACAATTTGTCTACACCACCACGGGCAAAATAATCATGAGCCCCAGGCAGCTGCCCTCCTTCTGGGCCCAAGCTCGATACCATTCGAGCATGCTGACAGCTGTTACATGCAGTTTATCTACATATCCCACCTGGTATAATCCTTCTAACAGCATACAATGCCGATCCCGACACCAACATTGGTGTAACTCAGAAGTTGTCGTTAACCAGAGGCACGTATACCAGCAAGGACATTGGATTTGGGAGAAATAAGGAAGATATCAGTGTGGCCCACACGCCAACTCAAGCCATATATACTGATCTTCTTCTCAACCTTCTTCCAAGGTGTAGCTCTAATAATCCTTTGTTTCTTAAAATTACAACATGGGTGACAATCTACTAATGGTGATAATAGTTGCATTCAATCTTCTTGAAAATATGTACTCACTGTCATGCACTGACCGCATATCGCTTGGGTGCAAAAGATACTGGGCTGAGGTAAGTTTCAGATAGAGAGACTAGAAGCCGATGACAAGCCAAAGCAGAAGCTGTGACGAACATTACAAAAGAAGCCCAGCAGAACCTCATGAGCAATACTGGGTCTCTCCTCCTCGTAGCGTTAAGTACTTTAAAAAAAATCACTTTGAGCCGCCGATCTCTCAAGATGGAATGATAATCACGTATGGGCGAGGACAATCTGGAAGATGAAGCTAGCTCTCTGTTGTCAGGTCCACCGACTAATTTGACTCGGGAACTAGACTGGGTTACTTTAATGTCTTGTCCAAGTGTTTCGCACATCCATTGGTACAATATGCCAGCAATGACCCTGCAGAGGTGCTGGCGGAAGAATTTTGCCTCCTTGCAAACCATCGCTTGGATTAGTGAAGCTCCATCCTGTTCATTAAAATGCAATATGAGAATTCCAAACTGCAAGACTGCTGGACTAGGCCAATAGGCAGAGGTCTCTACTTCATGTACTTTGACAGTCAAATCTGCCTTTCACATTGTCATAATTGAGACTGGTACCCCTATAAGAGGTATTCTGTTCAAATTCATCCACTCTCTAACCACGATGAATAGTTATTCCACTGAAGGAAAATACTCCTAAGATAATAAGGGCAATCGAGCGAGGACAAACACTGGCACATCTAAAAAGAATGCTACGCAAACTCATAATTCATTCTTTTCATGGATGTAAAAATAACGTGACACCCATAATAACATGATGAATCCAGCAAAACTACCAACCTAGGTCTTGAAAAGGTAACTAAAATACCATCAAACACCTATCGTCATATGACAAATGGGGGAATAATATAATTAATCTCTCATAAGAGATCTTATAGCACACCAAAAAGGAATAATACTACATTTTTTTTCTGAAAGAAGGGAATAATATTAATCATGATGTTATTTGTAATTCTGCATTCAAGGGGAGAAGAGTCTAAGTCATAGTCACTCACTGCAGTCATTAAGAGTCTTCTTAGCACAACACCGTCTTTAGATGGTAAAAGCCTCAAGATCAAGTTTGCAACATCAAAATCAGCATCAGCCCTATTTGGTACATAACCAAAGGAGGTCTCACCATCAGATGCTATCAACTTAGTCAAGCCTTTCCTGCAAACAAAATAGGAGCTAAACTATAAATGTGAAACATTGCTACACAACTAATTCACAAGATAAATCAAGAGAGACCAGTAAAAGACCAGGCCAAGAGTCCATTTAAGAACCATAAGGCAGGCTATGCCAGAGCATATGATACTAAAATGAGAGATCTGGTTCCCTTTTTAACATTTGCTCAACTAGATCTATTCAACATACCTCGTCGCACCTACTCTTAAGAAAAGAGCAAGCCTCTGCCACCGAAACTCCATCTTTCTGTTTAAAACCACCTGCATAGGAAGAATAAATTAAACAAACAATATACCAACAAAATGATCCAGAAATCTTCCCAAGCACCTGAAAGATCAGTGGAGAAAAAACAGTTTTACTGTTTTCTGTAGTATGCAACTAGCATCAGGCAGCAAGTGCCATGTATAAAATCAGGAATTGGGTAAAGTAACAAAGGGCTGTTTCCAGTGTTGACCCCCTAAAAACAGGGTCGGGGGAAGAAATACCTAGACCCGGTCATAACCTTCAGTAATTTTGCATGACAAAAATAAAATCTGTGTACTTGTGCTTGACAATCAAGACCTCTACACTGCACCAAACAATGGACCCTAACTGGTACACCCGAGGGCTTTAAATATATACGAGCAGATCATTCTAATTGTGTAACAAAGCTGCTTCATCATCCATAAAAATACATTCCCAGACACCAGTAAATGTAAAATAAAGACGCATTGAAACATATATATGGGCCGAGGACCAGGAGGGAGGTTTTAAAGTCCTTTTCATGCACCATTAATGTCCCCTAAACTCAGGCTATTGCCATATATTTTCAATCAAGGTTTCTGAACTCCAAACCACCCCAGTAGCATGCAGCAAAGAATCTAGCCATCTTGACTTGAACAGAATATATGCTAATGAAACACTTTCACAGTAAGCAACCATAGAAAAGCATAGAGTTCAAAACCATTTCATACCGAGTGTAGAATCTTCCTTGTTGCAGCTGAATTATCTGTGAGAAGTTTCTGAACAACATAAGGGTATGCTGCTTCAAATGTCTTAAAAGATTTATCCCCAGAAACTGCCAGACCTGAGAGAAAATGACAGAGAGCAAATATTTTTTTTGATAAGTAAGAAACTTTATTGATGGAATGAAACTAGGCACGACAGAGAGCAAATATACATTGAAGCAAAGAAATGCAATCGGGAAAATTTGTCATGAAATACTCTAATTTAAGATATAGATACAAAATAAACGTATAAAAAATGTTCAAAGCAAGACATTCTAAAAAACTGATAAAATGGAAGGGTGTTGCATCAATTTGGAATACTAAGGAACAGTTATATTCCATCTTAGAGATCAGTCCTGTTTATTTAGAACTTTTAAGTAAGATTAAAATAAGTGCATTGAATCATAAATTCATTTAAGTGGTAGAAATATGAAGCCACAAAGAGTAGCATTACTCTGGGGTGGGGGGGAAGCGAAGGCAAAGGCCGTCATGCTCCAACATACTTGTCACCTCAAGCCACATTGTCTAGGCCAAAAAAATTATTCTAGTCATTAGTCTAGCTGTTTGGATCAGCTTGAGTGCTAGATAAAGCCATGGGCATCGATTCCAACTTGTCCATAAGGGGAAAAAAATCTCCCTAGTCAATGATGAATTGCATTTTCTGTTCAGTTTTTAAAAGATAATGACTTTTTATATTAGTCATATATTATATAGCAAAATGATAATTCACTCATAAAAAAACAACATTTATATTGAAAGTTAGTATAACTGTAATAATAAGACAGTAATGTTTGGAAATAGCACACAACATACTGAAGCTCCTACAAATATAACAATCTGTAAGCAAATGACATTGATACATGGTATCACAAGCTCACCTTCCAAGGAAGCAAGAGAGCGTAGGAGAAGTGTGTAGTATGGAGGCATGCGAAAATGATATTTGAGGGCGACCGACCAGATTTTACCCAGAACCTAGAAAACGTTGAAGTAATAATGAGCCACTAATGTTGCAGTTAGCTTAATAAACCTATAAAAAAAATGTATAAGCAGCAGCAAAAAGAGAGGTGATTACATAGAACAGAATGAGCTAAGGGTTTTATTTTTTTATTAAAAAACACACACAGAGGCAGATGATTACAAATGCAAACGAGGTCAAACCCAAGTAGCCAGGAAGAGTGAATAGCATGCAATTTTAGGATTTAAATTAACATTGTATGAACTAAATGGAAGAGGCAATTAGAGTGCTATACCCACATTCCACGGCACATGATGAGGCCATACATATGCCAAGATTCAATTCAAGGAACAAGCACTAGAGCTCAGAGAAAAAGGGGTAAACTTCAGAGCCCCATGATATATTTTCCAAACTTCTCTTATAACTTCACCGCTTTCCTTGATAAGTGAAACAGAGATAATAATCATTTCATGATGTTATTATAAGAAGAAGGTCATCTAATACAATGAACCCTCAGGGTTAATGCCCCAAAAAGTGGATCCTTGCCACCGAGTGGCTAATCCACCCATTTCAAACCAAAAGAAACAACATAGTTTACTGCATCTGAGAACCTCAATAGCTCATTTGCACAATGGTGATCAGGCAAGGCATAAGAATACCGACTACTAGCATTTTCAAGAGATGATTCTCACCCTGCTGAATTTCACGTCAGGAATTCCATCTTTAAATTCTACTTCTCCCAAGGCATATTCTAGATCCTGAAATGTAGTTACAAATCACCAGTCAGTTATGTGAACAGGAGTCTCATAGGGCTTTCTGCTAAAAGTTTTTTTTGGTAACTAATGTACTAAGGAAGTGCTATAAACTGAAACAAGAGAGAAGAGATAAATCACCATTGTAACACGCCGGATGTTAGTCCCTGGCCTTACAACATCCATTTCAGTCAGAGCATGAACCAGCGATGCCCAATCCCCATTTACTATGTGTATTATGGATGCAAGCATAGCAAACTGGTGCTTCTTTTCCATCCGACAAAGTAAACCAAAATCCAGAAACCTGGGACGAAATTACAGGGAGAGGTGAGAAAAGACTGTAGCTATGATGATATCTTCTGAAATAGCATTACTGCAATCTTATATAATGAGAGAGGGCAGGAAGAAAATGTACGCTATTTGTCCTGAGGGAGTGTAACGCAAGTTTCCTGGATGTGGATCGGCATGCAGTAAGCCTGTTTCAAGGAGTTGAACTAGTGATGCTTCCACTCCTTTGTTAACCTAGAACCGTCAACACACAAGGAACTGTAAATCCATTTGCAAGTAAATATGACTAGACAATGTCCCTGAAGCATTGAGACTGGATCATTAAGATGGTAGAATTTACAACAAGCACATATATTTATTGAACCACTAATTAACTGATTAAGGAACCACAGTAAAGTTTAAGCTCAGATGCATGTCATTATTACGCACCAGATCAAGAAGACGCCTTTTGGCCTCAAGTTTCTGTCTCTCCAAATAAGGAGAGCCAAGATCAACAGGGTTTCCAGTAGATACAGAGAGTAAATCAGTTGGACTTTCACCAACTATCCACTCCATAGTTAGAACTCTCTTTCGAGTTAAATGCCGAAACATTTTGGGCACACGAATGAATGGAAATGGCAAATGAGCTTCCTGTATGGACAGCAATAAATAGTCAGTAAGTTATACAAGTATCTTACCCAAGAAATTGATTGGGCTCTTGAAAGAATTGATGTCTTTTACTTTTCCACTTTACAGGATTGGCCAACCACAAGATCTCTTTATTAAAATGGAGTGTATTATGAGCAAACAGGTTCTTAAAATTCTTTAAAAGGCTGTTTCTACTAAGCAGAAACTGTCAGTTTTTACTATATGAAACTGAAACACTCTTATCCCCATTCTGAACTCAAATGTCAATTCCAATCTCTACCAAACCACTCATTAAAACTACAAAGGAAAGATGATGTTTTATAGATATAAACAAGAGAGATTTCACTCGCCTGAATTCTTTATTCTTTTTCTCTGGGCTTGGTCCCTACAGTAGCATCGTTCTAAAGACCCCCTCAACCATAAAAAAATTCTTCAATATATAGTGAAAATTTGAGATAGGGAAAAAGAATCCAGCTCTGGGTCAGTAACACGTATAGGCCAGATGGTTTCAATTGGAAAAGTTGAGCTCTTAATCCTCTTAAACTAATCCGACCACATCCTTATTACTGATGCTCTTTAATATAGTCAATGGGAATTAGTCACATGATAAGCACCTGATCATTAAATATGAATTTTTAAATTTCCGTCCAACTTGGTGTCAGGTTTACATCTAGGACGCAAAGAGGAGAAGGTTAGTTGAATTAACTCACCCTATCTTCATATCAAAATCAAACCTTTAACAATTCAATCCCATGTTCGTAGTGGCAGAGAGTCTGTCAGGTAAGTTTAAATCCCACAAAAAAATTCTAACCTTTCACAGCCATCATTGTTACACAAAGATAGATTGAACATGAATGGGAAACATGGTTATTACCTGAAACTCTGAAGCATTTGCAGCCTCTAATGTGTAATCCAATTCACCAACTAAACCCTTACCAAGCTCATCAGCATATAGACGAGGGTCACCTTTTCTCTTTGCTATTTTGTGCAATAGCCCCAGCTGAAACATTCATTCACTCAATCAGTCAAGAACTTCATACTAGAAACACACAAATACCACTAAAAGAGGTAAATACAAACCGCAAGGCGGAGAATATAGATATCCCGCACAACCAGATGAAGCAAATCAGGACGCTGAACTTTCACAGCAACAGTAAAACCATCAACAGTAGTCCCACGGTAGACCTTGATTACGTAAGAACACAAATGAAATAAAAAAGGTTCAGAATATTGTACATAAACATACATGTAGATGCCATGTATGGAATAATTATATACATATAGTGGAGTAAAGAGCCACCTGACCAAATGATGCTGCAGCCACAGGCTCTTTAGAGATGTAGCGAAAGAATGATTCCACAGGGGAACCTAATTCTTCCTCAATAATTTTCATAGCCACAGCCCTGGAGAAAGGAGGTATTTGGTCATGCAGCTCAGACAATGCCTGCAGTCAATACTCGCCACCAAAAGGGAAAATTAATAAGAAAAAAATCTAGCAGTTACTTTCACCATACAAAGACAAGGATGATAAAGAATTCCATGATTAAGGTATAAAATGTACAAGAAACTTTTGTATCCTACAAAGTTTAATAACTGTTGGCATATAAAAGCAGGCAAGCATTGTGGCCCACGGCAACACCTAAATAGAGATGCAAAATTAAGTAGCAGAAAGATAGAGATACATCCAACTTCCACTGATAGTTTTTTGGAAATGAGAGGGAGGCTCTTTTTGGACACACAAATATATACAAAACAATTGTGCAAAAAGAATTACAGAGCATATAACAATCCTTACCAATCTTTCCATATCATATGGATACAGTAGAAGAGCATTATCATAATATACACACATGTTATTACTGTCACTCGACATGATTAGGTATAGTCAGAATTCCACGGGTATTGATAAGGATAACACCAGAAAGAGAAGAAAGAGATTGAGTCTCTTCATTCCAGAAGTAAATAATGTTGTAGTTGTTAATATTTTACATGAGTTGAAAACTTAAAATACAGCAAACACCTTGTCAGATTGCTGGCAGAAACTAATACTAATAAATTTAGAGAGAGAGAGAGAGAGAGACAGAAATCTCTTCGTTCTAACCTTGGAAATCTCAGGACCAATAATATCCGGCCTTGTAGAAAGGGATTGACCAACTGCATCAGCAAGCAAAGGCATGTAACTAGTATATTGGTAATCTTGTGACTGCAGAAGAAAAATAAAGGGTCCAGTATATAATTTTAAAAAACATGGAAGCAGAAAGAGTGATTGATAAAAACAAACAAATACAGAGAAGCAACCCTTCACATTGAAACGAAAACCTCAAGTAGACAATATTTTTTCTTACCTTTGATAAAGGCAGGACCCAGGTTTAGCATTGTCTCTTTTAACACCATTCCAAAATGGTATTGTGACATGTCCCCGTCCATAACCTTATGCGAACTCAGTCTTAAGAACTTTCTCATCCCAGAAGTTCTAATTTGGACTGCAGCAGATGCAAAGGAGAAAAATACCTTCCAGAAAATCGTATAAGAGATAAGGGTGTATTCCCCAAATATCCTAGAAAATAAATTTTTCATAGCCCTTAAAAGGTGAATTAGAGACCCAGCACAATACATGGGACAAAACAGAGCATGCTGAAATTGAGATATAGTGACTCTTTTTCCTGGCATATATATTTCCTCTACTTTCCTCTAATCCAAGAATATATGGTATCTTTCTTGGTAGCGATAAAGTATGCTCTATTTAGTCCAATTTGATACAATGCACGTACAGTGTCTACCCTATGTGAGGATATAAGACATGTTATGATCAACAAGCAGCCACGGCCATGGTTATACTGTCACAAACTAACCCTTTAACTTGGTTTAAGGTAAATTTTCAAGGTTGAAAGGTATGTGGAAAAAATATTTGTATTAACACTAAGTTCAGTTCAACTACGTCAAGAAGGCACTGAAAAAAAACTACCTCGAGAAGTCGAAAGGCCACTATATGAGGTCTGCGATTGAAATAGTCAGCAACATCTTGTGGATCATAGACTTCAGGGAGTGGCTTAGACCAGGCTTTAGACAGATAGTAGATATAACCAGCATACGCCTCCAAGGCTTTGAGATCCGCCAACAATAAATCCACACCAGACAGTTCTGCCAACGCATGGATGTTCCAATGTCAATACCAGCAAAAGCAATATTTATGTACGTCACATGCAAACATATTACATTGTGGCAAATTCAGCAATAATAATCGTATAGCTCTAAAAGATGAGAAATGTTATTCGTCATGGATTTAATCCCAATCACTCGGTTGATGTGACATGTTTTCACATTTTAAGTGGCATGTTACCTATCTCATCATTAAAACTTTTCCAAATTTTCATAGAAAATGTAATAAGTAATTCAACTTTTTCTACTACCAAAACAATAATAATATTAAAAAATAATATTCTAACAATATTTTATTCAACTTTCAACTTTCATCTAAAACCATATAATCTATCTCACTGTCCAAACCGCACCTAAGATGCTAAATCCGGACGAAGAGTAGTATTGTTTAGACGAATGTTTCAACATGATAATTGATATGTACTTGTAGACAAATCTTCATTTATATGATAAACACAGAAATAAATTGGAACATTAATTTTGAGAAATCATTTCCCGCCGGAAATATAACTACGGTCTCCATCATCAGCCGCAACGGCCTAAAATACCCAAACACTCGTCCAAAAACCTTGAAGAATTTTGCTCTGTATATTACTTCCTATACATGTAAAAGTGTGTGTGCGTGTGTAATGTGTTAGAGAGGGAGAAGGGAAGCGTAACCTGGATATGAAGGTTGAGGCCACGAGCTAGGGTGTAAAGGAGGAGCGTGGGGATCTTCCAGGTACCGAAGCCACAAGAAGTCGTCTAAGGTTTTAGAAACCCTTTGAACGTGAAGAGTCTCGTTCGCCCACTCAACTCCTCGACTAATTCCCTTCTTCAGAAACTCCATATCCTTACGAACCACCTGAGCCAAGTGCCCCAAATTGCCAACGACGCGTCCCCGCCTCTGCGACGTCCTTTTGGACGCTCGCGTCGAGTAGCGCACGGATACCAGCGTCGACGACGAAGATAAGGAAATTGTGGCTGCCATTGCCACCAGCAGCTAAGCTTCTTCAACAGGAAATGGCGATTGCAGTTGCTCAGTATTTTCCTTTACCGTTTGAGGTTAATTTTGCAATCGTGTTTGGGGATTGTGGTGGGGAGGAACGGTGAGAGAGTGAAAAAAATGAATGGCTCACGTTGGAGAAAGCGTGGTGTGTGCGTCCGAGTCCAGTGGCTCTGGTGAGGGGTGAAAGGCGGTGATAGAGTGAGGATCACCTGGAGTAGTGATTAGGTGAGCAGCGTGAGCTGAGGTGCTTGAGAGTGGTCGGTATGGATCTTCCAGAAATCTGACGGTTAATATAATTGCAACGTGCAAACCGTTTAGATAATTTAAGTTTTAATATGTTTTTACGTTTAGATAATTTAAGTTAATATTTAGAACATTTTTTTTATTATAAATGATAATTGCATTAGTGAATACGCAAACGTTAAATAATTATTTTAAAAAAAGTGAATAAATACGATATTTATATGAAAAAAAAATTAATTTTTAATAGTAAACTCTACTATTTATTAAAATTATTATACAGTACTTGTATACTCTATAAATGTATATAACAATTTTTTTTTATTACTAAAACAATATACAAAAAAATTTTCTAAAAATATATTAAAAGCACATGAGCGAGATGAGATGATTCATATCCATGCACTTAGAATTTTTGGGCCGTGGGTATGTCTGTTCGGTATGAACTATGAAGGCTTTGTAAATATCTGTGAGCACATGAGCGAGATGAGTCGATGACTTATGGCACAGGCCCAAAGCAACAGCGCCTTTAAGCTAATTTCAGTTACAGATGCAATTGCCAATCACACCGGAGGAAATAAGGAAAATTATATTATTTAATAAACAAAAATTATATTTACAGTCATTTTTGTATATTTTTTGTGTATTCTATTAATGTGATTGATTATATTATTTTTTTTAATATAAAATAATTATTTTAGTCAATCACATCAGTAGAGTGTGCAATGAATATGTAAAAGTGATTATATGTAATAGAACTTTTTAATAAAATGCGTATACAAGTATAATTTTATTTAAAAAATAAATTTAAATATTTAAATATTACAAATAAAATCTTAACAGTTAAATGAAGTGAATTGTGTATTCGATCTACACACCAACTTAAAAATAAAATAATTCAAAAAAATAAATTTTACGGATGAAAGATATACATAAAATGGTTAGCTTAATTTATAAGTTTATTTTTATTTTTCTTTAGGATGGGACCATGATACAAGAAGTCAAGAAGTATGGCACAATTTCTGTAAATCTTATGCATTTACAAGTAACAAATTAAACATATATAGTTGATAGTTTTTCTGAAGGCACTCAACCTCCACCATGGAAAAACTCTAAAGATAACTGATATCCACGGGATATGCCACGTGCACTAATGGATTGAAGGAGGACACGTGGTCCAATGACGTAGCAAAATCAAGTATCATTAGCCAATGGCAATCCACATTTGTATTTGCGTATATCCGGCCCGTTTGCACATACTTGTACAGCCATATCCAACTCGATCCCTCCCCCCAAGTCTTGAACAACCAATTGGTTCTCAACTCTGACAGAGACTTTGAGAGATCGAGCATGGCTTCCAACACATTGATGAGCTATGGCATAGCCACCAGTCCGGCATTCCCATCAGTCCTCTCTTCCTCTAAGTCCAAATTCGCCGCCGCTCTCCCACTTCCTAGTGTTGGTGCCAATGCGTCGTCCCGCTTTACCATGTCTGCCGAGTGGATGCCGGGCCAGCCTCGACCTCCACACCTCGATGGCTCTGCACCTGGGTATGTATATATCTATTACTATATATAAAAGTAAAGTAGAATCATATAATTCTAATATGACATTTTATCTATAAAAGTGGGCATTTTATTCATTAAATTTGAAGTGTTATGTTTATAAGACGGTAAACCTTTTAAAAATAATGTTTCATTATAAATTATTGTAATTTTTAAGTTTCATTTCTTTTCTTACATATAAAGATATAAACCGATTCAAGATTCCATTCAAAAGCACAAATTCAATATTTATATTGTTTTGTATTTTAAGCAGAGTCATATGACTCCAATGTGGCATTCTACCCATTAAAATAAGTATTCTACCTATTAAACTTGAAGTGTTATGTTTATGGAGCGGTAATCATTTTAAAAATAATGTTTCATTATGAATTGTTATAACTTTTAAGTTCTATTTATTTTCTTACATAAAAAGATATAAACCGATTCAATTATCTATTGATCAAAAGTACTATTTTAACATTTATATTATTTCTTCAAATAAACCGTCCTATAAACCGTTTTAAATTTTTTCATTATAAAATTTGGTCTCTCCCTAAATCTCTCTCATACACAACATATACAACAACCTGCACATTGCTCAGATTATAGGCTCGTGATCATAATGGACGTACACAGATTCAATATGTATTAATCGTTATTTCAAAAAAAAAAATGTATTAATCGTGATGTAAATATAAAGTTGCACGTGTTTAATTTTTCTGTGGCAGTGACTTCGGATTCGATCCACTGGGGCTTGGTGCAGTCCCAGAGAACCTTGAAAGATTCAAGGAATCTGAACTTATTCACTGCAGATGGGCTATGCTTGCCGTTGTAAGTTTCCGTCCTTTAGTTTCCTGATTGAAGTTTCTGAAATATGCCGGTTTATTTTCCTTTATGTGATTTCGATTACTGTACATTTGTAGCCTGGAATCCTAGTACCAGAGGCCTTGGGATTGGGCAACTGGGTGCAAGCTCAAGAGTGGGCTGCTGTTCCAGGAGGTCAAGCCACCTACTTGGGAAACCCAGTGCCATGGGGTACACTCCCTACCATCTTGGTCATTGAATTCCTCGCCATCGCCTTTGTGGAGCACCAACGCAGCATGGAGAAAGACCCCGAGAAAAAGAAGTACCCTGGCGGTGCTTTTGATCCCTTGGGCTACTCCAAGGACCCCGAAAAGCTCAAGGAATACAAGGTCAAAGAGATAAAAAATGGTCAGAGCGCCCAACCTATATAGTCCTTAATTACAATCTTGATCTGCTGTTTAACTTGTTTGGATTAATTAACCATCTTTCTTGACTGCTGCTTAAGCAATATATATATATATATAGTCATCTAATATCTGCTGTTTTGAAATGCAGGCCGGCTTGCACTGTTGGCTTTTGTGGGTTTCTGTGTTCAACAATCAGCTTACCCAGGCACGGGACCACTGGAGAACTTGGCTACTCACTTGGCAGACCCATGGCACAACAACATTGGGGATATCGTCATCCCCAGATCACTCTATCCTTGAACCATGCAAGTATGATCATACTTCCAATCTAAGAAATCGTGATGCATGTAAGACTAAAGAGGCTAACTCATGTTGATTATGAATCTGGATTTCGTATCTTTGGTCTATATGTGTAAATTAATTTTAAGAAGGGATTATCTGCTGCCTGCATGACTTCCACTACTCTAGTCTATATGGTCGAATTAACATTTCCAATTATCATTTTGCTGGTTTAAAATAAACAGAAAATATAAATACCACACTACAGTATACAACATCCCCACTACACTCAATGCATTGAGTGAAAAAAAAAAAAAAAAAATTTGCCTGTGATGGCGCAGTGTGCGGCTGCTCCCAGCAATTCTCTAAAATAAATGCTGGAAACATATAGTCATTCGGCTAGCTCCAATTGGTAGAAAAAAACCCACAACCCCTTGGAGTTATCCAGCATTTGAAAGAAGAAGTAGAAAAAATAATAAATATAGTGATAATTTCTCCATCGCCGTAAGAAATAGGATATGAGAGATAATAGAATTTGTTTTTTCATTTTATAAAGAATAAATTAAAAATAAAATAAAATAGGAGTAATTAATTGTAATACGCTCACTAAAAAAAATCGTTCTTATTAGTTGTTCAGAAAAGAAAAATAATAATATAAAATCGCAAAAGGCTTTTCATAATTTTTTTATTATGCATAATTATATAAAAAAATTTATATAATTTAATATTAATCGATTATATGGACCATTTTAGTGCATGATCCTCAATTAATGCTGCAAGGAATTAAGCATGACCTTGATCGATCGGGTAATTATATAGCTCGTCGAACAAATTTAAGATAAGAAAAGAATATTTAATAGTGATAAATATGTCACATTAATACGATATATAAAAATTTTCATATATAAAAGTGACTTTCTACTTTTCTCTACTGAAATTTTCCCCTACAGGCTACGGCGACTTGTAGTTTTTTTTTTTCCTATGTTCAAATATTTAGAACAATTTGCTGCCCTAGTACATTTTTCATGTTATTTCATTATTATAATTTTTTAAAATTTTTATATAAAATATAATAAATAATTTAATCTTTTTAAATTTTTAAATAATAATAATATTAAAAATTAATATTATAATAATATTTTATTTAACTTTTATTTCAATTCTTCTCATCTAATTAAATATTTTGGGTGAACATACTTTACTGGCCCTCTGGTATTTATTTAAGCATTACTTTAAAAAAGAAAAAGAAAAGTAATTTTGGCAGAAGTACTTATTATGATCTCCATTTTTTTCCCATCACGTGACTGGATGTTTCGGTTTTTTTTTTTTTTGAAACAAACGGGATGTTTAGTTACATCATAGCCTTTAGTGTAGTTACTTTATAGCCCTTAGTTTTTGTTATGCTCCTATATTTTAAGATTACTGTTGCACTTATAAAGAGATTATATAAAATAATTTAATAAATTAACATAATTTTATAAAATTTGTTATAACTATTTTATAATAGAGATAATTTTATAAATTAACAAATCACATCAAATTACATTAGTTTATAAAATTATTTTTATATAATTTTTTTATAATTAAAATATTTTTCATAATTTAATCGAGTAACGATTTATAATTTTAGAATATACGAATTTTACATATTTTGTTTTAAAAAAAATAATTAAAATTTATTATAAAAAAATAATTTTTTATATAAATATCATATTTATCTTTTTTTTTTTTTAAATGTACGAAATTTATAGATTTTAAGACTCTAAATATACATCATTTCTCATTCTGATTTGATGGCACGTTTATTACGAGTTCAATCCCAGAATTCTGAGCAGGTCTGCTACCACCATATTTTTATTTTATGGTATTTCCCATAAATGATACATGTAGCATTGTTACAGTATATATAAAACACTTAAAAAAAAATCCTTAGGATCCTATTTAAACAGTAAAAGTATCTCATCTCAACATTATAATTTTTTTAAATTTTTACATAAAATATAATAAATAATTCAATTTTTTTCAAATATCAAAACAATAATAATATTAAAAAATAATATTTTAATAATATTTTATTCAACTTTTATCTAAAATCATCTCATTTCATATTACTATATATATGTAAACCTATTCTCATCTCACTATATATAAACTGTACTTTATACTCATCATTCTTACACTATACATTATATATAAGTTTTTATTTTTTATTTTCGTTTTATTTTTATTAAATTAAAAAAGTTTTTCTATTCATCATCTATGTATCATAGTTGATAAATAAATAAAAAATTATGAGGAATATAAGAATTATGATTAGAATTAAAAATAAATAAAAAATAGTCGGGCTACAACCATGGACTGCAACAAAATGGTCGACGGGCATGAACAAAATGTTAACTTCCGTACGTGATAGGCCACGTATGGATTTGGTGATGTGCTAGCTAGCGAACTCCATGTTAATTGTATCTCAATAAACAAATAAATAAATATTGTTTTCGTTAATAAATGACACAATTTTAAATCTATTTTATTTTTGTGAACACGGTTATGGCCGTAGTGCACAGATGAGTACTGTCTCTGTATCACCCCCGCCATGTCAATCAAATTACTCTGTTAGCTCTTTCTGTCACATCGTATCTGACTAACTTATTGACTAAGGTAGCGTTTGAATTTTAAAAAAAAATTTATTTCATCACATCACATCTCATCTTATTTCATCATTATAATTTTTATAAATTTCTATACAAAATATAATAAGTAATTTAATTTTTTTAATTCTCAAAACAATAATAATATTAAAAAATAATATTAGAACAATATTTTTTCAACTTTCATTTTTTTATCTAAAATCATCTCATCTCATATCTGAATTCAAACAAGACCTTAGATCCCGTTTTGATATAGAGATGAGATGAAATAACTCATTTCATATCATCTAATTTTAATTAATGATTTCACTATTATTCACAAATAATATCATCTCATTATCTAAACGGATTTTTAATTAGTTAATTTGGACTCTATAATAGTTAAGACTTTTTTAGAAAGATGACGGTACCTTAATTTTATTGATAGTCTTTACTTGTGGATGAGGAAAATCGTGGTTACAACCAAATACCTGGGTAATACAAATAAGCATAAAACCAAAACCCAAGTATCAAAAACCTAATTAACCAACCAAAATAAAAACATAATACAATAATAAAAAAGGAGCAACCCTAGAAACAAACCAACGTATGCAAGAAATAGCACACAAACAAATAATAATATCCAATGAATTAAAAAATTATAGAAAAACAAACTTACCAAGGATTAACCTACTAGATGCAAAGATAAGGAACTTCAATCATGTCCGTACAAATAATGCCTCTTAAGTGGGTTGGCATATTACTTTCATCCACTGTTTAAACCTCCAATATCCTTCTTAATAAAAGAATCAGCTACAACATTATATTCACGAAATATATGGCGAATACCTATTCCATTCATATTCATATAAGATATAACTAAAAGATGTTGGTCCTTTTTTCTCGTTTGTTTTCATAAATGAGATGAGATGAGTTAATATTAAAATTAAAAAGTTGAATAAAATATTGTTAGAATATTTTTTTAATATTTTTTTTGTTTTAAGATTTGAAAATTTTGAATTATTTATTTTATTTTATACGAGGATTTGAAAAAATTGTAATGATATGATGGAAGGTTTTCAAAATTTTAGATTTCACTCTTAAAAACAGATGTTGGTCCTTTTTCTCATGGAAAAAAAAAAAAAAAACATAGAATATATATGCGACTAGGCGCCTACTAATACATGTAGCCCTATAACAGGACGGAGAAATTAAGGAATTTCATAAAATATATAGATCATTAACTGCTACCGTACTTGTGGAATGAACGTACGGACTTTCTATTTTTAGGCAAGAAAATGATAAGCCTACAATAATTAGTCTACAACTAGTTTACTACTATACTTAAAATAAAAAATAATTAAGTAAAAATGAAATTATCTTTTAATAAAATATCACAATTACATTGATTAATTTAAAATAAATTATAAACTAATTGTAAAGTAATTGTAGGTGCATCGTTACCCTTTTAGGCACCAACCTTAGACAACAACAACAATCTTACAAATATTTACGTACTTTTGCCTTGAAAATGTGATCTCAATAAGGAAAAATGTTCATAATTTTTTTTTTTTCCGTGAAAGGAGGATATGATATTTATAGAAAATGCTACAGTCATGAATAAATTTTATATAAAATAAATCTAGAAATTGATATGATTTCATAAGATACTACTTATAATAAAAGTAACTTAATTTACAATCTAATATATCGTTCAACAGTCATATGTAGGTGCATCTGAATTTATTTTTGTATAATATTTTATAACAAAAGCTATCATACAACACACATATCATTTATTGATTTTTATAATTGTAGTGCCAATTTCTGAAACCAAGGCAACTGTCTAATTGTTGTTTTTATTCGTTAAAGAATCTGAAGGACTAGTACTGACATTCTTAAACAATGTTAAACAGTTAAACATATATTATATGGAGATCGATCCATCCATCCAATTCCCTCTCTACCTCTCTCACTTAAACAGTTAAACCCTAGTTCATGTTGTTATAAGGAATAAAACTACTAGTGTTTACGTACCTATTTTGATGCAAGCTAGAACTCCCAACTAGCTATATAATAGCTAGGTTCTCAATGTTTCTGGCCAAAAGGACCTAAATGAAAGCTACACGACATGATACACAAGTTTAATTGAGAAACATCATTTTTTATAGTCGAAATTGAAAATGTATTTCAATATTTAAAACTACAAATTAATATTTTAAAAATTAATTACGTATTGATTAATCAAAGAAGTAGCTAGCATTATTATTTCAACTAATTAATTAATTACAACTCGTCTTGAGGCTCCGTTTAGATAGTAAAAATGTTTCATCTCATCTCATCTAGTCATCTCATCAATATAACTCTCTCAAATTTCCATACAATATATAACGAACAAATATTCATTTTTTTAAAATTCTAAAATAATAATAATATTAAAAAATAATATTATAACAATATCTTATTCAACTTTTAATTTTTATTTAAAATCATCTCATCTCATTTCATAATCAAAACCGCACCTGAACTAATTTTCTACATAATCCCGGCCAATAGAGAGTAATTAGAAAATTAATTATTAATTGACGGGTCTGAAATTCTTATCTAGAAATGTACGATTATAGGGGTGCCAAAAAAGGCGTTCGATATTCCCATCGGAAATTGATAGAATCTACTTTCGACTTTAAAAAAAAAAAAAGAGCGTACAATAATATATAGGTAAGGTCATAACAAATTAATTAATGGTTGAAATTGGAGCACCCTACAATTAATTTCACCCTATTTTTCTTCCACGCTAGTACGTACGTAGCTAGCCCTGCTCTTATGAACATCGAGGAGAATTTTCCGTAGATTTATAGATATTACTGATCAATGAAATTGAAATTTTAAAAAATCGTGCACCCATGTCAAATGCATATGTAATTGATTTCCCAGGAGATCTCGCAAAGGTGGTCCCCATTCTCTTTGCCCGACCAATCACGTCCCTTTTTGACCTGCTTTGACCACATAATATATGGACAATGATTCCCTGCAAGCCAATAAAATGAGAGAGAGGCCGGTAAGTGAGCGTGGTCCAGTCCTTGTATGGGATTCCCCAGTAGCCATAATGATAATCCTAGCTCACTGCAGCATAACACTTTTACTTTTCCCAGAATCCATGCTTTTTTTTCTCGATCGATGGCCTCGACATGGATCATATTAGTAGTTCAGATGCACCACACATGAGAATCTCTCTCTCTCTCTCACGTTCATACACAAGGTCCATCGCTATTTGCTAAGGTCCTATCCAGATAAGCCTAAGAAATTCTAATCAGGGCTCGTTCTGATTAATTGGATAGCTAGCCTAGCATAGCAGCCATTCAGAACAATTCATTATAATGCTATCAAATATTGGACAGGATTCAGGAAGTAGAAAGCAGAGCTTAATTGATTTGTTTCTTTTTTTGCTTCTGAAAGTAGAGCTTGTGCCTAGCTAGCACGGTAAACATTCTAGATTGCTTACCTTAAAAGCAGAGTAGTAGCTAGATTGGGCGAAGTTTGTGGGTTTGTTCAAGCCTAGCTAGCTAGGGAGCTGCAGTACTAACTGATCATTGCATGCCCTGCTAACATCCAAATAAAAAAACACAATAGGTCATATGACTCATGAGAACCTAGCATCACGAACCATCGGCAGAGAGATGACCTAGAATCAGTTGTTTTTTGTACATATGCTTTCTTCAAGCACAAAACATTAGAGCAAACATCATGTACGACAAGTTAAAAGATCAGAAAACAAAAGGCGAACACTAGATCAATAGCCAATAATTTAGGCTTGTCAAACTACAACATTATTAATGATATGGTTAGCAAAAACTTGTCGGTAGATCAGGAAAAAAAGAAACAAAACTAAAACTAAAACTAACTTTCCATTTTGACGATTCATTAAACCAACGGCGTAGATTGCTAATTAGGGTTTCTTGCTTTGCATGATTAAAAAAAAGAAAACTGGCTTATCAAAATGTGAAACAACAACTGCTTCTCTTTAGGACATTAATCGCATGACCAGGCCGGGTCATATGAAATGCCCATCAGACAGCGTTCAACAAGATGGAAGGCCAACATGGTAGTTGGAAGTTCCATGTTGTCAGTACACTTCCGTAAGTATTGGTCTCTCTGATTTCACAGAAACCTCGTTACATGTGTTGTGAACTGATTTATGATCTCCTGGAAAGAAGCCACATGACATCATCTGTGATTTAGGGACTTCGATCTGCTATTCTCTGCAAAAAACATAGATATCAAGTCATCAAAACCCTAAACCCCCAAGTCATACTGCCATTAATGGAGGGGAAGAAGAAGTGCTGAAGGTAATATTTGGACATGACAGAACCTGCAACTTTTTAAAATTACAAAGCTGCCCATGTGAAATTAGGTCTAGAATATAAAAATGCTTTCCTTGAGATCGAAGAGAAAAAATAACGAAATTCGAAAAACTAATTCTATATATGTATAATACATGGAATATGCATGGCTCCTCATACGCCATCCACGGAGGCCATCGATGCTCCGGTGGGCTCTGCAAATGGCATACAGGGAGCCAGGCACATATATGTGTATGCATGATCTCCTAACGTGCATTTATGCATATAACTACTCCCTCATACTAGATAATCTCCCTACTAAGACCTTCTCTAATCCCGTCATGTATGTATTTCCATGTATGCATGCATATTGTATGAAAACATATATATTTAAGGAGATAAAGTTCGCACGTCTATGGATAACATGAGTTCAAATCTAGCTAATCTTCCCCATGATCATGTCAAGGAAGGTGAATATGCAGCAGTTTTTTTTTTTTTTGGGGGCGGCGGGGGGGGGGGGGGGGGGGGAGGGAAATGAAGGAGACAGAAGAAGGGGATTAGATAGGTATATATTGAGGTTGAGGTTGTACAAAGATTGAGGCAGATAGGAACTAGGTCATAATCAAATGGAGTTTCAAAGCCCCACAAACCCTATTGAATTGACAAAAAAACAAGCAAACAGGAAGCTAAACTTAGGGGATTTAAGGTCCGGCTAGCTAGCTAGTGTTGTGGGGTTTGTGTGATGTTTTCTGAAGGAAGATGTGGGGTTGGTGTTGCACCCCAGCTCCCCACTAGATATAGGCACCGAAAGAGAGAGACAGAAAGACAGACACACAGACAGGGAGAGAGAGAGTGGGTTTGGTTACTAACCACGCAATTTCCCAAGCTAACCTTATGGCGTTTGAAATCTCCTTTTCTGGGTCGTAAAGTAATGGTTACTTTTCTCTTCTCTGAATATCATTTTGTCTGGGAGTGCTTGGAAGACATGGATTCCTCATCCCAGCCTCTTCTTCTTTTAAATAATAATAAATAAATTAAAAGTTAAAAGAAAGATAGAAAAAAAAGGTGCAATACTACCATAATTTATCATCTTTTTCTTTTCCTCCGTCACTTCCTCTTTATGATCTGCCCTTTTCCTTTTTATCCCATCATAATTTATTATGTTGTACAAGGGACAGGGATTCGCACTCAGCCCTTTTTGGTCAGGACTTAATCCATGCCACTTAATTTGATACCTAATTCTCCTTTATTTATATATATATACATATATATATATATATAATATATATATATATATATATATTCATTTAGAGCCCGTTTGGATGTTAGAAATAAGTAGCTCAGCTTAGTTCACTTTGAGACTTCATTTGCCATCCAAATGTACTTTAAACTAAGTTTACATCCATAATTGTACTGTAGACCGTAACCCATCCCTGACTTTGCAAAGAATGCTGACTTTGTTTGCCAGTAATTCCTGTGAAAAAAAAAACAAATGAAAGGAAACAGATAAAAAAAATAAAGAAAAAGTAATATGAAAAAAAAAACTTGAAAGAAAATGGAATTGTAAATACTATGAAAATGAAAAGAAAAAAAAAACCAATGGCTGCTCCAGCTCCACGTTTTGAGTCTTTGACCATTGTTTTCGTTGGTGCGAATGGCGGCAAGGCATGCAAATGCAAAGTTTTTTTCTTTGCTGTATTTGGCATTTGAAGAGCAGACCATTCCGATTTTTCTTGTCAGCTGAACAATATAAAATAATGGTGGGACCCATTTCTTTTACAGCTTCCCATAAATATATCTACACTCATCTTAACATCTAAATACACTTTAAATTCATCTTAAGTGGACCCCACTAATTAAACTCATTCAACCATCTCAACTCACTACTATTCATAAAGAACTCAACTTAGCTCAGCTCAGTTCAACATCCAAACGCAATCTTAGTGATCAGCATGCATGCATCCCGGATTTCTTAATATAAAATTATAAATTGGCATTTATCTACATACATACAAAGTCTTCAAAATTTTCTCAGATCATCATCACATATTGTATGGATCGATCAATTTAGTTTTCTTGAATAGATCTACAAATAATATTATTAAATCACTTCGATCGAACGTGTCCTATATATATATATATA